>JAMJFZ010002461.1:1932500-2532500 GCA_026225945.1 Cricetomys ansorgei
ATAGTTTCATCGTTAACAAAATACTAAATGCCCTAGGTCAGCCATTAGCTTTCCTTTCCCGTATGTCCTTTCGCTTGTCCCTCCTAACCCCTCCACCCTGACCAGAAGCTTTGCTCACCCCACCACACTGCTGCCTCCCTTTCCCCACACATCTAAATGATGACTTCACTTTTCCCCCCATGTCAAATCGTCTAAGGGTCCGCCTCTCAATGCTGGTGCGAGTCTGGCTGTTATCCAACATCAGTTTTTATAGTACAACTGCACAACATACATCCAAAGAAGCCTCACTTTAAGGTATCCCCATCTGGCCTACCCTCCTTTCTGACTCATGGCTTCTCCAGAAAGTGACCCACAAGGCCACCCGTCAGATCCCCGCCCTAACACAGAGCACTCACCTTACCTCTCCAACTAAAACCAACAGCAACAACATTGAAAACAGGTGAGTGCAATTCCAAATGGGCCATCACTTCAGGGGTCAGGACCTTGGTTTGGTCTTGCTTATTACTGAGAAAGCATTGGATAATTTAGTGGTAATCCTCACTAGTTTATTGTCAGCTCGACACACGTTAGAGTTATCTGAGATAGGGGACCGCAACTGAGAAAATGCCTAAAGATTACCCTTAGGCAAACCTGTGAGGCACTTTTAGTTAGTGACTGTTGGGAGAGGGCCTGCTCCATCTGGGGCAGTGCCGCCCCTGGGGAGGAGGTCCTGGGGTATGTAAGAGAGCAGGCTGAGGAAGCATGGAGAACAAGCCAGTAGGCACTGCTCCTCCATGTCCTCTGCATCATTCCTGCCTCCATGCTCCTGCCTTCCTTCAATCGTGGACTGCGATGTGGAAGCAGACGTAGAAATCGTAAACCCCGTCCTCTCAGGCTGCTTTGGTCCTGGTGTTCTGTCACAACAATAGAAACCCAAACTAATAAAATCTTCTTATTAATACTCAATGAAGACTGGCCAGGCTGACCTACTCATGACATTTAAATTAGGTCTCTGGATGCTCTACTTCTCTGTTGTTTTGAACAGTCAAGTTTTTAATTCGTATTTGATAATGTCTACTTATAAATACTGACACATGTACTTAGACAATTTAAATGCAGGAAAATGCTATGCAGTAGGCCAGCTTACTTGGCAAGCTCAGCCTCGCCTTTGGTGATGCAGATTCTCATACCTTACTCCAATAGACTTCCTTGTGATCTTTTTCATAGTTTACTATATAGACTGTATCTATATATTTTTAGCCAACATCTTAGCCTGTTAAATATTCCACCTAACTCATATTAAGATAATTTTTTTAATTCATATAAAAATGGTGCTGAAAAAATAAGAAGGTAGAACAGCATAAAGTTAGGAAGTGATTTGTCAACTTTGTTTAATTAAATTGCTAGTTAAAATTTTGTCTTCTCACCTTTTATTAGCTTTTCTGTTGGTTTGCTGATGGAGAGTAGAAACGACAAAAAGTTCACCCATGTTAGGCAGAGCACACAAGAAACCATTCTGTCTTTATTCGGATTTTTCTTAAAAAAATATTTCTTATGCTTGGAGTTTTGATATATGGATAAACCATGTATTTTTGCTTCTGGTCTCACAGACTGACAACTTCAGAGGCAGATATCTCCTCATCTTGTAAATAAGTTCTCCTATTCTATCATATACTTACGACTTACACAGCCCTGTAATTGTCCATAAACTCAATTATTACAGAGGTTAAATATCCATTAGCAGCACCTGGAAAAGGTGAAACCAAATATCTTCACCAAAGCCACCAGGACCCCAAGGTGGAGTACAAAGTGAAGTATACAGAAGTACTCACATGCAGATCCCCCAGTCCATTAGTATGGGGAGTAAAGTCAACTTTGTAGTAGAAGAAGATCTGAAACTAGCAACAACTCATATAAAACATTACTTGTAGAACTGGGATATTCTTAGAACAGAATTGGCACATATATTCCTGAGTTGGTACCATGCTTTCAAATGACTATGTTAAATTATTGTAGCGATAGCCTCAAATAAAGTCACAACAGTGAAATGTGTATTCACAGTTCACCCAGCTTTACTCTGTTAGTAAGCCCAGATGCAGAATGTTCTATCGTGCTCCCCATTCCTTGTTATTAGTGGTCACCAGAATGAAACATGAAGTGTTTTGTTCCCAAAGTAGTAGCAGTGATTGGCTTTGTTTTGACTGTTAAATATGTTTCCTTTTTACATATGTTCTCTAAATTTTTGGGTCATCTTTCAAATTTGGTATACATATCCACTTTTGAAGAAGTACCTTTGCATCAGAAATTAAGGGAGAAAATTGTGACACTAAAATATACATGAACACTTGAGTCTATTGGGTAGCTTAAGCACACCAAAGCAAGGATTTCCTTGAATGCATTGGAATGACTATCGATAAGCTTCCCAGTTTCCAAATGAGTCTTCAGGGGCAAAACTTTGATAGTGAAAACATTGTCTACCAGTGAAGCAGGGGCTACCAGATGCCAGATAAGATTGTGGTTTCCAGCCAAGCATCTTATGAGGCTAAGAGATAAATGTAACCTTAACAGGCTTCTGAACTAAACACACCAACAGGGAAACACAAGAAAAAAATATTTTAATAATATAAACAGTACTTTATCTAGATATCAGCTTAGCCTAGAGAACACACTGAAAATTCAGTAATAGGAATCTTAGTTTCCCCTATGGAACCTGCTTCGCTCTCTCTATATTTTTATGGTTGAATTGCTTTTTTTCCCCCCTATTACTTCACACTAAAGACTTAGTGCTCAAACTAGGAACCTTCTACCTAAGAGCCGAGTCAATAACCAAAGAGAAAAGAAAGCATCTGGAGTACAGATGTTTGGGCACAGGAAGCTTCAGTGATAGACGTGTTTTCACCCAGTTGTTTCTTGGGATCCAACCTTATCTTAACAACCAACTTAAAGACTTCTCAAGGTCAGGGAGGATGTCTTAGAAACCATAGCACCATGTGACCATGTGAATGATAAGGAGACTCAAAGCAAATCAACAATATCCAGAATCTAACACAGCTTAGCACTTAATGATGATGATTTTTCTGCTCTGAGTGAATGTTTCTTTGAGTAAATTGGGAAAATATGGATCTTGTTTATAAACCTGGGTGAAATGTGCTAAGGTCTTCCATACTGTCCACAGCAGAGAAGCAACAGATCCCCATGACTGTCATATTAATTAATTTCAAGGGATTGTATAAAATCACCAATTAACTGAAATATTAAGACAGTTTTGTTACAACATATTTATAAACAGGTCACACATATATTCATGTATTTTTTAACTTTAAATTACAAAGAGGCATTACCCTTCAAATCACCTAAACTAAATAATGGTATTTGTCACTGACAGTTTTATAAAAGGCAATTCTTCTTCACCTTTCTTCAAGATCTATAGTCAGTTTAGTTTACACAGCATAACCAGCATAAAGAAATATTGCTTGTCTTACATGCTGTTACAGTGAATCCTGTGTGTCTTTAGGTTCTCTACACAGAGATTCGGATACCAAGGAATGGAAAACACTTGGGAAATCTGTACTGAAAGTATACAGACTTTTGTTTTCTTGGCATTACTCATAAAGAAACAGAAAAAGCATGCATGCATACATTTACATGGTATTATCTATTATAATCAACTATGCAATGAGATATGTATACAATGAGGAAAATATACATTGAGATATGAATAGGTTATATGCAAATTCTACACTATTTCATGTAAGATACTTGAGCCTCTGTGTATTTTGTTGTGTACGGAAAGTACCAAAGGACAATAGTACCAACTGAACAGAACCGCTGTCATTTTCAGCCTGTGAAACACTCAATTGGATTCCACTAACAAACTCTGACAGCCATTTGTCACACTTAGGTAGATACATTGATTAGAGTTTAAATGAGTAATAAAAAAACTATCATCCTTTGGGAATGGCACTCAAAACAAAATACCAGGGAAAAGAAAATAAGCCAGGTGCATTTCAC
This sequence comes from Cricetomys ansorgei, assembly GCA_026225945.1. Classification (NCBI taxonomy): domain Eukaryota; kingdom Metazoa; phylum Chordata; class Mammalia; order Rodentia; family Nesomyidae; genus Cricetomys; species Cricetomys ansorgei. Next base: position 1,936,491 of record JAMJFZ010002461.1, read on the forward strand.
CACTGCTGTATCTCAGTGATATTTGGCTAAGACGCCAGCATCACCACCTGGCATTTATACTCGTTATGAGTGAATGTCCTGTCATCACACTGGTAGTCCCAGAAAGAACAAAATGCAGCACGTGTGTGATGAACTATAGGAAGGACTGAAGTACTGACATTCTACCCATCTAAAATTCCTGGGCACACTGGCCATCAGGAAATGTCAGTTTCACTTCAAACATGACACAAATCATCTACAAATAAAATCATGCATGGGTCACCCAAATAACAGATGAAAACAACACAAATTTCCCCAGGAAGTATTTTCTGTCCGTCCTGGTTGGAAGCTTCTGTAAGTGTTTATCATCCACATACCTCTGCTATGTGGAACTGGCCATGGATATATCGGTGCTTCTTAATCGTGTCTAATCATTGGAGTGTATCTTACGTTCTTTGCGAGTAATGCTTTCTGTTTGACACATAACAGATAGTCATCAAAAATGCAGTCAGATTTTGTAATTAAATGAACATGAGTGGAAACTGAACACTAGAGATATGAACTAAGTCATGGATCACCTATCACTGAAACAGCACAAGACATAAGGGGCCACCAACTGGGAGGACCCACTCAGAGCATTATGTCTTCAGCATCCAAGGGTCAAGTAATAGAAGTAACCAGGGAAGGGATGGCCAAGGAATAAGTCAGGGACATGTCAAAAGTAAACATACCATGAGAGTACATAGCAGACAGAGGGCGGAGCCCTTCTAACCACTGTTGTGAAGACTGGGAACTGAGGAGACAACTCTAGAGAATGAAGCAGACTCGCGGGTTTAAATAAAGGGATATTAGCGTAATTGAAAATGCACTGTGCGAAACAGGGATAGGGAATAAAAGCTAGCATGCTCATGTCTCAAAACAACAACAAAACAAGATAATAGGGAAATAAAGTCTAACTTAGACATTTAGATTTTTAAGACTGCAATGGGCCAGGCGGTGGTGGCACACACCTTTAATCCCAGCACTCAGGAGGCAGAGGCAGGTGGATCTCTGTGAGTTTGAGGCCAGCCTGGTCTACAGCGTGAGTTCCAGGACAGACAGAGCTACAGCAGAGAAACCCTGTCTCAAGAAAGAAAGAAAGAGAGAGAGAGAGAGAGAGAGAGAGAGAGAGAGAGAGAGAGAGAGAGAGAAAGAAAGAAAGAAAGAAAGAAAGAAAGAAAGAAAGAAAGAAAGAAAGAGAAAGAAAGAAAGAAAGAGAGAAAGAAAGAGAGAACGAACTGCAATGGTAGAGATGGGAACACATTCATAAACGTTAATGTATTGGGAAAAGTCTTGATGAAGTGTACTGTGACCTCCTTCTTAGTCTCCTGTCAAGGGTGTAATAGGAAAAAGGAGATTATGAAGAACTAAATAGTATAAAGACAGTGCAGTCTGTACATGATAACACCTTGCTTTGAAACTGATCATCCCCTATAACCAAATCACCTGTTTCCTACAAGTTTCATCTTAACCATCACTCGAATGAACAAATTTGGTGAACTGAAGACTTGTTTTTGTCTCTAACGCTCTCCTGAGCCCTTCTTCACTTTAACTCACTTGGTGTGCTGCCAGTAATGTGGAGTTGCCAATGTCTGCGTTATAGAATATGAACACATATTACAGTTGGAATAGTAAATGTCCCCCAAAGGCCCACATATGCTGGTTGCCAGCATATGGTACCACTGGGTAGTGACAGAAACTTTAGAAGATAGTCCTAATCGAAAGAATCAAGAAAGCTGTGAATGCAATGTGATAGGGGTTTGGGACTACCCCAAGCCCCATCTCTTCCCCTCTATTTCTTTGCACCCTGACTACCATGAGCTGAGTATTTTTGCCCAAGCACGTATTCCCTGCTATAATGCTCTGCTTTGTGGTAAACCAAACAGCAACAGAGCCAACTGTCTGTGGACTGAAACCTCAAAAATGGGAGCCAAAATAAATCTCCTCCTATAAGTTGATTTTGTCAGGTAATTTGTCACAGTCGTGATAAGCTGACTGACATTACCTACGTATTTAATTTCCATATTTCAATGGACAGTTTTACATTTGTTGGACTTTGTTTGCGCTTTACTATATAAGGCTACTTTGTGTTTGATCTGCAATGGTGGACACATAATTTTGGAGACAATGACCATGTTTATGTCAGAATTTTCTTGATATTAAGATTTATTTGTCACCAATGAAAAGCTATATATAAATGGAACTATTCAAACAGCACATTTTTGTGAAGCAGTGAAAACTTCATCTGAATCTGACAATATTTTATAATTACATTCTGCAATTGAACACAAGGAAACAATTTATTTCAAGTCTGAGTTAGCCTGCGGACAGTCTATACATCTTAGTTCTTTGTCTTGGGAGTTATACAAACCACTTGATAAATTAGACAGCCATAGAAAGAGTGTTTTCTTTGACTTACAAATATTACCAACAGAAGTCAGCCGGGGGTGTTTTCAGTCGGAGAAAATGTATTTATTGGTCCCTTGTTCAATCATTTCAGCATTGATTGAGGACACCAGCAAGTGCTTTGACCCTGATACAATGGCTGGAGGCTTTGCTCAAGCGTATGTATGAGAACTGTGTAAAACTCAGGACAATGTGGAGGACAGTTGCCACATGCTGTTTTACTCAGCTGATCGGGAGTTCTTAGACAGTTCACTGTTAAGCATTCTGTTAGCATCCACACGCTTCCATCCCTGTCAGTCCTCTCCAACTGTCTTCTCTACCGACCAGTAGATAAATGGCCTCCACTGAAATTAGACAAAACTGATACCGCGCGGGTTGCTATGTTAACCCCAGCTGCGTGCCCGCTAGACAAGTGGCCAGAGGGCAGATCGTGATGGCCTCGCGTCATTCCAGCGTGAGAATCCCAGCACAGCCTCCATATAGTTTCTTCCTGTACCCTAAAGATATTGTCTAAAGTTCTATACCTGCTCATTAGCATGTCATTTACATGAAGTAGGTTATCAAGTGTTACTTGAATAGAAGGTACTCAATGATCCTGATTGTTCCTATTTTCTGTGGTTTCAGGTCATCTAAAATTCTGGTAATCATTTTCATTTTTTTTTATAGCTAATGACTGATATGTGATAAAAATAGAAATAGATAGATGATAGGTAGATAGAGGGATAGATGATGATAGACAGACAGATAGATAGATAGGTGATAGATAGATGATAGATAGATAGATAGATAGATAGATGATGATAGATAGACAGACAGACAGACAGATAGATAGATAGATAGAGATAGTGATAGATAGATAGATAGATAGATAGATAGATAGATAGATGGATAGATGGATCTCTGCTGCCATAACCTCTAATGTTAGTGACTTCATAACTTACCCTAGACTGTTATTTTCCATCTGCAGCACCGGGTTCTTTTTAGTCATTCCTTCATCTGGGACATATGCATTTTTCATTTCCTAATTACTAGGTCTTACATGTACAAGCTGAGCCAAGCCTAGTGCTATTTTACCAAAAAAAGCCTTGATGGAAGTTATAATATTTCTACAAACCTTCTGCCTCCTTGGAAGAACAGAACATAATGTGGGCTGGCTATTTAGTTGAAGTCTTTCCAGATGTGTTTGATTAATGATTGCCATTATGTATTCCAGAGCATTTAGTGCAGTCTTGTATAAATCCCAAACCCGGTAGAGAATAAGACCGCCACAATTGAGCCAAATTTGAAGCAAGCAAGCTTTAATTAAATACTGGCCAAGAAGATGGGACTCTGACCAGGACCATTCTGAGGTAACCATGGAGTGAACCTGCTACCTCCAGAGCTCCCACAGAAAGGCCCCAAATCACATGGCACAGGTACTTAAAAAGGTAGAACCCATAAGGTTACACACTTCCCACCAGGTCCAATCAGTGGCAAGCATCTATCCTGATGTACTTCATGTCTGGGTTATCTCTCATCTACAAGTGACCAGGCACATTTGGTACATTGGGCATATCCAGTGCAGTAAGGTTACCTTGGAATCTAGCCACCTACCCATAATCCAAGAGGTTATGTCCTTAGGCAAGGGAGACTATCTCACCTGTAGAGCCCCACCCAGGAGGTCATCTGTTTTCTTCTGAAGCTATCTTGGGCACAGTAGCTAAAATTTAAAACATAACTTTTGCTCTTACACTTGTTGTATTTGAAGGTGTGCTGACTTAGTACTTGTAATAATATCTATAACCACCACAATAACGCCAAATTTACTAATGACATCACTTTATTTTTTTATTTGATAACTGAGACAAAGTGCTAGAGATATAGTGTAGATAACAAAATCAGTTTTCTGGAATTGAAAATTGCCATGCAAGCCAGGTATGATGGTACATACTTGCCCAGCGCTTGGGAGCATCAAGAGCTCACGGCCAGCCTGAGCAGTTCAGTGAGGCCCCACCTCAAAAACAAATAAAACAAGAGCACAACATGAGATCACAGGTCACATACTAAGCTGTGAAGGAGGACACAACTTACCAGTGCTGTAAGTCAGTTGAATTTTTTTTCTTATACAATTAAGCAATGAAAACAATAGAGGTACAAAACACACAGGTGCTCATTTCAAAGTATATTTTGTTTAGACATCAATTATTGACATATAAAACAAATTAGACTATTAAAAATATGACTTGACTGAAACAATAATGTCAAATTAAGGTCAAAAGTAAAAATAAAATTGAAAAAATGTAGAGAAAGTATAGGATCCATTTCTATGAAGTATACTAGCCTAAGCTTGAAAACCAGGAAATCTCTTGGTTGATTGAAAGGAAAATGGAAAGATATAACTACCCCTGTGGAGGTACTATTTCAAAGTTGAGGAGGAGGTTTGGCTTAACTGGACCATTTCTCTTGAGGTTTATCATGTAAGACTGTGCACACTTGCATAATGCTACTGCCTTGTAAAACTCCCCGCTAACACTCCAGTATATCCTTACCTCACAGGGTCTCTGAGAACATTGTATTTTGGTGTTTATAAGGCTTCAGAACAGCCATATCCTTGAAAGTGACTTTGTTTCAGGTCACCCTGGGTCTTAGCTGAAAGGATTTGTCTCCCAAGTCAGCACAGTTTGCACATGAAATTGGCTTTTGTCTGTTGGGACCTGCCACTGCTCGGTGAACAGAATGAACTCCGGAACTTGAGGCTCTCCATCACTGACAAAAGGCACTGGATGAGCTAAAAATGGCTGTATCCACTGAGGGCATGCTGAAGCTTCTGAGCAGCTGCGGGGTTAGAATGGTCAGCGCAGTTTGTTCTCAAGCAACCTGAGCACCAAGAGCCTGAATGCTTGTGGGAAACGCTAAGCTTGTGAGAATAGCTGCTGTCAGGTGCCGACAGACGCTCAGCAGCTCCTGGTTCGTTCACAGCTCCTCTGTTTCCTTTTCTCAATGAGCTCATCACAAATTGCCATTTCTATTGGATTGCATATTAGCTTACACAAAGAGATAGAAGGCTACAGGGTCAAGTGGCGGACAAAGGATGACGGCTGGGAATATCAAGCTTGCACTCCTTATCAGGAGATAATTACATGGGCAGAAACGTTGTTGGCACAAATAGAAACGATGTTTAGAAGTTAATAATACAGTCCTCAGTACAAGTCATCTGGGTTTAGCTTTCTCCTCTTGCCATCCACAGCCCTCATTCCGTAAGATCTTTCTCTACCTTTCTCGGTCGGGATCAGGAATTCATGACTTGCCAACTCTGTAATTAAGAGATCTAGGATGAACTCTATTTCCCACAAGGACCCAAAATGGGGATATTGACCTCTCACAAAAAGACAAAATAGGAACCAGTGAAATGTCCTCTCACATACTTCCACATTTTAAACCTCAGATCAAATCACTTCACATCATGGCTTCAAATGAAGCCCTAAAAACTATGACCCACCATCGCCTTGACCGCCATGTATGACCGAGCTGCTGTTCTAACTTGATGAATGCTCATACTTTTTTATATTCTATTACTTTTTATTGCTCATGAGTTTCATCTGATCATCAGTTTTACTGTATAGACTACACAATGAACCTTCCAGTACTTCCAAATCAACTTATTAAATGCTAAATATAAAACACGCACACACACACACACACACACACACACACACACACACACACACACATGAAGCTTGGAAATAAAGCCTGGAGTATAAATCTTAGAAATAAAGCTTGAAAATGTTATTGCCTGAAGAAGCCATGCTATAGAGGTCTATCTGTTTCACATTTGTTCCTTCACTTGTTAATGGAAGAAAATAAAAATCCATTTTATAGACTTGTTATGAGAATACAAATAAACCACGAATGTGTGCTTATGAAAATACAATACAACTCTTAGGTGTGCTTATGATTTTATATTTAAAGATCACGGAGGTGTCGATATTATGGATTTAAGGAAACAAAAATAAATTGCAAGGCCAGTGAAGGGACACTGAGTCACGAGATGCTTTTGTTTATCTCAATGACCAGTCTAAAGCCAAAATGGCCTGGGGAAGCTGAAAATTAAGATTCATCATGGAATTCCTGTACAAACAGGAACACACTGCTTACATTTCCAACATACTCACGCACATCTGTCAACATCCCGTGCACAGAGATTCTCATTCTTCTGTCTTGCTCATGTGTGCATTCGCTGAGGACTACCTATGCTCCTGGTGCTGCTGGAGGTGTTGAAGGAAAAGCTGACAAAACGCACTATTGCCATACTTTAGTAGCAGAGCCCCCCTCTATTTGGTGTGCATGCTCTCCATTGTCTTTATTTCAGTGTTTTCTTTTGATCCCACGTTCTTGACTTTCTTGGTCATGCTAGGTCATGCTAGCTGCTGGACTCAGGTGCCCTCTCAAAAAATGTTCACAAAAAGTCCTGTATGCATAACTCATGTATCACATAAGGGGAAAACAAACTTCTATACAGAAAGGATTATCATCTAGCTGGCTCTTGCAATTGGTGTTTCAAAAATTACTAATAATACCAAACTCTGTAAGCAGAGTACATACCTCATAAGCTACGTTATAAAAACATCTCCCTCACACCGTGAGAATAGAGGTAACATTCACTTAATCATCCATTATTTCTTTAGACAAAATGTGCTAAATGCCTCTTCTCTTTCTTGGTTTTTAGAAAGAATTACCTATGGGTTGAATGCTCAGTCTACATAAATTAATTCAGAAAGACAATCTAGATTTTCCAAGTGGCTCCAGATTTTTCTCTAAAATTAGGGCAACTAAAATAAATGTAAGGCATGATTTCTGATTGTGCAATGCTTAGGAAATAATTGGGGAGCTGTGGTATCTCCCCCACAGAATGTTTAGTGAGACAAGGATTAAATACATCAGTATTACAGATTCTCAATAAAATATTATTTGAGTGCTTACTGAAAAATTACAGTACTCTGTCTTTAAAATGAGGCTATTGAAAATGTGCAGCACAGATGTGTTTTATTCTTTGAGATTTCCAAATCATAAACCATCTGAAGACATGAAAGAGATAAAAAAAAGTACCCTTATGAATACTAACCTTCATAGTAACACAACCTTGAGCTCAATATCTCTAAGGAAAAAGGTCCAGTGACGAGCTGGCACCACACTGCGAAGTTGAGGGCATAGCTTGTGACTGGCCTTGCTCTTTTGGAAAAGAGTAGACATAGTGAGCATCACAGATTCACATCAAATGCTCTTCTAATTTCAAATCTATTGGCCTCCTCTTTTTTGATAAAAATTAAAGCAGTAGCAATTTTATTTGCTGGTCAGACCTGAAAAGTGAGCATAACCTTACATTTTTAAAAATTTATTTGGAAGTATTTCAATCTGAAAAGGAATGGTAGTAATTCCTTCGCACTAGACCCGACTACAGTGGAGTCCATTTCTCGTGCATTCGAGGTCACGAAACACTTACTGAATGCCACTCCAGTACTTGACATAGATATACTTGTAAATTAACTAACCTTCAATCAAGGTTACAATAGGCTTTAAAATATATATATCACAAGATTCATATAGTTGAATAGAGAAATAAAGAAACATGACTCACGTCCAGGTGGCTCATTGGGCTTTACTTGGTAAACTTTCCAAATGGGATCCTTAAACATTAACAAGTCAATAAATGATTTGGAACAAACTACTTTTTGGCCTGAAAGTTTAAAAAGGAGCTGAAGTTGTTGAGATAAACCATGAACAAACTGATAATTTTAAATAGAACATTCAGGAAAATTCCACCTTCTTAGCATTTTTTAGCCATAATTTAGAACAGCATTTTTCAGCTTGAGATGATTTTGTCATCATCTCTCATCCCTAGGGACTATTTGGCAATACCTGGAGATACCTTGGTTGTCGCACCGGGGAAGAGATTATGCTGGAAACTAATAAATCCAGGCTAGCATTGTTGCTAGGCATCCTATTAACAAAGAACAGCCAGCCCCGCTCAGAGTTATCCAATTAGAAATGACCATGATGCCAAGGACTTGCAATGCTGTCTCAGAGTATTCAAAGGGTGACAGGAGCTGAAGGAAGGTTGTCACAACAATTTTCAGGCCAACTGAACTTCAGTAAGTCTTCAGGCAGGTTTTACCAATATTTCATTCTCTCCCAGCATCTAACTTTCACTTAAGAACCAGAGAATGTCCCTTCAGTCTCTGTGGGTCAGCAGGAATGCTAGTCAGTTGTTACTGTGGCAATGGGGGGCGTGGGGTAAGACCTTGGGGACAGGGGAGAGAGGGAAAGCTGGGGTGGAGGTGGGGCTCAGGTTGTATTGTATGAGTGGTATGAGAGAAGGAAGATTTTTTTAAAAATTAAAAAATAAAAATTTATGAAGGCATCTTTAACACTGAAAGAAACAAAACAAACAAACAAATGGCAACAACAAAAACAGAAAATGAGACCAAGTCAAAACAAATGTGAGCACGGTTCTGTTACGAACAGGCACCTTATTAACTAGACCATATACTTCCACGTACTTGCCACAACTATAACTGGCTTATGATGTGCCTCTAAAACGGTCTAGCTCATCTCTTCCTCGGAAAAACATGGCTCCCAAGACAAGCACTGCCACGACAGCAAAATCATAATCTATGTGCACGTCTCTAAAATGGTAATGCGTCCGAAGTACAGCAAATGCTGCAGCACGATATGCACAAGAAGGGTGTACCGCCTTAGCGCAGGGACGACTGTCAGGACGTGTTGGTGTTGTGTATTTTACTCAGAAGGCAGGACTCTTCTGTCTGATACGGTGAGTGTACAAGTGTCAGCTCAATGGCATCGCCGTTATACTAAGCCAAAAAGTAGCGTTCTTTTGCGTGTGCAAGCTATACGGCATAGATTCCGTGTGTGTCCCGTTAGAGCAGTCCGGGACTGAACCAGATGCAGACAACCGGCAGCCAAAGTCTACCTTTAAATTCTGCTGAACGCACGCAGATGACCAATGCAAAACGAAATGAAGAGGTTTGAATCCCTTGGCTTGTTTATCTGCATGCCGACCAACACGTTCGATAGGATCGCAGTATGGTATTTCCTGATGAAAAGCTTGATACGCAGAAGGGTTGGTATTTGTACTCGTGTATCAGAACCCAATTATATCTTGTGCATATTATTATTATAATCGTCAACCAAATTCTTTTCCAGTCTTTCTCCTTCCAATCCACGTTCCGAACTGGTAGCAGAATTTTATTTTTCTGTATGTGGCATCTATTCACTATTTGCTGTGCTTAAAATATCCAAATACTTTCATACTTCTGATTTGTTCAGATGAATCATAGTTTCAGTAATAACCTATTTTATTACCTTCTGTGTATAAATAAGGCCTACACGTTATCTTCTTTGAACCCCACTTTTGAGGTATGGAATTGGGGTCTGCTTCCCTGTGGCCCAAACTTACATCCCTTGCCACACTTGTCTGCCTCTCTCTGCACTTGTCTTTTCCTTTAGTGACTCTCTCTTCCCTCTCTGCTGCTGTCCTCTCTGCTCCCTCAGAAGCAGATGTTCTGTTCTCTTCATAACGCACGGAAAGTACCACAGTGCACCACCAAACACACTGTGTTGCGGCCCGTAACTGTACGCCTGTCTCTTCGTCAGTGTGTGAGGAACAAATCCCACTTGCATTTAAATTCCCAGAACACAAAACATATGACTCAAATGGATCAAACCTATGTCTTAGGAAACCAGGGGAAGAAATTGAGTGTTTGTACTAACATTAACTAGCAAGACAATCTATGCCTATCTCTTTAATCAAATCAGAAACCTTTATGCATGAGATGAAATGTTAGGAACTTAAAATGTGAAAGGAAAAACTATTTGGCAGGCTTGAGAGAGGGAATCTGAATGTTCAAAGTGATATTAGGGTTAGGGGAAGAATGAAAATTAACACAAAAGCAATTCCTAAGTGGTCCTCTAGTTCCCACAGGCAGGTTAGGTAAGAAGACAAAAGAAACAGAAAAGATAAAGGAAGTAACTCAACACACAGGCTAAAAAAAAATCCAATATAAAATAAATGCCTCAGGAACGGGATCAGCAACGGGGAGAGAGCAGGAAAAAAAAAATGGCTTTCACATCATAAGTGGCCTTAGGTACCTAGATTTCTATTTCTCTTTTATAGAAATAAATGGCTCAAAACTTGAGATGTGCCTTTTTATTAGTGCACATCTCTTACCTTGTGAGAGGCAATACAGCGCTCACCATAACACTGTATTATGCCTGTATGTTTGACACAAAACTGGTGTTCTAATAGAAATCATAAATGCAGCTCACAAAGAAGCAGTGACAAAATGCACTAGAATTACACTGCATGCAAGAAATCCGAAGTTACTTTAGTCTAAATGACAGTGACCTAGAAAGAGAGAAGGCGCCTTGTATACTGAAGACTGCCGTCTGAGACTTTGATCACACTTCTTTGAACTCATGATGTATGGACACTCCCAGATCCATCCCACATCCCACATCCCACATCCCACATCCCAGAGAGAAAGAAGTGTGTGAACATTGCAGACTCTGCGTAGACACAGCAGTTGATAAACCTTAATTAAAACCCACGGAAAAGAATTACTCCTAAGAAGTAAATCACATTAAGGACTGCACAGACCACCGGTAATCTTCTTAAATGCCAAGGCTGATACCGTAATAGAATTGCTTTATAAGTGTGTATCGAGCAAAATAAAGCTAAGTACATTTATCTTTATAGATGAGACATAAGAAACAAAATGATATTTTCCTTATATGTAAAATTCCCAAAAGTTAATACTGGAACCAAAGCATTTGATGACTAAGTGAAAATTTGCTTTTGGAATTTTAGTGGCTATCGAAAGCTAACTGCAGCAGAGTTTGATTTCAAGCAAGATATAAAAGAAAGTTCAACAATTAGTAGCATCTGCGGGCCATGATATAAATAGGGAAAGGAGCCCACAAACAGCCCTGCTCTCAGTGTTCTCAGAAGTCCCCTCATCTTCCATAGTGGCTCAAGACAGACTCCACACTGTTAGTGTACTTTGCTTAAGATCATTAGGTTTCCCTAGGCCTACTTTTTACTTCATAATCTAACTGGAAGAAAGCTATGTTGACCTGTGTGTAGGGGGGACATCTTCAAAATATATTTCATGCTCTGTCCAGTGGAGTTAGTGTGCATCAACACAGGTGTGCCAACAAGGGGAATTCACTAAGTCCATAATCTCTACATCAAAGGAGCAGATTTAACAAAAGGATTCAAAGCACACGCCTCCAAGAACAGGCCTGGAGAGTACAAAGCCCTGGGAAAGCCCGAGTCCGTCTCACACAACAGGTGAGAGAAATGGAAGGGACCTTCTAAGAAGCCTGCAACACAGGGACATCCACCACAGCCCTCCAGGAACTTGGGGTGGGGCTCACACTGCAAGCTACGCCTGTGGCTGCTGCACCCACAATATCTCCTGGGAATCTTTGGTTCTAGAAACGTGGACAGGCCTGTTCTGAGGCAGCCATGTTAATCTTGCATTTCCCTGGAAATCCATTTAAAAGACTGCCTGTGGTGATATGAATTCATTAAGCAAAAAACATAAAAAAATAAACCCTAGGACAGTGTGACACAATCGGTGTGAAACAATTAGTACGGCTGATTTAGGGAGCAAAAATATTCTGAAGCCTCAACTATGGTTTTTGTACAGAAAGAGAGAGCTTTTTATGACATTTAAATTTATCAGAATTGTGTGAGTTGATTTTTTTTTTCTTAAGTGGGATGGTTAAAATTCTTGATTTTCAGACAGGAGTCCTTATAGATACAGTATAGAAAGATCTGTGGAGGTGAGTTGTACAAGGTGTGGAAAGGACATCACTCTAGCATAGGCTGCAAACACACGGCCTGTGAACTTCTAATAACAATGTTGCTGTGGGCCAGGAATATGGCTCAGTGCGTAAACCTGCACACGGGGCCTGGTGCCTTGAGTGCAGCCCGTGGTAGGGGGAGTGAACTAACTCCTGCAAGTTGCCCTTTGACCTCCACACATGAGCCAGGGCATGGTGTGAACAAGTGTGTTACACACACACACACACACACACACACACAGGAACAAATAAATAAATAGTTTAAAAAAACCTTTTAGAAAGTATATATACAAAGGAAAATCAAATTGCGTTTTGGATATTTTATGAACAGCACTACTGTTTGGGTCAAAGATGCAATGTGGTTATTAATATGCTGATATAATGTCGAAGAAACCAAATCAAACTATGCCACTTTTTAGCAGAAATATCAGAGTCCGCCATCACTCCTGACTCTCCATGGCAGAACTAGAGTGTCAGTCTTTTCCTTCTCACTAGACTCTCAAAAGGATTCCAGCGAATCAATAGAGTTGGGTGATCAATAAGCTCTCCTCTGACGTGTGCATCCCTTTCATTGCTATGTTTGCTGGGTTTTAATTGCTGCCTAGCGTCTTGTCAAGGACAAGGTTGTTTATAGTGCCTGCCTTGGAAACTTCATGACTAGACCAGCATCCAGTAGACCACACACTAAAATAACACAGGTTATAACACGCACATCTGATGGACAGAACGGGCAGAGGAGAGACCCACCCGAATCTCATGAGCCCACACAGGCTGCACCTTGCTGTGGGATGAGGAGCCCTTCCAACCTCACATAAAGGTGTCACATGATCTGCTACAGGTCTTTGTGTTGTAACAATTCTTAAATGAACTAGTATTCATTCTTCCACAGCAATCGAGTGCAGTCTGTGAACTAAGACGCTGGATTAAAAGGCTAACTGCACCTCTGAGCCCTCCCACAGGTTGTTTATCCTCTCTAACGTGTCTCCCCAGCAATAAGACAGGAATATTACCTGCTCAGCAGAGCTGTTGTGAGAAGTAAATGGCTGTGGATAGTTATTTTATATTCAGGTATGTAATAGGTGACATTATTACTACCAATCTCACAGTTCTGTAACAAAACCTTTAGACAGAATGCATTCAATGTTTACTAGCCGTACACCAATAGAGGCAACGTAAGCAATATGGGTAGCACAGGCCTGGTAATGCAGGCTTACTCTCCCAGCCATTCACAACACTAAAGGGGATCTCAGGTCCATGATTGATCTGGGGTAGAGAGAGAGGCTAAGCACTGCCTAGGCAGCACAGTAAGGCATTGCCTCAGAATAAAAAGGGAAAGGAGGGATGGGGCTACCACTCACTTACAAAGCACTCAGCGTGTTTAAAGCTGGAAGCTAAGTCCTCAGTAGCACATGCATACGCATACAGAGTGAAAAACTACTATGCCAAGAACATGGTTATCAAATACTGAGTACTTAAGAGCATCCAAGGAACTCAACGACTATGTACCTCCATCTTAAGTTCTGAATTAGCTGTTCAGTTTGGCGTGGTGTGTCAGAACACAGGGGAAGAGTAGCCCAGGTAACTTTGACAAAGGTGAATCAAACATTGCACTATAGAGAAGACATTATCTCCACGTGGGCCTCTGGTCACTGATTGTCTCAGTTTCAAGAAACTGACTAGAGATCCAAATGTAAAGCACTGCATAGAATTGAGATGGCCAGCACCATGTCTGTACAAACAGCAGACCCATGGAGCGGTCAACCCACAATGCCATGGGGTAGCGAGGACATTTTGGAGTCAACACCTTTTCTTAAAATAAGATTTTAACTGCTTTGATAAAGTTAATTGAATCAAGTATTCACCTGTTTTTTTTCATTTCCTTACCAAGTAATTTTTCTCTACAGGAGAGAAAGCAGCCTTTCTTTCTGTCCAGTTCTCCCATAAGGCATTTATTTATCTGCAAGCTAAGTGTCTGCCGTTAAGTGTTTTTGCATGTTAAAGTTGAGAATTATACTCAGAAACCTACCATGTTCCTCTGGACACGCTAACAATCCCCCAAAAACGATTTTCATTTCTTCAAGTTGGCAATTATCTTTGGCTGACTCAATGTAAAATTCTGGTAATTAAAACCTTTCTTTTCACCATTTATCCTCAGAGAAAAACCGTATCCCTGATTTGATTCGCACTTCGGTTTTTAAAGCCACTTAAGAATCCTGAAAAACAAAAAGAGAGGAGCCTCTGGGGGTGAGAGAGGAAGAAAATGGTAATTTCAGCTTGATATGAAAACGTCCTACTTCAAAGGTTAATTGTGCCAATAGCATTTACCCACAGTCCTCACTCACTTAAGTTCCAAACCTGACGCTGTTGTGGAGTGGGGTTTAAGCTACAAGAATTTGAAAATGGGGTTTTATTTTTAGTCCCCATGTTAGCACTACACTGAACTCCAAGAGAGAAACATTGCATGCTGGATCAGAGCTTAGTGAGTCCCACCAGTGTTCTAAGAACCCAGATCCCAGCACATTACACAGCGTGAGGAACAGACTTCTGGTTTCCAATAGACACCCACCCATGTCCTCATGCACAGCTACAGGGCAATGAGTGCCTCAGCTAGGAACCCTGGTCCTGTTTGCATTATGAGATAAGGAAGAGAAAGGAATATATAAAGTTTAGCCTTATTAAGAAAAGTCCAATTTATGCTAGTGAGCATTTCTATAGCACAAATTTCAAGCAACTGCATGTCTAAGAAACACACGTGTTTCCTTCCTGCAGGACTGCTGTCAATTGACTCTGAGAGCTATGGATAGAGGCACAGAAAGAGGTGCTCAAGGGATATTGGGGTATAACCCACAGCAGCAAGCTTCTTCTTCCCATGGGAATCTCAGAGTCACACACAGTCTTCTGTGGGTATGTACTTCAATTCTCAGAAGAAAATGTAGCCAGTTAACATATTAATTTCCTTTTGGTGTCACAGTGAAAGTAAATGACCAGGGGGAAAACATTGTAGAAGAAGCCTTCCTTGCTATCTATGAGAAGAATGTGATTGCCATTTCTGCCTGTGCTTTGTCCCCAGGAGTAAATAGCAGAAATTACTTGAATGTATGAGATGCCATTCTATCATGTCAGAGGCTGGCAGAGCCGCCTGGAAGTTTGTCAGCCACCATCAGGCAGGTGGTCATGGGACTAGCTATTTACATCCCCATATGAGTCAGAGCAGATATTAAAGCAACCGGTTGTTTGAATGAGTAGGAAAAGCAAGAGATGACACAGGGAAAGACTGTAAGTCTACTATACAACCTCTCATTGGTTCAAAAGTGGGAGGGATCGTGTCACTGTATAATTTAGCCAGTAAATATCATGAGAATAAACTGAGATAACACGGCGGCGTATGCTAACAGGAGTTTTGAAGTCCCTGGTTCAGGTTCTATTGCCTTTGGCTCGTCAATGACCATCAGGTGCATCACTTGAGGTCTTTGAAATATGACTCCACTTCGGGAAAACTGCGTAGCACCATAACCTAGTAAAACTGCTATGGGACTTCAAGAGAATGTGATCCTGCTACGAGGACAGCATTTGACCGAGTAAGATGTTCATGAAGGCGCCAGTGGATAGAGCAGGAGTAAGCATGCATGCTGACAGTGTGGCTACCATTGCCACAGTCATGTCTCCAACGCAAGTGAACCGCTACTAACACCACTGCTCCTAGCTGAACGACACAAGGACAACCCACAGGGAAACAGTCTGTAGGAAGGCAGATATTTGTTAAATGTTCATGTCTAAAGTGTAATGCATCTTCACAACCATCCTGTATGAGTCAAAGTTAAGCTAAGCCCCTTCGTAGTCTTTCCCAACTCTAGGCTATTCTTCGGTGGTGGTAAAACAAGATCTAAGCTCTGCTATTTTTCAATTGATATTAGGAAATAGTAAATTAATGTTTGCAAGAGGCTCCATAGGAAACCTCTAGTTGTCTTAGTTACTGCTCTATTACTGTGAAGAGATACCACAAATAAGGCAGCTCTGATAAAATAGAGGATTTTATTGGGTGCTTGCTTATGGTTTCAGAGGATTTGTCCATAATTATCATAGCAGGAAGCAGACAGGCATGGTGCTGAGCAGTCGCTGAGAGCTTTACATCCTGATCTACAGGCAACAGAAGAAGAAGAGGAAGAAGAAGGAGGAGGAGGAGAAGGAGAAGCAAAAGAGAGAGAGAGGAGAGAGAGAGAGAGGGACAGAGAGAGAGAAAGGAAAGACTGGGCCTGGCACAGGGAAGCTGCTGTGCGTGTAGACATGCATTGTTTCCTGTTTTCTTTAAACTTTGCAGAATTTCTACAGGGCAAGCCTCAAACACTTCAATGATGTAAAGAACATGGTTTTAACAATTTAGAAGATTTAGCCTTGCCATCGACATTCCAGTAAAAATCATTTCTTGCTAAAACAACAGCTTGTCATTAGCTTGGCTTAGCACTCCTGATTGTCAATAGTAAGTGATAAAATACATTGGCCTCATAAATGGGTAGAATTATATCTCGCAAAGTAATTTCTTGCGAAACCCTGGGATGATATATTTGTGCTAATAGATTTGTAAACAGGTGGAGACTACTTAAACACTGAGGGTAGCAGTAACTAACTGAATAGCTGTGTTAGGACCAGCAGTAGGCGGACAGCAAAACGGGGGAAAAATAGTAACTTCACATTTGAAATTGTCACAAAGAAGAGCTTCTCGTCTGGGGATTACATTGATGACAGTGACAAGGTGTGGCCACGGGGTTTCCAGGTGGATGAGAGACTGTGATGCACTTGGAACAAAACAGGAATATAACTAGAAGGTGGTGGAAAATGAATGCACAGATTCCTGGATGGGAGTAGCAAACGAAATGCAGGGGAGTATTGCATCAAATATGGAATATAACAGTAAGTGCATGTATGCGTGTACATGTGACCATTTCAAGTTGCTTTTAGGACTGTTGGGCAGTACTGGCCACCTCTGTTCACTTGGTGCCTCTCTCAGTCAGTCAGTAGTTTACAGTGCCTTTAAACCTTAATGCTGGAGTAGGCTTGCAGATCAGAGCACATGAGATGAAAGAATGTCATCGTTGCTCACATGTGTAGCAGTACACTATCCAGGAAGTCAGTGTTCTGGGGCCCAGGAGGATGGCCTTTCAAGTGAGTGTGACTGTCTAACGGAGCTCACTCTTCCAACCTATTCTGTAAGTTACAATGAATTACCTTCCTCACGTGACATTCTGACCATGTTTGTCTCCAAAAGCTTGGCTGCTTCCCTCTAAATTTGTAAACCATAAATTTAACTGTTTTTCTTAGTCAGCATCAGCCTTCCCTTCGAATCTCTCCCCTGCATTCTAGTATATTCTCTATTAGAGTAACTCCTGTCTATCCAAAGTACGCTGCATATTCTCCATGAATTCATCTCTCATGCCATTTATTTTTCGTGAAAACTCATCTATCAAAGCCCAAGGAATTCTGTTCTGCATCTGTGACTTCAAAATTCCCTACAGCAAGCATTCTACATGTTCAGCCGAATACTCTCTCAATAGCAGCTGAGTTGAAGGTCCAGTGCATCATGGGTAAAAGAAAGACAAGGATTTGCCACAGTATACATTAGAGTATCAACCGTCGAGAGAGGGCTGGGCCATTTCTCACCCCATCACTGCCATATTTGCAGATTCATTAGAGGTGATATGTGTACTCACTGAGGGCTGCGCAGCGCAACCAATGCTTCCAAGAGGATTAAATGATGTCGAAAGCGATAGTCAGGTTTTGGCACCTGCAGTCTACCCTGAGACAACGGTATTGTAACCCAGAAAGAAGGCCACCAGTATGTCTCTAGTGACTCAGTTTCTCCTTTATTACTTGAGCACTCAATCAAAGGGACATTGGAGAAGTCTTGCTGATCTCTTGACCTTTTGCACAAAACTACATAAATTCTGTATGTTTTCTTATATCAAGTGTAGAAAATGAAACGTCTTTTACATGCACTATGTGTTTTATTGCAGCTGGTTGATAGTGAGAAAGAGGCCATCGATGTTTTCAAAGCAACCATTTATCAAGTAGAAAGGAAAAGCATGTGAACCGCCTTGCTTCATTGGGCAGATGTGTTTTGAATGTTCACCAGAGCATTCAAAACCTGGGAGAAGAGCAATAATGCAATGGTTAAAGCAAGTACAAAAGTCACTCGCAAAAACTATTCCTCCCACACAAATATTCTTGCGAGATGGAATGTGCAAAATTGTGTGGTAGAAAAGGACAAGCAGGCCATAGGCTGAGACATTTGGAAGACAGATAAAGGGTTCTCTCTTCTGTGTCCTTTCAAAATTGATAATACCAAGAGGTACATAGTTCCAGTAACAAACCCAATGGGGGGAGACGTTAGGACCATCTAACCCTGATGTCGAGCAGCAATCCACAACAGCCAGCTGTACAGACTGTAGTTCCTCTAGAAGCAAATATATGAAGATCCCGGAAGAAGCAAACTGTTGCTTTCAAAGGGCTCTTGAGTTGAGTTGATGCGAACAAAACTAAGACAACAAACTTTGTAATCCCATTAAAAAAAAAATCTCATTTTATGTGCAGTAAAACTTGTCTCTCCCACAAAATTATAAACCGTATTGCCTGCTCTCCAAGGTCTCATTCAATAAGAGGGAACATGGGGTGATTTGTTTGCCACTTTACTGGACAGTAAACTGTGCCAAAGTATGACACTATGGAAGTTACCATGACAAGGCAATTAGCTATGTGGGACAGCCAGACTACCCCAGGTTCAAAATCAACCTCAAGAACGACGTCCTCTTCCTCTGAGTCTTTGTTTCCTCCCTGGAAGAGGAGATAGTGAGTTAAAAGTAAATACAGAGAGTAATGGCACCCAGTGGGCATTCAGTGCTTTTAATACATGGCGGTAAAGGAAGTCGAGGAATAAATCATGGGCACTATTCCAAGGACTTTATCAACTGGAAAGCAATATAAAACAGCTAACACACACTTTTCATAAAATGTCATATTCCTGGAAAACCCGAGGGAACAATCCTCTCTTCACAGTGAATATTTCTATTTAGTAAAGGATCTTATGCCTCCAAGCTCCAATTATTCTTTTTCATATGTAATTATCTGAGTTAGAAACGCCTCTAAAAATATGTTCTTATTTGCTTTATCCTCACAATATTCTGAACATCATTTAATGTTTCCATGATAACTCTGCAGTTGCTGCCTATGTGCTTTAGGGATTATTTTGTGTGTGTGTTGTTGTGTATTCTACCGCCTTAGATTGCTATACTTTTGAGAATTTCTGTGTGATGTTCTCAGAAAGACTTGACCCTTCATGAAATTATACTTCTTCAAGTAGTCAGTGAGCCTGCCTGTGCCCTCTGACTTCTGAGTTACCACTTCATACCTATAATAGATTGGGGAAGAAACTCACTAGGCAAATGAGAATTATCCTCATGTTGTGAATAAAGAGCATGCATCATTTCTAAACAAATACTAAATTTTAACATAACTAAACTTTAGTAAAAATATATAGTCATAGTGTTTCAACCTGAAAGTTTAAAAATCATTCTAACAAAAAAGTACAAATAGCAAGAACTATTTGGTAAAGTGGGTAAGCATGACAGTGAATGTGATTGATGAGAGATTTTTGTGCAAATTCTTCTAAATTACTGAAAATACCCAAATAAAAGTGACACGGAAAGCAAGTCATAGACATAGAAATCACCAGTGAATGAGAAGAAAACATATCTAGCCATTTCAACAACTAATCTGTTACTTTATTTTGTAATAAACAAACAAACAAAAAAATTGGTTGGTTGGTAGGAAAATGCTCCCAACTGATACACTATTTAGAAAATCTGCAAAAATCTGCATAGGCAGAGTTGACAAAGCTTTTCTTTTGTTTTTGCTTTTGCCTTTTTTCTTTGGTTTTTTTGTTTTTTGTTTTGTTTTGTTTTGTTTTTGTTTTGCTTTGTTTGTTTTTGTTTTTGGCAAAGATTGGGGAAGAAAACTCAGTTTCTGGCAAGCCAGGGAAGGTGAAGAAAATGTTTCATGGAGTCAGATGCAGTCCTGTGGTAGTGAATGAACTAAACCCCGTGAGCAAGGCCTCCACATACTTCAGAGCCAGTGTGTTCAACACAGTGAGCTGGGAATAGCTCACTGGGGTAGGCAGTAGACTAACCCTAACCGGAAAGGAAAGTTCACAAAGGACCTAATGTTTTAGGAACCTGTTTTATGACAAAAGTACTGTCACAAATCACTTCAGGAAAATGTAAGTCCTAAAATCCGAGTTTGAGGAAACTGGTCAGCCATTTGGAAAAGTCCAGAATGTATCCATTACTCATGCCATACACCAGAATAAACTCCAACAGAGTAGTATAGTTAATATGTTAAATAAAATCATAAAACTTCAAAAGAAAACAGACATTAAGACCCTTCCTAACCACAGTTTATAATCCAGACCTAATATTAGAGTGATAAATGCAATACCATAAAACTAAGGAGCAGGGAGAGAGTTCTGTGTGTTAAATAAAAACGAAGTAATAACTTTATAAAAGAGAAAATATTTCAATATCTACATAAACTAAAGGTTTATCTCTGATATATAGACACTTATCCATCTAAGACTCAAAACCCCAAGAGAAATAATTGACAAAATATGGAGTTTACAAAATAATACAGAAATTTCTAGCCCTTAAATATAAGTAAAAACTGGGATTCTTAAAATAAGAGAAAGCAAAATTATAAGAACACAGATTAGACAGGAAAAATGTTTACATTCCAAAGCATTCTCTGTTGGCAGGGTTGAAAAACACCTTTGTATGGGGATGTGGTGTGCAATATTATTTTGTGAGAGCAGTATATAGACATGACCCAAATACCCATCCACTGGAGAATGGTAAACTCCCCTATGCCTCCCACTAAATCACTTGATGCTATAATAGAACAAGAAAGAGTTTTGAGGTGATCTCAGGACACACTGTTGAAAGGAAAAGAGACGCAGAAAGATGTGTATAGCATCTCACCTTTGCATTTGCGTCACAGAAAAGTGTATATGTGTGCATATATGTGCACATAGTGACGTGGTTTAGATTATTTCTCAAAATCTAAAAGCAAAAGAAGAAAATTTGCCTATATAATCGAGAGAGGGACTTTCCTGGTATCTGAGGGATGACATAGAAAGGATTTTTTTCCCATGCAACTACTTACGTGGCTTTTACAATTTTAATAAAATAAGTGATGTATTATTCAGAAAATCAAGTAAAAGATAAAAAGATGAAAAAGAACAGTGTCCCTCTGACTGGGAGGATCCCAATGTCATGGAGCAAAGTGGAAGAAAGTTCTGGAGGATACATCTTTGGGCTCCAGCTTTAAAGATGAGGAATTATCTGTACCATCCACCAGGATGGCAACCTAGCTGACTTGAGCAGTGGCCTGTGCCATAAATACTCTTGCCTGGTAATTAACCCTTCCCTAGCCCACTTCTCCACTTTTCACCATGCTTCCTTGGGTCACTAGCCTTCACTCAGATCCTTGTTTTGGGATCTGCTCTTGGGAACATCCATCATATCAAGACAGATTTCTGTACCACATCTATTTACAAACTTGAAATAGCTCCTATGTTTTTCCTTCCCAAGACAATACCTGACCCAGATGGCCCAGAGGAGCAGAGTCACTAGGTGGGGAAGAGATGGCTAAGTAGCTTTGGATGTATTTAGTGAAAGACTTCCAGGGAACCTGAGAACAAATGCCTTCTTCCCCCACAGTCAACTATTTTCTCTCCACTCTTGATTTAAGCAGTCACTGGATGAATCAGAGACTGGGACAGAAACAAAACTCCTGCAGAGACATTCTCTGCAATTTACCAATCATACTGTTTATTGAGTACAAAATGAGCAATGTAGCAAGGAACAAACCCACCAAAAGGAAAAGTCATTCACTATGTACAGCATTATGCTAAAGCAGAGAGACTGACTTCATGGCAGAATAAAAGCTATAGGAGTCATTTTTCAATTAGCCATTCCACAGAGACTGACACTAATGTGGTGGAGTGGATCATTGCCAAAGGTAGCTCACAGGAATATCCAGGAACGGTCTTCAGAGAAAGGTAGCACACATGCATTAGGATCCTACTGTGACAGGTCCCCCTGCAGGAAACCTAGGGCACAAACAGCAGTTTTATCAGCAGACCAGACACAGGCAGTCAGATGGGTGAAGAAAAGAATCCATCTTAAAGCCAAAGCAAATCAACAACAACAAAAACAGTAGAGTAGAAACAAAAACATGTTCACATTGCCTGTACTAGCTTGGTTTTCTATCACTGTGACAAAACAGCAAAACAAATGGGGTGGGGGGGAGGGTTGGCTTACACTTTAAGGTCACAATCCATTGTTGAGGGACATCAGGACAGAGCCTAGAGGACTGAGCTGAAGCAGGGGCTACAGAGGGATGCTGCTCACTGGCTTGTTTCTCTATAGCTTGCTCGACTATCTTTCTTGTACAACCTAGGTCCACCTGCTCAGGATCATCCCACATCAACCAGAAATCACAAAAATAGCCTTGCAGACATACCCACAGGCCCATCTGCAAAGGCAATTTCTTGGTTAAGACTCCTTCCTAGTTGTGTTTTTTCAAGTTGACAAAAACTATGGCATTTTGACTATATTAGGAATGCTTAATTTTAATGCCCCACATATCACTTACTGCGAAAATACCCCCTACTCCTCTCGGCAGTCCCGCATTAGGTATGTATCAGCTTCAGCATCACGTGAGTCACCTCAGCCTGTTGCTAAAAGGTACGTGCTCCATTATGTTGAGCTAATCAGACCCCATGGAAGAACTTGATCAAATCTGTGCTACAGGAAGGGGACTCTTATTTTCTTGTCATTGAACTGTAGGAATTTAAACTATTTCTTTCCATAAAAATGGCCCCTTACTGTTGGAAAACGTAGTCTGAGAGGGAAATCATTGTGCTAGGAGGAACAAAGAATAAAAGTAGAGAGTCTTGAGAACGATCAGTTCCACAGCTGCAATCACTCCCGGGGTAGTTACATGCCCATGGACTCTATTGGGAGCTAGTAAACCCCCCTCAGTGTTAACATATTTCAAGTTTGTCTCTTATTTTCAGGAACCTAAGAATCTTCAGAGACAAGGCACACTTATATTAAATATACATATATATATATATATATATATGTATATATATATATATATATTCAAGATAATATATATATAATCAAAAATAAAAGTCCAAGGAACATTTAAGAAGAAAGAAAAATAATTTTAAACAGTAGATCCTAGGTAGCTTGCACAGAACAGAAAACCTCACTGAACAACATTTCTTCCTAGCAGTGGCTCCTTATTGTTTCCACAAATGGTGTGGAAATTATGGGGAACAGACAGTAATGGACTGTTACCCTTCCCAAGGGCCAGGGAGTAGGAACTCCTATGTGGTTGGACATGACAACAAAAGGGGAGAGTGTCTGCCATTACCCCAGGCATTCTGGACTCCATGAATCCTCCTCACTGTTGAAGAGTTGGCAGCCACTTCTGAATTGGCAAGTTGACTTCTTTCCCAACTCCCCTTTGGAACTGGGTTGAAGATTTCTTGTGAAATTAGCAATTGTCTGAGCTGGTCCTGTGGACAAGTAGAGGTCCAGGAACCCACGCTAGTGTTCTTTTGTATACTAGAACAATGGAAGCCATACCTCAGCAGGGGCTCCTATGATCCACAGAACAGAGACAGAGCCCAGTTGTTCTTCCAGGTGGGAAGTTCTCCTACAACTGCATGTCAGAAGGACTTACACATACTTCACGGAGAACATGTTCAAATCTTTCTGCTGTCACCCCTCCAGTGTGAAGAATCATTTGGATCACTAACTTCACATGAACATCCTTGTGATAATAAAAGCAGATTTAACCTCTCTCTGACTCCAAAATGTATATACCAAAGAATGACTCATTATGATCATGGGACGTCTAAATGACCTTAGTTTTGTATTTTTTACATAACAACCAAATAAGGTTTTAAAAAATATTTTTGTAATAACTTAGAGAAAACTTGGAGCAGATATCAGTCTCTCTAAACTTAATTCAGTCTCTTAGTTATGCCCACAACACTGCTGTATCAGAGACATTCCTGGGGAGGTGTAACACACACACACCTACTCATCACAGAAAGGTAACCCAGGAATAAAATTAAGAACACAATCACCAAGCAATAGCTAATATATATGTGTTCTGACTATGTGCTGGGTACTTTGCTAAACGGTATCTCATTTAATTTTCATGGCATTTTAAGATAGGAGTCATAATTATCTGCATCTTTCAGCTGAGACTTAAGTGAGGTTAAGTCATTTCCCAAAGGTCATGTCACTTTCTTGTGGAGGAAATGAGAACTGAACTCAGAACTGTTTTGGGGACAGATGAATCCACAGAAAACAATACACTGAAGTCATAACCCTTGCAACCACAGAATGTGGTCTCACATGGAAACAATTGTTGCCTATATAATTAGTTAAGATGAGGCCACACAGGAGTAGAATATTCTCTGATCCAATATGGCCGACGTCCTTATGAGGCAGCCATGGGAAGACTGGACAGGAGGAACTCCATGTAAAGACAGAGACTCAGATTGGTCCACGAATCTCAAACATGGCTAAGCAGAAGAAAAGGATGGGGAGGGGGGCAAGGAAGTATCCCCCTGTGGATTTCAGAAAGGGTGGCCCTACTCACAAATTTTGAACTCCAGAACTGAGGCAATCAATTTCCAATATTTCAATACTCTCCCATCCCTGTTTCATGTGGTCGTTCCTTACAGCAACCCTAGAAAGCTGATACAGCATCTAACTCTAAGGCCCCAGAGCAGGCTGCTTGCCATCGCCCCTAAACTGTTGTCTTCCCCAGATTATTAAAGAAACATTTGATTACAAGCAAAATGGATAGTTTTCCAACTGTATTAAATTCCAGTTATAAGCTGACTCATATTATATAAATATTTTTAAGTCAGAGTTCTTATATTCTACCTCAGTTATGGTAATTAGTTCTGTAATTATTTTTAAGTGTTTTATAAAATAGCTTAACTTAACCCTTTTAAATAATTAAGGCAGACAACGTCTATCTTGAAGCAATTTCTCTCTTCAAAGGGATGTTTGTAATGTGGGTGGCTGGGAGAATTCTACTTGAATCAGAGAACTGTAGGGACAAGCCAGAATCACCATAGATCTGGCGAATGAAACTGGTTTGCACAATTCACAGTTGTAAAGAAGCCAGCATTTACTAGATGCTAACTATGCATTCAAAAGGAAGAAGCAGTGGAGAAAATGGACACTCAGAAGCGACAGTGCTGAGAGAGTTGACTCAGCAAAGTGCTCATCTTGCAAACACAAGAACCTCAGGTAAAAAGCTGGATGCGGCATTGCACACTTGTATCGCCAGCACTAGAGAGGTAGAGACAGGCAGATCCCTGAGGCTCCTTGGCCAACAGCCTAGCCTACTTGTGAAGCCAAGAAGAGGCACTGCTTCAAAGAAATAGGTAGCTGGAACCTGATTCACAACACCACAGCTTGGCCTCTGGCTGCCATACCCATGCAACATGCAGGCATGTGCATACCAACCAGCACACACACACAATAAAACAAAGGAGGTATTGAATACATTGAACACATATCTTGATTTTTTTTAGATGACCATAAGCAGAATGAATAGAAAGGAGGTAGAAGAGTATGATCAGAGATGGGGTAAGAGGTGGGGAAGAGAGTGGGAGGGGCAGAGAAACGTGGAAGGAAGAGAGGGAGATGGGAGATGGGGAAAGGATCAAGAGAGACAGAGAACAAGACAAGTAAATCAAGCAAGAAAGCAAAAACTGGGGGTGGGGCAGATGAAAAAGAGAAGTAGCAGTAAGAAAGAGTGAGCAGGAGGGAGAAGGGGAGACAATCTGAGGCATATCGAAGTGACATTTTGTCTCTCTCTTCATCCTCAGGCACAGCAGACATTTTCCTGGGGATTTTAGTGCTATCATAGACAGAAAGAAATAAGACTCATTCCACGACATTGCCTCGTGACAGGTTCCCAGTCAAGATCCCAAAGCAGCCAACATAAGCAGATTCTATGCACATACAAGAACGCCATAGTAAGACCCACTAATCTGTACACTTGATATACATCAATAATCATAATTAAAAATGATTGCTCTGGCAAAACATCAAAGATGGCATGAGTATACTATTGTTGGCCAGCCAAATAATATAGAATTGTTCGAAATCAGTCAAAATCAGACACATCTCTTGAGACAATGAAAATGAAGAAATCTAAACGAGGAAAATACTCTGTAAACTGTTTTGTTTTCATCCAAGTAATATTTTACCCCTGAAACAAAAGAACAGATTATCATCTTCTTATGACTTTGTTTTGAAAAGTCAACTTTGCAAGCCACCATGCCACATGGAACGTCACCAGCAAAGCCCCTCTTCTGCAGGGCAGAGAGTCCTAGGTGCTACAGCTCGACCTTTGAGAAGCATTTCTGAGTGATACAGACCAACAGCCACAAGTACGGAGCCATATCTTGCCAGCAATCTCTCTGTGTGCTGAGAGGCTGTGGGCTGGGGATGTAGCTCCGTGGTAGAGCACTGCACAGAGTGTGCGAGACCCCGTGTTTCTTAGGAGTTGGGACATCCTACAATTCACTGAATTACAAGACCTTGTAACATAAAAATTGCATTCTAAAGTGTGATATACTTAATTGGTAAATATACAATCACAATATATATTTCTAACATGTTCCATTAATATAAATAAATCCATAATTAGGTATCACATGAACGGCTACAGGGTTCAAACAGCAAAGTTGTTCTTCAATATAATTAATGAAAAAAAAAAAATACCGTGAAAAAGCAACAAAGACGGGGAGGTGACTTAGTAGATAAAGCATTTGCGGTTTGAAGATCAAGACCTGAGTTCAGATCCAGCGTCCACGAAAAGCCAAGCCCATTGGTACCAGCCCATAGTGCCACCGCTTGGGAGGCCATGGAGCTCTAACTCACTCAGAGTAACTGTTTAGTGAGAGACCTTGCCTCAACAGGGAATTCTAAAGGGAGATTTCCCACACGTACTGCCGCTGTGAGCTATGCAGAGAGCTGCGGGGATCCAACCCCTGTGCGTCCTCATCACCCATGCTAGGATGGGCTTTCAGTGACACAGTTGGCCACCTTGGAATCATCCATGTTCCTGTAAATAACCCCTCATCCACATTCCTTTATGAAACTGCAATGAACTCATTGCTTCACGGGGTCGCATGCTGGTGACGCCACTACTCTGATCTCTCATAGACTTCCTCATGCCTGCTCAGAAGTGACGTCACACTGCATGAAGGCAATAGGAATGGAAGGAAGGAAATAACACAAGACTTCCCGTTTCTGAGCTCATGAATGGCATGAATAATTGTAGTGAAACTACAGGCATTCGGAAGCAAGTATGAGGAAGTAAATCAATGTATGTTAGTAGTTTTTAATTGATAATTGCCCAGTGATTGTTCCCTTGCTGTCAGGGTTGCCTTCCTTTATTATTTTTGTTTGTTTGCTTGTTTGTTTTGGTGTTTGGCTTTTTTTTTTTAGGAATGTAGAAGATTACTTTTCTTTGCTATGAGTAGCTACATCTTGCTTTATAAATGGATAGCAGCACATATTGGGATTTTAGTAAATAATTTTGAAATGTAGTTTATAGAAGACATGCTGGAGTGGTTGTTGGAGCATACATTCTGGGAACTTATTTCCAAATATTCTAGATCTTCTCTGGGTTTTATGAGAGGAAATCATCGTGGTATAATAGTGGTAACAATGGTATAATAGTCCTGAGGATCCCCACTTTGAGTAAAGACTTACAGGAGGCTCAGGCAGGAATGAAGCCCCAGATTCACTCTGTCCTAGAGCTTTCTTCCTTCTGCCATTAACAGAACATACACATTTAGAACAGCAAAATAGGCAGGTCCCGGAGAAACCAACGCTGTTTCCCACAACCACGACTGAGTCAAGGGAGCAGGGGGAAGCATGTCTGCCACACAGGCGAGTGTGGCCTGGCCCTGCTCACCATACTTCAAGTCACATGGTCTCAAGACCAACCCAGCTACAAATGGCCACTCTCTTACTGTGCCCTTACTTCCTTTGTAGTAGGTGCCTGGACAACATTCAAGATTTAGTCACCTTTGACACAGTAACACTGACTCTTTGTAATTAAGTATCTTGTTTCCTCACAAAATCTTCTTTTCTGTCACTGAAGAAAAGAAAAGAAACTAATAGTCTGCCTCATAGCTTGTGTCTTTACTTTACTTGGATAAGTGACTGAACACTTTGGTTGACAACTTAAAAGAGGAGGGAACTCAACCGTGTTGTATCTGTTCTTGTTTCATTTAGGTCAGAAAATAAAAGGTGAGAGAGAGGCTCAATGCCAAGGAATTGAGAACCAGCAGAACCACACTGTGTCTATAGACACAAAACTATGAACCCACAAAGATGGAGACTGGATCCTACACATCCTTATTTAGCAAAATGGTACAGCCTTTGTGGACTCTACACACCTTCATGATGACAGTAACACAGTCAGAAAGACAGCATGTTTTGAATTTATAAATTATTGAAAAGTAATACTTCTCTCCTACAATAAATCTTTACAAAATCTCTGAAAAATAATTGCTCTTTCCCACATATTAAAATGAAAATGCTCAGATGTTATTTTCCACAATGCACATATGACTTTGACAGAGCTGAGACATGAAACTGTATTTTTAGTTTTACAAAGTCATGTGACTGAACGCTCTGGTTTGTCATGACAGAGGCCTGAGGTGACTTAGTCACCAGCACCTGTGACCAAGAACCCCAGTCAGTTAGGGTCTTTCCCACATTCTCCTCCCTTGCCCTCTTCTGTAATTACTCATTAAGTTTAGTCATATCTCCACCCTCTTCTTCAGCAGTATGCAACTTCATGCTAGACTCCAAGCCATTCTCTAAATGCCTCTAATGACCTCATTCTAACTCTGTTCTTTGCAAATGAAATTTCTCTCCCTGAAATGCGTTCATTCCTCCATGTTCACTTGTAAACTTCACAAAGCAACTGCCCATCTCACTAACCATAAAACTCACATTCATTTCTCAGTATTTTGTTAGTGGATCCCTTCTCAGGAAGGATAAAGTTTCACCCAAAGATTTCTTGGGTAATATCAAATTTCTGAAAGGTACCTGAAGGGTCACCAAAGTATGGGTGCTAGCATCTATAGAGAGGAATATGCAAAGCTCACATGAAAATGCTAAAAACCATAAGTCTTGAAGAATCTAAGGTTGTTCTTTTAATTATAATTTAATGCAGCTTAGAGCTTCTAGCCAGTTCTCACAGTATTGAATCGCCATTATATTAACATGCAGGAGAGTTTTCTGGATATAATTAAAGTCTGTCTGTCTTGACATGGTGCTTACAGAGAAAGTAATACACGCAGAAAGTAAAAATCTCAAAACCCAAAAGACTGAAGTATATTTCATCACAAAAGAAGCACTTCATTCTTAGCTATGAAAAGTAAACAAACAAGCATTCTATTCTCATCACACCATGGATTCCTGTGCACAGACCATCAGTTCTGCCGTGACCCTATGTCTGCAGAGGACAGTCCTATCAGATGGTAACACACACAATCTGTTAGCTGCTGGGCCAGACTTTCCAGATGCCGGCAGGCCGAGGACAGCAGCACTGTATCTATGAATCTCTCATGAAAGCTCAGTAGCTACCCACCTGTGATACCTTCCTTAACACATCTCACAACAGCCCCAAATGTATACCTTTTATAAGCCAAAAAGTTACAAAACTATCAGTGTCAGCACAAAAGAACACAGAACTTTGTAACTACCAGCTGTGACTAGCAGCGGAAAGTGCATTCAGTAAAAGAGTTTGTTTTGTCAAGTCAAAAATCCCACAAGATTAATAACAAACTAACTCGACTCCCATATGAGTCAAAAATCTACAAAAGGAGATTCAAATGTATTCGAGTATAAGGGCAAGCAAGGAGTGACTAACTTTCACTAAACAAACAAAATAATGCAGTATTCAGGAACTCGGACAGAGGAGAGGCATTGGAGAAAGCTGCTATCACACTTCCATTTACCCTACCTAGGAGTCAGATAATGCTTTCTGCACTGGACATGTTAGATGGCACTGAATTTTGAAACATGATGAAAGGAAGGCATGCTACCAGGAGTCAGTTGCACCCATTTGATGACGTCTGGTTATGAGGTATGCCTTTGCCACACTCAGCTGTACCTAGGCTGGGCTATTCTTGTCCTTTTGGGTTTCCTTTTTTTTTTTTTTTTTTTTTTTTTGTGCCTTCCTCTCCCTTGGCCCCTTACTCAATAACTCAATGGAGAAGGGAAGAAGGGGGTGGTGAGAGGCTGGGTATTCCTTGGGTGTGTAAGTTGTATCTTTCAGGAAGACAGAAGGGCTGACAGTTTGCAGACTTATTTTTGGCTTAGATCATTTCTTATCTGGGGACTTTAGTGAGGCTTTGATTTGTATTCAGTTATGGAAACTTGGAAGAAGACTTGTTTTCTGTTATTTTACTTCCTGCATGAAACATAAATCAATATTATGCTGGCAAAAATAATAAATAATATATTCCTACTCTTTAAAGAATATTTCCCCAGGCTGAGGTAATAGTTCAGTGGTAGAGCACATGTCTAGCTTAGCTTGTGTGAACACCTATCAATTTCTAATACCACACGCACATGCGCACACACACACACATACTCACACACACATTCACACACCAAGGATGGATGTTATTTCATAACCTAGAAAGATAAGGCATTTATTCCAACCTCTTTGTAAGGCATAACTTTGTAAGGATAACTGGCTCTACTCTTTACTGAGAATTGACAGCTGAATACACATGTATCCGATGATCTAGAATAGTAGTTGTCAACCTTTTGATTGTAACACTTTTGGGGGTCAAATGACCCTTTAACAGGGGTCACCTAAGACCATCTGCATATCAGATATTTGCATTACAATTCATATCAGTAGCAAAATTAAAGTTATGAAGTAGCAATGAAAATACTTTTATGGTTGGGTTCACCACAACATGAGGAACTGTAGTAGAGGTGTAGCATCAGGGAGTTTGAGAACCACTGCTCTAGAATATATAAGAATGATGACAGGATCCAAAGTAAGGCTGGATCCACAAGGGACAACTTTTAAAGTGATATCTTAGGAATGCTTTATATATATCAGACATTTCCCAATCATCTTCCATCTATTTAAATTCTATAACAATCACATAATACAAGTCTTTGTTTATCCTTTGTTCTTAATTTCCAGAAGCCAAGATCAATGGTGATCAAAAACATTGATAAGAATGCAGAAAGTAGGTGAAGACTACAGTGTGAGCAATCTACCCAGAGCCTATTATATGTTGAAAAAGTTTAACAAAGGATTTCCCAGAGATGAGAGAACTTAGAGGGTTGAAAGTCCACTCAGATAAAATATAAAATGCCATATTCTCAAGGAAAATGAAAGAAAATTTCTGTAAGTACCAGAAAAAGAGCAAAATAGATTCTGTTTTCAATTCCACCTAAAGTTACCTGTTTCTGAAGCTGAGGGTGAGGAGGCTGACTATCAATTATTAACTGGAACTCAACATTAACTCCGTCACTCAGATTTGGTTAATCAACAAATGGCCTTGATCAGATATTGTTTGTTGTTGAAAAGTCCAGTGCCCCTTGTGGTAAAGGCACTAACCTCTCCTTGGTTTAATGTCTAGTACTCACTTTCCCATAAATCCCTCTGTTTAATGGTGAATACTCACTTTCCCAGAAATCCTTGTTGTCACGTAACATTTAACGAGCCAATCCAGTGCCTGGGTTCTGACCAATCAGAGAGATCCCCTGCTCCCTTTAAAAACCCTTGCAGGAAGCTGCTCTGGGTCAGCCATCTTGTGGGGTGGTGACAAACCCCAGTGCACTGGTTTGCTCTGCAGAATAAAGGCTCCTTGCTTTTGCATCAGAGCCTTGTGGTGCTTGGGGAGGAGGGGGATTTCAAAAACTGTAAACAATGGAGTGGCCACCTAGTTCTCCATATGAATGGCCATTCCTTAACCTTAAGGCAGATTCCTAACCTTAAGGCCCTATTCATTTGTTTATTGGAGGGCTGGGTGGAGACAGGGAGGATTTGGAATGAAAAAGCACCTAGGGCCAGGGCAGAGAGAAGCAAGAGGGAGACACACACGTGATAGAAACATGAAATGAGGTCTCTGCCTAGCCGCCCAGGTATCCCTGAGAACTGACACGGCTTGTAATTAATAAAGAGCTTTGAGAAAAACCAACGCTGGACTTTTATTAAGCGATTGAACATTTATTAACAATTGTTTGTTAGGGTTTTCTATGTGTTTTACAGTTGCTCATTTGGAGCTTGTTTGTTTTGCTCTTTTATCAAATGGCTGTGAAACACCTCTGTAATGACAGAGGGTATCATGATAAAGGTTTTGCTTGTTCCTGAAATAAAACTGGTTCAAAATCATATTTTTAGTCACATCAGAAGTAAAAAGTGAGTAAATAAAACTTTACACAATTCCCTCCTTACAAGCTGAAACTGATTTAGTTCTTATTTTAAAAGAATCAATTGGGAGGGGCATGAAATAGGAAGAATTGGGGAATGAGATGTGTGAGTGGAGGTCTGGGAAAATGTCATCACGCTGTTGGTTATAGTATTTTAAAACAAACAGTTGGCAAGGATTCTTTAAAAATTGGTTGAACTTTTCTAGTAGAGTGCTATGTTCTTTCCATACGGCTCTGCACTTTCTGAGTAGTAGGCAGCTTTCTTGCCCACATTCCACAACAGCCAGAAAACAAGAGGAAAACACAGGGCTTTGTTTTCATGTTGTCAACAAATAAGTTATCAAACAGGTCTGTTGAAAACAAGCTTTGGTTTATATGAGACTTTTGCAAGTCTGCACATACACAGGTCAAGATGATACGTCCTTGGTATTTATCAGCCAAAGCTTTCCCTCAAGAACAATAACTTTGGAAGCTAAGAAATTGGTTTAATAGTCTAAGAAAAAGAAAAAAAAATATGAAAGCAAAATAGGACACTGGTTCTAGGGTCTAAGTATAAATCTTATACTCCATTTAGTAAGTATTTGGGTTAGCAATTACAAAATTATTTCTGTCAAAGGTTAAGAAGATAAGTGAATACACAACAGAAAAAGGAAATATGTTATTTTTTGAATACTCAATATAACACAGATCTTGTTTATTTAGTTTTTTACATTTATTGTGTGTGTGTGTGTGTGTGTGTGTGTGTGTGTGTGTGTGTGTATGCACGCGTGCGTGTGTGCGTGCATGCATGGAGACCAGAGGACAACCTTTGGAAGTCAGTTCTCTACTTTTGCCATGTGGGTCCTGGGAAATCAAACTCAGGTCATCAGATTTGACAGCTTGGCAGTTTGGCAGCTGCTTTACCCAGGAGGCTGTCTGGCTAGCCCCAGATCTCGGTTTCTAATACCAATATTTAATAAAGCAAATTTAGATGTTTGGGAAAAACAGCTTAGGGCTATACTCTATGGTGTCAGGAAGTGAGACGTGTTCTAAGAATGACGGGAACACAAGAACACAGGAGACAACTTCAAGGGATCTCTAGTAATCGAATGTAGACAATCTGAGCAATTAAATGTATACCAAGTGTAATTACATTGCGTTGTGTCAGAGAATGGAAGAGTCCAGCCTGCAGAAGGACATCTACCAAGTAGATGAAGAACAATGAACCCCAGTGACCATTTGGCAAACAGGTCATATATAACACATGATACAGGCAAGAATAATGCACAGTCACTAAAATTCATGGGTGTAAGTATGATAAAAAATTGATCATGTTTGAATTAGAAACAAAATCCAATTACTTTAATGGTTTAATTAGGAACATTCAGATCTTAGAAGTCACGCTGAGTTTTCTTCAATTTACAAATACCTGACAGAAAGATGTCTGTTATATAAATTAATATTTTTAGAGAAAATATGATTTCTCTTCTACTTCCACAGTGATATTTGCTAGTTATTGGTCACACTCTTACTTTTTAAAAAACACAACATTTGGGGAAATTAAAAACCCAGACTGTGCATTTCCCCCATCTCAAGGTGCCTCCTCATATGATGCTTTCTTAGTACAAAAAGGAAATGAGCAACCTCAGACTGAGAGAAACTGGCAGGCCTCAATTGAGGAACTGAGCTCAGTGTCACCAGGCAAGCACTGGCCATGCGCACTTCCCTTATGCTGCTGAGAAGGACAGGGCACTGTTGTACTCTGGTCAAAAACCACAGCCTAAACTTGGGCATGAGAAAACATCCTCCAAAGTAACTGGCTGCACTCTTCATGGGTGCCAAGACCTTGAGGGAAAAGACAGGAAGAAGCGGTAGGAGGAAATACACAATATGCAACTGAATGCCATGTGGGATTCTTGCTTGACACTCATCTAGAAAAATAAAAAGACACTGGTAGACTAAGGGATGAAATTTGAATGTCAATGATAAACCAGTTAATAATATCATATCAAAGTTAATTAATGGCTTTTGATAACATCTAGAAAAGTTTATGTGGGTAAAAGTTTTACATGTTGAGTCTCAAATTATTTCAAAATGTTAAAAACGTTAAATATAAATTTTGAGACATACAGTGGAATTCAGAGGGAGACTGCCTTAACATTAAGTCTCAGCAAAAATAACTGACACTTACACTGTGAAATGCTTTCAGGCACTTTGTTTCATTTGAAAATTATCCCCATTGTGAAAAATATTTAAATAACTTGCTAGTGTTCATGAATGTAGAATACTCCAACTAGAGAGTTCCTTTGAGTCTGTAACTACCTTAAGATTGCCAGCTCAGCTGTTTGTCTTGATGGACACTTCCACGAGGGCTTTCCCAATGGGAGAAGAAAAGAAGCCTTAATAATAACAATTATTCAGCAGGTCATTCAAGCTGCTTGGGGCAATTAAAATGGAATACTAGGTTCATGCTTTTATGGGTTCCAGGAATAAAAATAATGCCCAGTGCATCCTGGAAGTGCTCGGCTTAATTTAAAAAAAAAAAAAAAATTGGCAGATGAATACCAAGGCTCTAATAACCAGAAGTACTATGGGAACAAAGAATCATGAGAGTTTGGTACTCACTGGAAACTAACATAATGTCCTAGAGTAACAAAAAGAGGGAGGTAATGAAGTGAAAGGAAGGCGGCGAAAAGAAACGGTAAAGGAGCAAGAGCTCGACCTTCACAGAGGAAGAAGCACCGCTTTCAGGGAGGACAGAAGCAAATGAGCAGTGGACAGGGGCCCTCTCACAGCTGCCACCTGCTCAGCCCAGCGCAACTTCATTAGCATTCAGAGCTCCAGCAGCTGACACTTGTAGGGAACTTGAGGCGATTTCTATAAAACAGTATTGCAGACATCCACGAGCAGCAGATGACATCACCATACAACACAGGGGCTTCCGGCTGAGGGTGCTCTGTCCGTAGCCTTCTGTGGCCCACGAAATAAATGTAGATTCAGAACAAAAACAAATAAAAGCATTGTTTGCAGACTCCAGACTAGTCAACACCGAACCTCTTCAGGGTCCTCATTTCCTTCCGCTTGGACCCCACAAGACTAAACTGGACGTGAGCAGCCCCTCTCATGAGTGTTAGTGATTTCTAGATCGCATCTTGTCTGAAGCTGAGCTTAGCAGGCTTATTAATAACAAGTCATAGAACAGTTAGGTGCCAATTAACAACAAAAATCCAGTCTCCATTACGTATTTTGTCGTCATAATTTCTGAAATCCAGATTTAAAGTTGAACAAAAGCCATCAGAGGAACTGACAAAACACAACTTATTTTTTCAGCATTTGCTTGAAATGGAAGAATGCATCACACTGTCCACTGGTGAGCTGGAAAATTGTTATAATCTAAAACTAGTCCTATGGAAAGTCATCAACACAAAGCTTTCCTAAGAAAGCTTTACTTTTATGTAATAAGTTACAAGGTATTTAGCCAAATATTTGAAGAGAATGAAACAAGACAGTAAGATAATTGACCAACCTAGAACACCAAGTTTTATATTAATTTTTACAAGTGCCGCTTGCCATTCACAGGAGTCAGTCCCATCTGCATAATAGGAAAGGGCTACGCTCAACAAACCTGTTAATAAAGGACAAATTGGAATTCACAGAAGTGGTTTTCTCAGAGTGAACACATAGAAATAGAAAAGTCTGAAAGTCTTTAAATTGGATTGCATGATTTCTGGGCACAATTTATTAACATATCATACAAGTTTTAAAGCTTTTGGAATGTCATGCAAGCTCTGTTTTAGAAACAATTCTAATTAGTGTCCATTCACCGCAAAAAAAAACCAATCTATCATATATTTAGAGCTACAAGAGATATGTGGAGGCTAGGGAGACAGCTCAAAGGGAAACATGCTAGCTACAAGAGGGTGGGGCCTGAGTTTGCATTCCAGAATCCACCACTCCTACATGGTGACATGCCAGGCACAGACAATCAGCAAACGCAGAGGCCAACAAGACTGGCTACTTGGGTGAACAAGAGACCCTGTGTTAAACACGGAGGAAGGGGAAGACCAACACCCAAGGTGGTTCTTTGACCATATGAGCACCATGCATTGTTCCAGCAGGAGTGAGGACCAGCCGCTCCATGAACGGCTTCCTCAAAGCTGTGCCTTGCGGTCAGATTGTTCAAACAGCTCTTAACCAGAAAAATACAAAAGTTCCTTCTAGATTTTCAGTAAAAATAAACTGCAGCACAGGTAGCTGGGTGCACATACGACTACAGGCTAAAGAGAATTTTCAGGAAATGCTGCAAAGTAAAGAAAGCTCAAGGAGAGTACCTAACACCCTCGTTTCAAAACAAAGCTGAAATACAAGTAAACATTTCACCTGATACTTTGGGATCAGTTTTGCAGAAAATGTCTCTGCTAGTCTCCAAGTAAACGCTGCCTGTGAAGACTGGTGAGTCAACATTGGTATCAGGAACCAATCTCTGATTTCTCAGTCACTAGCTCTGTAATCAGTAGCCTTGACAAATGGTGTCTCCAGCTGTAACTCAGCACAACTCAGAATAATATGAAATATCACCAATAATTTCATCACATTCCACCTTAACATTTATTCTTCCTCTCCTCTCTCCAGCTCCTCTGCATGCCCACCCCATCCAGGATAATGGTAATACAACCTTTATTTTAGCATTTAACATTAATAATATGTCTCATAAATGATCTTATACCCAAATTACTTGGCATTTCCATAAAATAGTCCGATTAATTTTATCTGTTCTAATGGCTATTTCCAAGAGATTAAGAAAAAATCTTTGTTACAGCAAACGAACAAAAAGCAGCAGCATGACATACACTTTTGTTACTGCTATGCATTTGGTCTGGAGATTATTTGCCTAATACGTAAGTATTAAGCCCCAGTGTCCTTGTTCTTGCTTGAAAATCCCAAAGGCAGAGCCCCAGCTGCGACACCATTGAGCCATGAGCAAACATCTGGGGAAGTCCAAGCATTTAGAATTCTCTGCTTTTCTGAGAACCAGAAGTCACCCGTGTTTCTGCCACCCATCCTCCACTTCTCATGCACAGGTTTGCAGCACAGCATGCTGGGCCACCCAGGAGGCACGGAGATCTCACCTGGCTGAGAAGAAGCCTGGCACCCGCAGCTGAGCCATGCGCTGAAGGATCTGTCTGTCTTGCCCTGTTTGAAAAAGGAATCCCTCCGAGTCCTCAAGCCCCACTCCCAGGCTCATGTCAGGGAAGCTAAGGAGACTGCCTGGAATGTTCCTCAAATCAAACAGCTGAGGGTGAGACCACAAACAGAGAGCGAATAGAAACCCTACAGAGAGAAATCCCCTGTGTCTAGGATGCACACAGCAACTCTCAGGGGCAGAATCCTCTCCTCTGTTCTTTCTCCTGCCTCCAAAGAGGAGGATTTTTGACTAGTCAAGAGCAGGGCTTATGGGCGTATTATTCTTGTTCTTGCTGTATATGTGGAAAGCTCTAGTATTTATTTATTTTCCGGAATATGAAGGGTATAAAATGTGAGGACAATGTATGATTATTGTTGCACTTAAGATTTAACTGAATAAAAATATACAGTGCATTAAGAACAATTATGTCAAGTAAATTTGACAGAACTGATACTATTACAAGGAAAATTAAAGAAATTATAACCTAAACCAGAAAATATTACAAGTTGTATCTTGATATTAATACAGTATATCCTTAGTTTCTGTACAGTTCATCTAAGCTTGGTTAAAAAGTTTTCAAAGATATTAGTGGACTCTAATACTCCCTCACCTTAGCTATGTAAAAAAAAATTTGAATATTTTCCATAAAAATGTAAAATAAATATATTAAAAATTTACTTAATCTTTTTGAAAATTATACTTCTTACTACACAAATGCACAACATTATTATGTCCATTAAAACACTTTTAAAAGTCACACCTTTAGAAATATAAACTATTCGCTATCAAATAACCAACAGGACCCAAGTTTAGTTCCCAGCACCCATTTCAGTTACTACTGCCTGTAACTCTAGTTCTGGGGACCACAGCACCCTCTTTCTAGTCTCCATATCCACGTGCACATACGTGCATGGACACATACATGCAAAAGCAAAAAAAAATTGTTTTTTAAATAAATAAAAAGAAAAAGAAAGCTGGAGACACAGCCCAGTGGTGGAGTGCTTGCCTGGCTCGTGTGAGGCACTGGGTTCAATTCTCGCTGCTTCTTAAAAAATTTAAAAAAATAAAAAAAAAATCTGCATATTTTCAAACAAGAACAACTGTGAACCTAGATATAGTTAAGGTAACTGTCCTAGGGAAAAAATGGTAGATTTCATATTATTTCATATTAAAGAATATAGAACCTGGAACCCATTTAGGAAGGTGAAGGGAGGGAGGAAGGGAAAAAAGGAGGGAGGGAGGGAAAGAGAGAGAGAGGGAGAAAAGGAGGGAAGGAAGGAGGGACTGAGGGAGGGAGGGAAGGAGGGGAAAGTATGATCCTTAGACTGGGTTGGTGACAGAGGTTTAGGTAAAGGCCAGGTACCTCTGTTCTTAGGATGGCTAAGGAGCCTCAGGGACAAGGAAATCACACGTTCTTTGAATCTTTCCGGTGTCATAGCAGAGGTCATTCATTAGTGACACCTAGATATGTCACCATATCATTTCATTTAATTCTTTCAGAGAACCCCAGGAGAGAAAGGCTGTAAGGAATATCAGCCAATCACCAACACCCTACTAACTCTATTTGTGTTCTGAATGTCTGTCCTAGGACAAAACATGTCACTCCAGACCAATCTTCCTTACTGGGAAATTTGAAGTGGGGTGGTTTCTAAAGAAACTTCCATTCTGAAGTCCATTAATTTGTTGAAAGAGATGCAGCATGTGACTTTTAATTTATAATGTAACTATCCTGCAGGTTAACACAGGCAATGAGCAGAACCTCTCCAGAAGACGTTCCTTTCTTAGGTCTGTGATTCCAGCATGCCCATCTATCTAATCTAAGATCTCATCAGTGTGGGGGCAAAGAGCATTGCCATGCTTCATTTACATCTCCCCCCTTCTCTTGGGGAGATGGCTAGCCTCAGATTCCCCAGTGCTCTTTGTCCTTCGCAGGGCAGCAGTTTCCACCACACAACACCTCTGTACCCGCTTTGTCTGAGAACCGAATGAAAGGTATCCTCCAAAAACACACTAACTCACGAACAAAAGGAAGGTATGAAAGAAAAGAGAATATAGGAAATGAACTTGTGATTTAATTGATGCCAAGGCAGAGCTCACCTGTAATCTACCAAAAGACTCTTGAAAAGACACTGCTTGGTAATTTCATTCTGTTGAATGGACACTATCCTTAGCCTGCTGCACCCAGACTGTACAAGGCTATACAAGTGCAGAGGGCTAGAGAGAGGGGGGCACAGGATGCTCTCATGTTACTCAGCACACTGTAGAGAGCTGCCGAGCAAGTGGTATTTCTAACTGTCGTGAGGAAAATCAAAGCATTCTGTGTTTTAATCACAACAGGTATCTGCACGCATGGGATGCCTAGTTGCACTGAATGAAAAACTCTGCAAACCGGTGCATTTCAAATACAGCTTTCACCAGGAAATGACAGATTTCTCAGAGGGACTATTCCTATCATGTCTTCAAGTTATATTTGATCATTGGACTAAGAGAGCCAAGGGTTTTCTCTTCTCTCATTGCTGCATAGTCAATATACAGTGCAGAGAACTGGAGACTGGTCTCCCACTAGGCGCCATAAACATCAGTTGCCACCCAAGGATAGGTAGCGGTTACATTTTGCTGCTGAAATATTGCAAGATAAATGACATTGTTTTCAATTCCCCAGATGATTTAATAGAATTTGAAGTTAAAATTCGTCTTTCTTCAATTTACTCAGTTTCTCAATGGGAATGTTCTTCTTCACTCCTGAGCATAAAGTACTAGTACCTCAGCACAATCCCTGAGATGAACAAACTCCCTGAACCCACCTACATTCCTCCACAGTAGTGGCTTCTCCTTTCCCTCCAGACCCACAGCTGATGAGGACAAACCCATCAGCTCACTTCCATCAAGAAAGGGTCATGTTCACGGTTAGACTGTAATGTACCATTACCCAAGAACTCATTCCCCAGTGAAACCAAATATCCTCCTTTCAGAGCCCATCAAATGCACCCGGTCACACTCCTACCAAAACTGCTCTGAAGGAAAACACCACCATTTGGCAACACACCATTTCAAGGTGAAACCACCTTAGAAAGTCGATGCTCCAGCTCTCTTTACTCATAAGGAGACTAAACCCCAGAGAAATGACAAGATCTGGCTGAATCTGCAGAAGCTAGTGAATGCTGGAAGTCAGATTCACATCCACACCCCCTAGCCCTTCCCCTAGGTCCGTCTAGCTTTTCCGCAGTCAGAAAATGTGAAATACCTCACAAAGCATGTCTCAAGCAACTGTTTAAACGTGAAATGTAGCCTCAGGTGAACACAAATGAGTCCCTCCTGGAATATCTGTCCTTAAACACATTATATACACCATTAAGTTCTAGTTTTTAATAAAGTTCGTAATTGCCTCTTGTAAAGGTATTTTAAAAGAATTACTTTTGAGACAGGGTCTCATATACCTCATATTGCCCTAGAATTCCCGATACAGCTAAGGCTGACCTTGAACTTTGACCTTCCCTCCTCTACCTCCAAAATGCTGGTATTATAGGTCTTCCCCACCACATGCCAATCTATGCAATGCTTTGTGTATTGTAAGCAAGCAAACATGCTAGCAACTTAGCTATATCCCTGGCCCCAAGACAATTGTTTTAATGGAAAAGAACCACTCAAGTCTTTTCTCGTAAATCAGGATGCTATGTCTTAAAAAGGGGAGATATTCTTTACATCTTAGAGTAAACACATCTTCCAACCATAAACCAAGAGTGAAAGATAACACACTATGTGACATTCTCTATCTCTGAATTAACTATATATAATCAATGCATGTATTCAATACCTTCATTATTTTTATTGAGAGCGAAGTTCTCTTGGTATATAAATTCATATCATTTGCACATTGTCAAAATGTTTCTTAGTTATCAGAATCCTTACCATGTTAGCTGGATTGCCAATATCCCCATCTACATGAACTTTTCAAAATAAATATTTCTGGCTCAGTGGGTAAAGTGCTTGCTGTGTATGCATGAGGATCTGAGTTCGAATCCCAGCACTCATCGAAAAGCCAGGTATATGTATGACCCCAGAGCTGCCTACATGGAGGTAGCAAACCTTGGGGCTTGCTGGTCAGCTACTCTATCTGAATTGGCCAATTTTAGGTTCAAGGAGAGAACTTGTCTCCAAAACATAAAAATGTGGAGATCGAGAAACACACCCAGTATCAAACTCACACACTGGAGGTTCCTGTGAGCTGCCACCCTAAAGCATTCTTTTAAATACATTTTTTTCAGTATTACCAAAACTCAAAATGCATTTTTCATTTCTACACAATGTCAAAAGTATATGCAACTGAAATTAAAATGTATGAAATATATTTTACTTTCTTAAGCATGAAATGAATCCCGATCTTTTTATATTCAGTTCCACTCTGTCTCATTCTACTCTTTCTTATTAAAAAAAGAAGTGTTGACCAAAAATCACCAATGAAGGCGGGGAGGTGGAGAGAGAGGCCCTCTAGCAGAGCACACAGTGCATTCCCCAGCACCCACACAGCAGTTTACAGTGATTTTTAACTCCAGGACCTGATGCCCTCTTTTGAAGTCTGTGGGCACTGTGCACA
This sequence comes from Cricetomys ansorgei, assembly GCA_026225945.1. Taxonomy (NCBI): domain Eukaryota; kingdom Metazoa; phylum Chordata; class Mammalia; order Rodentia; family Nesomyidae; genus Cricetomys; species Cricetomys ansorgei. The sequence continues at coordinate 1,979,116 of JAMJFZ010002461.1, forward strand.
GGTGGCACACATACTTACATGCAGACGAAACACTCATATACAGACATTTAAAATAAATAAAATCATTGTCTAAAATCATCAACTTGACTCTGTGCTATTGATAGATCAAATCTTACAATTTGAAAAATGTTAATTAGGACTCTCTCAGTTCATCATTTAATGATAAAAACTATTGATTTCTACTGTTGTTTACCAGATGGAGACATTCTTCCATTTTCCATCCATTGATCACTTCATGAACTAAATATAAAAGATACGACACTGTGACATAGGCATTAGTCAGTATGTGTGTTTTCAAAGGGGAAGACAGTAGTTCAAATTGGTGCGTGCAACCTACCCATAGCCACAAGGCTTAACCTGCTTGGAATGCTGTCTAACTCCAGGGCATAACAGAAAGGTTTACTTCTTTAGAGGTGAGATATTTTACTTTGAGTCTCAAAATTACATCCTAGTGACTGTGCAATTTGTGACAAGTTACTAACCCTCTCTGAACTTCGGTTTCCTCAGCTTTAAAAGAGATATAAGGTCTATCGTGCTGTGGTAACTTGCAAAGTGCTGGATATAATCTCAGACTTCCATAATGAGTGGGTAGTGACTGAATCCTTAACTACTCTCTCATATATCAAATATATTCCTTTTTATTCTTTTATTTTCAGTTGTAATCCCAATAGAAATGGCCCTTTTCACTACTTTTTCATTTCTGTTGAGTTTCTCACATGGGATCTCTAGAACTGAACTTGCCTCTTTGCATCACATTTCCCTCCTGCTCTCTGTCCTCTGGAGGCATTGGTCCTTGGGTCTGGGGTAATGGACGTAGATGACTGGAGCTCTATGGAACAGATATTCCAATTTGCTTTCCACCGAGAACAAACATCTTGCCAGAAGAGTCACTACAGATTCACTCAGTTGATGATCAGAGGAATGAAGCCTCAATTCTTAAAGAATTTTGATAGTAGCATGCCAGACGAGGGGCCACCGCTCACCCGAGAACACCATCATCTAAAGGACCCACAAGAGAACTCCAAATACTCTATGCTGGTCGTTTGGAGACTGGAATCATACAGTTAAAGCAACCCACAAAGAACAAAGATTGAGGTTTTAAAGGTCATTGGTGAAAAATCACTGAGAGGAAAGGGCCACATGGAAATGGAAGTGTCTGAGCATTCATACACATACTGTTTCTTACTTCTCTGCGTATAACATGAATGATCTTTGAATTAGACGCGATATAACCGTTTCTAGAACTGTTAATTCTAATTACTTCCACAAATAGAAATAACATCTGTAAAACATATGGAATGCTTGATACTCAGTAAATACCTAATTCATTAGAGCAATGGTCATTAAAAGATTTGTAGGAAGAGAAAGAAACCATAGTAATGCAAGCGCTAATTTCATCTTTGGTGAACCTGAACACTCACTCCGTTTCCTGAAGCTTCGGGCTGGTTTTCAGGAGGCAGCTACAGCCACAGCTCCATAAGTCTGCCCTCCTCAATAAACTTTGCTTCTTGGAGAAAGACTTTTCTCTTCAATCTCTCAGTGACACCGCCAAGAGAAGTCTTCTATACATTCATGATACGCTCATTGACATGAGCTCTCATGTTTGGTCATAAGTATCGACTTTCAATATTCCCAAGTCTCAGTTCTCCTTCCAAGATCTTTAGGAAACGTAACATTCAATGACAAAAACATCTTCTCTGAGGAAGTACAGAAACCAGACCTAAAACATTCCAGGCAACTATATTTATGGATCTGAAAAATAACATACTAAAGTTGCACAGTAGAATTTTATAAATATTCAACTAAAATGTCAAAAGAGCTAGATGGTACAAAGTAAATTCAACCAATTCCCTCAGTGGGAAGTTAACCTGGTAAAAGGTGTCTTAGCAACAGGTGCATTATGGATGGATGATAAAACAATGAAGACCAAGTCTTCAACAAGCCTGTACCGGGGAGCAGCTGAGCGTCGGACTCAGTTCTTACCTTCCAGGATTACAAGCTAGAAGATTTATTGTGATTCCTCTGTCACTCTCCTTTAACCAAAGCAAATCATGCTATTCAGGAGAAACACTTCTTAAAATTCTGGGAATAAAGACCAGGATGAATTTATCATAAAAATTCTTGCCCAAAAATATTAAACTATGTAACAGGAAGTGCAAAACTGTCATCCATGCAGTGCATGTGTTTACCTTGACTCTCAGTTTAAAAAGAGCCAATGGCACATTAAAGAATTGCTTAGTAAAGGCATGTTATCAGGGAGGCGTCATTGTGAACAGAGGAGGCAAATTTCTAGTTTCTTTGATACAGGCGGGGAACGTGGAAATTTTAGACAGTTGGACTACAAACACTTAAATGTTAGTTTGTGTCCTTCCAATATTCCCAGAGACGCTGAAGGCTGACCTGCTGAGGTCTCTGGTTAGTATTTTTCACCGTTGACTGAAATGTCGTCTCCATACTAACTGCCTACAAGGCAGGAGACAAAAGTAGCACTGCTTTGAAAACAAAATGAGCCCGTGTGAATTGTGGACCAAATGGAACGTAATCGCCTCTCTGTGTATTAAGTAGCAGAAATAACTATAGGCAGAGGCAGAGTTTTTCAGGAAGAAACGTTGGGTTTTCTTCAGTGCTCAAATGAGATGAAGAGAAACTCAATATAATGAATCAGTGACCTGAGAGGAAGGGCCCTCCACATCCTTTCTTCTACATCCGCCTCTGCTTCCCCTTAATTAGATCTCACTTCCCTCTAGCATTAGCACTCAAGACAATTATTAAATAGCCAAAATTGGTATTTTAATTTTGTTTGATTAATTAAGACTATTGCCCATCCTGCAGGCAGCATATCCAAATTTAACTTCATTATTAGTCTTCACAGCTAAATCTAGACCTCCCTCTGGGATTTGATAGAACACAGATTCTATAATATGTCACAAAAATAACTGTGCAAAATATATATCCATTGAAACCGCTTATATTATCTTTGAACTCAGGAGCATTTGTGATTTCTTCAAAAAGATTATTTTTGCCATAGCTTTTGATTTATTTTTGCTTTAGAATTGCAAAGGTATAATATTTCATATATTGCAGGGATTAAATAGGCATGTGTGGGCTGGTCTAGAGAAGGAATAGTATTTTGTAGTACTGCAGCATACGGAAAATAAATTCTGAGTCCAAATATATATTCTTCAGCAGACCGTTGGGATACATCTATCAGCATGAACTGGAGCCCATCAATGTATTATTCACTTGTAGCTTTGCTTCTCATTCATGAAGAAGGCAGTATCTATGACATTTGGGACACTGGGTTAGTCACTTGAATCCCAGTGGCTTCCTCTTTCTACCACTCACCTCATGAGGAACTCACAGTAGCTAGTAATAGGGAGAGACTGAATAAACCCATACTCCATGCAGTAAGCTACTCGGCGGTGAACAGCAAATACATAAGTGGTCTCATAGGAGGACACTATAGCTTTGGTTGTAGACACCAAGTTTGTTAGGTATATCGTATATTTCCGTAATAATGAAATTTCAAAAGGGAGCATTTCTCAGAAGAGTCCTCATCATTAACTGAAGTATGATCAAATTATATGGAAGTAGACAAAATGGAGCCGTTGGTTTTTCCTGCACAGATTTTTTTTCTTCCAAAGGAAATTTCCTTTGAAATTAGCTGCCGTGGATCAAAGGAAATTTCTAGGCAAAAGAACATTCCAGAAGGTTACATCCGTGAGCAAGACATTAGAAATATCAACAGGGAGGACCTACTACATTGGAGAAGGAAGCTTCAAGGGAAGAGCTTTTAGACAATGTGCTAAAAAGATAGCCACCCTGAAACACAGGCTTATAAATCTAGCTACTTAAGAGTCAGAGTCAGGAATATCACAAGTTCAAGACTAGCCTTGGCAAGTTAACAAGATCTTATCAAAACGAGAGGAAGAAAGAAAATAAACATGATATAAACAATTTTAAAAGAGCTTAGACCTCCAGGAACTTGATGGTGAGACCCTATTGCCGAAGACACCACATACTTTGATCAAAGAACATGAGGAAATCAAAATGGTATTAACCAAAAATCTTCCTTCCTGCTGGTAAGCTGTTATAACACCAAGAGGTGCCATGTGAGCAGCTGAGGCAAAAAGCAATCAACAGTTTTAGCCAACCATACACCCTATGATAGACAATAATGACCAGCATGACATGCCAGTGGGTGTAATAATAATTCTAGTCACCAAGCACAGATGTCACCTTTGCCAGATTTGACATGAGGCTCAGCACTGACTTCACAGCTATGCTGTCCATTTACAACTGTATTCTAAAACATCTTTCTCCATCTTGGAGAAACCTGAGTCCTTTAGCCATGGCTTTACACATAAACATGCATCATTTTATTTAAAAGACACACACACCCCTTTTTCTTCTCAGTGTAATGTGACTGGGGCAGAATAGAGGCTTAAGAGTCTGGTTACCCTCACTCACCTCATCATCCACAGGTGACAAGTTGCATTGCAAACCTTCCTCCTGGCATCCAGGCTGAGACCACACACACCTGCCCAGCTTATTTTTACAGGACATTCCCCTTTAATAAAAATAACCAAAATGGGGCAGGAAGAAGCAATCAGCTGAACACATGTTGAATTCGAGGGAATTCATTTTTCCCCTTTGGCCAGAAATACCAAAGGAAACTCAGACCAGGTAACAGAGTGCCACAGCCCTGCTCATACTCAGAACAGGAAACAAATGTGCATAACCAAGATTTCACAGCAGCACTGCCAGCTCTCGGCCAGAGAAGCCAGCAAAGATGCTAGAAGCCGGAAAGAAAATACTCCGCAGTGGGCCAATAGGTCACAGCGCGGCTCTGTGGGTAAACACCACTTAGACTCTGACTAGGACAGCACAGTCATCGGACTCACCGTACCCAGCTGCTCAGCCCCACCCATGGCATATTTCTCACCCCTCCTGACCCACCCCCCCTCCACCCAGAAGAGTCCATCACCGGGCAGTGAATCCTCCATCCAGGACAGCTCTTAGAGCATTGGCAATTATTATCTGAAGCAAAAGCCGAGAAAATTCTCTGGTGATTTTAGTCTCAAAACTTCTCACTTTATTCTTGTCTGGAAAAATACATCACCATTTGCTTCTATGGTGGATTCTGGGTTTGTTCTCAAGAACTTAATTTTATCCCACTTACTATGAGGTTGGTGTTTTAAAAATACTTCGTACTCACCATAAGTAAAGCCCAAACGATTATTAGAGAAACCACCCATGTGTTAAATCCAAAGCTCTCAGAAGCTGTAATCAAAGCCAAGATAGCAATGTGGAGAGAATTACACCCCCCCCCCCCATCATGTGAGCTCTATGTTACTTCCGTGTACCTCAAACAATATTCCGGTACTCAAACCTCAGTCTATCCCTATTCTCTTGGGAAGATCTTTCACCAAGAACAGTGTGGTAGGAAGATGTTATTTGTTTTAGAGTTATGTGGCTCCACCTTCCACCATTAAGGTAAAATTTCTGACAACTATAATGGCTCTGGGAGAACAGAATCCTGGTGTGTTTTCTGGAGGTGGCACTCAGGAGAGATGAAAAGGGAGTTTTATTATTAAGTTCTCTTGGAAGCTGAGGTATCCCCAGAGAAGATGAAGTAAGTACCCAGGAATTTAAAAGGAGATTGCGAACCTTGCCAGGATCAGGTAGCTTTCTACTTGCTTCCCAGCTTTTTCTAATAGAGCAGTTCTGTATGCTTTATGGTGCTCAGTTCAATACCAACATCACTTCTTGCCCTTGAAGGCTAGTTCTGAGGTCTAGTTAGAATTGGGGAAGGGACTACGCTGAATCTGCCCATCCATCTTCTCAGCAAGTGAGTTAAGCTTTTAAATGCCACTGCAAACATCCCCAGATTTCAATTAGTTTGTCTTACTTTATAGACCCAGCAACACATAACTTTTTACTTACAGATAGGCAAGTCTTTCATACCTTTTATATTTCAAATAGATAGCCTGACTTACTCATTTCCTTTTTAAAAAAAAAATGGTATGAAATAACGATGTCTTGGGAGATTAAAACAGGAATAATATGAACTATGATGAGAAATGTGATGAAAACAGAAACAATTTGGAGAGATATTTATTCAAATGAATTGAAATATGAGCTAGGATCTCTATTACTAGATGATCTTAGAAAAATCTCTAAGGCATCTCTAAGGAATTTGGAGAAACAATCTCTATTTGAGGACTTACACCAGAAATGCTACTGAAGTTATTTTTTAATGGGAATACTCCGCATGCTTCTCCTTCAAAGTAGATGGATACTTCCTCAAATGACTACTCGTTGAAAAAAATCTAAACCCATCTGCCTGTCTTTAAATTCACCTGTCTTTAAATGACTGGTACAACAGTAACACAAATACATGGAAATCTACCTTCACATGCCAGTTGTCTAGGCAACTCCGAGGGCTTGGAGAAAAGAGGAAGGTGGATGGAGAAAAAGGACTGTACTAATTGCGTGTTTTGTAAGTCAGAAACACAATATGCCTGCTTGTTGTGTTACACACACACACACACACACACACACACACACACACACACACACACACTCATGCACACAGGCACCCTGAACCAGCATTAACCAGCATTGCTCCTGGCTCCTAGCAGCCCTTCCTGCCCTTGTAGCTGAAGCTGCGACCACCCTCCGGGAGGCTCCTCCACCGTGACTCCCCACAGTCACATCACCTACCCTGCTGGAGATGCCGGACCTATGCTGGATGGCTGGCGACCGGTCCGAGGTCCCAGGCTCCTAGGACTGGCCAAAGGATGAGGACAGGCCGGCGGGTGTCCTTTACTTCCCACGGCAGGGGCAGGGGCAGGCGCAGAGCCCCATCCGCCCGGCCTGCGCGCCGCTCTGGGAGGAAGCCCGGGGCCGCAGAGCCGCAGCTGCGTGGAAAGTTGGGGGGAATCCCCCAGCAGCCTCTGTCTCGCTCTAGTTCTGTCCCCTCCTCAGCCTTGGCGGCCCCGCGGGCCTGCGATCCCCTCCCAAGTCCCACTGGCTTTCCTTCACCGGGGCTGAGTTGCCACATGCACTTGAGAAATCCTAGCAGTTGCGCAAGAAGTCCAGAAGTTAGAAAGAGTGATTGTGTGTGAATGTGCAAATATACAGTGCAAGAGGCTGGGACAACCGAGTGGGGCCAGCCCGCAGACGCAGCCGGGGCTCGGGTTTCAGCTGGCAGCTGGCGGCTTCGGAGGACCGGAGCGCACTGGTGGGATGGCGGGAGCCCCGCCCTGCATGCCGGCCTTGCCTCCTGAGACTAGCTGGGTGCCCAGACCAGACAGACACCCGCCTGCCGGGGCCCTCTGCAGTTGGCAGTGCTCATTTCAGCCAAGTGCAACATGAGTGCTTGCTGTTCACAGACTCTGGCTGTGAGTGAGAGAAGTATCAGCAATGCAAGGTTCCCACTCGCGTTTCTTCACCAAGCCCTACTCGCTGCCTGTGTGGCCACTGACTCTGCCTCTATAAAAGCTATTCCGGTCTAAGCCTTTATTCCTAGACATGCACAGATACGCATGTTTAGATGAGTGTCCTCTAGCCAGCCATTAGAGAAGGCTAAGTATAATGAGAGAAAGGCCCCGTGATGCTTTTAGAGTTCTCAGAATCATTCCCCAAGAAAGAGAACGCAACAGCAAATATATTCCTGATGTAGACTCTCCATTCCCCAAACGCCCCCCAAGTGCCCCCTCCTCTCTCTCTCTCTCTCTCCTCTCTCTCTCTCTCTCTCTCTCTCTCTCTCACACACACACACACACACACACACACACACAGCCAATTTTAAATTAAGAGCTTACAGTTCTGGGTATTTAGCATGCCCAGCTTCATTAAAGTCTTGTGTTTTAGATTGCTTAGAAACTTGTCAGATTTTTGTCATTAGGGATGTCCAGGCACGTTCTCAGGTTGACAAACACCCCAAACAAAAGTCTGGGTGGGCACTGACAGGTGTTTCCTCTTTGTTGCCTCCATGGGGGAAAAAAAAAATGAATCTGCTCCATCACAGGCTGAGGTCCTTCTTGAAAATTGATTTTTCTTGCGGGAGACATCTCAGTCCTTTAATGAATCAAATTAAATTCTGTGGGAGAAAACAACCTCTTTTGCCATTTCCTTTAAAATGTGTGCGGAATTTCTAGCCAGAAGCCATGAGGCCTGTTGTCTAATTGGTGGGAATAAATGATCATCATCCACTCGCAAGGCCTTGCACATTGTAATCACACACTGGCAAGTGACAGCCTATGGGAAGTTTTAGATGGGAGCTACGAAACAATGAGATTAACCAAAATGAAATCTGCACACATTTCATGACCTAAGAGCCTCTGGAAGACAAGTGTCAGTAGGTATGATTCAAGACTCTGACATTTTAAAAGGGCAGGAAGGCTATTATGTTGGGAGCCTACCTCAGGATATACCAAATATTAACCCCAGCAATTTAGATCCAAGCTGATACAAATTGAACTCCAGGTGGTTTTTGGGAAGTCCCCAGTCTGAAAGACTAATAAGACACACCCCATCCTTGTCCAGGGCCTTTTGCCTTCACACCTCTGTCTCCACCCTTCCTACTTGACACCACCCAATGGGTGAGTATGAATACGGGGTTCTTAGGCTAGAGAAAATACAACCAGAGAGGAAGGTTGTCATAAAGATGGACAGATGGGGTAAAGGAAGAGCTGCACCCACTAATATAGACTATAATCCTTTCTGCAAAAAGAGAAGGGCTGTTTGGAAGCCTTGTTGGGATTTAGCTAGAAATCTATGACAAGGGAGACAAGCTGAACTAGAGAACAGTTGGCTGCTTTCTGACTGTATCATTCTCCCCCTGGGTTGGTAGGGTTGGGACACAACTTTCTTAAACTCTGCTCTGGATGCAGTGGGAAGAACTTTTATTCTTACTGGAGGAAGCTAAAGAAGCTCTCTGGGAAGTGATGTTTCTCCTTCAACTCCAGGGTATCTGCTGAGAATATGCCCAAAGGGTCATTTAAAGTAAATGTGTCGAGACAACTTTAATTCTGGGTGGGAAGCACATTTCCAATGAACTCTACAAAAATCCAGTACTAATTCAAAAGTACAAATGAACTTTCTAGGAATCCTAGGTCCTAGACATCTTCTGAAGAACAGCCAGGAAAAGAACACAAGCTATAAAAGGCAGGTAGGACTCATGGAGGTTCTATGGTATACATGGAGGGAAGAGAACGCTTCAGGACCAGATAGGCTCTTCAGAGATGAAGTCAAATGGAAAGAGGACAAAAGAAAGAAGATAATGCTCTCACAATTGAACAGCTTGTCTGGGTGTCAGTCACGGACACAAACACTGCCCCAGCGCAAAGCCTCCTGGGTACTACTTCTGTAGGGCCATTCTTTATTAGGGATTTAGTTAAGAGAAACTGAATAGACATTTGTAAAATCAATTGGTCTAATGTTTCAATATATGAGTCAAATGTTACTATTAAACAAGGATGGAATAAAAATGTGTTTTAATGGGATTCACTCATTTAAAAATTGCTCTTATCCTGTAGATTTCTTGCCAGATTCCTTGAAGCTCTTAGCATAGAGTTAGTCATTGTCATGACCACCCAATTGTTCATTAATATCAGGGACTGGGCTCTTAATTATGTTTTTCTTTTAGGAAAACATAAATTCCTAAGAGGGCAGAACACACAGAAACAAAACAGAACAGTCAACAGTTGCCAAAACCCTTGCATTTCCAACAACGCAGATCTTGTGTGGGTGCTGCATGCACCAAGATCAGGTTTCAGGGTGAAGATCCGAGGCCAGGCTTTAAAGTATGGCTGTTTCTGAACGCCTGTTTTTGTTTTTTCTTTTTAGTTCCCATTAGAAGTTCCTTCCCTACAAAGTCTAGCTTTGTCTTAGCTAAGTGAAGTGCTGTATAAACGGTCAGCACAACTGCTCCACGATATGGTGAGAGGGAGGATTTTATTGTATATGTGAGAGAGAACAGCCAGAGGCAGCTGGAAGAGTTCAGGGCAGAGAAAGAAGTAGACTGAACATGACCAGCAGACTAGACCCAGCCAGGACTATCTGCGAGAGAGCGGAGGATAGCAGAGGATGGAGAATAGAGAAAGCAGAGTGAGAGAAGCAGGAGGTGAAGGGTGGGGGAGGGAGAATAGCAGGGTTATAAGGAGAATGAATAGCTGGGTGGGGAAAGAGTTTGAGGTAGGGAGGAGGTGAAGGATTAGGATGCTAGCATGGACTCTTAAATGTATAACAGGAACTTGTGGAACTGGGGAAGCCTGGAGGCCAGCATGAACTTTGATATGCTGATAGTCACTACAGGTATGTTCCTTCTGCCACAGACAAGGGAAATGACTCCATTTGGTAGAGGGGAAACCAGCTTCACAAGTTCCTGAGGAATGCTGGCTTTTATCTAAGGACCAGAAATCCTCCTACGGTGCAGGCTGAGCTCATTTCTGCATATATGAACTGAAGATTTAGGAATTGGAATTCCTCTGGACTTAACAGTGGAAAGACACTGAGGGAGGTTATGCCCACATTCTCTCTCAGAAGATGTTGGGGTCACATGATCCAGGGATTGCCTCAATCAATCAATCCAGAATCAGAATTGAGCAGAATCAATCTAGCTACATTTCTGGTAGAAATATAATAATGAAGAAAAGGAGCAAAAAGAGATGAGGAGAAATCTCCTCAGAACCCTTGCCCTTCAACTATTCCATCTCAGATCAGCTTTCAATCAAATGGGCTATCAATCAGATGGAACAAGTTCAGCGCCATTTATAGCCTGAATGCGGCACAGTGTCAGTCACTGGTAGACCGCTATGTGCTCGCATAACTTTGCAATGTATATAACTTATACAATACTATAATATACTAACAGAACATGGCAGAACAAGTCCCACCCTCCCGGAGCAGCAAAACGAACAGTACAAAGATTTCATAATGAAATGTATATCTACATTTAATCCAACCAAACGTTACTTCAACTCTTGGGATCTGGAAGACATACAGGTGCATAAAAGAAAGAATAAAAAAGTCCATGATTTCCACATTTATACATAAATATTGTTACTGTGTTGAATGCATCTAGTTTTTTAAAACTCCAAGTAAATGACTAGCTTGTATACAAGTCTTGGAGATGTTATAACCAAGCAGGGTATTTTTTTTAAACCTGGGCTTCAAATTACACTCACAGTTTTCAATTCCAATTAAAATTGTTTTTCTGGATGCTATTTAGTCCTAGGTTCAGGACTAGAGAGATGGCTCAGCAGTTAAGGCCCCTTGCTGCTTCTCCAGAGAACTAGAGTTCGTCTCCCAGCACCCATGTCCGGAAACACCCATGTCACTATCACCCGTGACTTCAGCTCCAGGGCATCCAATGCCTAAGATGGCTCCACAGGCACATTCTCATGCAGCATACATTCACACAGACACATGAAATAAAATAGTCAGTAAATAAACCTCGGTAGAGAAACTCACAAGGTTCTGTTAAAGAAATAATCTCCCCCTTCCAAGTGCAGTATGTCTCCTTTATCTGGTTCTGCTGATATTTCTGCATTATGCTGGTGTGTTGTTTCTCAGTGTCTCACTGTTCTTGAGTTCCTTTGTGTTGATTCAGTCATAAAGTTTCTAAGACAGATTTTATTCACGTCTTAGCTTTATATAGCATCTCTTCTGTACTTGCTCATGAGAAAAGGCATGTGTGAGCAGAGATCCATGCACACACAGGTGAGCACAAACATGGGAGACAGCTCAGATGGTAAAGTGTTTGTCCTACATGCTTGTCCTACAAGCATGAAGATCTGTTCTGTCCTCAGAACCCATGTAGAAAGCCAGGGCTGATGGTGTGTGAATCCACTCCTGGGAAAGTAAAGACAGGGGTTCCTGGGGCTCACTCTCAGGATATCCTGGTCTACGTGGTGGTATAAAATGAGAAAAAGACAGGTTGATGGTGGTGGGATGCCTTATGAAAAAGACCTGAGCTTATCCTCTGGCCTCCACATGTACCCTCACACATATGTATTTATGTATGCGCACACACACACACACACACATACACACACATACACACAGGCGCATGCATACACACATAGACACAAGAGACACGCATACACACATATACATGCACACATATACATGCACACATATACATGCACACACACACACGCACACATACACACACATACACACAGGCGCATGCATACACACATAGACACAAGAGACACGCATACACACATATACATGCACACATATACATGCACACATATACATGCACACACACACACGCACACATACACACACGAGACACACACTCACACACACACACTCATGCACATGCACAAGAGACACGCACACACACACACACACACACACACACACATACACACAGGCGCATGCATACACACATAGACACAAGAGACACGCATACACACATATACATGCACACATATACATGCACACATATACATGCACACATACACACACGAGACACACACTCACACACACACACTCATGCACATGCACAAGAGACACGCATACACACACATACACATGCACACACACACACACGAGAGTGAGTATTAAATACTTCCATAAACAATTTACTTATAGTTTATCTAAATTTCAAGTCATTTAAGATTTTTATTGCCTTGAACTATCCAAAAGAAAGGCATCAGTGAGTTCTTCACATGTGTAACTCTTGTGTCTAATTGCCGTAGTGTATATATTCTAAGCCTTGTAATCTGTCAAGGCAATCCTCAGTCTTTCTTTTTAATCATATTTTAAGCTTTATGAATAATGAACATACATTCTGCCTCTAATTTTTGTCCCTCTGTATTGACTACTTTATATACCCTCAGATAATTTAGAATTAGTGAGAAGAATGCCCCTTAGCTCATTGTGGATTTATAGAGTCAAAATATGAGTGTAAGAAGATCTGACTGCTGGCCATACTGGACTGACTACTTGGCCCAATGTTGTTTCCCAGGTTTCTGCTATGAATAAGACTTGGGGCTTAGGTCATTGCTTTAAGTTATAGAAACGTAACCAAACTATCAAGGAAGCCATTTCTTTGATTGTTACACACTACAGACATAACTATCATTTATACAGAGCACTTTTTAAGAAGTATTAAATAAAAGAAATGTAAGTGAATCATCATAAATCATTCAAATACATAAATAATGGAAATAATAGAATAATAGGGACATTCCTTGTAATTTTTACAGTGCCTTCCTATATATGAAGGTTTTTTTCCTTGTTGCAAACCTATGGGAAAGTGCGTTATTGTTTACATTTTGCAAAAGAAAGGACGATGCATTGTGTTGTCCCTTCTCACGTAAGCTGATAAAGGTAGAGACAAGTCTTGGGCCAAGCACCAGCTCTGGATTCTTTTCACTAATGTGACAGTGGTAATATCTCCCTATTCAGAGCACAGCACAAGGCGCCTTTCCTATATCCCGTGAATAATCTACCTACTTGACAACAACTGCCATTCTCTTACAAAGAGGGGATTACTGTCCTCATGCAGGCCGTTCACATCACATTAAAGGCATTGTGTGAGTCTCCCACCCTATCTCCCACGCTATCCAATCTTTTATTCAGGTTCTGCACAAATAGCCGCGTTGACTGCCTTCCATTGCTAATGAACAACAAATTGGTCAAAAATCAGGCAGAATTATCAGTAAGTGGAACAGTAGTAGTTTAGATAATTCAGGAACTTGAAAAAGTAGCGCCTGAAAAATGAATATTACATTTCAGATCTTAAAACTAACATCTGGAAGTGAAACTAAGAAAAAAATTAAAATAATAAGCTTAGTTTATAAATTAAAAAAAAAAAAAGAAAGAAAGAAAGAAAGAAAGAAAGAAAGAAAGAAAGAAAGAAAGAAAGAAAGAAAGAAAGAAAGAAAGAAAGAAAAATAAAAGAAAAGGCCATTCAAGCATGGCTGTTTACAAAGACTAGAACTCGGGCCTATTTGTCCCTCACTGTTTGAAAAGTCACCATAACAAATATTCATGAAAGTCAGTAAAAGATAATGTGAATGTTGATATATTTTTGATATATTTTTAAAACCATCCCCTAGATATCACAGGAGTATTTCAAGAATAATAATAATAATCCAAAGAGGCAGCTCAAGATGTGGGGCTATCGAGCCAAGAACAAAGATAGAACCACAAAGTCGTTGCTTTTTTTTTTGTTTTCTGAAGCATATGGTTGAAAATGCTTATCTTGCAAAATGGAAAGGCTAAGCTGAGGAGTGAGTTGACAAACCAGGGTGCACATTGAGGTGACCAAATGGAAGAGTTTCTAAATGCTGATAGCCTATCCCCCACATTCTCAGAGGCAGAGTTTTGTCCTTCTGTATTCGCTTCAAGGACATATTGGGAACAGAGGCTTGTAAGCAACAGTAATGGAGACTAATCCCAAGAGATGGAACCCAAGGCACCAGGTACCAGGCACCAGGCCTGAGGCACTGATGCATATTCAAGAAGTATGCATTGGATGGAATTTAGGTTATTTTGTTATCTGGCAGTAACTTTATGGACATTCTTCCCAAGTTTATAAAGAAAACAATACCCAAATTAAACAAACAGAGGGAGTCCATCAAAATAGTTTAAGGTAGGTCATAACAAGCCTCTCCTAACAGGGGTGGAAATGGGGTGTTACTCAGCAATGTAACAGCATCAGTAGAAACAGCAAGATGTTTCTTACAGGTTCATCTCGGGAGAAATAAAACCATCAGGTCAGAGAATGAACAGTAGAACCAAAATCAGTTGGGAAAATATCAACAGCTCCTGAAGACAGGAGAGGAGATTCTGAAAGTCCTGGGAAAGATAGGTAAGGGATCATGATTTCCATAGATCTGATTGGTTACCCAGAGGCAAGTCTAAGGTCTACAACTTCAGCCTTCAAACATCTCTGACTAATGTAAATTTTGTCCACACCCCTGAATTAGTTTCTTAAAACTGTTATAGCTATTCAAGCATCAAGTGTTCCATAGGAAATGAGAATTCAGAGGAGCATAGTCAAGACCAATGTCACCAGTTTCAAAAGAGAGAAGGATACTGAAAGAATAAGAAAATTCAAGAAGTAACTAGTTATTGTGTACATGTGTGACTCCCTTTATACCATCAAAAACCCCTTTGACCTCTGAAATGCAAGGCTGTCTGCAGTGTGACTCTTCTGTCATCTGTTCCTTTAAGAATTTACATTCAGTCACTAAAGTAGGTGAGTTAGAAGGTTTAGAGCAAACATTCCCACGTCCCTCTGTGGTAATACACAGGTGATATGCACAGCAAACACTTGTTCTCGGTTGCCCTCTGGCTGCCGAAGTCCACTGGGATCATGCACAGAGGCTAACTTCCCATGAGAGAGTCTGGTCTCTCCGTTAATCAATATGCAAAGACATTTTGTCGTACTCTGCATTTGTCTCATTTATTTTTTAAACTTCAATACATTGCTGAGTAGATGACAATATTTAATTTAAAATTATCCCATTTGGGTTTTTCTAAGTATACATCAAAAATAATTCGTATTTCTGAACTTTACAGTGTCAGAAAAACACCAAAAAATTATGAGAGACATTTAATGATTATTTGAAAATTTTCATAATCAGTTTATAAGCATTAAAATATTTTCTTGGTCAAATATTACAACAGGAAACCCAATACAACAACAGAATTGTCTTACTTAATCTCTAGTTATGTAACTAATTTTGAAATTTTTAAAGCCACATACATTTAGGCTGAAGGTTTCCATACTTGAAACAAAATAAAATGACAAAGTCTAGAGGAATATACATAGGCTTAAAGGTTTGTCAGCAATATCATGTGGAGAAGGAAAATGGCTTGGTGTTCAAGAGCACCCAGTGCTCTCGATCTAGTAGCAGGCCTGGATTTGGTTCCCAGCAGTCACATGATGGTTCTGAACCCTTTGTAACTCCAGTTCCAGGGTGTCTGTCACCCTCTTCTGGCCTCAACTAGCACCAGGTACACAAATGATGTGATGCCTGTACATACATGCAAACAAAGCATCCATACACACAAAATAAAAATAAACAGATCTTAGAAATTGCAGGATCTCCTAGCTCCTTTTTACTTAGGAGAACAACTACAAAAATGCTAATTCTATTGGGTTTTATAAACTATAATTTTATAAAAACTAAATTTTAAGACTAAACTCCTTGCCATGCATAAAATAACTTATTACTCCTTAACACGGGTTTGTAAAAACAAACAAAACAGCAAATGCTTACTTAAATAATAAACTTTGCATGTCTGGATTATATTGATTTAGAATTTTTGTGACTATAGAGTATACAAATATTTAAATGTAAGGAAAAGAGATGTATGGTAAATTTGATCTCTAATTCTGTTAACAAATGGTCAACTTCAAAATTAACACGCTCGTCCATGTCCAACATCTCCCTTACCTCTCCCTGTCCTCGCTGCATGGCGCTGTGAACAGGCCTGAGGCCCTGGATATGTGAGACAATGCGCATTCTAGCCATGCAAGTTCTTTTATACATCACCAAGTTTAGAGGGTGTTTGGTTGCTTAGTAAATTCAATGGGACAAAATTCCAATACTTTTCATAAAGTGTTATTAATTGAACTATATTATGCCCATGGTAACTTTGTGATTACTGATTACACTTCTAAAATACACAATTGTAAATAACAAATGTAGATAAAAACAAGTAAAAACCCTTTTTGTGTATTTTATTGAGGTAATATTAGTGGGCGTTTGATCGATCACAATTTCATTTGCTATTTAACAGGTCCTCCGCTGAAAACAGTCATCTTTAAGGTGAAGCACACTGTGCTTAAGTGATCAAGGACATCATAACAAATTTATATGATTAATGTGATATAATAACTCATTACACTGCTAATGAGTTTTTGTAAGTCAACCTATAGATAGATATTCATTAGAACTTTGTGTGGTTTTTGAGTAGTCACAAAACTTTAAAATTAGATGGTAATACTTATTTAAAATATTACAATAAAAAGATTAATATGTGATCTATATTTTGTGTTGCTTGTTAACACCATTGGTCATCCCTGAGCTTAATGAAGGCAAAAATTATTTACTGTATGAAGAGCTTTTGAATTATTCATTATCTAAAGTATCGCTATTCAGAACTGCAGAAATAATATAAACCCACATCCATTCTTCCTTCAATTTTATTGTATTCCAGTTGTAACTGTAGTATGGATAAATTGGTATGCATGCTGTCTTTCTCATGGAAGGAGAACAACAAGGTCAAATGTGTTGATAACATCAGAGGAAATCATTCTGTCATCTTACAGTTTCCGGATAGACACCTAAGAAGAACCTACACATAAGCACCTACGTTTTTCCCTTCTTGTTTCCAAGGCCAGTGGTCCTGACCTGGGGAGACAGGAAAGAGGAAGGGCCACACAGCACCTTTGTCTGAGAACTAGAACATCATAGCTCTAACAGAAACTGACTCGCACTCCCCCTCGGTATATGGACGGCGATGGCAAATTACTATTGAATTCACAGAGCTGTTGAGTTCTTACACCTTCTATCAATCAGTAGAATACTAAAATAGAAGGATGTATATGTAAAGGGACTTCTAAATATTTTGACATTAAAGTAGTCCTCATCTCAGCACTTTGGAGGCTGTGGCAGGAGGGTGGAGACTTTGGGTGCCAATCTAGGCTACATGCCAATACTCTGTTTCCAAAGCAAACAAACAACCAAACACTTAAGAGTCCCAAAACGTTGAGGAAGGGCTTTAGACTTGTCTTATACCACCCTCCCTTTTTGAGTTGCCATTGTGCTTTGAAGGTAGAAGAACACTGGGGATGGGAGTAGCACCTTTGACTTTAACTGCTCTGTTCCAACAAGCATGATCAGCATTCATTCATTACAAAGACATGTGGAGCTGTCAGGGACACAGCAATTTCTACCGTTGAAGTATCCTGTTACTATGAATTTGCCAACAGGGACGTGAGAGAAATGTGCATAAGAGATTTCTTACAAAGAAAAGAAACTCTTGAGCTTGTTTCAAAATAGCTTAATCATTACTGCTACCATTAGTGGATCTCATTACAATGGCTGCTATGAGCCTGTCTAGATGATTCCACCATAATTCAATTTTAATTAACTTGGTCATTATTTTTAACAATGCTAATCAACAAGCTATGCTACACTCTTACTCCAACCTTGGCTCTTTCAGCATAGAATTTAGAGGTTTAGAGCTTTTCTTCCTCTCTTTTTAAAATTACTATAGTAATACTGAACAAATTATGTTATTAAACAGCAGTAATTACTGTTTTTAACTGACTAATCTTTCGTTAGCAACTTTTAATATCTTTATGTTCCAACTGGGTTTTAACTACCGTTCTGCTGCTGCCAGCTTCATACCACAGCAGCCAAGAGCTATGGTATGAATAATACATATGCTGTTTACATATTATAAATAGATAGGGTCAAGAATTTTCTAATATATTCATGGATGGCAAGTATTTGCAATCCTTTGGAACAAGGAGATCATTTAAAACAGAAGTGCTCAAATCTCAGTTCAACGTACAATAGAATCTGGGTGTTGCTATGAATGCTATGAAACATCGAAGCTGCATATACCAAAATCTTCAAAATTTTTCATAGTGGGATAAAGCGTGATACCAAGAAGGAGCACGCATGAACACTGCCCACGTGTCACCATCAGAGTTACCTCCTAGAAACTGTTCCAGCAAGCAAAGCCTCCTTTACTAAACACACCAAGGCTTGGCTGTGGGGATTTGTCTTCTGCCTTTCATTTTTGATCATTTTTGGCAACAGTTTCTTGAATAGCCTTTGTCCACTTCACAGATGTCCCACATAGCAATGTTTTGATGTATACATGCACATCTGAGGTTCACATACACCACACAGCCTATGCACGCTGAACTATGCAGTCTGGTGTAAACTGATCTGATATGTTTACACAATGATCACATGACATGATGACACCTGTATCTCTGTTGGTGAGGGACGTATAGCTCAATACGCATATACATATGTGTAGCATATTTACTCCACTCAATAGCCCATGCACATTGTGATGACGAGTTAGATCTTTCTTGGATTTTATTAATTGGTATTTACCCTACCGGAGATTTTCTCTCCAAGTGTTCAACCCCGTGTTTCAATTAAAACTAGCCATCCCAAGCCCTAATTTTCTGGGTAGTTCCTAGATGTATATACACTAGTGACTTATACACTTTTTTTTTTGGCTTACATGGCTATCTAATCAAATCACTAACTGAATCTCCTATCTTATCCTCAGAATTCATCCATTTTCATTGTATCGTTTTCTCTGTCACTAAGTCCTGTTTTATACATTATTCCAAAATAACCTCCATTTAACACAAGGATGGAAGGGTTTATGGGGATGGGAGTTGCCTCTCATACAAACTCCTCTGGCTTCTCATTTCCCCCGGTGCCTCTCTCTGAGTTTTTCTGTCTTTGTGCTGGAACGCTGCTGACCACCAGGACAGAATGCCCAGGGTGGCTTTCCCTCTAAAACCTGACTCTGATTCTCTCCTACATGGAGATGAAGTTCATTACATTCTTTTATGTCCCCACATCTTGGTGTGAGTGATTGGAGGGAGCTTAACTCCCAACTTAAGACCCAAGAGTACAATTCCAAAGTGGGGGTCATTTATTTACCACTACAACAATCTTGTTCCCTGAAACTAAACAGTGACAAGCCCAGTATGAGGCCTAAAAAATAGTTTTCCCTTACCCATATCTCATGTTTTCTTTAAAAAAAAAAAAAAAAGGAAAGAAAAAGCTATCAACTAATTTCAGTGACAGAGGATGAAGGCCAAAGCCACGGAGATTGCATTTTGTCATAGTCGACAAGAGAGAAGATAAATCCTGTTGAAAGAAAAAAAGTTGTTCACACTTAGAAAGAAAAGGAGACACCCCAGAGCCAATGGCAAATGAAGTCTACAGTGAGCCTGGAAGAGAGCAGTATTCCTGCAGTTTTCAATGCCCTGAAGATGAGTGTGATCCACCAAGAAGACAACTAACAGCAGCAACGTATTTCTGACCACTTTCACTGAAAGGGCAAATGCACTTCTTTCTGTAAATATTATGTGATGATAAGGCCACCAAATACTAATGAGCGAAACTTATGGAATGACATATTTTTTCTCTCCTTTGTGTCTCTAATCTAAGGCGTTCGATTGCCTTAGGACAAGGGTGGTACAAGAAGAATGATAAGAAACTAGGTTCCACAGTTCAGGGTAGCAGAAATACTAGGATAAATAAGCTCAAGATTCAGGGATAATGGGAGTAATTGAAATCCAGAGACAATTTCTGGCTCTGTCCTAGAAAGAATTGCCTAATGTGGAGAAACAGAGCTGATGAAGGATGCACTGAAGAGAAGAGGGCCAGTGTTACAGTACACAAACTCACACACAGAGTCTCTCTCAATGATGGCTGATCCTGGGATAAGCATATTCACACCTGGCCTACCCAGGAGCTTCTTGGGAATCATGACACTGAGGGTCTAATCTGCACATTTGTCAGGCACACATCTTGCGTGCTCAGAGTTTGCTAGCTCTTGCTTATGAGACCTGGTGATCTTTTGATAGTTTCATACCCTCCACCCATCCAGCAGGACAGATGACCGACTGTTCGCGACTCAGTACTTATGTGACTTTACTATGCCTTCCACATGAAAAATCTCCTTTCTACTGTACACTTAAAAAGTCAGCAAGAAAGCCCAAAATGCTGTTCTAGAAAACTAAAGCTGAATGGTGAGGAGAAGGAAATGGTCTCCCGAACACCTTATAGTTTAGCGACCTTGATGAATAAAACCAGTCATTTTCTCCTTGGCACAGAGTTTGATCTTCGTTTCCAAGAAGCTTTGTTTCTCTTCCCTTTCTACACACCACAGTGTTGAAAAGCCTGATGCCGGGCAGCTGGGGTTCAGAACACTGAGAGTGATGGTGTGCAGAGCCCATGGGCTGACTCCAGAGGTTACTAATGTCTGTTGCGTAACTCCTTCAGTGGACATGGTTATTCAAGGCCTTCATATGTGTTGTCTTTATTGTTTTGCTACCATTATGAAGTAAGGGTTGTGGAAGTCTATTTTTAGTTGTATTTAAAATAAATATTTGTGTGCTCTGTTAGAAAAAGGGATGCACAGGCCTTGGCATTTTGTATTGTCTACAGATGTTGGATCTCTGTGGGGGGGTGTCTGATCGCTTATGATCTACACCTGAGGAGTGCTGTATCAATAAAACCACCTGAGCTCAAACGCTTGGGGTTCCACCATCCAAGATGGCACTTGTCAGGACGGTGGGTTCCTCTGCTGAGGTCTGGCAGGACTTCCATGTATGAACATGCCTCCTTGTCTCCTTCCTGAGCCACCACAGCGGTTGTACTGCTACAGATGGTGCCCGGACATGGGGCAGCACATCATAACAGCTAATCCGATGTGGAGTCAAGAAAGAAGAGAAAGAAGCGCTAGACTTCAGAGTCCAGTAAAGTACGCTCAGGGAAGCTACCAGAGGATAGAGATGAAGGTATTAATTGAAGGCTCCTGAGGGAAGAGGAGAAAAGAAGAGGAAATAAGCCTCTAAGAAGGGAAAAGACTGTGAAATTAATAAATAAATGAGGATAACAGCTCCAAGGTGAGAGTCACAGAATGGAGGCCCTTAAGGAAAAAGAATTCAGCTGGAAGCAGGTAAAAGCGAGGTTCTTACTGCTTTTCCTGATCGTGGAGCCAACGCTCCCTCTGGCTGCTCATGGTAGTATAGTGTTTCACAAACTGAGTTTTCTGATAGCTGCATTGTATGTATGTGAAGATCAGGATGTTGTGTTTAAGATCTATAAAAGGGTAGTATGTTTCCCCTTAGAGGTGGTGAGAAAGAATGCCAAACTGCCAGAATGTTTCAACTGGAGATTCTTCTCAACGGCCCAGGACCCCTGCTATTGTGGAAGTCATCACCTAGAGCCAAAAAGCTGCTTAGTTAAACTGAACAGTTTTGTTTTGTTTTCCTGCAGACCTGTCTACAAGTGGTAACTTCACACCATGAGGGAACTCTTCCTGCAGACAAGGACTAGTCATTTTTCCAGCAAACCAGACTCTATCTTAAAATCTGGAAAGTGTTTCCCCAGAGTTAGCACATAGAAGCTGTCTTCTAGAACTGGCCAAATGTGTATCTCATGCTGGCAGTCAAATGTGGTACTATACAAGTCACTCAGGTGGTCTTGGTTTTGAAGGCATGAAGGGATCTTTGGAAAGCAGCTGAGGCTTGGCACTAAAAAAGGCCAGGAGAGGCCGTTAGTGAAGATGCAGCCAAAATAGCAGTTGAAGGCCCAGATTGTAGGGGTTATGAAGAGAAGTTGAGGTTTGGCACCTTGAAGAGAGCCCAAGAGAGGCTATTGGTGAAAGTTCAGCCCAGGTGCAGCAAGGGAGCCCAGAAGTTTTTGAGATGCCAGTACCATGGGACAACATCAAGAACAGCAGCAGCAGTGGTATGAGCCAGCCAGAGCCTGGCAAACAAGCAGTGTGTGTTGCAAAGGTCAGAGCCAGAGAAGTGACCTAAGCCCTTTGGAGGAGCCCAGAAGATTGTGAGTGAATTCCAGATAATTGGACATTGATAATATTTTTCTGCTGTCCAAAGACATTGTGAGAAGCTTGATAGATGTTTGGTATCATTTGGTCCTGTGCATTAGCAACTCTCATGATTGTTCCTCTTGTAAATAGTTTTGCTAGTGTAGTGTTAAATTGTGTTGTACAGTAAAGCAGATTTTTTATATACAGAAAAGGTGAATTATTGTGGAGGTTTATTTTTAGTTGTGCTTAAAGTAATTGTTTTTGTGCACTGTTTGAAAAAGGGATGCATAGGCCTTATCATTTTGTATTGTGTTCAGGTGCTGGATTTCTGTGGGAGATGTTTGATTGCTTATGATCTGCACCTGAGGCATGCTTCGTCAATAAGATTACCTGAGATCAGACACTCAATCGAGCCTAGCACTGGACAGGATAGTGGTTCCCTCTACTGAGGTCTGGCAGAATTTACAACCATGAATATACCTTCTTGTTTTCCTTGCTGAGACGCCCCAACAACAGTGAACTACTACAAGTGAGCAGAAACAATTTTCAAAGATACTGAATGTAACACCCAAAGTTTCCTAGGGAGAAAGCAATAGCTGGGCAGGAGAATCTATGTTTGCGGGTCCATTTTTTCTTCCTAGCCTTCACCAAGCTTTTTACCAATAGCCTTTAAAGTCACAGCCTTTGCCCCACATTGGGATCTGGCTACCCATGATGCCAACAACAGGGGAGTTTGCTTCCACAGTCTTCAGGAACTTCTTTGATGCTATTTTTCATCATTAACTAGGAGCTTTGGAATAACTGTTGTTTCTTTACAGATCAAAATAAAGATCATCTCATTTCAAGGTCTTTGATAGATGTATAAAATCTGAGATTTGCTTTGGGAATCCAGGGAAGCACCATAGAGAAAATCACAGCAAGACAGCTGTAAGTATACAAGAAGACTCTCAGAGAGGACTCAGGCATGCCAGCCACACAGACAACTCTGACACCCAATCACCTGGAAACAATGTGCTTACTGAATGTGTGAGAGAAAGTGGATGGAGGCCTAGAGGTTTAGGACCGGGAAGCAGTGTCTGTGTGAACAGGAAGGTGGGCAGCCTGTGAGACCAAACTGGAGTAAGTAAACATCCGGGAGCTAAAGTGACAAGAGGTTCAAAGTCCACTCCAACGGCCAGCCAGTCTAACAAGCTGACTTACCAGCCAGATGCCTGAGGCACAAATGCCCCAGAAAGCCAGCTACCAAGGGGTGTGTGATGCCAAAAAAATCGAGGAATGAGGAAGCAGGACAGATGTCTAACATCAGCCACAGAGGAAAGACTAGTTCTCTGCTATGACTTGAATTTGAAATGTCCCTCAAATGCTCACTCACATATTGGAGGTTCAGTCCCCAATTTCCCAGGCAGAGCGTTAACAAAGTGACTGGGTCATGAGGAATGTGACCCCATTAGTGGGCCCATCTGTGATAGATGAGTAATTTGATGGTGCTGTTGAGAGTTGATGGCAATTTTATGCCGTAGAGCCTACTGAGTGCGGGGGGGGGGGGGTGCGGGGGGGGGGTTCAGCTGGAGCTTGATTTGGAAAGGTATTTCTTGGCCCAGGTCCCTTCCTCATGGTCTCTCTGTTCTTTGGCTGCCATGAGGTGGCCAGCTTTGCTCTATAGTGTGCTTATTGCCATGATGCTTTGCCTCACCGCAGGCAACCACGAGTGAGCCTAGACAAGCTTCTGCCGGTAGCAGACTGCCATGGCAGAGGTGCTTCCTCACAGGGCTGGGGGCAGGGACTGCGCAGTCCATACAGAACAACAGTCAGTGGCAACTGATCTTAAGACAGCCAATGCAAATGTCAGTGAAGACTATGCTGCCTGCCACGAAATCCCAGCATCACCGCTCCCATACCCAAATGGCGGCCGCAGACGTTTTTATTGTGTGTTACATATTACGTGATGTGGTCAAGATCCCTCAGGTATGTACTTTTAAGTTTCTGTAAGTTGTTCTGAAGAGGAAGATTAAGAATGCAAACCAGGAAGTGATAAAGAACATGAACTCCTCACTATGTCTACATCAGTATGAAGCTGACAAGACCATCTAAGGGAAATTTAAAGGAACTGTCTCTTCATGTCTGGACCCACTGAGAACGGCTACAGAGGGAAAAGGCTCGATTCTCATCAGTTGCTGCCTCTCCTCCATGAAGAGATGTTATGTTGACAGATTCTGGGGGCTGGAATATGGGATAAACTGCATGTCCCAAAGCAGAAGGGAGTGAGAGAGGAAGAGGTCACTAGAGGTGGCAGCAGAAGCAGCCAGCTTAAAGAAAAGCCAGAAAAGCTGCTCTAGTACATCCAGATTCTAATTCGGAATACAACTTTTTATTTTCCTAATATCTTTCATTATAGCAAGTTTTACTTTTTATGAGGCCATAAGAAAAAATTGAAGAATTGCTTTGGATTAATGTGTCATTATGATTTATAGGACTCTCAACATGTGCCTGTTCTATGGAACGTCTCCCTTCCCAACCCCTCGTGGATACCAACGTGGGCTAACCACGCTTCAGTACAGAGTTATGTTCTGTTATTTATTAACATTTTATTTTGCTTGCTATGTGATATCAGATTCTGAGAGTAAAATTATGCTATGCTAAAGTGAATATGAGGAGAGAATTCTGTTATGTTTGATCTGGAGAAAATAGAGCTATGTTAAAAAAAAAAAGTAAAATAGAGGTGATATTTAAGAAGACACTTCAATGGAGCAGGCGGGGGTTCTGACTGAACCATAACCTACCCCACTACACACACACTGGAAAACTGGTTTTTTTTTTTACTTCTTGGCTGTTGACAGGAAGCAGTGTATGTCCTCCACAAGACTGTAGAGTCTCACAAATTTAACCTCTGTCTCAGCAAGCCTACCAGAAGCCTCTTTAAGCCACAAACATTGAAAACTCATCCAGCAAGCCCCAAAATGCTCCCACAGTTATGAGTGCATAAAGCCATGTGGAATAGTTGGCTCTCTAATAACTTACTGGCTGACTGCTGTCATGCATGTGTATATTAGAGCCTGTGAACAGAAGATAGGAGTATGTAATTCTTATGACACTTCATGAAATACAGAAAACCTCAGAAGTTAACGTATTGTGTAGAGGGCACGGCAATCAAGACGTGGAATCTCCAGTACGCAGATAGAAGAGGCGCAGCAAGAGTTCTAGTTTGTGACCCTCCAAGAAAGGAAGACAGTGGGAAAGGACCAGGGCTGGACATTGTTTTCTACCAAGAAATGACAAGCATCTCTTCCCTCTTTGGGAAGCAAAGCATTTACAACAGTAGAAGGTCAGAGTTCAGGAGTGCTGGCCATGAAATCAAATGGCAGGGAAGCCAGGGATGAGTAGACCTTCTCACAGGGCAGTGGGACTTAAGTCGCACTGGAGCAAGTCAGACCGCTGGGAATTTGGTGAATAGTTGAGCAGTGAGAAGCAAGAATGGAGCCAAAACTCAGCTGAGTAAACCACATCAGACGGCTGGCCGAGTCATTCCTTGGGGAGATCCCAGGAGGGTACGGACCTGCTGGTGAACAGCATGTTTTGAGACAACAGTCTAGTCCCTTTCTAGTTTTCTACGGTGGTTGCCGTTTCTGAGAGACTAGCTCCGGGCTCGGTTTGATGATCACCTCTGACACTCGCCAGGTAAGGATGGGAAACTCTGTGTCTGTCTTAGCCCCACCCCCTGTGTTTATTCTCATTGTGCCTTTGTGTTTTCCTGGCAGCGGCATTTTTCTCTATGAGACCACACTGCAGGGAGGGGGACAGGGTAAAGTCCAACAAAAAGTTCTGTGACGGCAACAGAACCACGATCTCTTAAAAGTTCTAGAAGTCTTAAGCCACCCCCAATTCCCCAAAGTGGCTCTGAGATTCTCTGTTATGAGTCTTTGCCATGACTACAGATCTAGGTAGTTTAAGTACGCTAAACAGCACTCCTTGGTACAGTGTTGGCTCCTTTGCCAAAAGGAATTGATTTTAAAACTTCTAATGAATGCCTGAAAGTATGTATGATCATACATACATACATACATACATACAAGTCTATGATAACGTTTAATTTATACATTAAGCAAGATAAAAGATAGATGGTAGCTAATAACAATATCAAAAAATTATAATCAAGTATCGTAATAAAATCACAATACTACTCTTGCACTTTGGAGCTACTAAAAGGTAAATAAGGGCTCTATGAGCACAGCACTACAATACCATGATAATCATTCTGATATCCAAGAAGTTTACTTGATGACAGACTGCAGTACTACACTGCCATGCCTCACCAAGAGGAACAAAGAGGCATTCTCATATATGCAAACTATGCCAGACCTCGGCAGAAGGAACCACCATTCTGGCCAGTGCCATACTTGGTCCACAGTGGAACCCTGAGCGTCTGAGCTCAGGTGTTTTATTGATTCAGAATTCCTTAAATGTTCTACTGATACCACATGCAGATCATAAGCAATTAAACATCCCCCACAGAAATCCAACACCTGCAAACAATACAAAACGCCAAAGCCTATGCATCCCTTTTTCCAACAGGGAACAAACACAATTATTTTTAAACACAACTAAAAATAAATTTCCACAGTAATGGATAGATAAGCAGCATATACAGCATGCATATGGATTATTCATGTTCTTGGTGGGATAGAAAATGAAGATGGAACATTTCATTATGCTACCCAAATGGGAAACTTACTATTACCAAATGGGGAACTTAATGTGAAACTTACTATTAATTACTTGCTATTTTTCCACTTAATATTTTCAACCTGCAGTTGACCATGGGCTACTGAAACATTAGAAAGTACTATTGGATAAGAGGAGAGAGGACTGAACACATAACGTATGTTTGTACCTGCTTTATATAGACCGGGCCACTCTTCCTGAAAACAAGTACAAAAATATTAACAAAATAAGATGACAATGGATCGTTAGCCAATTATATATGGTTCGTAAGGGGCGTCTGTTGGAAATATCACGATAACTCCATCAATTTATTCTCCTTCTTACTAATCGTACTGGCATGCTGTTTCTTCAAGTTCCTGTAAGGCGTAATGCCTAAATATAGGTTCTTTGTCCAGTTTGTACCTAGACGCCGAGATAAACTGATCACATTAAAACAAAACAGAGCCAAGTCACTACAGTGATAACAAAATAAGCCACAGCAGATACATAAGATCTAATAAAGACCAAACAGATAATATCATAATGAAATTAATAGAAACAGAAGTTTAGGTTAATGAATGATCCTCATAACAAGCCATGCCAGCTGGTCCCATATCAGCTACCATGACGGAGGAAATACATCAAAAATTACAAACTCCCAGAAAGGCCAATATTAAAAACACCCATACTCAACTTTGAAATTCATATTTTACCATCTGGAAAACAGGCAGTGGGGTTATTTGCATGTACTAACACACAGAGATCACAAGGGAAAGAGTGTGCATCTTGGAATTGGCTCTCTGTAGCTAGGCCAGCTCTGCCTGTGCTCTGGCTATTTTGAATGTTTGGAATTTTTGCCAGTAGCAATCAGTCACGGTCCAGATCACTGTAGCTCATATCTTCCTCCTTTTGACTTTGTCTAATAACTAGTATATAATAGGTAGGTAGGTAGGTAGGTAGGTAGGTAGATAGATGACAGGTAGATAGATGATGGGTAGATGATAGATTAATAGGTAGGTAGGTAGGTAGGTAGGTAGATGATTGATTGATAGATAGATGATAGATAGATAATAGATAGATTGATAGGTAGGTAGGTAGGGTAGATAGATGATAGGTAACAGATAAGCAGCTGCTTCCCTCTAGCTGAGAGGCCTGTAGTTTGTTCAAGGTCCACTGCCAGCATTCCCTCTGACTTGTTCTATCTGTGGAACCCTGCATCTCCCTCACTCACAGGACAGCACATCCAGGGCATTCTCAGCCCTTCCCTACCATTGCCTTCTGCATGCTCTACAGTACGGAGGCCTGAAAAGCCTCTATCCTTGATACGTGCTTCCTGCAGCTCTGGGTCCAAGGCTGTAGGGCTTCTGAGCAAAGACCCCTGCCACAGCTCTGAAATGGCGAAGCCTGTTAATTAGGTTCCAAATTCAATAGTTCACTGGACTCAGTGGTGCTGCACAGGAGGCATTCTGTAATCAGAAACAAGCAAGAGTATATTCTGAAGAGCAGGGTTTCAGGTTTCTCTCAGGCCTCTCAGTGTGAACTTTAGAACTGGAGGACTTATGCCAGCAAGTGCTCCTAGTGAGGACTAGTGCGCCTCCCTGAGGTGGAGGAAGAGGGTGGGGGGAGGGGGGAGGGGTGAGGTGGAGGGAGGGGGTGGTGGGAGGGGTAGGGGGATGGGCTCAATCAGGGAAACAGCCTTCTCCACTTTCTTGGAAAGTTTGGGATCCTTGCCAGGTTTTAAAAATCAACAAAATGAGGCCACCCTGCCTGAAAGCTTGTATTATATCCCTGCCACACACGGAGCACCTTGGCAAACATCACTCAACAGTAGATATTTACCTGAGTATCACCTTCCTTACAGGAGATTAGAATTGGCAAGCTAAAGGTATGTTGATGGGGGTGGTTATGATGAAGGAGTCATAGATTAGAGAAAGTTTCAGAAAATGTATTTGAGAAACACAACAAGCAAAAGAAGCCATAGCTCAGAGCCTTATTTGATGGCAAAGACTGAGAACAATTAAATATTACACAAAATGTAAGCTAATACTATTGTTATTTAGAATGTAATATAGTAAAAATGCTGGTATATTACTAGTATAATGATACCACTAAATAATAAACATTTTTACATCTACTACTACCAAATGGTTATGTTATTAAAATATACATTAGCATCAAAATATATACTTACACTAAAGCGTATGATTATATAACATGATTTATTTATGATGCGTCAGATATAAGCATCAAAAGAAAAAGTATTTATCTGTCAAGCAGTTATAAGACTGCTCAAAAATAAACAGAATGGGCTGAGGCTTTGGGAGAAAGAAATGGGCTTCTGGTGAGTAGAGAACAGCCAATGGCAAGCACATGGATTCTGAATAAGCAGATGTCACTAACCTTGAGGGTAATGCTGACTGGGTTATGCCCTGCTTGACAGCAGCCCGGACAAGCTTCCCATTCCACCTCTGCTCCCCCATCCCAAACTACAGAAATAAAAAACCCAGGAGTCTCTGGGTTCTACAGCTTTGCAGTGGCATGGTTTTACTTCCAACTGTCAGTTTTACTTCACTATGAGGCTGTGCTTAGAACACTGTGCCTTTCAGTGGAAGAGACAGGCGCATCTGAATCCTCCATGAAGAGTTCTGACCAATTCTTTCAGCTGAAACCTCCATTCAAAGAGTCCTTTGTCACCAGTATATGTAGACAGTGCAAAAATAGACCCCAAAAGACAAACATAACATTATTAAGGGAAAAGAAAGCAAAAGATAGCCTTTAAGCCTTTATATGAGCTAAGCATGGTAAAGGACAAGAAAGCAGAAAGAACAAGCTATTTTAGCAGAGGGATGAAGACATTGTGTTTGCAGAATCTGTGGCACAGTATGGTGGTTTGAAAGAGAATGACTCCCATAGTCTCATATATTTGATTACTTGGTCCCCAGTGTGTGGAACTGTTTAGGAAGGATTAGGAGGTGTGGCCTTGTTGGAGGAGGTGTGTCACTGGGTGCAGGTTTTGTGGTTTCAAAAGTCCAAGCCTACTTAGTCCTCTCTGTCTCCTTGATGCGGATAAAGACGTAAGCTCTCGGCTACTGCTACAGCACCATTCCTGCGTGTTGCCTGTTACCCACAGAGATGGTCATATCTCATCCCCTGAAACCAGAAGCCCAAAATTAACTCTTTCTTCTACAAGTTGCCTCAATCATGGTGTCTCATCACAGCAACAGAACAGGAACCAAAATGCACAATGGTGACATTAAGCTGTTTCTTGGGATTCCAGTGTGGGTTTCTCTTTTGTTTTTGTTTTGTTGTTTTGTTGTTTTGTTTTGTTTTTCTCTATGAGGCTTAGGAAAGACTGGCTATATTTGTCTTATAAAGAATCCAGAGGGCCAGAGAGATGGCTCAGCAGGCAAAGACGCTTGTCGCCAAGTCTGATCACCTGAGTTTAGTCTGCAAGACTCACCTAGTTGAAGGCAAGAACAACCTCCCACAAGTTTTCATCTGACCTCCACACATTCACCACAGCATGTAATGTCAATCCCATAAATAAATTAAAATGTAATTTAATCTTTTAAAGAAATGTAGAAGTAGTTCATTATTCAATTCTTAGCAACAATGCAGTTTTGTGGCAGAATTAGCTGCTCCTGTGAATCACTGCATTCCCAAGTTAAGGCAGAAAGAATGAGGTCAGCTCCCAGAGAGAAAGAGACAGAACTTAAAATGTTAAAATGATCAGGGAGGAACATGTCCAGAGTAACTTAAAATGCCAGTAGAGAACAGAAGAAGGAGGGGAAAGTTCTGACTGAGTCAGGCAGCTAGGATAACTGCACAAACGTGAAGGACACTAGCAGGGTCTACATGACAGACCCATATTTTCTCTCAAGAGTCACTGAAAAATTGGAACTTATTTCATGAAAGGAAACTACACTTGCCAAAGAAAATTGAAGCAAAATCTAGAAAATGTTAAACAGGTTTAAACGATCCAGTTGGGGGAAATGATACGATGGAGAGATCCCAGCATCCCAACCCAAGAGAACAGGTGTACCCATCAGGTGTTAAAGGAATTCAGAATAAGTGCACATGAGGAGAGTAGAGGTGTGGGAAGAGAAAGTGCTAGAGTCTGTAATTACCATGGTGTGAGAGAGATGCATAGGTAGGAAAATCTGAGTCAAAATGGCTGAAAGAGAGAGCTCACTTTTTAAAATACTCACTTGGGAAGCCGGCATATGGAAAGATGTCACAACAGATGTTAGTCTCTATAGGAGGGTGGGAGAGAGGAAGACAGAGGCTCCTCGGCTGACAAGCCTCTGGCGTCGTGATTGTTTGAGTGACAGATAAGTTGACCTGGGAGATATTACAGTTTTGCAGCTATATTCCCAATGCCTCCTGAAAACAATTTTCTGTCTCTATGATGGTTCCTGTGTCTCCTGTCTTCAGAAGCAGAAAGGAGTAAGCACATGCGTGAGTAAAGGAAGAAGTATAGATACACGGGGACAGGTGAGAGAGGAAGACCGGGATGTCCCCCTGAAGGATGCTGGTCGTGTCTGAGAGAAGTACCCCTAAAAGTGTGTGGTTTGCTTTGGCACCTGCCATGTGCATGGCAAACATCCCTCACTACTAAGACTAGGAAAGCCCTGCTGTTTATGCATGCCTGTGTCTTCCAGTTCCCTGTCCCAGTGGCAGTGACAGCCAGCTTCCAGCCTGCCGCAGCTCTGAACTCTACAGGATGAAATGATTTTGTCACCTTAAGAAACGCTAATGCGTTGATAGCAAGCATTCCCACTTGAAGTTCTGCCAGCTTTTATCATGATGTATGACAAAATTTAAAAAAAAAAAAAAACCATCTAGTGAAATAGCAATATATTTGAGAGGAGGAAAAATTGCAACCTAGAGTGATGCTGACTGCAGAAATAAACATTTCAGGCATACTAAAATTTTAATATGGAAACATTGGCAGATAAGAGAATGTTGGAGAACTCAAAATAATTAAGTTATAAGAATGTCATCTGATTTGTGTTTCAGAATCCGGGGGCCTTTCGCTCAACTATCTATATCCACCATCCAAAGGGTCATTGTTCAGCTATCTGTCAGAGCTCATCCTGAGAGAGAGAAAACTGGATTCCACACAGCCCTCCATTATCTAAGTGAGTTAGAGAGGGAAAAGGGTTGGTGGCTCGCATTCTTTGGGATGGTAATGATCTCCTCTTCACTCCAGAGGTCATATTAGCTGGTTTTGAAGTTTGTCTAACAAGAAGGTCAATTTTTTTTCTAAAATGTTTCAGGTCAGGAGATCCATGGGTTCACAGGTCCCAGAATACTATCTCTCCAGGGAACCTTCAAATTCTTATTCAACATTCATATATGATTCCCCATCTGCTCTCATGCCAGCTCTGAATCACACTCCCCTGAATCATGGTAGAGGTACACTCTATCTGCTTCATCAGGGTCCAGCACATGAACTCAGTGTCAGCCATCTCCTGCAATCCTGCTTTCTGGGACTTTTATTCAAACTTGAATATCTTTACTATAGTTCCCCAGAGTTTACCTCTCAGGCAAACTAACACATCAGAGGTAGCTTCTACCAATTATATTAATGTCATTCCACTCTTAAGTTGAGACACAACTTAGGTTCTACATAGCCTGTATTCCATGGGAGAAAACATAGCTTCCAGCTGCAGCTTCTGAGCTATATATTAATGATATAGCATCACATACATCACTACTTGAGGCTTGGGCTCACTGGAGCCAGGCTGTAGTTCATCTTTGGTACCTTCCAGTGAGCTATATTTATCTTCCAAAATTATAATTGCTAAAGACATTAATTTTTTTGACTTTTAAGCAAATATGTATTATATGGCAATTAATGAAGAAAAAGAACTCTTCTTACAATTTCCTTTACTTTTCCAGCTGACATTGATTGAATGCCCTGGGAGGACCAGAGAGTAGATGGAACATTTTCCAGCATTTTGTCATGCCACCCTCACAACAATGCTCAGAGGTAAGTTCCATTCTCCTTTCAAAGATGATCAAGAAGGCTCAATGTGATTAAGCAACTTTCCCAAAGTCACAAATATTTATTGTAGAAGATTTACCAATTCTCAAGAGGATAAAGAAGAAAAATGGGATTCACCTTAAATCCTACCACCTAAACTCACCACCATGAACGCTGATATGTTTATGTTTCTAAGTGTTCCTTCTAAGAGAGCAACTCATCATGCTGTCTGCCTATTACAACTTGGTTGGATAATGTCCCCCTAAAATGTATATGTTAAGTACCAACTTGCATGGATTAATGTGTAGATGAGTTCACAGCCAAAAGAACTTTTAGAAAGGCTGTGGGGGTTTGGGGGGGGGATAGTAGGTCACTGTGCGCTTATCTTTAGAGGGCACATGATGCCCTTGTACCTTTCTTTCTGGTTCTGTCTGCCTCCTGGTTGCCAAGAGGCATGCATCTATGCTCCACCGCAAGCTCCCTGGAGTGGTATTTTGCCTCTGCACACACAGGCCCAGAAGCAACAGAGCCAGACAAGCATGGAGCATTACTTTCTTACTCATATATTATGTCACAGTGATGACATCCCTGACAGTCCCTCTCACTCAGCACTAGCAAGAATGGCTCCTTTCCTTTGTCATTAGGGGTGTTGCACTAGTGAGTAGCTATTCTTTAAGGTGTTCCCAGTAGCCTGCTCTGTATGTTCAGGGTCCTCACTGAACTTCTGAAGCTCAAAGGAACCTGAGTCCTGGTTCTGATCCATCAAAACCTGCAATGCAATTGCTTATCTGTGTTCCTGACAGATGGCTTCTCTGTCTAGCAGACCATGGGACACTAGTCGAGTTCCTTAGCCTTCCAAAACTGTCCTCCAGTCTGTAAAATGAGATTAGTACCTACCCTTAACAAGTATTGAAAAGATTAGTGATGAACCATGCAAAACCCCTCCCTGGGTGCCTGATACAGAGCTGTGTTCAGCTGGTGACACTGCATTCCCACTAACCACTCCTCTTTAGGCCTGCTAATGTGTCTGTTAAATGTGTGTGTTATATTAGCTTATCACCAAGGTTCATTCAGCCCATCAGTGGATACGTAAGACTATATGATTGAAAGATTATCTTGAAAGATTTTAGAAAATTATCAGTCAAGTCTTATGATGTGAAAACAAAACCTGGAAAGATTTGTTCACAGCTACATAAGTGGATGACGTTTCTCCAAGTCTTAGAATGCAGTAGATTAGAAGTTGTCCCTCTGATATTTCATATGCACTTTTTCATTTTTATGTCAATTCTAAGATGGGGTGGACTTAAACTGAATGTGACTGGATACAGGTATACATTCATATGTGTGTGCATATGTGTGTGTGTGTGTGTGTGTGTGTGTGTGTGTGTACGTGTGTGTGTGTGTGCATGTATTGTGTGGGAGGGTGTGCAGGCATATCTGTGCATGTGCATGTATGTGTGCAAGCTCAAAGGTATTTACAACTTGAAATCTTACTAAATTTAGTAAACCCCTTGCCCGTGTGCTAGCACTTTGGATGTAAAACAGTGCAAAGCTCAAGTGGGTCACAGGCAGAATGCTGTGGCTTTCAGATGCCTACAGGGTAGTGGAGATAAGGAAAGGAAAAACATGGGTGTTCTCGTTGTTGCGGATTTATGAAGTTCCCAAAACTGTGATTCTATGATTAACATTCAGAAATCCCAGCACTCCAGATTCAGCCCACTGTCTATTGATAAAGAGACCTGATTACATAACAAGGTAGGCTTTCTGGAGGCCTCTGACGAAGCAGATGGGGCTTATAAGGGTGAGCCTGCAGTCCAGAGGAGCGTGCAGACCCTGGCTCACACCTGCAGCTTGTTTCCTGTGACGGGAGAATGTTTCAGTACGGCTTAATGAAATCCGGCTCCATGCCAGAAGAATGTGTTACAAGGCTGAGGAAAATCTGATGGGCACTCTGCCTGGGAATATTGGAGGAAAATGAACCAATGTTTTCCACCATGGTTATCAGGTCAAGAGACCAGAACCTCTGAATAGCAAAGAAGGAATCCACTGTGTATCGATACAATCGGTATTTAATAACATTAGAACAATCACCTTTCGACATAAATGGCCCAGAGGAACATCAGGCCATTTTTCAGTAAAGAACAAGTCATTGTCTGCCTGTGCCAGTACTATTTTAACATGGGGTTTTTTATCTTGCTAGATCTAAATGTGATCCCGAACTTTCTGGTCTTTCCTTCCTTATCGCCCCCCTCAGCTCCTTAGGGGGTTCGACTTTGGGAAAATTGTTAATGGATTAATTCTGTTTCGAGCTCTTTGTCTACATTCTATTTTCTGCTGCATTTATTTATTCACGTGTTTGACTTAGATTTCCTGATTAGCCTTTATTTTGCACATGGGATGCACAAAAGTATTGGCATTTTGTGCATATCCTCCAAGTGCTTACGATATTAATATCTTTTGAATTAGTCTTCAAATGCCCATCTTAGATACATTCTGTTCTCGGCC
The DNA here is from genome assembly GCA_026225945.1 of Cricetomys ansorgei. NCBI lineage: Eukaryota > Metazoa > Chordata > Mammalia > Rodentia > Nesomyidae > Cricetomys > Cricetomys ansorgei. The sequence continues at coordinate 2,014,895 of JAMJFZ010002461.1, forward strand.
TACCAAGTTCTTTTGACGCTAAAATATCCTTCCGAGTACACGAGGAAACACTGATGGATGATAATGGTGCATCTCCACATCGCAGTCTGAGTGACAACTGAGTGTACAAGTAGGTACTCAATAAATACTGCTGTCATTTTCCTTGATAGCTAAGAGGGGAACCCCAGTGCCACCCATTCAGTAGCTGTTTTTATATTATCTAAACGTTCACGTGAAACAGCAAAGGCAAGGACAGAATTTGGAGCAGAGGAAACAGCTTCTTAATCTAAGGCTGTTGATAATGTTCTCAGGACACTTGTATAGTCAGGGAATCCTGCTCCCATTGCTCTGAGTCCTCACATGATAGCTCATACCACCCCCTCTTCAAAGATTTGCCCTCAGTGACATGCTGTGGCTGTTCCTGCTGCTGAAGTCCTTATGGATCTGGTGGAAAATGAGTCCTCCAGTGTTCCAACCCTTGCTTAGTTTTTCCCCACACCCAGGCTGACTTTCAGATCTCCCCTCCTCTCCTAAGACTCCATAATCCTCACCCACCTGAATTCTTATCTCAAGTGTTGCAACTCGAACTCAAGACACGTTCTCGAATAACCACATAGCCTAGAGCCTACACAGTATGTATGTGCTTCATGACCAATGATTAATAAAAACAAACAGCAAGGGCAGAACACAGTGGTGGAATTATCGAGTAGTTCTTTAAAAAACCCAAGATATTCCTTATAAAAATATTTACAAGATGGTAAGACTTCACATACCACAATCAAGGTAAAACATTACACAGTGTCAAGTGTAAAGAGAGAAAAATTAATTTTTTGTATTAGCAATATGATGAAATTATTCATATCACTTACCTTTTGAGAAATAACAAATATGCTTGTATTTGTTTGACAGAAAAAAAATAAACAGAACATTAATGGTGATTAGAAATGAACCCTTGCTTTTTGGTCATTTTGAAATGTTTCCTTGTTAGCATGTGAAAGCTGAAGTACAGTCATTTCTTACCGAGGGCACACATCTTCTGCATGGTGTCCCATTTTTATCAGTTTTAAAGAGTTTTCAATGTCAAATGGATTATCTCACTGACTCTTCCAGGAGGCAGAGTTTGAATACTCTTTTTTTTCTCCAACAGGATGTGAAACTCTCAAAATTCCATCAACTCACGTTTTTATATCATCAAGGGAACCTTTTTAACATCATAGCTCAAAGCCCACAACAATCTGTTAACCCAAGCCTTGTGGGAAGAAAGGATCTGGACAGGCATGTTTTAAGAGCTTCCAGATGTTTCTAACGTATCCCTAGGTTGAAGAATACCAGATTAAGGAAAATGCCTAAATCTCTCCAGCTGCTAAGAGCTAGAGCCATGTTGGATCCGGCTTTCTCCTACATCACCAAAACTCTGAATTTTAACTGGTTTAAAGGAGGAAAAACATGACACTGAACTCTGTGTTTTACTGAAAGAGAAGTGTGTGTGTGTGTGTGTGTGTGTGTGTGTGTGTGTGTACTCAAGCAACTCTGCCATTGAACGAGTTTTGACTAAACCATTTTGGGAGTGTAAACCATTACAGGCTGTGTAAATGAAAGCTCTTTTTCAAACTTGAGTTTATACCTGACAACCAGCTTGACAGACAAAGGTTAAGCAAAGTCTGGCTGTCCTCCAACTATATAAAAACACAATCCTTCTGTTTATTTACCTAAAATACGCACCCATCAACACAACTGAGAACAGCACTAAATTCTCAGAAGGCAGCAAGGCAATGGTGAATGTTGAGTAAGGGACTGAGATTTTGTCCTCCATTTAGGGTCAACAATTAACTAGTTGACATTCTGAAACAATCTTTTCTTCATATGTTTTCCATCAACATTAACTTGCAGAGAGGTTTTCCCTGGTCATTTTGTGTTCAATGATGAGAAATTATAAGGACTACCATGGAGCGGAATGTAATCTCCCAGCTACAGCAGGTATACACTCAGAGAAAGAGGATGATGGAGTGTTACCTTGAATGGGCAGGGGGAGGGGAATGGGTCCTGAGAGGGCTCAGAAACTTTGGTATCCTGTTTGGTTCCTACAGGGCTAGCTCCCTGTGGGTGGGAATCCAGTGCTGATCCTGACCTGGCTGAAGGGACTGCTGAGCCCAGATAATACCACTAAGGCCCTGGTGCTCAAGGCCAGTGGTTCTTCAATTTTTGTTGTGGACTCTTTAGCAGTGTGGTGAAGCTCATGGACCCCATTTCAGATCCTCCAAAACTATAGGATCATACAGGAAATCAGCTACATTGAAACACAGTCCTGACTCATTATGCAAAATCCCCATAACATCTAACTACAGGGTTCATTTCATTAGAATCCCCTACAACCTAGACATCAGGCTTAGGTTTCTGGTGCACCAAGCTCACCATTTGTACTATTTAGAACATGAATGATGGCCAGCAACCCCTTTGTTGGTTCAAATAATTTTTGTTTCTGATATTCATATTTTGTCCTCATTTCTATTACTATACCCCAAAACTGATGGTCTCAAATCTGTCCGCAGAAATAAAAATCTCATGACTTATGTGCCTGGCTTTCTGGAGACAGGACTGATCATGCTGTGACTGGCATCCCAGAGAAGGTCAAACTACAGACTTGTGCATTTCAAAGGTGGTGTGTGTGTCATGGATTCTTAAGAGGAAGTCTGGGGTGACTGTTAAATAAATAATGTTGTGTCTACAACAGAAATGAACCCTTCTTGCTTCCTTTCCCATGTAGATGGGACATTGTGGTTTCAGTAATTTCCATCATTCTCAAAGACTTACACACCGAGCTGGGCAGAAAAGTGAACAGTGGTGGTGGTTGGTTAGACCATGGAGCCCTCCGTGATCTGCTTATTTCAGCTCATGGGTTCATGAAGTGCTTTGTAGTTTTCTGCCTTTTTAGTATTATGTATTTTGCCCCCAACTAGTCTCAAAAAGTATGCATCACATTTTTGAGTCAATGTTTTTTAGGAGTGGCAAAAGAGAAAGTGGAATTAAAACATTTTTAGAGTACAATGTGTGTTTATTTTTAGTTCTGTTTAAAATCATTGTTTTTTTGTGCACTGTTGGAAAAAGGGATGCATAGGTCTTGACATTTTGTATTGTCTGCAGGTGTTGGAGTTCTGTGGGGGGTGTTTGATTGTTTATGCACCTGAGGAGTTCTGAACGAATAGAAACACCTGAGCTTAGTTGCTCAGGGTTCCACTATGGATCCAGTATGACACTTGCCGGGATGGTAGTTCCCTGTTCTGAGGTCTGGCAGAGTTTGCATGTATGAGAATGTCTCCTTGTTTTCTTTGGGAGCTGCCACAGTAGTGAACTACTACAATGACGTGTGGTTTATCTCCTATTTAAAACTCACTAAACAGATAGCAGTCACCTATCAAGGACTGTGTATTTACCCAATTACTATTTCTCAAAGCATTCATGAGCAAATATTTCTTGCTAAGGGCTTTCTCAGTCATGATCTTTTAGAAGAGAAAGTTAAATCTACAACATATTTGAGGAAGTAGCCTTTAAAATTACCACACATGTTGGGGAGTACATAGCACTGTAACATTTAAGAGGTTGAGGCAGGAAGATTGCCATGAGTTTAAGGCAAGTCTGAGCTACATAGAGAGTCCTAGACCAGCCTAGGCCCATTGTGCGATCTGCTCTCAAAAGACTATAAGTAATTTTTGTTCAATAACCTTTGGCTTCTTTCTGGGAGAAGCATTCTCCACCCACTTTCTAAAATATTTATTTTTAGATTAATGAAACGGTAGATTCCCAAAGGGCTTTCTCATGGTTCCTTGGCTTTGATTAACTCTCTCCTCTCCTCTCTCATGCTCTAGCCCCCATGCCCACTTAACCCCTGTAGTGGGAAATTTACTGGCATCATTGTACCTGGATAAACACCAGGATGAAGTAATTGTTTCGAATGTACTTTGTTCCCTGAAGAAATCTTGTACAACAGCATTTGTCATTTGCAGTTCTTGGAAATGTTTTTCTGAGGAGAGCATTTCTTCCTTTGTAAGATCTCAGTCACCAGATGGTCTTGGAAAACCAGGAAGTCTTGTATTACAGAGAACTGCAAACAGCGCATAATAAGTCGCAGACTGCAGGGGTGGCGCGTCCCTTCAGGCAACACGGAGATGAGATCAGCGGTTCTAGTATGAGGAACTTAAATAGCCTTTGTGTGACAGTCAATAAATACGCTTCTGCAAAGTTGCTTGTGCTTCATTGCACCCTTGAGTGTCTCTCTTCGGTTGTCCCCGTGACTCCGTGCACCAGCATTCTACCCTCAGCATTCTCCACTTTCATTACCACATGTGTTCTACAATCTCCCCTCCCTGAAGGCCTCTTTTTATCCCTTTTCTGTAGGACGCCAATCCAGCACAATGCTAAAACGGCGCCGGCTTCCGGACGGCTTAGTAGTAAACAACAGCTTTGTGCATACACTACAGTTGAGAACAGCTTGGCTCTTGGTAACACACCCGTAACAAACCCGCAAAAGTGGATATGCAAATGAGGTGTTGCAGAGGTAGCCTATCATCAGGAACCACGATTCCTGCAGTGTATATAAGCAGCTTGCTCCTGGGGCTTGGGGTCCTTCCGCATCATGTTGAAGTGCTCCTCACAATAAAGGTGTTGAGAAGAATCCGGTTGTGGCGTCTTACTTGCTGGTCAAGGCGGGTTCGACACTTTTCTATCATACAGACAGCACTTTTAAGTAAACAAGTCCTGAATCTGATCATCAATGGGATGCTGATCACACTATAACCCAATCCTACCTCTGCAGAGCCAGCTTCACTGTGAGTCACGTGACCCTTTCTAGCTCCTTGTCCGTTGTGGACACTCCAATTTAACTGCACTAGTCTAATAATCTGTAGGTAGAATCTGCATATGACAGAGAACATGTGGTATTTGTTTATTTAGGTCTGGGTTGCCTTACACAGTGTAATTTTTCCAGTTTGTCCATTTTCCTTAAAATTTCATTTATCACAGTTTTTGTTTTTTGTTTTATTTTGCAGTGGGCAGCAGTTACTACAGAGTCTCACAGCTAATCAAAGTGATGAGAATACCTGACTCTAGCAGGCCCAGCTATAAAAGAGGCATGGGTGTCATCATTCCCAAAGCTCTGGAAACATCAAAGAAGAGAGAACAGAGAGAGTTTAGAAGCTGGAGGCTGGGGAAGAGTTCTGTCTCCTAGGTGTGGTGCCCACGAACTCACAGAGCTGTGGTTACCTGCTTAAGTCATGCACGTGATTGAGCCTGTCCCTATTTTATTATGCATGGGGAGGTGGTCGCGAGGCTCCACCCCTCACTGAGATTGAGCACAGTTCCTGGGTGCTGGAGCTGGGATGATGGTCCTTTTCTTCAATGATCAGTCACCCAGGTTCCAAAAACTAATGTTTATGCAAGCAACCCCAATTGCACTCAGTGGCTCAACACAAAAATAAAGGGCATTAGAGAAGGAGAGGGTTTGTGGAGAGAAGAAAGCATCTAGCAGAAGGAAGGAAGGGATGAAAGGGAATGCTTGATGGCCATCATGTCAAACTGCCTTCTCAGTACTCACATCTATATGCTCAGTACTCACATCTATATGCTCAGTACTCACAACTATATGCTCAGTACTCACATCTATATGCTCAGTACTCACAACTATATGCTCAGTACTCACATCTATATGCTCAGTACTCACAACTATATGCTCAGTACTCACATCTATATGCTCAGTACTCACAACTATATGCTCAGTACTCACATCTATATGCTCAGTACTCACAACTATATGCTCAGTACTCACATCTATCTGCTGCAGATTCACGTCTACACACACACTACTCCTGTCTACATGCTTCGATTTGTGATTCTCTGAGAATTTGTCAGACAAGGTTCTTTTTTGCAGTGGAAAAGCAGTTAATACAGAGACTCATAGCTAATCAATGTGACAAGAAAAAATGACTGTGCTCTAAGCTCAGTGTATACTTCTACGATAAATTAATTAATTAGTAACAAAAAAGCAAAAATGAATTTGCCTTTTAGTATTTTCTTGTATGCTTTCCACAACCAAATAAAGGTGATTATAGCTCTTTATGATCATGTGAAGAAAAAATAAGCTGTTCAATGAGGCAATTAATACAACGGTTTTACCTGTTGTTGTAAATTAAGCTAACAGTCCATGCTTTATCTGCCACATGAATTCTTCTCCATCGTCAATGTGTCTTTGATGGAAGCCATGACTCTCAGAGAAAGGAAAGAGATTAACTGTCAAATTTCCCTTCTCTAGTTTGACTTTCAGTGCATATTAGTGAGTATAAACTTAGAGTTGCTATAACAGAAAGCTTCCAAATGCTACTGCTTATGTGACAGAGACTGAGGTCTCTTCCATGCTCAGCCCATGCGGAACAACTCTTTACTACTTAGACCTCTCTAAAGAAGCACAGTGTCAGCACTGCTGTCTTAACACACAGGTTCCCCAAATTTGTCCTGGGGTTCGCCAGGTTCACCAGGATGGAAGGTAAGAGAGAGAAAAAGAGAGCAAGATGATGAGAAAGAGCCTGGGAGGGAGAAGGAGAGAAAGAGAGGAGGGGGGAACCTCAGTTTCAGTACAAGATTTGGAAGACTCATACTCAGAGAGGAGTCATTCTGGACAGTTTGAGCTCAGCAGTCTCTAGGTCCTGTGTCTAAAGTGCAGGGTGTCTTCAGCAACAGGGAATTAATTACCTTCCACCTCTGGGAGGAAACAAAGGGCAACCACTAAAGGCTGCATATTTTGGGATTCTCTTGGACAGCCTTGGTCAAGAACTCAAAAGAGGGTTTCCCATGTCTGGCATTGAGTTTTTTGTTAGTTGGTCTTTGTCTCTTGGAGAAAGCATACCAACAAAGAGGAGAAAAGTTCATTAAAACATTATATGTGTATTTATATATAGAATTATGTGCATTGCAGGTTCTTAAGGTAAATATTTAATAATATGATTCCTTCTGACTTTTTCAGACATCCTTGTTGTTACTTTACCTACCTACCTCCTTCCGGATTTACCTTCCCATCCCTCCCTAAAAAGCCACCCATTTTACCATCCCCCTATCAGATCATTTGAATCGTGTGATTCTTTTACATTCCTCCCCCGAGGACCAGCTTTCATGGTACCAGAAGATACTATATAAACTACCAAAGGGAGGGAAGCAACCAATACTCCTATCCAGCTGTCATGCCTATGAACCACATCAATAACCAGCATGTCCCAATAACTCTAATGGAGCAATAGTGGTACAAATGCTTTGGCAGTAACCAACAGCCTTCTAATTGGATTAAAGACTCTCTCAACAAGAGGAAACTATGCTTGCTACTGGAAACCTAGATAACCAGCTACTTAGTGCTAGTAAAGTCATGGTTATTGAAGGAGAATCTATAACCACTAATTTGCTAAAATAGCATAATCCCTAACAACAATCTGTAAACATCTGTCCATATACCTACAGACAAATGTAATCTTCACCCCTCATCAAGGAAACTTCTCTTTGCAACAGAGACTACTACAGAAAACCACAAACAATCAAAATGCAAAGTTGTAGAGCGCACTCCCAGTGGACACATCTACAAAACACTCCTGCACCTAAGTCTCAAAGAACATTGCAGAAGAGAGGATGGAAGGACCTTAAGAGCTTGAGGAGCAGGGAGTGTCCTGTGACACTGTGTGTGTCTCCTAGTAACATTAGAAATTTGCCAGCATGACAGGCCAAACATGAACTGAGTAAGGACACCAAAACATGCTAACTGCATGGGAGAGAGGGGGAGCCCATGAGGCCTCAACCTTACACAAAAATCTCCAGGCAAATGAGGAAAGCTGGGAGCAAGAAAAGTGATCTTCCCCATGTTAGAGCATAACAATTGGTTGTTGAGTGCCAAGTGGTCATCCCTGAAAATAAACGTAGAAGTAACATTATACAAGCTGAGCAGGTTACATTTAGAAATATATGTATGTGTGGGTTATAACAATTAGGGGAAGAAGAGGCCATAAATTTGAAGGAGAGAAGTGGGAGCTATGTGAGAGAGCTGGAAAGGAGTAAAGGGAACAAATGTCATAATTATTTTATAATCTCAAAATAAAACAGAAAGAAAGGAGCATACTCATAAAGTTCAAGGACAGACACCATCCCCTTGTTGCGCTAGGATGGTGGGGAAATGTGAGTTCTACCTGGGCAGCTGTGTACCCAGCTGAAAAGCCCAATAAGGAAAAGAAAGAGAAATATCTGGATGACAATTGTTCCTCTCCAACAGCTGGGTCTATTATATTTTGTTCTCAGTGTAGAGAAGGACGCATGAATAGCCTTAACCAAATACAGATTGTTCTCTATTTATAGTGATTTGACTTAAAGATTTTTTTGACTTGACAAATGGTATTAAAGCTATACACAGTCAGTAAAATTTTGGATTTTGACTATTCTCTCAGGCTAGTAATAAGTGGTAATAGGCATTTTCTTATGGTGCTAGGCAGGAGAAACCAGCTGCAATACTGAACACTCCATGGGGGGGGGGGAGTATTTCTAAGCCACCACGTTTGATGTTCTGCCGGTTAAATGCATAAAATGCGTTTTGACTCAGAATATGATCACTTTATTGGGTTTATAGGGATATAAACCTACCATAAATTGAGAGACATCCCAACAAATTATTACAACCTTTCCATTTGTTGGGTTTAGGAAAAGTAGGTTTTGTGTATAAATTGTTTCTAATGTTTAGACATTTTTAAAAAGTCTTGTTATGACAATTTATATACAAAATAGAGGGAAGATTGTACTCTTTGATTTTTGCCATATGTTCAAAAGGTCCCAATTTTACATTTACATTTTTTATAATTACACAGAGTTAAGAATAGATTTGCCCTCTGGAATTCTTGTAGAATATGTTTTAAATTATAAAATTATACTAACCATCCCCATCCAGGATGTGTTTACACTCTAGTGATTGACCTAGCTTCTTACATGCATTATTTCTCAGTGCATAGCAAGCAGGCACAATGCATCTAGTTTAGTGTATCAGAACACTTAGCTGCACAGAGTTTAGGTAATTGGCCAGGTTCCCAAGGAGAGAAGTGGGGAATGGATACCAGATCAGCCTAATTCTGAAGTGTTTTCTATTCATCATCTTACTTAATCCTCTTAGCATCTGTTTAATGTACACAGCTGGTCTTTTTTCTCATTTAATGGACTATAGAAGTAAAGATCAAAAAGTTTAAGTGGTTTACCAAAAAAAACCCACAGTCCTTAAGTAAGGAAGGGAGAGTTTCTGTTTGCAAAACTCTACATTCCTTGAATATAACGGTCCTTGAATTAACATTACATTTAGAACACCATCCTCCTCTTCAGCATCAGACACGCCACTCACTCCAACACATGCACCTGACACGCCAATTTTGCCCCTTGGTCAGAAGCTCAAACCAACAGGACCCTCTGGATCTTGGGTGGAACCAAAGTGAACCTCTCTTCCCTATAACTAGCCTGTGTCAGATCTTTGACGAGAGCAAAACAAAGCAGAATGATGCAATTGTTACAGTAGTAACACTTACTTAGCCATTTTCTAGGTGCATTTTGTTTAAAATAGTTCTAGTACAGTATCGGTAAATAGATACTATTTTTATTTCTATTTCACTGATGGGAAAAATTAGAGAGATGAATAAACTTGTACCAGTAACAGCACTGGGCTGGCCAGAAACAATAAAATTTTGGACATCTGTGTAATGGCTTGTAACCCTTACTCCACCAAGTCTCTCCATGAGTGAAGCTGATCCTATTTATGAAGGAGGAAAAAAAAAATCCTCAGTAAGTTCAAGTAACTCTTCTTAAAGGAGTCCTTTCTACTAGAAAATTAACATAGCTGTGCTTTTTTTTCCCTTTCTAGATCTTATACTAGAGAGTCAAATTGATTCATTTAGAAAATTCTTCTTTAGGGATCAAAAAAGACTGACTTCATATTTATGAGTCTGTGCACATCTAACTCTCCCTCTCTCTCATTTTTTTAATTCTGCATCGTAGTTAAAGTTCATTTTTCTTTGCTGTCATCAAATTGTGACCACGGAGAATGGCATCTCTGTTATAATAGATAGGTCTGGACCGACAGCACGGAGGCTGTGGATTCTGTCAATCCTAGAGAGTAAATATTAACAATTACACGATAAGTTCTCTGTGAGTGATGTAACAGGATCATCTCCCTTCCGCGATGTATAAGTAGAGGGAGTTTGACAAGTGAAGAAAACCACCGCCTAGCATTTTCATGCACCGCCTCCCATTTTATTGAAGATGCAGATGTAAAAGGCACCTCAAACGCAGGCTTCCAGCGGCTCTGTGTGTTGCCCTGGCATGTGATAGCCGCTCCATCTCCCTCCATTGTGGAGCACATTGAGATCTCCATCCTGGTGACTAGAAAGACCCACGTGCAATCCTATAAAGGAACTGAAGTGTCCTTTCAGGGACTTGTCTAATCAGTGGCAGTCCACAGAGGCCTTGCTTTCTATGTCAGTTTGCCAAACTCAGCCAGTCACATTCTCTTGTATCCCAGGGCCTCTTAAATCCAGATAAGCAACATTACTTAGAATTTTGCCTGTTTGTCTCAGAGTCATTTCACCTTATAGGTAGGACAGTAGAATGACTGGGTTTAAACAACAAGCACTGCACCTTAACACAGTAAGAGATTCTTGCTCTGTGTGATCTAAAATTGGAGACTAGAACCTTAGAGAGTAAGAATGTACATTCTCTATGACCTCCAGGCAAGGGAGAGGAAGAGGAGAACCCGGATTTGCCACCTTCTTCCTCTTATCTTCCAAGATTTCTCCTGATCTAGAGGGAGCCTAGGATGCTTCAGTTCTTGCATAGTGTTAGGATCAGAGCCATAAAAAAAAAGTACATTGCATTTAGTGAGTAACATTGCAACTAAAGCTAGATTGCCTGAAAGCTGAGCAATTATAACAATACAGTATTTAACCAAGAAGAAAAATATGAAAGGGCTGGAGGGGAAGAGAGGCAGAGGAGTGTCTGGGTCTGGGCCTGCACTGGGGCACTGCAACAGGCCTGGCAGAAGTCAAGCCATTCTGAAGTCAGTCTCTCAATCTGACGATCAGACTACTGAAACGGCAGACTCTTAAAGAGATGGGACTTTCCCCAGGAATCTACTGTTGGAAAAAGAAAAAGTACCAGCCAGAGGAGCAATTTATCTCCCTGAAATAGATGTCACACAGTTCTAACAACTTGTCAGACCACCAGACAGAAGAAGATGAAAGCCTACACGGAGAGGAGTTAACCCTGAGCGTGACCAGCCCTGGATGAGGACAGCGTAGATGTGCACAGCCTTGTCCCTCTGTTTAAACTTTGATCTCACTCCAGGACCCCCTCCCTGACTAAGGTGAGACAAGACAGATTACAGTTTTCGTAGATCAGTTTGTCCCTCTTCCCAATGTGATCACATTAAACAAACCTTCTGTTTCTGCTTTCCACTACTAATTTGGCTCCTTTAATTGGCTTATAGAGGATGAGGGGGACAGACCTAGATTGGGGCATGGGCTCTTACCTCCAAGTTTGATAACAGTACAACACACAAAGTGAGAAAACACTGTTAACACTTCATAGTCTGGTAGAGATTAGGTCTGTAAGGACTCTTTTTGGTTTAAAAAGTCTGCACCAATGCAGGAAGTGACTGCTCATTCAGAAACCACTGTAACACTAAGAAGAGGCCAGAGGTGTTCCTTACAGCACTGAGTGAAGAAAAGGAGAAATGATGAGATCAAAGAGAGTCTCCTGGTAGGGCATGCAGTTCACACAAGGCCAGAGCTTTGCAGGCCTAATAAGAATTTAGGATTGTATTTTATGTGAATGAGAAAACTCTGGCAAGTTTTAAGGGGAAGAGTGACATTTACAATGAACCATTAATATTTCAAAGAAATTACTCACACTGACTTGGAGGAAGGAGGCAAATTAGACAGCCTGTGGCAGTCCGGGCAGCAGGAAAGGCTTTGACCATTGCAGAGCAATCAGAGGCAAGCAAGAGCTGAATTCAGGAGTCAGATTGTTGTTAGTGATTATGGCGGCTGAGTAAATTAGTGTTTGTGGATTTTCCTCCAAGAGCTGTGAGTTCACTAGCATGGAGTAGTTAGCTAGGTTTCCAGCACAGGGTATGACATTACTCTGTTGATGGTGTCTTAATTACTTAGAGAGTAATTAGTTATTGGCAAGTTATATATGTCACTGCTGCACCCTTAGGATTATCTTGTCATGCTGGTCTTTGATGTGGCTCATAGGCGTCGTAGCTGCGTACTGTAGGGTGCCTCCCTCCTTCGGAAGCTTCCATGGCGCTTTCTGATACCATGAAAGCGAGGAGATGTTCAGGTCAGTTCCAGCTCAAGGGCTTCTGGGTCCTGATTTTGAAGTGTGCGGTATCTTCCACAACATGGATTTATCTGACACCTCTTGGGGGCAACCAAGGGCAACTGCAGTCGGCTGTGTTTCTCGGGAGTCTCTTGAAGAGCCCTGACCAACAATTCAAAAGAGGGTTTCTCATGTCTGGTATTTGGGCTTTTGCTAGGTGGTCTTTGCCTCTTGGAGGACACATCCACAGCCCAGATGAGAAAAGTTCATTAAAACTGTGTGTGTGTGTGTGTGTGTGTGTGTGTGTGTGTGTGTGTGTGTGTGTGTGTGTGTGTGCTGAATTACAAAGAAAAGATGTGGAGAAGAGACGAGATCAGAGGAGACAGTTTAGTGACCAACATTGGTTTCTACATTTAAGAGTGGGATAAGAATGCAGAGTCATATTCCCAGGGAAGTCACTTTCTGATAACATAGCTAAGGTCCCAGAACATAGAGATAACAGGAGTTAGCCTATTTGTTTCTTCTTTATATGTCAGAAAGTTTGAGCTGGGTTTTCTGTCATGGTCTACCTCAAACAATCTGCTTCTCAGAAGAATGACAGTAAGATATGGCTAGCACCCTGTAGCAGTGTACTCTTTTAAGAAAACCTAATTTTGAACTAGGACACAAAGAAGTGGGTTTCGATAAAGCCAGTGACGTCAGTAATATTTATTTGATACTTAACCATGACAGTTGCTCCAAGTATCTTATAGGTTTTATCTCATTTACTCTTCCCAACAAACCTGCGAGACAATGCTTCTATCAGAATAATTTTGTAATAAACGAGAAACTAAAAAGGATGAAGAACTCTGCCTAGTTATACACTGTGTGAGTGACCAGTGGCCAGAAGTAGACATCCTCTGCAAACTCCCCTTCCCCCCATCTCTCTCTCTCTCTCTCTCTCTCTCTCTCTCTCTCTCTCTCTCTCTCTATCCCCCTCCCAGTATGTGTGTGTGTATGCATGACTGAGGGGTCACATCTGCGTCTGTGTGGGTGTGCACATGAGAGTGTCCTTAAGTTGTTTTGTTGTTTGTAGGCACCGTCCATCTTGTTTTTAAGAGAGGGTCTCCCATTGGCCTAGAGCTCACCCATTTAGGATACATTGACTGGCCAGTGAGCCCCAGGGCTTTACCTGTGTCTGCTTCCCCAGTTCTGGGATTACAAGCATGTGCTACCATACTGGCTTTTTATATGAGTTCTTGGTATCAAACACTGGCCCTTACATTTGCTAGAAAAGCACTTTACTCTACTTATACAGCTATGTCCCCAGCCTGACTTGGCTGTCTTCTTAAATCATTAAATGTTATTTACATTTTAGTTTAACTGGGAAGAAACACACACATACACACACACACACACACACACACACACACCTTACTGACATTCATTCCAGCCCCCCACCATAATACCTCAAAACATTACATGAAGGATTTCCCTCTTTGAGTCCTCAAAGCCATTTGCTCTGAAGTTAGTATACAAATTGGAATGCCCTTTCTAGTTTATAATAGAAAAAATTATAGAAACAATGGTTATTGTTATCACAAATCTTGCTTCCTCATGAAAACTGCAGAACTCCCGAGAAAAGCAAGCTGGTCCTTCAGTCTTCCAGCCCTGCTTCCTTCTGCTGAAAATTGCAAGTAAACTTGCAGTTCCACCCAGTTCAGCAACTGTATACAGAACTGGGACTCTTAATTTAAAATAGTTCATGATAGACTCCATGAGGTTGACGTGAAGGCACAGCAGCTGGGATGTTTCTTATTAGCCTGGTGTAAAAAACGGCGTTCGTGTTTACGAATTTCACAAATCACACTCTTTACTTTAAGTTGCCCTCAGGGCACCGATACACACAAATCTTCATTAGGTGATGTAGTAATCCCCTTAGCTCATAAATACTATGTGGCTACGCTGGTGACAAAGTACACCATAGCTAAGAAGTCAGCACCTCAAGATGGTCAGGAAAAGAGAAACGCTGACAAAATTTTTCTAATTTTGAGGAAAATCTCCATATTACACTAGAACAGAGAGACACATTTGTGTCTTCGCCCAATGTCAGGATTTATTGAATAGCAAAAGTTCAGTTATGTCCAGTTCCCTGCTTGTAGTGACTCAAGAAGTCCTGACTCCACTTGATAGTGTAGCCCTTGGCTGCAATGGATTCTCCTACCGCAGATGTCCCCCACTCTCAGACCACACCATACATTCCACGTTAGAGTATTCCAGCTACAGAATGCCAACACCAGGCTGCCCAGAACCTAGCAGAGGCTTTTCCAGATCCTGTCTGACATCGCGGGTGTTTGTGTGTTCTTATCACCGCTGCATAAGAACACAAGCAGCCTTACTCCAGAGTTTCTTACCAGTGGTCGCCTCACTGTTCAGGTCCTACCGGGAATGGTGGTTTTTCATTTGCATAAACCAGATGTCACCCCCTCCCCACCACACACACACACACAACACTGCACTCAAATGGACCACACTATTGTTTTGTAAAATGGAGTCACTTGGGGCAAGATGCACACTGGAGGCTGTTATTTAATCCAATGTGTAGGAACAAAGGATATAGCTTAGTATGCACAAGAAGGTATGAAAACTTTGGGAGAAATCACATATTATACAATCAAAATCAGATGCCATTTCCATCCTGAAAAGCATAGACTTTGCAGACAGTTGATGCCGACTGTCCCTGAGCTTAAAGCTTCTGACATCTGAATTTCTAACACCCATAGATCATACATGATTTACCAGTCTGAGAATTGGTGGGGAGTCTTGGTTATACTGAGACACTCAAGAGCTCCCGGCAGAGGGATATGTAAAACTAAAAATCACCTCAAAGGCAGAGGTGGGGGGAGAGCCTAGTCCCTGGCAGAGGAGAGGTAGAATAACAGACCGAGGCTGGAGACAGCAGTCAAGGAAATGATCATGGTGGGGGTTCCGATGGTGTCTATTCGTTTAAATAAACTACAAAAATAAGTATTCAGATTCCCCGAAATGACTTATTTATGTTCCAAATGATGGCACGAGTTTAGCAGCATCTTTTCAAAATAATTCGCAGTTCAGCTGAATGTGACTATTCTTCAAATTTGTTTGGATGCATTGATGACCATGCTAACAGACACAGCAGGCAAAAGCCCTGAGAAGTTCAAGAAATAACTCTGTTTATGCTCCCAATAAGCCCATTAATGACTTAACTTATTTGCCTCTTAGAGGAGTCCTGCACCACAGCAGAGTTACTGTTAATTATGCATATTTGTTCTATTGAACAAATAAGCATGAATCTTATCAGCTCTATTTTTCACATCAGAAACACAAATTCAGTCACTGCTCCCATCAGAGGCTAATAATTGAAGGTTAATAGTTCTTTGAATCAAACCACACAGAGAAGAATAAAGACTCAATTCTTAAATGTCTATGTTTTTCATTATTTTGTAAATCATAACTCCACACTAAAATCTGTAGTGGTTTACTTTTTATTTTATTTTAATATTAATATTTGAACCACCCTTCTGCCTCAGCTTCCCAAGTACTTAGATTATAGCTACCAGCCATTATCACAGCTGACTTTTTTTTCTTTTTAATACTTTATTTTACTGCATGTGTACATGTGCACGTGTGCATATACCACACACTCACACACACACACACACACACACACACACTAACACACTCATATTCACACATACACACACACACACACTAACACACTCATATTCACACATACACACACACACACACACACACAGTGCACAAATGCATGGGGACACTTTCTTAAAGCAATTTGAAAATGTTTTCCTTGCTTCTTTCCTTCTTTCTTTTTTCATTCTTTTTCTCTTTTCTCTCTCTGGCATCTAAGGACCATGGTTATTGTCTATTTTAGATTCTGAGGAGCTCTTTGTCTTTTTCCTCCTTTTCATCCCACCTGATGATGCCTCCCCCTCAATAGATCTTATTCAATTGATGAATATAATTCACAATTGATAAGCAATGATGTGCAGGCACTGGGTGAACATTTGGCTAGTTTTGACAGGTGTGAATCCCTGTGTAACTTCAAGCCCGTTGAGCTATGAGGTTCCTCCACACTGTTCCCAGCTCAAATCTCCTTGGGATAATCACAGGTCAGTTCCTTTCACCATGATTAACCTTGCCTATGCTAGAACTTCAAACAAAGGAAGCCGTGTAGCATTGATTTCTCCTTGTGTGATTTCTTTCATTTGGCAAAACATCTGAGACTCATGCCCTGCAAAAATTAGGAATTTTTTTTCTTTCCTCTCACTCAACAGTGATCCATTCAGTGAAAGAGCTGCGGTTTGTTTATCGAATCTCTTGTTGGTTGACACTTTGATTGTTTTCAGTTTGGACTCACTGTAAATAAAGCTGCTATTAGCATTTTTATTTCGGCACTCCCATGCCACAAGTTTTACTTCTTTTGCATAAACATCTCACAGTGAAATTGGATGGATTCCATTTCATTTTAAATCTTCCTCATTTTGAACCCAGACAAGAGAAACAAGTCTCCTAAATGATATGCTTATTTCACTCTCTCCTCTCACCCTGTGGTAGAAAGAATAATGGTCAGCTAAATTTTTCCAAGTCCTTTTCCACTACCCGCGACTGTTACCTGACAAGACAAAGGGGGCTTTGAAGATCTACTTAATACTAAGGGCTTTGGGGGTGGAGATCTTGTCATATTTATTCTGGGCCAAAGTATCACAAAGCCAAGGTATGAGGGTTAGAAGAGGACGGAGGAGCAAGGATGCAAAGTTACACTGATGCCTTTGAAGATGGACTATAGGCCATGAACCCAGGACTGTGGGGGTTGGGAGGGGCTAAAGTGGGTGGAAGGTTCTAGAAGCTGGACAAAGACAGAAACCAATCCTCCCTCAGAGCTCCAGGTAGGCAACTTCCACAGCACTGAGTTCAGGCCCCTGACTCCACGGAACTGCAGCTTGATGGGTTTGTGGTTTATTTACCCAGTAAATTTTGTGATAAATTTTAATAGCAGTAACTGGAAACTAATTCACATTCTCTGAGCCCTTCCAGTTCATTCTTTCTGCCTTCAAAAGAAAAAAATACCATTTTAACTTCACGAGTTTGCTTCAATTGCCAGTTTAAATGTTTCAACCAGGACTAGAGACTCACATTCCATGAAGCCCCTTGTCTCGTCTCCCACCTGCCTACTCCCATTTAACATTCGACCCGAACTTAGCTCCCTCTTCTCCATCCCCAGCATCCTGCATTTTCCCCTAATTTAGGAGGTCTCAACCAAACCTTCTGTTCCTTCCTGTCCACCAGGAAATGTCTATTTATCCTCAACGTTTCAAATTTATCAATATCTAGTCTGGAGAGTCTTCCCAAAATTTTCCATTAAGAGTCCAGAATCTTTATCTGAAGATGCTGAGAGACCCCTGTAGTGACATTTTGCCACTGTATATTATAAATGTCCCCTTGTAATCTGCTCCAAATGAGTGTGCTCATTACCTAACAAGTGGAAGAATCCGGACGCCTTACAGCAGTATCTAGAGAGTATGTAAGCACCAGGAAGGTTACTGAGTTAAAATCCTCAATGGGCACACAACCCCAAAGAATTGTTTTTTGCCTTCTGCTCTCTCAGAAGCTTTCCTAAGGAAGTCATTACCAACTTTTTATTACTCACTGTTTCTCACTGGAAAATCCCAATGAAGTTGGTTATTTTCAGCCCGAGTGAATTTTCTCTTTCTATTTTGTTTCTAAGTATCCATGAAATAGTAACTTCCTGCTTATGTTAAAACAATATTTACGGGGAAATATTGAGAGAAGGTTAAAGTGTATCAAGGAGAGGGAGGGAGAGGAAGAGGGGAGAAGAGAGGGGAGAGAGAGAAAGACAGAGCCAGAGAGATACAGAGACAGAGAGAGAGACACAGAGACAGAGCTCCCCATGCTTCCCTCGACAGTTCTACAGGCTGCGGGCTCCCTCACCCCACAGGCCTGGCTGGCTCTCCACTGAGCTCTTCTAATTTCTCCCAAAGCACTTCCTTCCCTCTTGATCCCTGTGTGCACTGCTTTCCAGAGAGTGGTTTGTTCTCAGTCTGAGTCAACCTTGCTGCTCTCCATCTCCCTGTGATCTGCCTCAGAAAACAGTGAATGACTGGAGACCCTGGACAAAAGGATGGGGGGCGGGGGCAACGAACCCTGCCTTTCTTTGTTGAACTCAGAAGAATTCTACTGGTGTCATTTGAGGTTAAAGATTCAGAGAGTGAATAGCTCTTCAGATGCTTGTGAGACTGCTCTTTAATCTCTTGACACCAAATGTATGAAGTGTACATGGAGACAATTTATTTTGTTTTTAATACTCCCATGCTGAATATCTCATTGCAGGAGATATCTTTATACTGCGAGTGCCAATTTGGGTTTTATTATTTTCTTTTATGTTTCTTTCCAGCCTGCCTGTGTCCTTCCCTCCATCCCTCTTTCCCTAACTACCTTCCTCCCTTCCCCTCTTCCTGCTTCTGTAATTCATGGTCACAGAAGTTGCCTGGACACCCTTATGCTCTCTTGGGCTCAAGTGAGCCCGCGCCCTCTGTTTCACCAGTCTCAGGGATTACAGGTTAATGTGATCTCCTTTTTATTCCACACAAAGTAATATCATCCTTCTAAAGGCAATATGTTCTTTCTAAAGCTTTTTGATCTGTTATTAATGAATGTTCTTCGGGGATATTTAACAAATAACGTATCAAAGTTTATAACCAAGCAAGTGGCGCGTGGCTTATCAATTTTAATCAGCATCCAAATGAACGTCTGGGTGCAGCTGCGGCTCTGCCAAGTCAACTGTTCGAGCTCATGCCCAGCGTAGCAAATGGGTTTGGATGTCTTAACAGCACACGGTACTGACAGCATTGCTCCCTCCCTGGTCTCACCAGCAGCCCCTTAGAACCACACCACACCACACCACAGCACAGCAGCAGCACCGCTTGGGTTTGCCCCCTTGCTTGTGAGGTGCTCCACCCGAGATGTTCTAATGAGTAATACAAGATGAAGATGATGACCGAAATGTATTAAACAAATACAGATGCCACCCAGGTCCAGTGTTGACCGAGCTTCCTCCTGGGTCTCGAGCTGCTCTGGGCCTTTCTGAATACACTAAAGACACCGATGCCTGTCCCCCAGATTTCCCTTTTAATTAGGTAGTGGTGGCATGTGCCTCTCTGCCTTCTCCACATGGCCGGGTTAATAAAATCAAACAAAGAATCTTTCCTTCCCTCTGTGTTAAAATACTTCTTAGAATAAAATTTTGTAGGTCCATACTCTCACTTAAATGTTCCTAGTCTTTTGAGTAGCAGACTCCAAAGCTAATGTGCTTCTCCAATTTAGCTGCCCCTAAGTGGCCGTAAAGTCATCTGCTTCTCAGACCTGAAATCTTTGCCCCCATAGCCCAATCCCTCAGGGGTCTTCTTTAGAATGTAGACATCAAGTCAGATACGGATCCAGGCCCTGCTGTCACAACCTGCCTGCTTAGCTGGAGACTTGACAAGCGCTTGCTATGAAAAGCGTGTTCACAGAGGAAACACTCAACCCCTGATCAGGCCCCCTCCACACTCCTAACCTTTCACCTCCCACCAGCTCCTCACCAGGCCTGAGCAGATCTGCAGCTGACCAGGAAGGAGGAGCCTCAGACAGACCTGAGCACATTTCTTGGCCCCTCAAGCCCATAGCCTGCTGATAGCTTCCCCCTCCTACAAGTCAACCTGCCCCAGCCTCCTACAATTCAAAAAAGAGAAAAGAAGAAGAAAAAGAAAAAAAGAAGAGAAAAGAGAAGAAGATAAAAGAAGAGGAAAGAAAAGAAAAGAAATCTTTTAAAATTTGATCTAGAGGCAGGACATGGCAGCCCACACCTTTAATCCCAGAATTGGGAAGCAGAGGCAGATGGATCTCTGTGAGTATGAGGCCAGTATGGTCTGCAGAGTGAGTTTTAGGACAGCCAGGGTTGTGTAGAGAGGTCATGTCTCAAAACCCATAATGATAATAATAATACTATTCCTTTTCTTATACCATCTCCCAGAAGTGGCCTTAAAACACAAGTCAGACACTACTCTCTTACTTAAGCCAATCATTTCCCAGTGAACTTGGAGAACAATCCAGATTCTTCTGCAACCTACAAGGCAAAGCTCTTTCTCTTCTTTATTGCTGTAACCACTGCATCTCTCATAGCTTCTGCACGCATACATGCACATCAACATACACAGAGACATGCATACATGCATATGAACATACACAGACATGCATGCATGCATATGAACATACACATCTGTATGAACATCAACATACACAGAGATATACACAAGTCGTGTATTATGCTAATATGACTATGCTAGTCATATACACAGATTAAACAAACGAACACAACTGGTTTCCTTCATCTTTCACATTTTAGTTTCTTAGCAACACTGTTCTCAGAGAAAACTGACAGAATGATGCCTGCCAAAGATGCCTTCATCCTGATATTTGGAGCCTGTGAATGTTGTTTACACAACAAAGAATTATCGCTGGGGTATGTTTAGGTTGTTCATCAGCTAACAGTAAGTAAGGTGTTGCGGAGAAGATCGCAAGGGGTCCCCCAGGGTGGAAGAGGACAATATGACTATGGAACATAGAACCAGAACACATGAAGAACTCTGCATTTTTAACAATGAAGACTAAGAGTCAGAAGCCAGGGGACTGGAAGCTAGGCGTGTCAAGCTGGCAGACATTTCTCTAGAGTCCTCAGAAGGAAGTTAGCCCATCAATGGCATAGTTTAGAACATGGAGCCCTTCTTTCCAATTAGGAATGACACAATGGTGGACAGTAAGTGTGTGTTGTCCTCAAGCTGCAGGGAAGTGGGTAGAAACTTATTGCAGTAGGGAGTCAAAAAACGGATGCTTTGTAGTTCTGAGATACACACCTCCTCTCTTGCAGCCCTGCTCAACCATTGCCAGACGCATTCAACATGCGTAGCTTTCATGCCTTCAGACAGTTCCTTCTTCTGCAGGTGACCAGAGACTGCAGAAATCCCTTTCCCCACTTCACTTCCCAGATAACAGAGAAGGTTCTTACTCATTTCTCAGTCATAATTGAGGGGCTTTATGCAGCATCCCGCTAACTATTCAGGTTTTGATTTTGTCTTTGCTTTCATTACTTCACTTGAATTCTACATAAGAAATATCCTGTCTATGTAGTTCTTCACGATGCACATTCAATGTCCTGTCTTTTGTGTGGTTACTGTCTGGATATGAAATGCTTCCCATCGACTTGCATGTTGAACCTTTGGTCTCGGGAAAATAGGGCCATTTGTGGGAGTTAAAGAGGTCATGTGGCCTACTCAGAGGAAAGGAGCGGTGTGTTTTAAAGGTTATGTCTGTCCCTGATCCCTTCTTTCTCAGCTTCCTGCGTGTGAAGAGCCTCGGACACAGCCTCCTGCCATCATCGTGTTCTGCCCAGGAGGGAAGGGTCCTAGCAGCCCTCGCCGAGCTGCCTGGAACTGTGAGCCAAGATAAAGCTTCAGCATTCAAGTGCTTCTCTCGGGTGCTTCGCGATAGCGGTAGGAAAAGCAATGATGTCGCCCCACGAGGTGCTCACAGACATCTGCTGAGTTAATATGGAAATGATTTAGGTAATAAGAATGGCAGTAGAAATTCTCCAGAATCTCCTTTTCTTGCTATTTATTTCTAACCTCCTCTATTTGGGGACATTTATTGATCAAATCCCACTGGTCCACGTGA
The DNA here is from genome assembly GCA_026225945.1 of Cricetomys ansorgei. Lineage (NCBI taxonomy): Eukaryota > Metazoa > Chordata > Mammalia > Rodentia > Nesomyidae > Cricetomys > Cricetomys ansorgei. Next base: position 2,037,008 of record JAMJFZ010002461.1, read on the forward strand.
GTACACTCTAGATCCTCACAAGAAACCTCAGCAAGGAGCTCTGAACAACTTCCTGTTTTCGGCCCCAGGTAGCACTGACATTTGCAGTTCTTCCTCCATTGTGTGGCAGCTCCCTAGAACATGGCTCTCTGACATGATATCTAAGCCTTCATCAGCTTTATTAACCCACATTTGGTTTTATTCCTCGAGCTCTCAGTGTTGGATGTTTGAATGAAGAAAAGGAACAACGGCTACGCAAGCAGTCACATCACAAACGTTTACACAGGTGCATTTAAAAAACATTGTTTTTCTCGTTTTTCAGCTCCTCAGCTGGTAGACTTGCTACAGCAAGCGGGGTTAACCAAGAGAGCAATTCAGTTCTTGCCAGTGTTGTTCAGCTGGTAGACTTGCTACAGCAAGCGGGGCTAACCAAGAGAGCAATTCAGTTCTCGCCAGTGTTGTTCAGCTGGTAGACTTGCTACAGCAAGCGGGGTTAACCAAGAGAGCAATTCAGTTCTTGCCAGTGTTGTTGAACCTTCTGTTTAGGAGTTGGCAGTGGTGAAAGCATGGAGTGATTTTCCACTTTTGGCTAGGGAAACAGTAATTCATATCAAATATTTATTAAGCAGGTAATTAATGCCCAGCCCTTCTCAGCGGAGTAATCTCCTGTCAGCTATGAAAACACTGATTGTTAGCTGATTTCCTGGGAAAATTTCAGCCTGGACTAAACCCTGGTGTCAGAAGCATGTAGGTAGAAAAGGGCACTAAAGGCAGACATGTGGAGGGGGCGATGGGAGACCAAGATCAAGGACACAGAGAAGGCACTAGGGCATTATACAGATAAAGCCAAGACGGCAATGTCTTTTAATTTAAAAATCCACCAAAATGGTCCACAACGGAGCCTGTATTATATGGAGCATAAAGTACATTCAGGAAGGGTTGAGGATGAGCAGCTGTAGGTTATGAATGTAGAAAATGTACACAGACTTTTCTAAACCCCATGCCTGCTCCGCATTGTCATTGCTGTCCTCCTTGTCCTCCTCCTCTAATCCTTGTTTTATTGCTGCTGCAGGTTTTGCTGTGTAGCCAGGCTGGCCTTGAACTCCAATCCTCCTGAGCCCGGTACTGCAGGTATGCGCCACACCACTCCTGGCTTTTGCTTTTCTTTGTGCGGATGAAATAACAGCACAACTTGAAAGGAAACTGAGTACTTAGCGGGATGATTTCTCTTCACTAAATTCCCCCATTTATTCCTCGCCCTCTTGAGGGTGCTAACCTTCAACTCCATCCATTTTGGTTCTGAAACCAATTTTCAACTTGTAGTAAATACTGTGTCCTTTCTTTAAAACACTTACGCCATCAGAACTATTAATTTAAGTACATTGATTCCCATACAATTAACAAGACTGAGATTTTCTGCAGACTCGGTTGCCCCAACTCTTGAACTTTCACATTACAATTTAATACCTACAATAGAACTGAAATGCCTAGCTAGGTTAAAGGCACAGCACTGGAAATCTTTAACAGAAACTAATCAAATGAAAATGCAGAGGGAACTTCATTTGCCAAGAATGAAGATAAGCCTTAATCTCTTCTTGAACTATATACTGGTTCCCACAGAGAAGACTGAGTACCATTCAAATGGCATGGGTGTCGAAAGCTGTTTATTCTGCAGGAGGATGAACTATAAGAAAGCCCTCCATTCCTTTCCTTTACCTCATTTTAGCTCTTGATTTTCAGCACATTTGGCTAATGGTTGTGGAGACAAATTTATCTTTAGGCTTCTCCATTAAGAAAAAAATCAATTGTTGCTACACACTGCAAAGAGAATAGTGGGGATCGAGAGGAATGAAAGGAACAACTTCTCAGTGCAGCAGGTCCTGCCAGGGCCCGGCCACTAGGTGGTTAAGAGACAAGTGGATGCATGAGGCTGTGGGCAATCCTACCACAGCCATCACAGCCGCTCCAGGGCCACTGCCCGGAGGATGAGCTGAGCCAACGCGCTTCTCTCAACTTCAAAGTCACAACTCTAAAAGTGATATTTTTTACTGAGTAAATATTTCTAAAGATAAAATGCCTAAAAATATTGGATATATATCTTTCTGATTTAAATTCTATGTGTACAGTAATATTAAAATATATCCTTTTCTGTTTTTTGTTTCCATAATCAAATTCTTAGCAGGAAGCATTATAATATTGGGAAAGCTGATGGTGGTATAAATAAAAGAGATGCTATACAAAAAATAAATTTATGGTATGCTAGAGCTCAGTGGGTTGAGGCATGGTACTGACAATACCAGTGCCACTAACTGCACCCAAATAGAACTGCAAAGAGTCACACAGAGGAAGCGGTTACTCATCAAGGAGGCTTTGTTCCACCACTGGAAAGGCGATTGCTGGTTACAAAGCAGCCCATAGTAATATTTTAATGAATCATATAATGCTTGCAGAAAAAATTGCAAAGCATTACTGAAAATAAACCATGTTACTTGGGGTAGTATGCAAAGAAAGTGGAAGCTGCTTTACATAGATCATATAGGCAATACAACTGAGGTCCCTATATGGGCCAGTAAGGGATTTAAACACAAAATTGTAAGAACTGTGGCTTTTAATGACATTATGCAACTTATTTGTGTGTTATGTAAAGAGTCTTAGTCCTCATCTCTCCATCTGACACACCTACTCATGTGCAGGGTTATTGTCGAGTCCTGAATTCTGTTGAGAAGTCTTTGGAACATGGAGCACTAATGAACGAGTCCACTGATGAGTTCATAGATGAATCAGCTATTAGCAAGAAGTTACTAGGAGGAGGAGGAGTCACTGGGAATGGCATCTTGTCTCTTTGGTTTGTTTTGTTGTCGTCGTTATTCCCTGACCACTATGAAGTCACAGTTTTCCTGCACTACACCCTTCTTCCTTGATTCTTCTCACCACAGGCCACAGCTGAGTCTGGACTGGAATTTTCTCAAACCATGAACCAAAATAAGTCATCCCCACTTTGAACACGTTTTCTCCGGAGTTTTGTAATAGTGATGGGAATTGACTAAGACACGTATCTTTGTATGCACAAGCACGTATAAAATCTGCTTCCATATCAAGATGATATTTCTCAAGACAAATGCCATATGTTCCCAGGGACGATCAGGCAACACATGTCACCACTGCCTTCTCACAGTAAAGTTAGGGATTTGCCTAAATTAGCTCAACTTGGAATCAGATGACTTGAAAAAGACTACATTGGTCATTTTCCAGTCAAAACATGAGAAAACAAACTTAGATGAGAAAAAAGATATGACATGAGGCAAATTATCGCTTCAGGCAGGATATTCTCCAGTTAATGAACAGACAGATGATATGGATGCATACTATTGACAGAATATCTTTCACAGGACGTGCATGTTGCTCAGTGAGAAGCTCATCTGAGGAGCCCATGCGCCAGAGGGCGCCAACAATAAGGCAGTCTGTAAATCACAAAAGTATAGGGGCGTTAAAGATTCTGATTCCCAGAGATCTGGTGGGCACAGAGAGAGGACGAATAATGTGAACTCTAGCATGTTTTGAAGGTAGAGAAATACTCTACCCGAAACCTTACTCAGGGATACATATCATCGTATATTTGTCAAAAACAGATCTACCAAAACTGTGGGCCCAATAATACATATATTGATTCTGACTCATCGGTGCTCAAGACTGTACCTTAGTAATGAAACATGTTAATCATCGGGGAAGTTGGGGTATGAGTGAGGGCACTTGTGGAAATGCTCTGTTCTCTTTCACTCAATGTTTCTCTCCTCCTCCCCCTCCTCTTCTTTCCTCATTTAGACACAGTTTCACCCAATAGCACAGGCTGATCTAGAATTTGAATCCTTCCTCCCTGTTTCCTAAGTGCTAGAATTACAGGGCTGTTGGCTATCACACCTTGTTGAACTTTTCTATAAACTGAACATTTCTCAAAACATAACTTTCACAGTAAAATCTGTTCTCTACCATGATGGAATATTTCAGAGATCAGTTAATATGACACCAATAACACAATTTTGATGTGGCGTGTTATTAGCCTCTTGTAGACAAGGTTAGTGTTGTAGTTTGGAATGGGAATGGCCCCCATAGGTTCGTATGCTTAAATGCTTAGGCCCCTAGTTGTTGGAAAGGGCTGCCACAGTGTTTCTCTGAAACTGTAAACAAGCCTCCACTTAAAGGCTTTCTTTCATAAGTTCAATTGGTCATAGTGTCTCTCCTCAGCAATAGAAAAGTAACTAAGACAGAATCTTGTAAAACTTTGTAATTCACTTGGAATCCAAGACAGTGTTTACGTCTGGGAGGGGTTCAGTAAGCATCTGACAAATCCCAAATGGATGAGCGAATGTTGTACTGGCAACAAGTTAGCATGCAACCTTCAATGATTAAAATTTCAAATATCTTTTTTAAAAAAAAATACACGCACATGATTTATCACCATATTCTTCCCTCTCCATATACTTCTGAATTGGCTAGCAATGAAGCTAGTCATAATTTAATTCATTACCCACTGCTAAGTGTGACTACCTATGGGAAGGCAATAAAAATTCAATTATAACAATCATGAAAGTTCTTCAAAATAAGTAATCAGCAGACTTCATTCATGGTTGGAAATTTAAACAACTAGGAATATTCTTTTTTCTCCAGCCGTACAGTCAGAGATTAAACTGCATGTCATATGACCATTGCTTGAAAGTCTAGTAAGATACTGCAAAATAAAGTTTTATTCAAAACAATTTGAAAACCAAACATCTCCATTAGGAAACAGTGTTACTGTGTACTGGATTGCATGCCCCATTATCTCTTAATTTTGTGACTATCTCCCTAGACAGTGTCCCCAGGGAGGGAGTTCAGGTAAAATGGAACAGACCATGTGAAGACACAGAAACGGTGGGCAGCTGTGAGCCAAGGAGAGACCTGGAAAGAAACCGAACATTTCCATTTTTAACTTCTGGCCTCCAGTCCCAAAACCACCTGCTGTGGATTTGTTATAGCAGCCAAGATGCAGAAGGAGATTTTCTACTGGTGGTACAAGCAAATAACTTCAAAAGCCTCCATCGGGAGGAGTTAGCAATTTTGATTGGTGTGCAAGAGCAGGAATCCATGACCTGCAGGTGACCTGGAGTGGTAAAGGGTAACAGTGCTCCAGGGGACATAACCCAGCATGTGACACTCACTTCAGGTATGAGGAGCAACACTGTGAGACATAAGGAACCTCAGGCATCATTACACGATGACTTTTTGTGTGAAAACCTTTCTGCTTGGGATGCTAAAGAGTGGATCACAGTTACCTGTAGATAGGCAAAAGCCTGGTTCCTAGGAAGAAGAGGATTTAAAAAATGGGGAGATAAAGAGTTCTCATTCAGTAAATTTGTGCCCAGTAAGTAGCGCCCCCCCCCCCCACTACTACCCCAAACACACATAGTTTAATCATTGAACCAACAGAGTCTGGTCAATGGAAAGATGGTGGATAGATAGTGAGACATCATTAACCCTTGCAGAATGTGACTAACTCTATAGCCCCACCTACTGACAGAGATGGGAAGTAGTTACCATATTGCTTGCTTTTGCCTCTGGCTATCTCAAAATGTGTATGGAGCTGAACCTACCAGAGGTAGGGAGTTTTATGACTAAAAGGAATGTAACAAAATGTGCTGGAGAGAAACAAAAATTGCATGCAAGAGCAGGTGGTATTAAGGGAGGAAATGTATTAAAATCTGCAAATTCCTGGTCCATCCTGCAGTGTCAGGCATAGGCTCCTCTCTTGGCATGCGGTTCTGCCCTTCCATTTTCTGAACAGATCCTGCAGGCAGTATAGGTTATAGGTCAAAGGTTTATGGTTGGGATGGTGTCCCAGGCCCACCCCTGGAAGCCTTGCCTGGTTACAGGAGATGGCCTATGTAGGCTCCCTATCCCCCATTACTTGGGGTCCTCACTAGGGTCACCTTTGTAGATCCCAGGGCCAGCCAGGAACCAGAGACTGGGTAGCCTGGAGATGATCCTAATGATATCCTGCTCTGCCTAGTCCAATCTTCATCAGAGAGGCTTCCTCTGGTAGCTGATGGGAGCAGATACAGAGGCCCAAGGCCAAATATCAAGCAGAACTTGAAGAATCTCTCAGAAGAGGAGAAGGAGAAATTGCAAAGGGTCAAAGATATCAAGAGACCAAACCCCACGGAGTCAACCGACCAGCACTCTTAGGGGTTCACAAAGACTGAAGCACCAGACATGGCGCCTACATGTTCCCCTAAAGATATCTTATGGTTGTCTGGCTTTGTGTTCTTGTAGAATTCCTACAAGTTGAAGTGGGGGAGTCTCTGAACCTTTCACCTGCCCTTGAGACCTTTTTCCTCCTGCCAGGTTGCCTCACCCACCTGTGATGTAGGGGTGCATACCTGACCTTGTTCCTTCTTGTTATGCTCTGTTAAAGTGGTAACCCTTGTCGGCCTGCTCTTTTCTGAGGTGAAGCAGGGGGGAGGGGGGATTCTGGGGAGAGAGGAGGGGTGGAGGGAGGGGAGGATGGGGGTCAGGATGTATTATACAAGAGAAGAAAAAAGAAATAAAAAATGTAAAAAAAATTCTGCAATTGTTTTTAACTCATTATTTTGTGTGTATATATGTGTGCTGTACACTTTTGTGTGTGTATGTGTGTGTGTGCACGTGTGTGCATGTGCATGCAAAGGTGTGGAAGCACATATGTGGCCATGGTGTAGAGGTCAGAGGTAAATGCCAGGGTTCTCAGTCACTTTGCGTTTCTATTTTTTGAGACAGGGTCTCTCTCTGGACCTTGAGCTCACTGATTCAGCTAGACTGCTGGTCAGAGAGCCCACAGGATCCTCCTGTCTCATCCCTCCCTTCTCCAGTTCCTGCTAGGCTTACCATGCACACCAGAAAGCCTGGGTTTGTTCCATTTGGATTAAATTTAGCCCTTTATTCTTGAAAGACAAGCACTTTTAGTAAAACTACCCCATAGCTCCAAACTGCTCTTTTCCTAACCCAAGAAGAGACTTAAAAATCTATTCAATTTCTACATTCACAGTTCTACTGAAAGCGACAGAACGCCACTGTACTTCCAAACCTATGCCAGGCAGTCTGTGGAGATTGAGTGTGCCATTGAAACAATGCCTGTGTATGAGGCAAAGGAAGGAGCGGTTCCAACAGGCTCTCTGCCTTTTGGTCTGAAATTCAATATGGGGATGCTTCCACAAAAACAATCTCACTGCAAAAACGAACAAACAAAAAACCCAAACCAAAGGCTGATGTTTATTCAAATGAGACACAGGTAACATGACTACATCTCCTTACGTGTCTCTACTGTTCAAAGACTGGGGTAGCTTATAAACCTCACTACAAACTGAATTCAGAAAAACAAATGTTACTTGCATATATCTGCCGACACTCCCTTAGGATAATGCTACCAGACACCCCAACCCACCCCACCCTCCATGAGTCTGCTGGTTGGCCAGTGTGGGTCTGCATCAGGCTGCCAGCCAAGCTCAATGTCAGGTTTGCTTTATATGCTTCTTATCATGGGACCAGATGCTTCTCTGAAGACTCTTCCCATGCAGAAGGACAAATGGAAATGCCCAGCCATGTGAACATGTTTGGAATCTCAGTTCATGGAACATCTGTAAACATTCTCTCAGCCAAGCATGTCACAGCACTGAATCTGAAGTCAGTGGGGTGGGGTGGTCCTAGTCTACCGGGAGGCCACACCAAGACTGAGAAAGTACAGTACCACTGCGCAGTGCGTATGGAGCAGAACAGCTTGTCGGGAACTGGTAAGAGTCGCCTCGAGCACTGAGGATTAGCACTGAGTGCCCCACCTTTGCTGCCAGGTTTCTAGGAACTTTGAATACATGGTTTCTACAAACACAGCTGTGTGCCTGCTAGCTAGCAAATCCTTTCCAATGGGCTGCATAATTCATCAAAGGAATATATCTGAAATCTTTGTCTTTTAGTTGACTGAACTATAATATAAAATTATTCCTTTGACTTTTATTAAGAGATTTTATTGAGCCAATAAAACTAATCATATATGTCAACTAGACATTTATGATATCACCCAGTTGCCAACCTAAGACATCACAGAAATTCCTGAAACCAGTTCCAGGGTCATTACAATATGCTAGGGGAAGCAGAGGTAAACTCACCACCATATCTTTTTAGATCTATCTGTTGCCTAAATGATTGATGAATTTATAAATGTTGATGGCAATTGAATTCTGAAAGGAAAATACTGAACCATGACTTCACCATTGATAGGGGCTGTGGGAATCACAGGTACAGAAGTCGTGGTGCAATTAAGAATCTGTGACTTAGAAAGTAGAGTTCAGCCTTCCCTGTGGATGTGGTACTGTGGGAAGCCAGGCTGCCAGCTGTTTAGAATGAGAACATCCAACGCGTGGTCCCACCCATGGCTGGACACTGCAGTGACGAGGCAGAATACCAGCACATTCTACCCTTCGCTTTCCACCTGCTCTCGCTGTCCTTTGCATAGTGAGCTGTCATGCTTGCTAGTTAACTAATGTAAAAGCAGCCTGGCACCTTGGCCAGTAGTCATCTCCTGGTCAGTCTTAACTCTCAGACCAGTTCCTCACCCAGGCCGTGTTCACCAGTACATTGGTAGAAAACTAATGTTTCAGAATATTTATGAAAAATAAAATAAAACTGAAGAATATTTTTAAAGTGCCATTTTTTTCTATTGCCGGAGCCCTGTACTCATGGTTTTCCAGATTGCATTTGTCTCCACGGTTGATCCATTAAACAAGTCGCCTTTAACTTAGCCTTGTCAAGCAGAGTAACTGGAGATGGTCTCGTTCAAAGGTGTGTGTTGCTTTCATGTACTCTATATTTAAGAAGCAACATAAAGCCAACACAGACAATGCAATGTGAGGACATCCGTCCTCACCCAAGGTGGGCTTCCAGAAATGTTTCATGTCCGTGCACAGAACTTTGAAGCCAAAGCATAAACTCATACATAGTAGTACACCTACTGTGTGATGTACTCAGAAAGGAGACACAGTACCACCAGCTACAGGAGGAAGCGTTGGCTCCACGATCAGGAAAAGCAGTAAAAACTTTGCTTTTTGCTGCTCCCAGCTGAATTTTTTATCTCTAAGGGCCTCCATTCTGAGGCTCTCACCTCAGAGCCTTTTTCCTCATTTATTTATTAATTTCACAACCTTTTCTCTTTATAAAGGCTTATTTCATTTCTCTCTCTTCCTTCAGGAGCCTTAAATTAATACCTTAATCTCTGTCCTCTGGTAGCTTCCCTGAGTGTATTTTACTGGACTCTGAGATCTGAATTTTCTTTCTCTTCCTCCTTGTCTCCACGTTGGATTAGCTGGCATGATGTCTTGCCCCAAGTTAGCATGCCATTTGTAGTGGTTAGGCTGTTGTTGGGGCGGCTCACCAAAAACAAAAGGAGGCACTCTCATACATGCAAACCCTGCCAGACCGCAGCAAAGGGAACCACTTCCAGGCCAGCACCATACTTGACGGTGGAACCCCAAGCATCTTCGCTCGGGTGTTTTTATTCACTCAGAACTCCTCAGGTGCAGATCATAAGCAATCAAACATCCCGCCCACCACAGAAATCCAACACCTGCAGACAATACAAAATAATACAGATAATACTCCCTAGACAGCCCCTCACCCAGCAGCGCATAAAACAATTATTTTATACATAACTAAAAGTAAACTTGTGCAGCACTCATGAGCCAGCATTTACATTACAGACTATATACCTCCCCCTGGCGTGCTTTAAGGGTGTCGCTCATGAAAGGGATTTTGTGATGTAGAAATAGGACCTCTGAAAATAGTGCCATGATTTCAAAAAAAAGAAAAAAAAAAAACTAAGACAAATAGCAGGTATTGATGGCTGGCGTTTTTCATAGTCCTTAACTGTAGGTGGTGAGTACTAGGAAGCTGATGACCCAACTTACGCCAACCAAACCACAGAACAAATGAAACAGAGAAATATGCATTATATTTATTCTAGAATCAGCATTTATTTTCTCCCTCTGATCCACTTTGTTCTACCCGTGTTGCAGGGAGAACCACTCTACCTGGGGCTCCATCCTATCCTTTTGAGATCTGACTACTTCAAGTACTAAAGAATCTTCTGAATCAGCATTTTACTTCCCAATAGTTGCTACTGTTTCAAACAGTCAGAACATATGTAGATTGTCATTTTGGCCTAAATGAAGAAAATTATTCAAATAATTATTCAATTATTTTTCTACATATTTTAAGGGAAAAATTGTGTTTTTTTCTTCTTGGTATTTCCATTTTTAGTCATTCTTTAACTTATTTGGGCATCCATTCATCTATCTGCTCATTCATTAACTCAACAAATATCTAGTAAACTTACACTCTACACAAGCATTGCACGTTGTGTTGTTGGAAATATATATGTGATAATTTGGATACAGACTGTCTCTCTCTGTGTCTCTTTCTGTCTTTCTTTCTCTCACACTCACTGGAGAGAGGTGAGCAGCTTTCCTTTGCCATGATCTTCCATCTTGCTTCTTTATTGCCACAGACCTAAGACAATTGAAACTAGAAAATCATGAACTGAGACCTCCAAAACAATGAGCCAAAGCAAACTTTTCCTCCTTAAAGTTGTTTTCTCAGTATTTTTGCCACATCGATGGAAAGTAAATATATATACACACATATATATGTATATATATACACACACATATATATAATATTAATATATATTATATTGTTATATATAATATGTGATGTTATATACATATTATATATATAATATATATGTCATACCCCATGTTATCCTACCATCAACTTGTGCACAATGATTTAATAAAACCAAATCATTATAACTTACAGTAGTTGTTAGCATGTAATTTCACCATAGATTTGCCTGCTTTAAGGCTCTTTGAGACAATTCTTTAACTTCTGGTGGTGGAACTTTAAACTCCACAGCACAGTATATCTTGAAGGGCATTAATGCCCTTTGGTCTGTTCTGGCTTGGATGGAAGGGTAGATGAGAGGCTGAACAGTGGACAGAAAGTTAGACAACTGTGACTCCTCGGTGTCCTGTAATGTCCAGAGGAGCCCCCTCTTTCTCCCTCATCAATGGAATTATCCAACCCTGATGTCAATGCTCTTGAGGTTGAGAAATCCTGGCTTATGTGCGTGAGTAGGAATTGTTTCTGGAACCTTTGCATTCTATGGCAGTGATGGTCATGACTGTGTAAACTAGCATGAGTATATGAGGAGATGAATCCTGATAAGCTGTGCAGCCATGCAATTATTACCACAGAAAAGGGTGACATCTGTTCCCATTAGAGTGGTAGGAAGAGCACAGACCATTGGTTGGCTGGCTTCTCAGTTGTCTGGGTCTGAAGCCATGTTAACAGGGATAAAAGTTTGAAATAAAACATTGGTCTTTTTATGACCTCATCTTTAAAAATAAGCTGACAAGTAAAGGACGAAGTCGAATCACATCCAGGCGTTTCCATCATTTACTGGCAATTGTGTGGCTCACAGCTTAGGAGATCTTACTATTTGTCGGGTGTCATTCTAGACATTTCTCATGTGTGAACTCATTCAGTCCTAAGAATCAAATGTGAAATGGTTAATACTGCCATCTCCATTATATCAGCTAGGCAAGTTCAGGCACAGAGATGTTAAGCAATTTAGTCAAGGTGAAACAACTTGAACTTGGTGAAGGTCAACAGGGTAGGCTCCAGAGGCTACACACTCTGACCAAGTCCATCATTGCTGGAAACGCTGAAGGAGTGTTAGACCTGGACGACTCTTTCTGAGAGAAAGGGCTTCCACCATGGAAGAGCCATGGGCCCTTAGGACTCAAAAGGGCTCCACCCCCCACCCTGGTCCTTGGGAAAAACAGCAGGAGTCCCTTCTCTAAAACAAAAGGCTGACTGGCAGGGGCCAGGATGATGGATGTATCCGACAAATGGGGCTTAGATAACCTGAGAAAGGACCCCCACTCTGAGGGCAACCAATCAGAGAGAAAAAGCAGTGCAGGTGTGGCCCCTATCTAATCTGGCCAGATGGCCTAGGGGCCATAAACCAAATGTCTTGATTTTGATGGTTAACCAGATGTAGCTTAAGAATGTGGATAGTTAGCCCCTTGAGCACAAGCCAATCAAAACTAAACATTTGTAAACTGCATTTCTGTCCCTAATTAGAAACCAGGCTACCTCACCTATGTTAAAAACCCCCTCTTACTGTCTATAGAAAGACCAGCAAGCCTTTGTTCAGGGTTGGCCATTTCACCTGGTGCCTGACCCCAGCATGCTGGTTTGCTCTGCAGAATAAAGGCTCCTTGCTTTTGCATCAGAACTGGGATCCTGGTGGTACTTGTGGAGAGGGACTTTGGACTCTAGGTACAACAGGAGGAAGCAGAAGCTGGGCTTTTTAGTCACCAAGTGAATAAAATGCCTATTCAGTGCCTATTATGTACTAGTTAGTAGAGACAGAGTAGTAAGTGTCTTGGTCTGTTTATGCTGCTCTAACAAAATACTTCTGCCTGGATAAGTTATTAAGAACAAAAATATATTTATCACAGTCCTGATGTTGTTATATCCAAGATCCAAGACAGGCCCATCTGTCTGAGGATAGCCACTCTGTTCTACCAAGATGGTGCTTTATTGTGACATCTTCTGGGAAGGGAAAATGCCACATGGCAGAAGGGCAGGATGACTCAGGGCTGCACGAAGCCTCTTCTGTGAAGAAGGGCTCTGACCTACTCAGCTTCTTCAGGCCTCACCTCTCAACACCACTGGTTTTAATACTTGAATTGTTTAGGACACATATTCCAACTAAAACAATGAGAAAAGCAGACACAGTGTTGGTTCACACCATCAGCCAGTGAATAAAAAAGGTCATAAAAGATGTGCATTCTAGCCAGGTTGATCTGTAGCAAGGCCAGGCACCAGGTATTCTAGTAGGTAAACAGGGTTACTAACACTCATGCCCTGATGGCAACATTTTAAAGACTAATTGGTTGACATTGACTTTTGTAATATCTGTCTGAATTGAATGGGACCAAAGGAACTCTGTACGACTCAATCCCACCCACTGGGAACCAATTCAATATGCATGCTGCTAGCCAGAGAGTTGGATCCCTGAAGGGCAGAAAAATGTCTTAAGCAAGAGAGGTTACCTAACAGATGCTGACTCCTGACAAGAGACCAGGAAGGAGCCAAAATGTATGGTGCCATTTCCGCAAAGAAAAGGCTTATAGTAACTGTTCTCAGAGTCATACAGAGCCATGGCTCATCAAGGAGTGTGGACTGACTGAGAATCAAGTAAACCTGACACCAATGGGGGACAAGAAACCCAAAATTCTACTTCTCAGTAGTAGATCCCAATTTCAGCCCTCACCTTATACAGTCCCTGCCTGTTCTCTGCATGCTAAGAGTGGCAACTAAGCTTTTTGCATGTATCACTATCTAAACAATAGAATTTTAATGTCCATTCATACTCAAAATTACTACATAATTATAGTTATCATCCTGAATCTGCCAACATGCACATTATCCAACAGAAACATTACAGACTAATTAATGCCTTAGGCTACTGATTATGCATTGTGTTGAAATAAGCTTAGAGGACAAAGATGGGAGACCTGGGTTCTAGGGCCAAGCAGCTGACAGGTTGTGAAACCCACTTAATTGCTTGGGCTATAAAATTTTTGTTCACTATGAAAGGTTGATGGGAGTAAGAGAAAATAGTACTTTTCACCTCTGGTCACAACAAGATAAAAATATATTATAGTGTGGTGATTCGGAAATGAAATGAAGTTTAAGAATATGTTTCCTGAAAATACTTGGCATATTACTATTATTATTATTATTATTATTATTATTATTATTATTATTATTATTATTTTTGTGTGTATGAGTACAACACCTTATTTCTCAGACATAAATGTATAGGACTATTGAGGATACCGAGTCATGAGATAAGATGTTGCTTTTGTACTTCCCACAATTAGAAAACCATTGATGCAGAAGACCTTTCCCAGTTTCAGTGTTCTTTAATTTTATGACTCTGTGTCATGTATCACTGATCTTGTGAATCACCTCTTAACACCTCTGAATCCAAACCTGTTCCTATATCGCAAACACCAGGTGAATATTCCAAAGGGGACTGGTGCGTCCAGAAGACTGCTACTTGATTTCCTGTGTTCTCATCGTCTCTGCTTCCAGCAGAGGAGCCAAGGTAAAATCAGACTGCTCAGCTACAACTACATCCTCTAATTTAATAGAGAAGAATTTTTAAAAGAGCCCCTCCACATGTCATTGCCCCAGGCACTTCTGTATCATGAGAAATATACAAAATCCTGCCTCAGATGTGACCTCAGAAAATGGATGAGTGCATAATGAAATCACACTGTTTAGAGAACACACAGCAAAATAAAGCAAGGACCAACTGAAGCCAGGGCAGGCTCTAGGCAGAGGCTCCTGGCTCATCACATCCCTCACACTAGTATCTGCTTCAGTCTTTACAGGAAATTAACTTGGGAACACTGTTTTATGTTTTCAAGATTGATTTTATTTTATTTATGTGTATACACGCACATGCATACGGGTGCCCCTGGAGGCCGGACAGGGGTGTTAAATTCCATGGAGACGGAGTTACAGGAAATTGTCAGCAATTGACAGGAGGCTGGGAACTGAACCTGAACCCCTATAAGAGCAGCATACGCTCTTCGCCACTGAGCCACCCTTCCATCCTTTTATATTTCATATATTATTTGATAACTCATTATTTTATAACTATTCACAGCACATCCCATGATCCCCACTTAAGGGTGTGTTTGGGGATCCACCTTACCTCTGAGGTTCCCTCTCTCAGTGATCCCCTCAAGTGAAGGAAACCCTTGGTTATACCTGTCCACCCAGAGATTCTAAGAACCAGAGTGTAAACACTCAGTTATCACATCTGAAGCCCATCCCAGGTAAGTACTGTATTGCTACGATTAGAAAGTGCGAATTGTCTGAAACCTTTGCAAAACACTCCCCTCCTCTTATCTATTTGATTGACACAGAGGCTGAGGACCACTTGAAGCATGATTTGTGTACAGTGACCCATCAGGATCTCCATGGATACAAAACTCTTCAGATGATCAAATTTAACATCCCACTATATAGTTGAAAACACCTCTAGACTCCTTAGAACATCTAAATACCACCTAAAGACTTGTCATTCTGTGATGTGTATGATGACAAATGGTCTATATGTTTTCATCACAGAGACAAAATTCTCTTGCATAGTTATGATCTATGGGTAATTGGGTGACATCTACAGAATTCATAGATATTCAGTGAACTAAAGACAGGAACAAAAAGAAATGAAGAGAAGTGAATTTCAAATAGAGTCAGCAGGGACACAAGGGAATTTTGCCAAAGAAAAGCCCCTCCCCTTTGTAGATGCATGTGGCTTGGACTTCTAGGAACAGCTTGGAGGGAGGGAGGTATATGAGGGAGCGTGACAATTGGAACTGGAGATGCAGTAGGATAAGGAAAGAGAGAGCACAGGAGCTGATGATAGGGAAAGCAGGCAGAAATAAGGCTCAGATAAAGTAGACTAACTGGGGTTTTAAAAAGGTTACAATTTAGATCTTCTCAGTAATTGCTGTACTGGGAGAAGCTGAACCAGAGTGAGTTAGAATTAGTTCCATCCCCCAGGCTGAGACAGATTAAGATAGCCACAAAAGAGCTATAAAGGTTTCTTTCTTTCATTTTCTTTCTGTTCCTTTTCTTCCTAACCCTATGAGCTAACTGTTGTTTAAAAAATTACAAATTGAAATCTTTCAGCAGGGAACAGAGGGGTGAAGTCAAATTGCCAATGAAAAAGTAACAGCAGCCTTTGAGAACCCAGACCCAAATGGCAAAACACAGCCACACCTACACTCAAGAAAAACTGTTTCCTTTTACATAAGAAAAATATGGAAAGGTTGAGAGCTATTTGCAGAGTTTGAGGTTTTGCGTGAAGATATGGTCCTAGGTGAACGGAATTTCTCCTCCACCTAGGCTCTGGGTTGCATTGAGCTGGTAGTGTTTTCAGCCCTTAGTCAATGAACTCCTGGTCTTTGTGTGCTGACACCATCCACCGTAGGCTTCCAGCAGTAGCAGGAGAAGCAGCAGCCAGAAAAGAATAACTCTGGGGTGCCTATGAAATAGCTTTGAAAAAAATCTTGGGTATATTTGGGAAAAAAATTTGCAGGCCTGGAATACTTCATATACAATGAGAGGTTTTAGTCGGGCAAATTTTGATTTAGCCATTACCAGGACTTGGTCAGGGAGTGGTGCAGCCTCTAGATATTCAGATTGCATGATGAAAGGGCATCGCTTAAATTTAAACAGTCCTAAATAAAAATCAATAGGACTATTTCTGATTCAAAAACCAATTATCGGTATTCATGGAGCATTTTGCCAACAGAGCAATCACAAAGAGACTTCCCTCTTAGTCACAAGAACAGACATTCATGAAGGACAGTAGCAATGGGGCGGCCCACCCAGCAGGTGACAGTTGTCAGTCACTCTGGGCACACTGCCTACTACTCACTATTGAAAAAGAGTAGAGATCCATGGTTCACACTACACTCGCTACCTCTGTCTGTTTGATTT
The DNA here is from genome assembly GCA_026225945.1 of Cricetomys ansorgei. NCBI lineage: Eukaryota > Metazoa > Chordata > Mammalia > Rodentia > Nesomyidae > Cricetomys > Cricetomys ansorgei. The sequence goes on from JAMJFZ010002461.1 coordinate 2,053,640, forward strand.
AAACAATATTCTGAGAATAACAAGCACAGTAGTCTTCAGTGAACTGAATGAGAATTAGACTTTTCTTTATACAGTAATTAAGAGGTAAAACTAGTCAATTATCTCAATCAGCTTTGCTGATCTTAAAAAGTTAAAGGAAAATTATCATCGATTAATCATGAAACACATTTGCCTTGTAAACCTCTGAATGAATTTAATTTCTCAGTTCTTATGAAATATCAGTTCCAGACTTAGTCTTTCCTTTAATGTGGGTATACTGAATCTACTTCAGCCACAGGCACTGTAGGCACAGAGCAGCAACGTGGATAAAAATAGGGCTGAAACACTCCCTAACTCTTTGAGAATCTGGTGTGGCAGGGAAAGTCTATAAAACCAATGGAAATAAGCCAAGATGGCAATTTCTAGACTCTTGCTTTTCTCTTTTCACAAAAAAGCCTGTGCAGTCACATATACAATTGCATAGTTTATTTTCATCTATGAAAACAAAAGAGAGCCTTCTCTAAAGAGATATATGCAATATATTATATAAATATGCCATGCAATATAATCTATATGGGAACATAGAAAAGATAAACGGGCAATTGTTATCAACAGTGTCTGCGACAGAATAACATCTCTCAACATTTGCTGATGGTTACAGTTCAAATTCAGTAATGTGCTGGCAATATTATTGAAGATCACATATTATAAATAAATGAAGACAATAAAAAATTTTCATGAAAAAATTATGATATGTACATATATATATTAAAATAAACCCAAGAAATCTGTTGCCTTTTAGGTGACTGAATAATTTCAGCTGTGAAAGCTACAGGCGAGATATTATAAAGCACAGTTGCTGAATTGAAAAAAGTAAAATAACCTCTTCCTAGATAATTGGTTTGCTTCTCAGGAAGTCATAAACTAGACTCCTAAATTTGATAAAACTTTAATTATCTACTCTGAACAGCTATTTAAGAACCGAAGTGCTGTGTACTTCACCCTCTGCAATAGAATCGCAAACTTGACGGATGCAGGAGGTGCTCCTGTATCACCTTCCCTGGCTGCGGTCTCCATGGACACCGATGCAGCCGCAGGTTATTCCAATAGCACTGTATACTGTATTCCCCTCAATTGATTACCATATTTAACTTACGTAGACAAGCACTATACATTATTTTAGCTATAAAATGACGAGGATGCCTTGTCAAAGCCGATTCAGTAGCATTGCTAGCGACACGTCTTACAAACAGGGACAGGCTGGCTTCTCTATGTGGCATTTTTAATATTTTGTTTTCAACAGAATTTTAGAGATAAAAGGTATTTCTTAAAATTCACGCTAAATTTTTCACACTTTTACATTTTAAAGCAGAGAACTATGACACAAGGTGGGCCTTTGGGATGGCAGGGAGGACTCAGGGTCTCTAAGATGACCTAGAGTAAAAAGTGACATTTGTCCCTGAGATACAGGGCCACAGCCAGCGGAAGGGAGGGGAGCAGAACATTCCTCTACCTGTAAGGTTTTTAATGTAATAACCATGTGTGGAACACGCACACCTACCTCTAAGTATGATTTGTTTAGTGTCCAATAGCAAGTTAATTACTTACATAGATGGTTTCCTTGAGAACCCAGGCCTCAAGCTCACCCTCACCATACTCAATTTTATTGTTCACCTTCCCCAGCATTTTCAGTTTTACCGTGAGATATAACTTCTACATGTGTCAGTTCAAAGCCTTGATGAATGAATTCTGGGTGGGCAGGGCCAGTATCATTGATGTGTGACCCGATGCTAGGTACCAGAGACTGCATGTACAGTAATGTTTTGCTAACTGCCATTCAGAAAAATCCAAAAAATGTTTTTAAGGTTTATTTTTATTTATTTGTGTGTGCGAGTGGTATGTGTGTGTGTGTATGTGTGTGTCCATGAAATCCAGAAGAGGGTATCAGATGCCCTAGAACTGGAGTTAGTAGATGGTTATTAACCACCTGATGTGGGGGCTGGTACAAGCAATCCAACTCCAAACATCCTCTGGAAGAGCAGCAAGGCCCCACTGAGCCCTCTCCCCAGCCCCTCAATAGCCTTATAATAAGAAGCCTCCCATTTTTATTTTGCACTTAGTCCTGTGTGTGATCCATACTCTATCTGGATACAGAACACATTAATCACCCTAGAAGCCCTCCCAGGTCCTGTCCTTACAGGTTATCTTCGCCGGTTCTAGACAGCGTGTTGTCCTGTAAAGGACCTTGCCCACAGAGGATCAGTCTAGAAATACTGTGTGTGTGTGTGTGTGTGTGTGTGTGTGTGTGTGTCCTTTCCTATTTAAATTATTATAAATGAGTACAAATGTAATACCTTTGGACATTCTACAGTTACTTTTCCTTTGAGACAAGATTTCACTTTGCAGTTCAAGCTATCTTAGAACATACTATATAGCCTGGACTGCCTTCAAATTCAGCATCTTCCTGCCTCAGTTTCCCAAATGCTTGGACTGCAGGCATGTGGCATCACACCTACCGTTTGCAGTTACTTTTTGAAAGTACAGTTTCTGTTGCACTTTACTTTCAAGGGAACCTAGAAGATCATCACGTGAACGCATGCACCCACCTAGACACACTCGCTTAGTTCCAGAAGCAGTTCAATTCCATATTAGTTCCGGAGCACAGACTAACACGATCAACAACAGAGGCATAGTGAGCTCAGCAGCTAGTATTTAGCAAGCATGTATCACCAGGTGGTGTGCCAGGACCATCCTGTGGGCCTGGGACCTAAGCAGGTGACTTGGCATTCTCACTTGATGCCTTTAAAAATGAGTACAATGTAGTGATGCTTATTTCAAGGTGACTGAGAAAAGCACACACAGACCTTAGCAACATGCCTAACAGAAAACAGAGCAACCACGAGAGCCTTTAAATCAAAATAACCATGTTCACTTTAAAGATGAAGGAGTCGTGCCTTCCCCAGGAGGGGAAGGCGGTGCTGCAGGGGAACACTGAGACTAAGCCAGTCCTTCTGAGTCTAGATTCCTCTGTTGACTCTGAAGGATTGTTTTTGTGGAATGACAAGGTATGTGTTTCACAATTCAAAACATAAACCATAGTATACAGTATGTCTCTGAACAGGTAAGGATGAATTTTTAGAGGATCGCATTTGCCCAATGCATGTTTAACTTCTAATGTCATCCTTTTCTCTGCAAGTCCACTCAAGTTATTTTTGCATACTATTCAGCTAGCAGTGAACTAGGCACATTAGCATTTTCTGCTGTTTTTCTCTAAATAGTACTCACTGGAATACAACTTAAGACTTCTTTAGCTGCTTGCAAGGACAAAGTTTGGTAACAGATTTATCTGGGTCAGGGTCTGCTGAGAGAGGGGTCTTTCTTTTTTGAGTACTATTTACTCAACAAGGATAATTCAAAACATTCTACTCTCTGTGTACAGATGACATCTCTATGCTGGTCTTTTAAAAATCAACACAAATCTTACATTTTTTTTTTTTTACCTTTAATTTAGTAAGTTTCATGTTGAGAATTCAGGGTGTTGTGCTGGACACCTGTCTTCTCTTTGCCCCTCAAATCTACTCCATACCCTCCCCCACTGTAGGATACTGACCTGGCAGATGAGCAAGCAAATTGCCAAGCACTGTCACCTTTAACTAGTCAGTGCTGGGTAAGGAGCAGAGGCATCCTAAGCTCAGAGCAAAGGAGGAGAAGGTCAGGCATTTGTGCCCTCCACTCCTCTGGGTCACTTTATGTTGACGCCATCTTTGGCCTGGAGACTGGCTCTTTCCACACAGGTCCCCCACCCATCTCCCACAGTTTCAGTAGCCTGGAAATAGCAGATTGCTGACATCACTACCCACGTATCTCGTATCTCGCTTATCCTTGTTCATTTGTCTACTTTATTAACTTCTCCTTAGGCTACTCAACTCTCACGGAGACAAGTGACTCCATGATGCACCAGCGTCTGCTCTGGAGACAGAAGGCAGATACGTTTCCCAGCAAGTGTTTCTGAGACAGAGATAAAGACTTCAAAGTGCAGACTTCATGGAGTGAAACTACATGTGTCTCAAATTCAAGCATTTTTGGGGTGTAGATGGTTATTGATAATCCCCAAGTGGAGGGAATTGTGAGCAGCCTTTCTTAAATATCTTTTTTCCCTCAAAAGCAGTTTCTGTGACAACTAGAAAAGAATCAAGGAGGGTTTTAGCAGTGAGATAAAAGAAGCTGGGGAAGGAGGCAGCTGGTGACCCAGAGTCCCTTCCTGTGATGTTTGAAAGGAGTCAGAAGTGGCAGAGCCGAGCTCTCACCAGCACAGGAGTGGTCACCGGCTGTGGATTCAACTAACACCATTTCTTCTGCTCCCTCCCACCTGTCACTTCTTATCACAGTCTCTCCCGGTCATGGTCCTTTGTGACTTTCATTTCTATTCTGGCTACTTGGCATTTGTGGTAGCAGCCAGTCACTTTCCTGGAATGAGCCAGAACACAGATACTTCAAAATATTCCTTCCTCAACCTGTTCACTACCTTGTTATTTCCCCAGGGCTTCTGGGCTGCGGTGCTAATGAGCACTGAGTCTTAGGGTCTCTGTTGTTTTTTTTTTCTTTTAGTCATTAAATGATCTCAAATATGTTATGAACTATTTTTTGTCATTTTGGATCAATAGTTGGTTAATGGGATTTTTTGTTGTTATTTTCACATTTAATGTTGCTTAGGAAAGTTAATATTGCCAGATATCTGAGAGTAAGATCACCAGCCAGCTGCACGTACTATTTTTTATTCTGTTTTACTCAATTCCATTCATCTTACTAATGTGTGTCTCTCTTTCAAAATATGTTGACATTCTAACTAGGTTCGAGCAGCACTGGGTATTATTCCCAGTGTGTCTTGACTTCTCTATCCTCAGATGTGTGTGTGTGTGTGTGTGTGTGTGTGTGTGTGTGTGTGTGTGTGTGTATATATATATATATATATATATATATATATATATATATATATGAATATAAAAGACATCCAACTCACACAGCTTCAAATCTGATTTTATCTCCATAGTCCTTCTCACTGTAAGGTGGGTATTACCCTAAAAACATGTGTTTAATCTGTCCTATAGGTGGGGATTGGCTTAGACTTTGGGACTGAAGCACATCATTGGTAATTCCCCTGTTGTGGTCTTCCCTCCCAGGAGGCTGCTCTTTTCTCTGATTACAGTGATGGAGTCTCTGTGAATTAAGCAAAGGGCATCTTAGAGGTGTGCTTTACAATGTAGTGATAAGGAGAATACTTTATAGTCCATCTGTTTGGGTCTATGCTTCTGCCTGCTGCAGATGCTAGATTCTGGTCTGTGGTTTTATCATTAAGGGGGCAATAATGGCTTCGACTTCACAACATTGCTGTCAGGCTTTAAATGACTCATAGATGTTTAGAATGAACTTAGACCTTAGAGACTAGCATTAAATCTTTTTCTTCTCCTTCTTTTCCTTCTTCTTCTTTTTCTTCTTATTCTTCTCCTTCTCCTTCTCCTTCTTCTTCTCTTTTGTAGCTATAACAGTTTAAGTCCAAGCCCAAAGAGAGACAGAAAACAATTCAAAAGATTCAGGCTAGAAATAGTCAAGAAACAAAGAGGTTGAAAAGATCTAGGAGACCCACTAAGGTGCTGGAAGGCTAAGAACAATGGCAGCCATTATTGGGAACTGTCCTGTTTTTAAGACCTGGGGTCCAGCCACACCCAGAGCCACAGAACAGGAACTGTGTAGAAACAGAAGTTAGATCTGGAACATCAAAGGCACAGCCATGGAGAGAATAAGAAACTGTTGTAGAAGTCTATTTTTAGTTACATATAAAATAATTGTTTTATGCACTTTTGGCTGAAGGGCTTCCTAGGTCTTGGCATTTTGTATTGTTTGTAGGTGTTGGATTTAAGTGGAGGATGTTTGATTGTCCTTGATTTGCATGTGCTATCAGTAGTACACCTGAGGAGTTCTGAATCAATAAAAACACCTGAGCTGGGACACTCAGGGTTCCACTCTCCAGTATGGTGCTGGCCATGATGGCAGTTCCCTCTGCTGAGGTCTGGCAGAGATTACATCTATGATAATATCTCCTTGTCATCCTTGGTGAGCCACCACAGCAGTAGGCAGCTACAAGAAACAGTTCGCTCTCTTCTATGCCCTCAGCCTCAATCCCACAGATGCTTCTCAATGGAATCTGGGCAATGACATTCATAGGACAGACAACAAGCTTGGAAAATGTATCTGAGGGCCAGGCTGAGAAGTGGCCAGGAAGCTGGGCATCGGTTGCACAAGAGTAGCATCTGCTGTGTGTGTATCTCCCCAGCTGCTCCACTCAGTGCTTGCTGTCCTGAGCCCCAACATCTGCAGGTCCTGACCTTCCCAAGCAGAGGTCACTGAAGTCAGCCTGCACTATTTGACCCTCAAATCTTACTTCACAGGGAAAACATTTTCTGTGGGTTGCTTTTCACATCTGTTATTTTTGGCAGTGTTACTGGCCAATTTCTACATAGCCAACCAGGTCATCTATAAAATGCTGATCCAATTGAATACTAGGACTACTGAATTAACCAATGTGGACATTTTTTCCTCTGTGTTGGTTTTGGTCTTGAGTCTAAGACGTCAGTGGTACTGAAAAGAGAGAACAACAGAAGCCAAGAAACAGAAAATATGGAAATAAGCTTTGAGAACCAATTCCCCACAAGTCTCTTGCCATTCTGAATTTTTCAAAGAAGAGGTATGGATATCTCCTTGTCCCAGGCAGTGTTCGGAAGGATGTTTTTAGAGCCACCAAAGACAACCATATCCCCACTAAAGCATAAATGTGTTTATTCCCCACCACATTCACAAATTTGACTTTTTAAGTTCAGCATCCACTTGCTCACTCAGCCCAGTATGTACGTGTTTATCGCCTCGCCTTGCTTGCAGCACCTGTGCGAACAGGAGGTCAGGGACTGACAGAGGAGTACTGATAACCTGGCATAGGCATTGACTCGGATTAAACAATATAATCAATTAAATAAATAGCTGTGTTTTGTCTCTAACCCAGGAGACTGTCTTTTCTCCAACATACTGTGAAATGTAACACACTTGTGTATTTACAAATCCCATATGTTGAAGCCCTCGTTCCAACTGTTATGGTGTTTGGTGGTGGTAGTGGTGGGAGCTTTGGGAGATCACTAAGAGTAAAGCACATGTGTGAAGTTCCCATGGTAGGCTTCACGCTTGTTATGATTTGAGTGTGTTCCCCAAAATCATGCGTCAGAAACTTTATCTGCATGCAAAAACATGGGACCTGATGGGAGATGTTTAGGTTGTAAAAACTTCATTCTTCCCATTTCTCTCTTTTTTTGCCAGGGTCTTATGTATCCCTGGATGCTCTCCAACTCATGATGTAGCTGAGGATGACTTGAACGTCTCATCCTCCAGCTCTTCCCTTCCAAGTGCCTGGATTACAGGCAAACTTCAACACACCAGGTTTATTCTGCTTTGGGGATTGAACTCAGGCAAGCTAGGCGAGCATGCTACCAACTGAGCTACATCTCCAGCCCTGAGGGAAATACTGCTGTGAGTGAATTAATGTTGATTATAAAAGAACTTGAGAATATAGTCTCTCTCCCTCTCTCTCTCTCTCTCTCTCTCTCTCTCTCTCTCTCTTTCTCTCTCTCCCCATCCCTCCCTTTTTCCCCTCCCTCACCTCCAGACAAAACTCCCTGGAAAACACATCCTCCCATATAAACAGTTTTTAGCCAAATTCGTATAAATTTTCCAGGCCTGGCCAACTCCTTTCTTGATACACAAGAACCCCAGGGGACTTTATGGATTAATGAAAAAATTATCACTATAGTTGTGAGAAATGATGGATGATCTCTGAGCCAGACTGACTCACAAATTACAGGTCATTTAGGCCCCAGTGTGTGGGGGGATGGGTTCTTAGGAGAGAAGTTATCCTAATCTCTTTTAGACTTTACATAGTCTACTACTGGGACAAAGGAGACAGGTGTCTTCAGAGCAGTGCCAGTGAGCCCCATACAAACACGGCCTTACTCATTTATAAAGTGCACTCAGACCTTTCTCTGATGAAGCAGGTTGCTACTGTGTCTTTTCACCCTCTAGCTCAGGAAACAATAAAGAAAGCTGGAAAAAAGAAAGAAATCATCAATGCCCTTGTTGACAGCCTGGAAAAAGAGAAAGAGGAAAGAGAGGTAGAAAGGGGGGGAGGGAGGGAGGAAGGAAGGCAGGAGGGAAGGAAGGAAGGAAGGAAGAAGGAAGAAAGAAAGAAAGAAAGAATGAAGGAAAGAAAGAAAGAAAGAAAAAGAAAGAAAAAAGAAAGAAAGAAAGAAAGAAAGAAAGAAAGAAAGAAAGAAAGAAAGAAAGAAAGAAAGAAAGAAAGAAAGAAAGAAAAAATATTCATATCCCTCATTTACTGTCTGACTTAGAAAGCAGATGATAATGAGCTGGACTAACATCTTAACACAACATCCCAAAGCTGGAATTCCTACAATCAACAACCAACCCCAGCTCTCCCAGTCTCAACCAATATATACTCTGACCAAAGTTCCCAGAAGTCTAAGTGGCATGTAACCAAATCATAGCCAGCGGTAATGAATAATCTAAATCAAACTCACTACCCCACTACACCTGGGATGGAGACAAAAACATATTCCAAAAGCCGTTCTGTGTTTTTAGAGAAAGCAAGATCACAAAAAGCCTTCAAATCATCTCGCTACAACTGTAAGACACTGAGTTTTGAGCACTATTCATTCATGCTTACTTCTGGAGGCTCTCAGATTAGCTTTTAAGCCAACCATTGGGGCTATTTTTGGTTCATTGAACCATTAATTCCAAGTCCAAAACAAAATCCTATGAGAGAATAGATCAAAAATGTGTCCTTTAAGTTATACAAAGAGCAAGAAATTCCCTCCAGGAAATTGGTACTCTAATTATAAACTTTCTGGTTGAGAAAGATTTAAGAAGCTTTGTCTCTTTTATGAAGTCAAAAGACTTTGGTTTGGCTTCATTTTATTTTTCCCTATTCAGAACATTTGGGACTATCCACAAAACATCGGAGCAGCTGGCCCTTGCAAAATCGGGCAGGGAATATTCTGATGCTCCTAACACTGCAGAAGAAGAGATCCTGCCACCCAAAAACCCATGCTGATTTCTGAATGGTGTGGTGTGTGTGTGTTGGGGGGGGGTGTTTCCCTGCCTAAAGTATAGCTTTGATGCTGTACTGAAAAAAGGGATCCATCATGGTTTATAACCAAAGCAATAGCATAGGTCTCTTCTTCCAATTTAGGGCTTTTAGAGTGTTTACAAACATTAAGGAGATTATCACATGGCACAGATGTCCACATTTCATGACTTTTTAAGCCTACATTTAAATAGACTGACATTTCTGGAAGCTACTATGTGTATTTTCTTGTATTATTCCCAGCTGAACACAGCAAGATAAGAGCACATGCTAAAAGTGAAGGAAAAGAAGGTGATTAGACTGAAAAATACATTCAGAGTTCAAACAGTATCCTAGACCAGGTATGACCTTGGAGTAAAGGTCCGCATTTAACATCCTAGCCTAAGGTATCTTGGTCCAGTAGCTACAGATTTGACCACATCAAATCTCAAATGTTCTCTTAACCACCTAACTTTCCTACACAAAGCTGACAAACCTCCCCAAGTCCAATGTCCATAGCTCAACACTGAAGCTACCAAAGAAAGTATTTAATGACTTGGGAACAATGAGTCTACATGATAAGTCCCATCCCATAATGCTGCCAAAAGAGTCAGCAACGATGAAACAGTACATACGTTCTGTATGTCCACCTAACTAATACAATCCACCGGATGCCAAAATGTTTACTACTGATCAGAAAACTTCTTTATCAAATTTACTGGTCTGGTTTGGTAACAAATCATAAGCCATTTTCCTTGGAAAGCCAAGTAATTCACCTTGAAAGGAAAACAAGTAATTTTCTGTGGTTTGTACTTATATAGTTAAATTTGTGTAACAACAATAATCAAAGAAAAAGAGGCCATGAATTTGGGAGGAGCTGGGGGAGGATCGGAGTGAGAGGACAACGGAGGGGTTGCGGAAGGAAGGGAAGGGGAAGTCATGCACTTTATTTTAATGTATTTTAATTAAAACTTAAGAATTATTTTAAAATGTTTGTGTCTTTATATGGATGTATAAGTCTTTATATGAATGTCTGGTGCCAGCAGGGTCCAAAAGACAGTGTTGGATCCTCTTGAATGGAGTTACAGAAAGTTGTCAGCTGCCGTATGGACGCTGGGTACTGAACCCAGGTCCTCCACAAGAGCAGCATACACTTATCTGCTGAGCCACCTCTCCAGCCCCGTTGACCCACTTCTGTTTGGTAAACGAGAGGAGTGGGAAAGAACAGGAAAGGCAAGGCTTCTTCCAGGGTCACACACCTGACATCAGAGGACATAGCTCTTAACCTTGGCGAGCCAGGATCTCTGCCTCTTTTCGTTTCTCCCACATGTGGTGACTGCACTAGTGTACTGGGGCTATAGTGAGAAGATTGCTGAAATGACTGAAGTTCATTCACTTACAGCTCTGATTAAGAAGTCCGATATCAAGGTACCAACTGGCACAGCGTCTCCTGGGACTCACAGGCTGGCTTGCAGACGGCCGCCTCTTGCTGTGTACTCACACGCTCATATGCCTTGGTGTCTTTTCAGTGTCCTCTTATCTTCGTATAAGAATGAAATATATGGAGAGATGACTAGAATTGGGGAACAATTATGGGGTGACTGGGAGGCCTAGTGCCATGGAAACTCACGGGAATCTATGAGGGAGGCCCCAGCAAGGATCCCTAGTAATGAGGGATAGGAGCCCTGAACAGGCCACCTCCTGTGGCCAGGAAAGGCTTCTAGTGGTGAGACTGGAACACCATCCCAGCCACAAAATCCTCTTATCTATGGCCTATCTTCCCTGCAAGATCCTCATTGACAATGGAAGGGCAGAACCCCATGCCAAAAGAAGGAAACCCTGCCTGAATCTTCAGGCAAGGTCAAGAACTATAGACTAGGTAACCTGGAGATGATTTCTAATGATGTCATGCTCTGCTCATAGATAGTTACTTAGCCCAGTTCTCACCAGAGAGACCCCTCCAGCAGCTGATAGGAGCATATGGCCCAGGGCCAAATATCATACAGAGCTCAGGGAACCCCATAGAAGAGGGAGAAGAGGGTGAAGACCAGAGAGGTCAGGGACAATAGGAGAACAAGTACCACAGCTTCAACTGACCAGCATTCTTAGGGACTCACGGAGACTGAAGAGGAAGACACGGAACCTGCAGGGTTCCTTAAATATTTCTTATGGTTGTGTAGATTGGTGTTCTTGTAGAACTCTCACTCCCTTCTGCTGGGGTGCCTGACCCACCCTTGATATAGGGACTAATGCCCGGCCTTGTTCCATCTTGCTATGCCTGGTTTGAGCTGTAACCTTGGAGGACTGTACCTTTCTGGGGAAAAGTAGTTGTAGGGAGGGCAGTTTGTAGTTGGAGAAGGGGGGTAAATCTGAGGGAGAGTTGAGATGGGGGAACTGTGAAGAGTGGAGGGAGGGGAAGAGGGATGTTGGAATGTATCGTACAAGTTGCATAAGAGAAGAAAAAGAAAAAAGAAAAAGAAAATTATTCATTGTATTGGACTAGGGCACACATGAATGGACTGATTTTAACTTAATTACTTTATGTAGAAACAATATCACATTCTGAAGTTCTGAAGGGCAGGCTTCATATGTATTATGGAAGAACACAATTCAGTTAATAAAAAATCTCAATTTCCATGTACAGGACATTTTGGTGTCTTCCTTCTCTAATGGCATGTAGGTCTTCAATATGTTCCCACACCCAGAATAACTGTCCCCCCACATCCTTTTCACACACTTCCAAAGAGTTCCTTATGGTGATGGTGATTACAATATTCTCCCTTATCTTTTCCCTTCCAAACTTTTCCTGACAGTTTATTTTTCTAGAAACTGTCTCATGTAGATTAAACTGACCTCAAACTCCCACTGTAGCCAAGGATGACCTTGAACTTCTAATCCTCTTGTCTCTACCCTCCCAAATGCTGGGATATTTTGGTCAAGCTTTTCCTTAATTCCTCTGGAAACATCTACATATATAAATAATTGTGCTTATGAAAATAAGCATTTAGGATTTTCATCGTTGAATTAAATATTTCCATATCCTAACTTAATTTTTCATTGAGTTGAATATTAGATAGAACTCATCTAATTGCTCACCACTCCAAAGGCTGGTAATCATGACAGAATGAAACTCCTCTCTAGATTGCAAGGAAAGCTGCTCAGTCACTTAAAAAAAATGGACTGGGAAATGGGAGCAGTTTCTTTCCAGTACTAAAAAAGATTTCGTTCCAGTTGCAGAAATGCTTAGATTTGCCAGCTTGGAAAGGATTGTGGGGCAGCCCTCATCCCAGGGAGAAATGTGTCCCAATCCATAGCAATTGAGATCAGCCTGTAGGTACCTGTCAGCTAACAGATGTCCCTTGAGTGGCAGGAACATGACAAATTACATAACTACTGAAGTTAGAACAGCTCAAGCAGCAGTAGAAGAGAAATGAGAGAAAGAGAGTAAGAGTGTGTTGGGGCTGCTGTTCTGTACACAGCCAACATTTCCACTTAAGAAGATAAAATCCGACATTCATGTTGTCCAGATGGACAACAGAAGTGGGGGGTTGAGAAAGAAACATCTTGAAAGGGACCCCACCCAAAAGGCCAAAAGGGTTAAACAAACGGGAGGGCCAAGGCAAGGACAATGAGTGACTAGCTGGAAGAGTAAAGATAGACATCCATCACCCCACTCGCAGGGTTGGAATTGCTCCTGTGAGCTGAGGGGATAGGCCTCCAAGACTGTCTCAAAAGCACCCCGAGACAGTGAGTCTTCATAGCACATTTCTTCTTCCATCTTTGTTTTAGTCACTTATTTTAAACTCTTGAATAAGAAGAAAAGCTCTTTTTGGTTGTTCAATTGTCATTGCCTTTTAAGACAAGATTTTCCCAGCAAAATAGCCCTGAAAACAAAGGCTTCTTCTGAGACATACTGTCTGTGAAATGGTTTATTTTAAGCCACGATGTTATGATATCAGCAGGTTGTTACTCAGAGCTGCACTGATGAATATGTCTGTGTCACAGCAGACACAAAGCACCAGCCTGTTTCCCCATCGCCTTTCTCTGCCCTCTTTCTGCTCAGGAAGTCTGAGGACATGTTATATTACAAAGACCCAATGCAACGTTATTTCAGTCACCAAAATGCTGTGCTGATCCCAGGCCTTTGTAGCTCAGTGACTGGAAGACATGTCATTGGAAAACATTTGCAGATTGTTTTAGCAATTTTATCTGGAGGAAGAAGCCCTGTTAGCATCCATGGGATGGTTGAAATGAAATTTTACCAGCAAAGAATTGACAAAGCTTACTATCTTCTGAGGAAGAAACATGTACAAGTGACCTCAAACTTTATTTCTCTATTCAAAGATAGGATCTGTTTTCCATGATGCTAGGTTTTGTTTTGGGTTTTTATCAAATAAATATGCACCATTCAACTGCCAGCTTTTAAAACTGATAAATTTTGTTTTATCTCATTACCAGTGTATGTAACAAAAGTAACCAAAAGATGGTTTTATGAAAGAGACAGACATTTGTAGCTAAGTATACTATTGAATGTTGATGATGTCATTATACAATGAGATTCCTTTAGTATAGCTGCTCAGAATATGGATTTTAAAATATATGGCATCGAAGGATCTAAACATACCAGTATTCTTTGACTATACTTTTAGAAACCTGAGATAATGCATAAATATTTATTCATTCCAGTAGCATTTATAATATTAGTAAAACCAAGGACTGATTAAATAAGTCAGGGTAACTACATAGAGTATCATATCCAGTTATTAGTGTTTTTGAAGGCAAATACATAAGAAGAATTCAATGGCCTATGTACCAACCTTTAAGGGTTTAGCATCTATGGACTCACTTAATCCTTATAGCAACATCATTAGCCAAGAACCATTATCATTTTCTGTTTTTTAAGTTTGTCAGGTTTGGCATCAAAAACTTGTTAGAGAAAAGCTGAACTCAGATCCCCTTGTAGTAGTACGTCTCTGTGATGTTCAGCAAGAAAGACAAGGTGCCATTTTCACAGGCTCAAACCCTGGCAGACCTCAGCAGAGGGAACCACTGTCCTGGCCAGCACTGTACTTGATCAACAGTGGAACCATGAGCCTCTGAGCTCAGGTGTATTTATTCTTTCAGAACTCCTCAGGTGTTCTACTGACAGCACATGCAGATCAATAGCAATTAAACATCCCCACAGAAATCCAACACCTACAAACAATAGAAAATACCCTAGACCTAGGATAGCCCCTCACCCAACAGTGCATAAAACAATTTCAAACATAACTAAAAATAAACTTCCTCCAAACCCCTAGCAGGGCTGATTCCTTTGAAGATTTTCCACTATGCCTTTCCGGATGTTTTCTAGGAAGTCTTTGGCATCTTGTGATCTAAATGAGTATTATCTCCTTATTCATTTTCAACATAGCTACAAATGTTTGCCTCTTTCATAAAACCATCTTTTGATTACTTTTGTTACATACACTGTTAATGAGATAAAACAAAATCTATCAATTTTTAAAGCTGGCAGTTGAGTGGTACATATTTATTTGATAAAAACCCAAAACAAAACCTAGCATCATGGAAAACAGATCCTATCTTTGAATAGAGAAATCAAGTTTGAGGTCACTTGTACATGTTTCTTCCTCAGAAGATAGTAAGCTTTGTCAATTCTTTGCCAGTAAAATTTCATTTCAACCATCTCATGGATGCCAACAGGGCTTCCTCCTCCAGATAAATTGCTAAAACAGTCTGCATTTCATATAATATTTCCTGTTCTAATCTCCCCCCTTTAAAGGATAACAGTAACACTGGATAGATGTCTACCTTCACTAGGATTGCTTCATCTTAACTGATGACTTCAAGAGACTTTACTACTGCTTGAGCAGGTGGCAGAAATTGGTAGCATCTACGTAGTGCTATCTGCAGGCATGTAAAGTGAAGCAGTTAGGGGCTCATGGAGTCTTCCACTCAGATTCTACAGGAAAACATGTGAGTACAGGAAATGTGTAGCAGTGTTAAGATTCCTGCAGAGCCTCTAAGCTTGCTGTTCTTGAAATGGTGAAGGTAGAGCCCAAGTTGAATGCAGACTCCACGATGGAGATAGGAGGAAATTTAGGTATCCGCCAAGAAAAGTTACAGGCAATGAGTGGAGACTGCCCCAGAGAGAGCCTTTCAGGAATGCTTACTAAACAAACTTTAACAAAAATGCTTGAAAGTTTAGTGTCTAGGATTAAATAAGGATTGCAATTTGGTGAGCACTACAAGAACTGTATCCCACCTCTTACTTTTGTAATTGAGTTCCTTTGTGTAGCATCTCCTGACTATGTAATAGAAGCAAGAAATTAATCAAGTATCAAAGTAAAACAGATTCAGAAGCCTCCATGGAAATCGGGTAATCAGGAGTTTAAAATAATTAGGTATTCAATCATACACCCCAAATTATTATGGCTTTAGTGAGAAAAAGTAATTCTCTGTACTCATTAAATAACAAACCATAATAAAATGCAGCTTATAATCATCAGTCCTGACTTTAATTACACCCGTTTTAAATATATCTATGGCTCACATATCCAAAATAATTCACATAAGGTATACAATCAACAAAATCACAACCCCAAAAGGATTGTACCACACACATGTTGATGTAGTTGCTGCCTTCCCCAGGAGTATCTGAAATTGTAAGGCTGTGAATCTGTGTACCTTATTGCCTCTTTGTACATTATAAGCATACTAATATCCATTGTTCAAAAAGTTATCTTAAGTAATTTTTAATAAATATCCTTTTAATGCTTATCCTTTAATGTCTCTCCTTTAATGTTTCAATATCAGGATAGAAGGTTTCATTGGAAAAAACACCACCTTGAAGGTTCTATTAGACCTCGAGAAACTTTTAGACATGACTTATTTGGGGCATTCATAGAACATATGCCTTGAAAAATCTCAGTAAATATTTGCTTAATTGAATTAGAAGATATATGCCTCTTTAAGTCACATTCAGATATTTATTGATCATTTCCAGGCATTAAATACCAAGCAAAATGAGAAAACAAATGTCTTCTCATGCAATGAACATTATAGTAGGAGAGTCAGGCAATAAAAAGATACAGAATCAAAAATTGGGACATAGAAACAAATAAAGAAAAATGGGAAGCATTTCATGTAGAGAATTAAGGATGGGGGGTAACAGTATATCCATTTTCCCAGGCAAAATCTAAGTTTATGTTTGTTATTTAAGTTACGTTGTTATTTACTCTTTATTCTCAGAAGTTTCAGAACGTGAAAGAACTGTGGTCATTCTATTTCATAAAGACTTTGAATTTTACCCTGAAGAGCTCAGATATTTGTGTCTCTCTACAGAAAAGAGAACAGGTGAAGTTTGTCTATAAGAAGATAGGTGGCTACTCCAAACTCCACAAATGACAATTGTTTCTTGGGTTTCAGTTGTAAGTGTGGAGTTGGTAGGAAGTAGGCAAAGAAATGCTCAAGTCATATATATGTGCTAAAGCTTAATCTACCAGGATTTGCTCATCAGTCAGATAAACACTCCAAAGGAAAGAAAGAAGAGAATCAAGCTGTAGTTGGTTAAAATACATAATTCTATCACTTTCTTTCCATCTGAGATGGAAAAGAGCAGGTTTGAAGGAGATTTGAGAGGATTTAGGGGAAAGAGTCTCAAGATCTTGAGGTAACGGAGTGGAGAGACTAGAAGAAGTAATCGGAAGGGCAGGTAGTTAGCATCCACCTTCACAGAAAGGAGGTGATTAGTGGTGATGAGAAGGTCTGGTGCAGTGCAGCCCAAGGCAAAATGCTGAACCAGAGTCAGTTCCTCTGTGAGAGAAGTACACATTCTCAACCACTTAGTCTTCTTGGTTTGAGAAATCTAGCCAAGTCCAGAAGATGCTTTGGTCTCTCAATCCCTCTACATTTAAAAAAATTATAGGTGTCAGAAATGTTTTTATGTAGATTGAATCTTTTGTTATTTACTACTACATTGAAATTATAACTGAAAGTTTTAAAAATATTCAATTCAATTAAAAAATAAATCTATTAATGGGAGTATATATGTGTGTGTATATATATTCATATGTATATAGGTACATATACGTATAAAAGCTGTAGGCAAAGAGAAAACAATTTCTGAAATAGATCATTGTAAGGAGCAGCATTTTTGTATGTGTCTCTAGGGTCTGTCTGAATTGAAGTTGGCTTGAGTCTCATATCTGTTTCTGTATTCCCTCTGGCATACAGCAACACTGACCACCAAATAACCTGAGAAAAACACCACACACAAGTGACACAATGAGATTAAAAAGTAACATTATGAGGATAATTTTCACCCCATGGGGCCCTACTTAAAAATGCTTTAGGAACCAGGATTCACTGGACGCCCTAGAGGAAGTACCTGCCATTTCTCCGTTGCTGCAGTAAAACACCGTGACCAAGGCAATTCACAGAAGGAGGAGCTTACATGGGCTCTCAGTTCAAGGGGACTAGGGTTTGTCATGTCAGAAAAGCAAGCAGCAGGCTTGGTGGCTGACACAGAAAGCTGAGAGCTCACATCTTGAGCTGCAGTCGTGAAGCAGAGAGAGCAAACTAGAAATGGCAGAAGTCTTCAAACTCTCAAAGCCCGCCCCCAGTGACGTACTTTCCTCCAGCAAGGCCATACCTCCCAAACCTTCCCAAACAGCACCAACTCGAGCCCAGGGATTCAAGTGCCTGAGACTGGGGGGGACATCTCATGCAACACCCCACAGCATCTGAATCAGCATATAGGACAAAATCCCCAAAAGGAAGACGCTGAAGAAGCTGAGAACTGAGAGCAATGGAAATCCCCAACAGTGGCAGGAATTACATCAATAGCTAAAAATGTTCAAGAATGAGGGAAATAAGCCCTGAGCATGACATGAAGAGTGAGGGATCGAGTCGTCCTTTTGAAGTTGTGAAATTTGAGCAAGGCAAGTAGAGTCCTGCTTAATAAAAGTCAGCAAAACTAGTTAACTTTACAAAGTGATGAATACCATTCCAAAGGAGTTCTAGACTTTTAACTGCTTGTGTTCTCTCTTTGGTGTGATTTCAGTTCATTTATAGTTAAAACATAGTAATGAATGGCAATTACTTTATAACCAGCCAATCTGGATGATGCTGGCTTTCATTGTTTTGGCACTCTATAAAGCCTCTCCCGCGGTACAACAAACCAATAAAGCAGTCACTGCAATCCTTCACGAAAGTCAATAGTTTATGACATCTAGAAAGTGTTTGACGTGTCTTGTTTTATTCTTCGTCAGCTATTAGTAGCAAAGGTCAAAAAACAACAATAAGTCAGCAAAGACATCAAATGGACTTACATCTCTCTCTTAGAGACAAATGAGACCCCATGTCCCAGGAAAGTATTGATCAGAAATCAAAGTGGCATCTTCGGCTGAGCTACAGAGATGGCAAACAGGGGACTTCAAGTCTACCCCAATGCCGTATTTAGGAAAGTTTAAAAATAAATGACATCTAAGTCCCAGGTCTAAACTTAAAAGCAATTGCCCTTATTCAGTCTTGGCATTTCAAAAAAGAGCGAAGGGCAGCAGGAGAAGGAGTCTGGGACAACGGAAGAGCATCCGGAGACCCCTGCTTTTGCCAGTGAGAACATCATTTAGCAATGAGAAGAACGATTCATCAAGCTGATGCTCACATTCCCACAGTAATTAATTTTCATCCCCATCATTGAGCATGAAGAATTAGCAAGCACATAAAGCGGACTGTTATAAATGTTGTTGGGCGCACACTAAGAAGGCCTTGGCAATGTTGATATTATTTAACACTCACTAACCACCAGCAATGGGCAGGGGATCATCCATAGCCATTCAGGGATATGTCTCATAGCCTGAACAACCACTGGGGTCAGCCGGAGCCCTCATGTTCCATCGTTAATGTTGTCTGTCAGTCAGCACTAAGTAGCAATTTAAATTCTGGCAATTGTTTGAAAGATGCTTTGTTTTGGCAGCCGCTGTTCCACCACAAAGCAGACTCAGCACACATTTGATGGATCGCATGCCAATGGGGATATTTTCACTACTCGTGATGCCAGCACTCCTGGGAGAGTGTCAGAGCTCAGGGGACAATTTCAAAATTTGCAAGCCACTACCTACTACCTCTACCTTCCATGCTTGCTGAACTCTTGGAAGTATTTTGAAGGGGTGAGAAAAAGGTAATTTATTTTATACAAATAAGAGCAGGAAAGGAAAATAGATGTGGAACAATGTTTTTGGGTTAAAAAAATCAAAGCGTATTCCCAGTTATTAAATTCTTATTCTATATGCACTCCTGTATGCTCCCGAGTGTGCCATGTGGTGTCAGCTCCTCTCTGCTGGCAACGTCAAACATAGTAGCATAAGGAACTTCTGCTTCTGATTGTTGGTAGAATAGACTACCAAAAATGTTTCACAAGTGTAGAATGACCTAGAACACCACAGGCTGAAGCACTATCAGTTGGGAGAAAACCGCATCAAAACACAGGCACAGTCCATGTGCAAAACCTACCTAATGGAAAAGGGGAATGCTATGTGCTTAAGACTTCCTTCTAGAACTTCAAAGGCAGCAATCTCCAAATGTGCTACTTCATGTGATCACAGAATCAATGCTATCTTTTTTTAAATCTATACTACTATTTTTTGAGTCCCAGTGTTTTTGACAAAGCATGGCTAGATGACGCACTGAGATGCACCATCTTCATGCCTTCCAGTTGGCCTCTCTTAATTCTTAAGATGAAGTTCTGTGGTTTGGGTTGCCAGCTAATGACTTCCTCTACAAAGGTAGCAAGCACACTGTTGTCAGAAGTGTCACTCACTGAAACTATATTTGCTTTGAGTTCCACTCACATTGCCTTCAACAATTCTTTGATAGACATGTGTTATGGTTTGGATGTGAAATGACCCTAATGATTCATGCACTAAAGTCTTTGGGCATTTGAAGGACATACTCTGGTCCTGAAGAACTTTCTTCTTCCTTTGCCTCCTCTCCCTTCTTCCTATTCTTTCTTCCTCTCCACCCTCCTTGACTTCTGTTCATCCTTTGATCTCTCCCTCTTCTTCCTCCTATTTCTTTCTCTCTCCATTCTTCCTTTTTCCTTTTTTATGCCCATCCCCCAATTTATTCTCAAGTGGTCCTGATGGGAGCATCCTCCCCCCATACATCTCCTCCACAGAGATGCTGAGTCTCACCTCAGGCCCAAAGCATCAGAGTTGGCCACTTATGGACTGAAACCTCTGAAGCCACAAGTCACAGACTCTGTGACAAGTCATTTTCTCATATCTTATCACACCCACAGAACACAGACTAATGCAGGTCTAATTATGGGAATATTTGCACATAATATTTGGATCAAATAATGTTAATTGTTAAGCAAGTCATTTTGAATGTTTCATTTATATCAAGGTCACAACTCTTTAGATTTAGCTCTGGTGCTGGCCACAGCTAAATGGCAATGTTTTAGATGGTGTTGCTA
Organism: Cricetomys ansorgei; assembly: GCA_026225945.1. Lineage (NCBI taxonomy): Eukaryota > Metazoa > Chordata > Mammalia > Rodentia > Nesomyidae > Cricetomys > Cricetomys ansorgei. The sequence goes on from JAMJFZ010002461.1 coordinate 2,074,276, forward strand.
ATTCAAAGTAACTTTTTTGCAGGAGAAAATACATCATGTCAATGTGGACCCAAAAATCATTGGTAAGGAATACAGAAGAATATGAGAAACATAAACATCAAAGACAACCACTTAAAGCATTTTTTTTTCATGTAAACCATTTATCCTAAATTTAAAGAAAGTGATTAATAGGGATTTTTTTTTCTGTTTAGCAAAGGAACACAGAAAAGCCACCATCAGCCAGAATGCTTTTTCCAGTATAGTAGGGAACTTTCAATGATTTTTGAGATTTGTTTTTAGTGATTTTTGTGACTGACTTTCCTTTCATTTCTGTTGCTTCTTTTCTTTCTCACCACAGACACACCACATCAGAAGAGCAAAAACAGTTGTTCTCGTCACATGTGATTGACAAGATTGAGGCAAAGATTCATCTGGAGCCACAGCTTTGATGTGAGACAGGAACCAGGCCATCTACTGCCTGCAGCACGGTCAGGACCACTAAGCTCACTAGTCTAGGGCACGGTTCCAGAGCCTCTCAGTCTTAGCAACACTGACATTGGAGCACTAAAGCTTTGCCTTGGGGCTTCCCCATGCATTGCAGGATGCCTAGCTTTGCCACTGTCCTCTACCCACCAGAGAGAACAACACCTTGCCCTCATTATCACAGCTTAATTTCTCTCCTGACACTGTCATATCTCCCTTGTGAAGTGTATCTGCCCCAGCTGAGAGTCTCTGATCCAGATCCAATTGTGGGAAAGCCCTATGACTTCCCTGCTCTCAGAAGCCAGGAGAGCTAACTGGAGAGGAGGTCCTCTCCCATCTATAACTTAGGGGGTCTGCCTTTGGCATACAAAACTTTTGGAGCCTCAATATTTTATTTATCATTTTTCCTTATGATGGGACCAAGGAGTTCAGCATCTCTTACGATAAGGTTCCCGGGACACAAATAATCTTTGTCCAATGTGACTGTTTACTGAAAGGCACACACCTTTTTCTCTTATTTCTCAGGACTACCATGCATGCTTGCAGGAGTTGCACACTGCATGAAAACATCCACTTGAGGCTGCAAATGAGAAATGAAGTGAAAATCATGCCCCAAATTCAAGGTCTGAAAACTGACACATGGTTGCATTGTTCAATAAAGAAAAACAAAGAATTGCTTCCCAAATTCACTTAAAGGCACCATTTGGGTGGGAGGTACTTTTGGAATATGTTCAAAGGAGGAGAAAGAAAAGGAGAGTGAAAAACAGAGATGCTAGGGGAGATGGAAGCAGTGTCAATCTGGCATGGATAACATCATACATTTGGTGGTGTACTTGATGTAGTCAAATTCAGAGACAGCCACACTATACACAGATCACCAGGAATCAGGCAGCAAGAAGCTCCTAATCTACAGAGTTTGAACAGGAGTGTGGGAGAAAGTAGTACTATGACTTGTCCAACCAGGCCCCAACAGAAGGCTTGAAGCACTAACAGATGATGAACAGAGACATCCCGTCGACAAACAAAACAGGAGTAGAAGCTTTGCTACAGCCAACAACCAGGTGACTAGGAGTTGTTATAGGGGAATGCTTATTGCCTCCCACTTGCCTCAAACTGAAGATTCCACAGGCAGCGGACGGGAGAGTTTCCCCTGTGCCCACACACCTCTGCCAGAGACAGGATCTCACATGACACTGTAGGTAAACCCTTTTTAATCCTTAAATTTCACTTAACATGGTAGAGTAAGGGGAGCCTGCTTCCACAATGGTGGAGGTTAAAAGGATGTTGCTCTCGACTATTCTGGAGAAAGTTAAACCACTTCTTGTTTTTATTCCATGTAAGAAGTCACTGAACAATTGACATTCACAAATGAACTCTTAAATTTTTGCATTCTTAAAAATTATGAGTTAAAACTACATAAATGGGCATAAATCTTTTTTCTTTATACCTTTCCTTCCTTTCTTTCTTTCTATTTTGCCACTAAATAGCTATGTATTCCCACTAGAGGTTTGGAATTGTCAATACTTAAAATTATTTCAGAATTTGGGGAGTGGGGAATAGTGAGCCTTCATTCTTAGGGTAAGGTAACCAATTCTTTGAAATATAGAATACTCCTTAGACTACTCCTCCAAATTAGAATCACAAGACTCGCGGTAATTACAAGAGTTCCATAAAAATCGCCATCCTGTTTCACCTTCGTGTACTGTCTTCAAAGCTGCAGGGAAAATCTGGATATTTTTTTTTTATGCACAGCCTACCAAGCCAGCTTTTAAAATCTCCTTGCAGAGGGGTTTTTCACTATCTACAAGTAAACAGGGGCTTGCAGGACACGGGTTCCCTATTTTTTAATGAGGCACAGCCTTAGCAACCACCTGGTAAGGAAGCCGATTTCCCGAATGCCTGCTGCTGTCTAATTCCCTGTGATTCTTTGGAGAAAGAACCCCTAATGACCAGCATAGCAACGCTGTCCTCAGCACCAGGGCAGGGGTCTGCCGCACAGCACAGAGCAGGGCTCTCTTCATTTCAGGGAAATTCTTTACATCTTAAAAGTGTAAAAGGTAGATGGAAATCTAGATTCTTTTATTGTTACTTGGCCTATTTATTTCTCTGCAAAGGCCAGAGAGTAAGGTATTTGGTAGCCCAAATGAAAAGAAAAAGCGACACATAAGAGGTTCAGTCAAAAGCTTTGGGGTATAAAATATTTCAGTCCCCTGAGCTACTTAGTCTGAGAATATCTCTATTCTCAGCGGAGACTCTCAAATGACTGTTTCTCTGTTTACTCACGCAGACGTCACCGAATCATCTACTTACCTATTCATCTATTTTTATCTGAAGACACTGATTGCTAGTTGTCTATGTGATCTGTATGTAATCTATTGTCTATGTAAAAAGAGAATTCAAAATTTGTTGGAGGAGTGCGGGGTTTAACTGGAAAACTACAATTCCCAGCACCCCTTGTGGTCAGTGTGATCATGTGACTAGATTCTGACTAATGAAATTTAATCACGGGCTGCTGAGCTGCATACTGAAATGAATTTAGAGATGTGCCAGGCAGCTACTGCCAGCTTCCTGTTTCTGACACCTTCAATGGTAGTTTTGAGTAATCAGAGGATTATTTTGAGGATAATAGGACAACCACCTCCTGAAGAGAGGAGGCGATGTCAAAGTTGAAAACCAGACACAAAACCGCGCGTCTAAAAACCGTATAAAATCATTAACTTCTACTAACCGTTCACACGTGTTTACACAGAATGGAGCAATCATTAATTACAAGATGACATCAGAGACAGCGGTCATGGCCAGGAAGTGTCACAGGCAGAAGCTCGAGATGGGACCAAGACACTAGAGCAGACAAAGGACGACGGACAGCAATGAAATGTGGCATCTGGAGGGCATCTGGGGACAGAAGGACATGAGCGACAAAGCTGAGGAGATTAAAATAAACCCTGCAATTGTAATCGATGGCACCATTATGGATGCCTTGGTTTGACAAACGCGCCTGAGTTAAGAAGTCAACACTGAAGAGGTGGCGTGCTGCAGACACCAACGAGCATCTATGCAGCTTTTGCACACGTTTAAAATCACTCAAATACGAACGGTATTTTAAAATTACACAATTTTAGTGACCCTTCAACTATAAGATAGAAGTTAACAGAGTAATTGAAGGTAAGAGGAGCGGCAGCAGGTGTAAGGAATGGATGGGAAACAGAGGCCCATGTTAAAGGATCAGCGTGGTGTGTGTGTGTGTCGGGGGGGACTCTGTGGGAGGACTGTGTGTGCTACTGTGTGTGTGACTGTGTGTATAACTCTGTGTGTGTGACTGTGTGTGTGTGAGTGTGTGACTCTATGCGTAACTGTTTGTGACTTGTGTGTAACTGTATGTAACTACGTGACTGTGTGTGTAACTTCATGTAACTCTGTGACTGTGCGTGTGACTGTGTGTATAACTCTGTGTGTGTGACTGTGTGTGTGACCGTGTGTGCGTGAGTGTGTAACTGTGACTTGTGTGTAACTGTATGTAACTATGTGACTGTGTGTGTAACTTCGTGTAACTCTGTGACTGTGCGTGTGACTGTGTGTGTGTGTGAGTGTGTGACTCTGTGTGTAACTGTATGTAACTACATGACTGTGTGTGTGTGTGACTGTGTGTGACTATGTGTGTGAGACTCTGTGCGTAACTGTTTGTGACTTGTGTGTAACCGTATGAAACTACGTGACTGTGTGTGTAACTTCGTGTAACTCTGTGACTGTGTGTGTGACTGTGTGTGTGTGAGTGTGTGTGTGTATGTGTGTGTGTGTATGACTCTGTGTGTGTGTGTGTGTATGACTCTGTGTGTGTGTATGACTCTGTGTGTGTGTGTGTGTGTGTCTGTGTCTGTGTGTATGACTCTGTGTGTGTGTGTGTGTGTGTGTGTGTGTATGACTCTGTGTGTGTGTGTGTGTGTGTGTGTGTGTGAAACATGCATTATCTGCCTTTCTGGTTCTGGCTGTTTCACTCGTCTGTCTTTTTCAGCAGGCAACGTGACATTCTTCATGTCTGGATAGTGCTCCGCTGTGTAAGCAGCACACTGTTGTTACCCACTCAGTTCTGCGACTTGGCTGCTATCAATAGTGCAGTGGCAAGCATCGGTATTCAGGGATCTTGGTTGTTTATGGGATTTGATCCTATCTAATGCTAATCCAGAAATGGCGTGGGTGAATCACAGGGCAGTTCAGTTTTTCTGTTTTGAGGTATCTTCACATGATTCACACATTGGTTGCACTAATTTACATCACTACCTGCAATGCATAAAGGTTCCTTCATCCACAGCATTTATTGACATTTGTTGTTTTGGGGTTTTTTGGGGGGGCTGGGGGTGTTGATAACAGCCATTTGGACAGGCATGTAGGACCTCAATGTAGGTCTGCGTTGCATCTTCTCTGTAGCTAACGGTGCTAAGTGTCTTATGGGTATTTACTGTCCATCTGTGCATCTTTCTCTTCATCTGGACCAAGAGGTGGGAGCGGGGGGCGGGGGGGTGGGGGGGGCGGGGGTGATCAGCTCCAGATCACTGACTCAATCTGCCTCAGCATCTTCAGTAGTTTCTAAGTGTTTTTGTAAATATCCATTTTGGCATAGCAGATCCAGCTCCTAAGTCTTATATGCACCATGTGATCAGCATGTAATTGATGTTTAGCCAAGAGAACATAAGTGGCAAGATGGTGTATGCCTTCTGTCCTGTGAGGGGAAAGGAAGGCCAGGAGTGCTGGCTCTGAGCCCAGGCCTCTGACTTTATCGTTACTTCCAAGGCTCTCTTCCCTCATCAGCTACATTCTCAGACATTTTTTGACATCTCTTTCTTGCCCCTGTTCTTAGCACCAGTCAGATCTTCACTCCGTGGATTAATTAGTGAAGCATGACCTGAACATCTCAAGCAAGTTTTTCCCAATGACAGGAACACAGGTGTTTATCAACTTGTGGCGTTTCAGGTCCTCTTGCTTCCAGATTGACTTGGTGTCTTGTCTGTACTTCTGCACAAATCACCTTCACCTGATGTTGGCCTTAGCAGTGAGCATGGTTTTCCCAGCCCCACCTCAACCCCATCCATCCCCATCCACCTCAAAGCAGCTTGGCTTGTTTTCTCCCTGGTTAGTGCCTCTGGGTTTGCATGGCAGTTCTGAAGGTACTTATTAAAACATGTTCTCTGAGTTTCGGCATCTGACTGGGGGCTTCCATTCCTCACTCCCATAGCAGCAGAAACCTTCTGGTCTCTGTGTGGTAATGTTTGCACTAATGTCCACCATGGATGTGTTTAACAAAATACTATAAGAGAACAAAAGGAGGGAACCAAGGCAGGAAAGGAAGGACAAGTGAAGACACTATGAAGGTAGCCAGAAGCTTCTCAGGAGATAGATTTGGGCATACTTCTTAAGCCTGTCTTCCACCACTTCCCTGACTCTCAGTCTGCGTCCAATCCTCTGACTCATAGTTGTCCTCCCTGTTACACCACCGCTGATGCAATGCCGATTTGTTCTCTGACACACTTTAAAAATCTTCTTGCTGAAGAATGCCTGAAACACGCAGATCTGTTGGTCTAAGCGCCATGGTCCTCTCCAGCAAGCCTACAGTGCCACAGCAGTTATAGTGACTTTTTTTTTTTTGGCCCTTTCTATAAAACTTGCTCATCCTCTGAGTCTGTCTAAAGTAAGTAAAACTTCAATGCTACACCTAAAATAATCTCCTCAACAAGGGAACTCCCCAAACCCTGAGCGACGGACCCTCATTTGTCCAATCCGTCTAACACAGGGTTGTGACGTAGGGCCTAGGGGTACTCTGGCATGTTTTTCTCATCCACACAATATTCCAGAGCACAGTTATAAATAGGATTCTTGATAACTAAATCGTCTGTTCTAGAAAGCTATGATATGCTGACTTTCAAAGCCTTTTTTTTTAAACGTGCATATATGTGTGAGTGCATGTGTGTGAGAGAGACTGTGTGTGTGTACAAGTGTGCACAGCATGCCACATGTGTGGTGGTCAGAGGACAACTTGCAGGAATGTATTCTCCCCTTCTATCATGTGGGCCCAGGTAATCAAATTCAAGTCATCAGGTTTGGCAGTACGTGTGTCCTCACCCACTGAGCCAGCCAGTGGGTTAGTATGCTGGTTTTAAGCCTAGAGTCTTGTTTGTATGTTCTTGTTCTATCAAGACCTTGGAAGGGTCTGCTTGATGAAGAATCCCTCAAACTGCTAGAGCCAGATCTCTCTTGCACATGAGTTAGCTTTTTTATGTGATGCAAACAAATCCACAATGATGGAAATTTCAGCATTGGTTCTGCATTCCTTCCACAAAAGAAATTATTGGTAGAAACAACACATTGGGCTGACAAAATAATAAATGCAGTGGTTGTTCAATCAATAATTGTTTCACCATAGAAATTTTAACTTCAATAACAATTACACAGAACTCTATATTGCCTCTAAGTTGAGCTTAAGGTAGTGGTAGTGGTAGATATTTGAGAAAATATTCCTATAAATATTGAGAACGTAGCTAAGAGATAAGAGTCAGAGGGGTAGATTTTAAAGTTATTCACAGCTACAATAACTGAGAAAAAGTGTCGGTCACAGAGGACAAAGTAGCAAGACCTGAGGAACCATGTGTGGCTGACTGTAGCAGTATGCCTACAGGGCGGCTCACCAAGAACATCAAGGAGGCATATTCATGGGTGCAATCGCTTCCAGACCTCAGCACAGGGAACCACCATCATGGCAAGCACCATCCTGGACAGTGGAACCCGGGCATCTGAGCTGAGGTGTCTTTATTGATTCAGAACTCCACAGGTGATCTACAGATAGCACATGCATATCATCGCAACCAAACATCCCCTGCATAAATTCAACACCTGCAGACAATACAAAACGCCAAGACCTAGGCACCCCCTCACCCAACACTGCACAAAAAATTATTTTATACATAACTAAAAATAAACTTCCACAACAGCTGACACACAAAGAATAGGAAAAAAAAAAAGTAAGAATAGGGGATTCACGATAGGAAGGGCTTACTATCTTTAAGCTAAAAATAGGCCTCTGTACACAGTTTCAGCATCAGGAAGTTCTCTGAAAACATTGTGTGTTGCGGGGCAAGAGGTGGCTTGGTGGTGGGAAGTGATTTTGCTCTTCCAGAGAACTCAAGTCTGGTCCCCAGCACCCATGTCAGGCAGCTCACAACTGCACATAACTTCAACTGACCTCTGAGGGTAACACACACACACACACAGAGCATACACTTAGACAGATAAATAGAAGTAAAAATAAATTTTAAATGTATGTTTTCCTGTGTGTATAAGGAAGGGAGAATCTCTATGTAAGTGTTGACAACTACATGAATAACAAGGCAGTAAGCAGGTTTCTCAGTTGATCTGCTCACCGTAGACACACATAAAGCTAAAATTGTCATTTCAAGCACCATAGAAATCTAATACTCCTGCATGGAGGACCTGCAATGTGTCTTCTTAGTCAGTTTCTCTCCACCAACTGCTGGTTCCAGAAAGTCTTCATCTAATGCCTCCAACACCCAACACCTGGCTACTAAGACGACAGATACCTGTTTCTGCTCACTGTAGTCACATTCTCAGATGGGAAAGGGCAGAATCCATTCATTCTCATGTTGCATTAGTGATGGACAAACGCATGGTCCTACAGAGGTTCCATAGGAGCTGGGAAACACAGCACTGGGTATGCATGTCTGTTAGACAAATACACCGTAGAGAAGACCTCAAGCCTGGTGTTTTCTCTAAGACAAGTCGGGGGTTTTGTTTGGTTTATAGAATAAGTACACTGGTATAAAGTGTCAGGTGACATTTCAAGCAGAGAAAAAGAGGAAGAAGGAGGTCAGGGAGAGAGGTAAGACAGGGAGGAAAGTATGTGGGGGTCTGAAGATGAGCCAGGTGTAATGATATAATGTGAATGAGAATCCCACAGGAAGCTTATTATTTTGTGTATTAATGAAAAGATAATTTTAAAACTTTAAAAATGAAAAAAGAAGAGCTATTCTATAGGTTCAAAAATACTTAAATACGAATTACATTCTGAAGGCTGGAATTAGGGTCAGAGGTTAGGAGAGCTTGCTGCTCTTCCAAAGGACCCCAGTTCAGTCCCTCAGTCAAGGCGCTCACAGTCACCTAAAATTGCAGTTCCAAGACATCTGGCACGTACTCTGGCAAAGGGGAAGCCCACATAGGTGCAGCATACACTCACATCAATACATAACTGCAGGAATAAAAATGATAAACCTTAAAAAGCAATTACATTCTGTGCAAACCATACCAATTAAAAGGCACAGCATCTAACAGTCCCTTCGTCTTTTCTTATTACGTTAGTGAAGTGAAAATTTTCAATTTGAAATAAGTTGCTGATTTATTTTGAGAAATAAAAGTAACACTTTAGAGTCATTACATTATTAAGCTGCTGAAAGGGATTGTTTTTGTGCTAATTGGGCATGAATGTTTATCATGGGATGAGAGGTAAGTATCAGCCGGTAATTAAAATATTTTGGAATTGAGGTGGAGGTTTCCAGAAGCAGAGCACTAGAAAGGAAAGAGCATGGATAACTTTAGGTCTCGCTAAAGCAAGGCTTTAGAAAAGATAGGCTTACTAGGTGGAAGAAAATAGGCAAAAAAAAGAAAGAAACTTTGCTTGAACATTTGGGTTCATGTTGTGGCATTTATCCAAGCTCAGTCAATTAATGAACATTTATAAATCAACAAACCACCGTCCCAAAAGCAAGGGGTGGGAATTCCTAGCACGGTGTTCTTGGAGCCAGTGGAAGTGGCCGGGTGCTTGAAATCACTCTTCAGCTGCATACTGCAGAGAGAGAATGATGCTTAAGGTTTTCAAACAAAATGAGAAGTACATTTTACTAACTGAAAGTTCCCTCTCCCACCTCCACAGCTCTAAATATTTCAATAGGCATTTGGAAAATAATTTTCGTAAAGTTTAGTGAAATTTTTTTTGTAAAATTCAGAAATCTAGAAATTGGATTTAGAAATTGGAGGTTTAATTTTTAATAGTTTAGGGAAATTTAAGGTAATATTTTTCATGCACCGTCAAGTAAAAACAATTTTATTTCAAAGAAAATTAACTACTCTTTAAAAATGGAATGGGGAAAAAATTCTCCATGTCATCATCCAAGCACGGCAGGACACATGTAATGAACTCCACGCCTTTTTATCCATAAACTCCTTTCTTCCAGCACTGAAGTTTTTGTTTCTTCAATTCTTACATCTTTCTCTTACCAACTTATATCCCTCCCCAAACCTTGGACCAGTTTCTTCATCAAATGTAGCATCCTGTAGTAGCTCATACAAGGATTCTGAGCAGAGACTAAAATAAACACACATACAAAACCCAAGCAAACAATAAACATCGTTACCATTTGTTTTGTGGTAGCTTAGAAATGTAGGCATGAACTTTCTGTGTGAACGAAGGTTGTACTTTCATAGTCAACAGCAGATTCAGTGTTTGTGTTCTGTAGACTGTCTCTGTGGATAATAGTCTAGTGCCTTTCTGCTTCCATTTCCACAGCTGTAAAATGTGACTCATAGTGACAACCGTAGCTGTCTCACAGGGTCTTTAAAATGTGCAGATGAAGTAATATATGCATTGAATTTGGCATAAAAGAAGAATGTTGTAAGTGTGGCATAATGTCCTATAGCTACACTTACTGAGATCTAGGCGCTGTGCATCAGAAACCTCCAGTTCCTAGGAGTATCACCCAATATTTGTCATTACAAGGAGAGAAAATGCCAAGCCAACTTCCTGCTTATAATGTCACTTGGTCTATGGAGAGTTTAATCCCTTTCAAACATCCTGTGTCTTAATGAATCTCCCTCTAAGAAGCTGAGCATCTCAGAGGAAACTGCTACACCGTGCTTGGCTCCACTGTTTAAGTAATTCCACACAGGAAGCTTGACTGAAAAGCACACTGACAAATGATATAACAAAAACAATTTGTGTTATTCAAAAAAGCCTTCATATTAGGCAACAAGTGGTTGTTCCTAGTCTTTTAAAGAATATCAATTCAAGAATTTTTACTTGCGACTTTTTAAAAATCTACATGCCACCATATTTTCCAGCTCAAAGTGGCTTGTGTACTTTGCAATATCTAAGACCTTAGCTTCTGAATTTTATCTCTTTTCTCTGTGCTGAGGGAAAGCAAGGGCTCCTGATTTAAAACCTGCCTGGTTGTCTCTGGACCACTATAACTGAGAGAAAGAATTGCTGGGATTTCTTTAATGTTGTTTTTGCTTTGTTTTCTTCATGTTTTCATTTATTTGTCCTGGCATGTTACAAATAATACCTTACTGGCCTTGTGAGCCTTCGCCTTACAGATTTAACAGTTTTTCTATTTTATTGGAAACCTATGCTACTGATGGCCCTGGGTCCTTAGACCAGTACTTTGAAGGCACTATCTCAGGGACTGATGCAGAAACTAGAACCATCCTGAGCATACAGTAACTTGAAACCACCAGGAATTAGACCTTAATCTAATAACCAAAAGCAAGCATGTAGTACCCCATCTTACTCTAGAAACCCCAAGGTCTAAAAAAGAGCCTTTCTGAGACAGCGATCTCAGAAAAAATGGCTAGCATTAACCCACTGACAAACTGCAAACAGGCAGTGGTTCTTGTAGTAGTCAGCTACCGTGTGGGCTCAGCAAGAGAGACACTGAGGCATTTTCATATGTAGAAGCCCTGCCAGACCTCAGCAGAGGGAACCACCATCCTAGCCAGCAACATACTGGACAGTGGAACCCCGAGTGCCTGAGATCAGGTGTTTTATTGATTCAGAACTCCTCAGGTAGTCTACCGATAGCACATGCAGATCATTAACAATTAAACCTCCCCCACAGAAATCCAACACCTGCAAATAACACAGAAAACCAAGACCTAGGCAGACCCTCACCCAACAGTTGATAACAATTTCAAACATAACTAAAAATAAACTTCCCCAACAGGTTCTCCTTCCTCAAGCTTCCATTCCCAGAAGCCTCAGACATACATACACTGGAAATCAATATGAGATGTTAACAAGCATCTAGTAAAAAAGTTCCCAGAGAGACAACTAATCTGAGATATTTGGATGCTAATGCACAGACAAGTTTGGGCATGATCTCCACCTTCCTGGCTAACTAACGTCACAGGTAGTTAACATCGCTAGTTCCAAGACTGGCCCAGGAACCTATAGTACCTGACATGATTGAGTAAACTTGAGAAGCACAGAGGTGGCTCCACTCATAGAGGAGGGCAAGCATGGGCTGGAGAGGAGAAGAGAAGCAGGAACATCAGCATCCATCTTCCACCCAGCGACATTCTAATTGTTCTAGAATTCCCCAAACAGAAAGAACCCAGTGCAAAAGAAAACCCTATTAAAAGTGTCCCTCATGTTCCTTTCTTGATAATTACCCCCACTTCATCTACATTCTTTAATCTTCAAAAGGGAGACAAAGGAAGGGTGAGAGCAAGAGGGAGTGAGTGTGTGTGTGTGTGTGTGTGTGTGTGTGTGTGTGTGCGCGCGCGCACGTGAGTCCATGTGTGTGCACTGGTCTCTCTTTGTCATATGGTAACTAATCTGACTCACCCCAACTGTTTGTTTTGGTATAAACTGGCTGTTACACATGTTGGCAGTTTCCCACATCCTAGATCCATTCTGCAAAATCTCTTGGGAAATATGCTTTTACCACATATGAGCAAGCATGCAGGTGTTCAGAATGCAAGTGGGTTTTTATTTCCAACAGAAAAGCTGATTCTGGGAGGTTATGCCATCACATTAATTACAATCTGAGCTCAATACATTTCCTTATTCCACATGTTCATCCCCCACACTGGCCTGAGGGTGAGAAGAAATGAAGTCACAGCAGAATAGCTGAACTCGGGTTTCTCTGACATGACAGTATTACACCGGCTTCATGGCTGATTCATTGTCTTAATCCCTTCTTTACCCACCAAGCTGTTTAAGTAGGAAGCAGCCTGCACTAAATAATAACCATATTCATGGAGGATAACAAGAAACAATGTCTGTGATACAAAGACTGTAGAGCATACCATCGTTTGATCTTCTATAGTTGTGAGAGAAACTGAATGTTGTATATTAAGGTTTAAGGTCAAGCTTATGGAAATGTGTTACATTTATTTAAGTCTGCGGCATTTGAATTGAATTCTCTTGGTGGTTTTGATGTCCCTTACAGGAGTATTTATTTTAAACAACCCTTTCTGAAATTATTAAAATAATAGGAATTAGAAGAACATGATACAGAATGATAATTGAAAGGCAAAACTATAGGTAAGAAAATCATCTATATATACACCTTTGTGGTCTGAGGAGATTTCTCAGTGTGAACGGTGGTTGTGGTGCAAGTATGTAGTCGTAAGTTCGAATCTCTAGAGTTCGTATAACTGCTGAGCATGTGGATTCACACACCTGTAATCACAGTGCTCCTTTGGGGAGATGGGAGGGGGAAACAAGATCCATGGAAACCTGTTGTTGGCCTAGAAAACACAGCAAAGAAATCCCTCCTCAGCAAGGTGAAGAGCTGCACGTGAGGCTGCTCTGACCGCCACACATGCACCTTGGTGCATGCATACCCACACGTACACATGCATGAAGATGCACATACTTGTCACATACACACAGAATTTTTTAAAAGTGAAGTTCATTAGTCAACAGAAACAAAAGGTAATGATGTATGGAAAGGAATATGGCTAGGTTATGTTGTTGGCCTATGTGACTGGCTGGAAATTCATTTTTTGGTAAGCGATTTCATTTAACTCTCAAAAACACTACACTTTGGAGTACTATTGTCCACATTTGGATAGATGATTAAACTGTTTCAAAAAGCCAGAGTTACTTATTGAAGCTCATACAGTAAGGAGCAGACTGAAGTTTTGATTCTGAGCATTTGATTCTGAGCCTCACATTATGGGCTCGAACACCTCTCTAGGGTGTGGGCAGAAGACAGGAGGAGCTAAGGGGTAGGAGGCAGCAGAAAACAATGGCACTCACACTGCAAATCTTGTTTATAGCAGAGCAGTGGTTACTGGAAATTTAGATTTCTTAATGATACTAGTTCAAATGATTATGATTGTGTAAACTTTATGTTAACATCATCGTTTAAATGGCTTGTCTTCATTCAAATGAAATGTGCATAGGAAAAGAAGCTTCTGGTTTTTTTCTAACTCCAGTCTTCAAACAGTCTATAGGTTTACAAAAGAACAAATAATTCAGTAAATGAATAGGTGAAAGAACATACACTTTAAAAAAAGAATCACAGATACTCAGTGATCACATGAAAGAAGATTTAACATCTTTATCTATAAAGGAAATATAAGTCAAAATTATCCTGGATTCTGTCTCCCTACAGTCAGAATAGTTATCTTCAAGAAAGCAGACAGCAATAACAACGTAGAAGATATGGGGGCATCTAGATGTTGTTGGTGGGAATGTAGATTAATTCAGCAACTAAGGAATTCAGTATGAGTGCTCCTCAAAACATAAAATAGAACTGCCACGCAACCCTGCTTTATCATGCCTGGGCTTATACAGAAAACCTGAGGGTCAATGTACAACAAAGATACCTGTATACCAGTGTCTATCATGGCCCTGTTCACAACGGCCAAGTTATTGGGACAACTGAATTACCCATCAATTACCCATCCATTCATGGATAAATGAATCATACACACAATGGAGTACTGCTGAAACATAATGAAGAAGTGCACGTTGCCATTTGCAGGAAACTGAGTAGAACTGGAGACCATCTTGTTAAGTGAAATATGCCAGATTCGGAAAGACGAGTGCTACGTATTTCCTTCACATGTGGAAGCGAACAAAAGATAGATATGAAAGTGAAGAGGATGGCTTGAGAAGATCGAGGGAATCATGGGAGAGGAGGGTATTCTAGCTGCTTTCTGTTGTTGAGAGAAAACACTATGAACAAGGCAACTTATAGGGTTATTTAGGCATATGGTTCCAGAAAGATAAGAGTTAATTCTGGCAAATTAGCATGGCCAGAAGTGGCAGGCAAGAAGCAGCAGGAAGCTAAGAGCTTATCTCAAACATAAGAATCAGAGAGATCAAACCAGAAGAGGAGTGAGGCTTCTAACTCTCAAAGTCCACCTCCAGTGACAAACTTTCTCCAACAAGGTTGTACTACCTACATCTCTCAAACAGCATCACTACCTAGGGACCAAGTGCTCAGATGCTGAGACTATGGGAAACACTTCTCATTCAAACCGCCACAGAGGCTAATAGAGACATAATTGTTACTGAAGTATATCCTATGTAAGAATAAAAATGCCACAATGAAGCACATACGTAATTTATTTTGCATAAATATAATACGCTAATTAAAATGTTCAAAAGAAATAATTCACGTGCTTCTGCGGTAGTACATCTACTATGTCAGCTCAGCAAGGAGACAAGGAGGCATATTTTCATAGGCACAAACCCTTCCTGACCCAGCAAAGAGAACATCCATCATGACAAATTCCATACTGCACACTGGAACCCCAAGCATCTGAGCTCAGGTGTCTTTATTGATTCAGAACTCCTCAGGTGTTCTACTGATAGCACGTGCAGATTATATGCAATCAAATATCCCCCACATAAATCCAACACATGTAGATAATACAAAATGTCAAGACCTACCCAGCCCCTTACCCAACAGTGAATAAAACAATTATTTTATACATAACTAAAAATAAACTTCTACAACACATTTGACCCATCAGTGGGTGAGGAATACAAATGTATATAGTCCATCTCAAAGATTAGTCCACTATGAGAAGGGTTCAACTTCTCTGAGTGAAAAACACTCAGCATCTCTTGTGTCCTCCCTATGGAATGTGTGTTAATAGAGAAGGATAACGGTGTGGCATGACTGCTCTCCCTCTGACACTGGTGGGAAGGTCATCATGCCAATCTTTAGATGTGTGTGCTGTGCTGTCCACCATCCTATAAACAAATAGCTTCCGTTGAGCTGGTCACTGTGGTATCTGCTGACTGCTTTACTGCAGCTGAGAGCTGGATGACTTATGACTCAGACTTTTGGCTCAGAACCATCAGCTCACAGGAACCATCAGCTGCCTCCTGGTTGCCACCCGATCCTGTTTGCATCTCCTGTTTAATCTGCAGCTCCTCTTGCACCTGGCCCTAATTAGGATCCCACCCCCACCCCGAAAGCACGTGCTGTTGAGTCACTGTGTGCTCTGCAATGCCTCCAGACTTTGGGCTTGGAATATACACTTGAAGATACTCACCTGATCTCTAGTAGCATCCTTTCCAAGAACCAGTGACTAAGGCAGGAGCCTAAACGTTACGGAGCCTCCAAATCCACAGTCCTTGTAGTTCATCCCTAACCAACGCCTCATTGACTTTTCACTCCAGCCTTCTCCATGTGCGTCCTTGGCCTTGGCAGCAAGGGGTCTTTCTTTTATTTCCTTATGTCACTTCCTCCTTCAACTGGAGAAAGCCTATAATGGAAGGAAGGAGTTCATTTCCCTAGTTGGAGAACACTGTGAACAGAGAGAGTTCTTCAATCTCTGCTTTAGTGGGCTAAAGGGAGAAAGAAGGAGCCTGACAGCCCTGTCTAAAGACAATAACATCGCGAGAGCTAACGCTGCGCACAATTCAACTTTCCTGTCGGAAGCTGAATATTAAGTAAGCCTTTCTCATTGACTCTGCACTATCAGTTTCTAGTGCAGTCCCATGTCATGTCTATTCTTGAAAAAAAAGGCTAAAAGTCTAATATTTTAAAAGGCAAAAGAGAAAAGCACATCAATAATTCTCAAACTATGTTGCCATTGTGCCTCCTTGTGCAGAAGAGATAAAAGGACTGTGGTTGGTGCGCTCTACGGACCACAGGGCGGACTCAGTGCTCTGCTACCATAGCTGCTTGGTTTTGCTTCATTAGCTCTGTTTATAGCCTAAGCTAGCTCTTCGCAAAAACCTCTAACAAATTATCGCTGCGTGTTAGCATGACTAACACTAAAATACTAATAATGGAAATATTGTGAAAAAAATGGAACTAGAAATTTACACCTTGCTGGAAGTGTAAAGTCCTGCAACCCAAAATAATTTGCACTTTCCTAAAAAATTTAAACAAACGCTTGCCAGATGAGGCAAGATCTCCTAGATCTTTACTCAAGAAATAAAAGTGAATCCATGTGCACACAGAGAATTATGCACACACGTTCACAGATGCTTTAGGTGTACATGCTCTACACATTCAGCAAACTCGAAATAGCCCATGGATCCTCAGTTCAGTAAAGAGGGAAACAAATTATGGGATGTCCGTCACGTGATATACCACCCTACACAGGATAGAGTATGACTGACTCACACACACTGTGCTGAGTGAAAAGGGCAGATACCGAAACACCGTGCATTCGTTGGTTCCATTTAAATCCAGTTCTAAAAGAGACTGTGCCGATGTACAGCGATCAGAGATTGCTAAAGGTAGGTGTGTGTTTGAAAAGCACAAAACACAATGTTTTAGGATTCTAGACATTTTTAGTAGCTTGAATTTGAATTCACGTCTTTTACATCCCATCTAACTATGAACCTAAGAAGAATAGGTGCTGATACATATGTAATGATGCCTTAAAATGTTACTGAAAATAATACGAGAAGGGGAAATAATTCAATTTCCTACTGTCTAATTTAGGGTTACTATTTCTGTGATGAAACACCATAACCAAAACAACTTGAGGAGGAAAGGTTTATTTCACTCACAGTTCCATATAGCAGTTCGCTATCAACAGAAGTAAGGGCAGGAACTCACACAGGGCAGGGACCTGTAGGCAGGGGCTGATGCAGAGGCTGTAGAAGAATGCTTCTTACTGGCTTGCTCAGTCTGCTTTCTTATAGAACCCAGGACCACCAGCCCAGGATGGCCCCACCTACAATGGGCTGGGCTCTCACACATCAATAACTCATTAAGAAAATACCCTGCAGGTTTGCCTACAGCCCAATTTCATGGAGGCAGTTCCTCAATTGCGGCTCCCTCCTCTAATGACACTAGTCTGTGTCAAGTTGACACAAACGAGCCAGTATACCTTCTGCAACTGAATAGTGATGTATGTGTTCAATCTTCCCTATGGTACCCTAATAGTCTATAGGTTACAGAAGTGTGTGCACAGTACTGCTACCGAAGAAGGTAGCTCTTTTAGATGTGTGCTGTATAACTCTAGGTTAAATCTCTCGGGTTTGCTACCTCATGCACTGATTGGAGAGTGCTTTATGCTGACACAAGCACGGGCAGATGAGGAAAGAAAACAAAGCCAGGATGCAGTCCTGTGCACCACTGACAAGCAGGTGACTGGCATAAAGAAGCAAGGTGATCTATCATGAGGAAAACCTAGGGAAAGGGAGGTAGGGAGGAGACATGGTAAAGTCAAACTCTTTTAAATCCAAACTTACAATGTCATATTGCAAGGAAACTCGTTGACCATGGATTGCTAGAACCCAGTGACACACACAAAACAAAGTGTCAAATAGTTTGTATCTCTGCCGTTAGGAAAACGTGACTCATCTTTCCTGTGTCACAGTCATTTGAGACCTGAAGAGCAGGACTGTCTTCCTTTAGAGGAACAAAAATGTAAAGGCTTTAGAATTAAAAAAATATAATTATCTTTGAATTTAATTAATATAATTTTTCAAGTCAAATATAAGCAAAATTATTTTCCTTACTGTTAAGGCAGATGAAAAAATTATACTTGAAAATCTGTTAAAAGACTTCAAATAATAACTTAAAATATTAGTTGGCAAAGCTACATTCTCATAAACTTTGGGTATTGAAATATGAAAAAGTAGTTCATAAGCCTGGTTACCTTAAATGGTTGAGCAGCACAGCAGAACGAATGCCAATTGTTCCTCTACACATAGAATTGTTCTAAATTATAAATCCCTATTTGAAATGACACTTCATGGCCTTCCCATTGCCTACAGAGTAAGTCCCACCCCCTTAGAGAAATAAACTTAGTCACATAGACTCTCACTTGTATCCAACACTAGTCACATTCCCATCGCTGTGGCTGTTCTAACCTAAGTACATACACCCAGGAACCATTGTGACTCTGGCATTCGAACCAACACCTCTTTGCTTTTTCCTTTATTATTGACATCAGTCATCCTATACAATTCAGTTCAAACTCCATCTCCTCTCTGAGATGTAGGCTTCGTTATTTTTCTTCTCCATGTCTGGTGCTAGCATGACAATTTATACTCTCTCAAGACTGTTGCTAACTTTATGCACCAACGTCTCTAAAGAGAGCTAGATGGTTTTTTCTTTTTGTTTTTTTTCTTCCCCCCCCAGGGACAGAGCAAAATTCTATCGAGTCTTGTTTTATTTTTATTCTTCCAGTGGTTTTGTATGGCATCTGTGAGTAACAGAATATAATGAATTGAGTTTTACTGGTCTTGGCTCCTGTGTGTTGGTAACATTTTTCTTCTCTCTTGTTTTTCCTTTCTGATCTCATTTATTCTTTTGCACTATGGTATAAGGTTGGTTTAATATGTTTTATATTTTGCAGGACTATTCAGACCTTTGGGGGGGATCTCCTCACTCGCAAAGTAGTAACAGAAAAGTTGACATCACCGTGACTCGGAATTTTCCTTTAAAACTCACACAGCTTTGTTATTTCCAACGTAATAGAAGAGCAGTACTGTGTGATGGTGCTGAGTCTGCAACTCTCCAACAGCGCCCCCTGTACGTCAGACTTGTAGCCCCCTCTCACCTCCATGCTGCTCACATCTCATTGAAATGTTATGTGTGTAGGTTTTTTGTTGATCAAGATAATTGTAAATAATACAAACCCACTGTGGAAATCAGTACTCAAGGAATCCCAGGTGAGATTTGATTTTAGAACTTCTGAGATGTATTTCTACCACTGATGTTAGATGCATTATGACTCAATCTCTGAGATTACTGCTCTGCAGCCCATGTAAATTACTAAGACAATTTAGTTATTTCATTTCGCATGATCACTTCAAATAATCAATTGGCTACTGGTGTGTAATATCTATTCCTCCATCAGTAGACACTGAATCACTTCATTTTCAGACACATTGACTATTCAATGCTTCAGAACCAAATAGAGAGCTTCCACTTTGCCTCTGTGTTTTTTCCTAGATGTTCTATGAGACATCAGGTAGGACTTCATCCCAGATGATATAACTTGGAAGGGAAGATACATAAAAAATGGAGGTAGGGAGGCATTTCTAGGAAATGTGAAAGCCCAGGTCATGATAGACAACCCCTTGATAAATGGAAAAGATGTCATGATTCCAGTAGTTGGGTTTATTTAACAAGTGCCCATGTAGCGCTAACTAAAAGCAGTGCCCCACAATTTACAAATATTGTTTCATCTATTCTTCCTATCAAATCACAATTAGACAGGGACTATTCTAGCCTTTTTTCTTGAAGGGAGTAAAGCTGCTCTTTGCCCAAATATTTGTGGCTAAGAAATGACAGAATGAAGATTAGAATCCAAGAAACCTGGCTCCATGGCCTGTGGGACAACCTTCCTGGGTCAGTTGCTTCTTCCCCTTCTCTACCCTCACCCCAAGTCACTGTCGCCTGCAAATCCATCAACGTAGTTCCAAACCAGGAGTGCTTGAACCCTCTGTCCACAACCTACTTTTCCTAGGCAAGTTGCTTCTACTGTCCTCCCCTCCCCCAAACCTGTCTTCACCTGCAAAACCCTCCTCTTTTTTAGTATCAAGGACCCAATAGTCAAGATTTGGTGAGGATATCATTGTTGACTCCACAACATTGCTACGTCCTTATATATTTCAGTTACTACATATATTTAGCCTGAGTTGTAAACTTTTTACTTAAAAGTAATACAGAAAGATACTATGGTAATTACAACCACATAAAATTGAGCTGAACACAAGTGATCCTCAACATTTCATTTTTAAAGAATGAAAATTTGTCATTTTTTTTTTCAGTAATTCTTCAACCACTTTCAAACTTGCAGCTCTTTGAGCTATCTCTGACCTCAACTCCTCATTTCAAAGGCCATTCTTTTTTTTTCCACATTACTACATAAATTATTCAGAAAGAGTCCCTGTGCCTTACATGTATTATTTACCTTCAAAGACTTGTTAGGAGATCAAGTTTCTTTCCAATGCAACTTATCCTAACAGTCAACATTAGTTGCAGTCATATAAAGTGCAAACAAGCCTGAAAAACTCTAATGAGCTTATGATAGAATGAGAGCAGTGAGCGGGGGAGAGGAGGGTCCAGCCCCACCTGATTGGCCGGTCTCTACAAACAGTACTTTCCACATCTGTAGGAGGACATGTGATACAAGCATGCTTTCGTTTCATCTCTAAAATGGGTAGTTCTACCATTTCTAAAAGTGAGTAACTCAAGTTAGACAATGATGGTGTCCGGTTCTATTATTCTTCAGGCAGCCAGTGGATCCCACAGGATCAGAATAGGTGTTTAATAGTCAGATTTAGGCACCGAAGCATCAGAATGGAGAAGTGTTTCATGTTCTGTGAAAGAGTAAGAGGGGATAGTGGGGTGACAAGTGTAAACAAGGACAGGGGTAGGAGAATGGGAGAGAAGGGTACTGGGAAATGAGAGCAAAATCTACAGATGTGTGAAGGAACCATATTGAAACCTACTGCTTTACAAGCTAATTTTAAAATAGTATTTCAAAGATTAAGGACATAGGTGTCCCTGTGTTCATGGACAATGCTGATCCCAGAATTCATGAGTTATTAAATAAAATTCCTAGTGCCAGCTGTTGGATACTTCCTTACACACTGATGAGTAGGAACGCTCAAGAGACCCCCAAGTCAATACAGGCTATTGCCGTTGCTCTTTGCTCTTGGTTGGCCATAAGAACTAAGAATGTGTTAAGAATCTATTGCTGACGATAGCATACATCCTGGTTGTGGAACACCAAGAAATAATGTTAGGCCTGAACTAGAAACTTCCTCTTTGTTGGCTCTTGCCCACATTGGATCACAAAGCCAAAGCAAACCCAAAATGAAAAGACGTAGACTGGGATGGAGACTTGGTGGGGCGGGTGCAGTTGTTAGGGAAGGGAGGAGGCGTGGAGAGGACAACAGACAGGGCAAGTATGTGTGTGTGTACATGGCATCAGAAGGATGAGTCTGAGGAAATAGGAAGGGATAATACTGTACAGGCTGGGGTGGCGAGTGAGTGATGCTCGTCTCAAACAGATGAAGGACCATTATCTAGATGAGAATGAGGCCTATTTTATAGGGCCCCAAGAAGCATAATCAGAGTCAAAAAAGCAAGAATCAGAAGGGAAACAAATCTTATCCATGTGACGGGAATAAAATTGAGTATAATATTCTGGCCTATAATTTTTCTCCAAGAACTTAACTATTACCTCCACCATAGTTTTTCTTCTTTATATACAGCTATTAACCTTTTGTTATTTCTTACTGCTTGAGTTTTCCAGAAACTAATTTAGAAATACGAAAAAGGAAAGAGACTTCTCAGACTCGATAGATAATCCAGATGCCTTACAAATGATACTTGTTACTAAAAGTCTGATTAATTTTATACTGCCTTTTTATAACAGGTGTCATACTGAATAAACTCATCCACACATGATCTTCTGAGGAAATAAGAAGTATCATGCTTTGCAAGTGCTTTACAAGCTTCCCACATAAGGAATAATGCTTGTATTTCCTGGCAGGCACTGCAGTTGTAAATTTTTATAAAGAACCAAAAACTGTACTTCAAATGGTCCTCCTGGGACAGAATATCAGCAGCCAGCACCCATCACCCCAATTGTTAGAAAATATTAGAGGCACAGCATGGACATACTACATCACACTCTTGAGAAATGCCCCATTCAAGAGACTTAGAGAGAGATAAGGATGTTATGGAACAAGAAAAGAATACTTCTCTAAGTAACATGTCACATCCTATATCTGTCCTATTGTCCATATAGGGTACAAATCCCTTTACTATGTGTAAAACCTAAGTTGGGAATTTTATTAATGTCCGTTTCCTTAGGTCGACATATGGCTCTTTCAAAGGTAATGTGTAGAAAAATTCACACCACTGGCCCGTGTACTTCCATTGAAACTCCATGGCCCTTGTGACTTGGACAAGTTGATTTCAGTGCACTATACTCTTTACTAATCTGGAAAGGGTATAGCAGCTTCAAAAGCCTTCATCTTATTTCTTACTATGTATGATAAGCCTGCGGACACCAAAACTGCTGCTTGTCATCGGCTTCTCACAGGCTCCAGATAAGCAATTCCCACTTTAAAAGAGCAGTATTTCAGATGGTCATTCCCATGGCACAGTTGCTTGCAGAAACCAGTTTCATGCCACTCATGGATGCTCTTTCAAGGCTTGTTGGAGCCTTGGTTGAGTAAGTAGACAAATAAGTGTCACCCATCTATGTGAGCACAAACCATCTTTCCCCTTGGGAAATGTTTTAAGCCTCATAGAACTAATACTTCATGAAAAACAGTCTGGCAAATGCTGCTTTGTCAACACACACACACGCACACACACACACACACACACACACACACACGCACATACACACACACACACGCACACACACGCACACATACACACACACACATGCACACACACACGGGCACACACACGCGCACACACATACACACACACGCACACACACAAGGGCACACACACACGCACATACACACACACACACACGCACACACATACACACACATGCACACACACACGCACATACACACATGCACACACACACGCACACACACCACTCTAATAGCACCAGTGATCACCTAATATCTGTAAGTTTAATGACATTTGAGACACAAAAATCCTTCTAATAACAAAGGCACAATCGGAAAGACAAGTCAGAAAGATGAAATAAATGCGTGCCAAGATTGAATAATAAATATTTGCCAGAATAGCTTAAAATATTTATAGTCTTTGAGCCAATAATTCAGAAATCTGCCTCAAGGAAAAAGAAATAAAAACACAAAACTCAGGCAAATATTTATGCCCCCAATTTTTTTTATTGCAATGTTATTTATAAAGGGATAAAAAAGCAGTTGTAACATAAATACCCAACAATGGGGTATTAAAGTGAGATATAACCGTCTGACTGGACTGTCGGACT
This sequence comes from Cricetomys ansorgei, assembly GCA_026225945.1. Lineage (NCBI taxonomy): Eukaryota > Metazoa > Chordata > Mammalia > Rodentia > Nesomyidae > Cricetomys > Cricetomys ansorgei. Next base: position 2,097,895 of record JAMJFZ010002461.1, read on the forward strand.
GTTACTGACTAGAAAATTATACTTCATAAGACTACGTAAAGTAGAAAGATGTTTATAATACAGTGTTCAATGGAAAAGTCAGCAGTTGCAAATGGCACAGATGATACAACTTCAATGTATGAAGCGCATTCACACAGGAAAGGCCCTGCAGAACTGGGGAGATGGCTCCATGGGTGCAGCACTCAGCAAGCAATTGTGAGAACCTGAGTTCAAATACCCAGAGCCAATGTAAAGACGGGGCTAGTACATGTCTGCAATGCCAGAGCTAATCCTGCAACATGGCAGACAAAGACATTGGAGGGCAGCTAGCGTGGTGAATGTGGGACACACAACAAAGATGACCTATCTCAAAACAAGGTGTAAGGAAAAGACAGACACCAGAAGTTGTCCTCTGACCTTCACATGTGAACCACACCCACACCCCCACACCGCCATGAAGTGGGGTGACTAAGCAGAAAGACACCAAAATGTTAAGTCAGCTGTTTACGAAGAGTGAGCTCCTTAGGTAGGTGCAGTTCTGGGTGTGATTCTCTTCCTCATGTACTGACATATTCTCTACATCTCACATAGAATGGAAGCAAAACATAACAAATCTGCAAATCAGCAGTGCTTCCAGTGCCAAGGAGCATGGCATCCCATGCCTCTTTACAGTTCTGTCCTGCAAGCTGTCTGAAAAATCATGGAGGCTGTGTAGGGACCACCCTCTGCTCTGTGTGGATAAATTTACAGGAATAGATAGCACAAGAAACGGTGTTGGAGCAGTGGGAAGCAGCAACTGTGCACAGTATGGATACAGTCAGTGAACTCTCCTCTACCAGGGGAATAGCTGAAATTAAGGAAGCACTTGCAGAAAATCTAGGGCTTGATGACAAATCGTGTTATGCAAATGGCTACTTGCATACTGAGGCCAGCAAGATGGCTAAGGAATAAGAGCACTTGCCACTAAGCCTAAGACATGAGTTTGATCCCTAGAACACACATGGTAGAAGGAACTGGCTCTTGAAAGTTGTCGTTGACCTCCTCATATGTGTCGTGTTGTGTACCACACCACGCACACTCACTGAATAAATTTTAAAAAATTGAGGGCTCAATGAACCATGCTTCAGAACTACATGTGCTAATGTGTGGAGAAGCATAGGAGAAACGTGGCCAATCTAGTGAGGAGTGAAATAGAACCCAAAATAAAGTAGTGTGCAGTAAGAAAAAAAACTGATGAATGCATAAATGATAAATGAATAAGCCTGCCTTTTTCATGAAATTGCCAATTACAATTTCCTAGAGAAGACCCCTTCCTCCAGCTCCTCCAGCTCCTCCAGCTCCTCCAGCTCCTCCAGCCTGTTTTTCCTAGGGCTGGTACTGAACCCAAGGCCTTCTGCTTGCTAGACAAGTGCTCTGCCGCTGAGCTAAACCCCCAACCCTCTCCAAGCAAACTTTTATTGACTCTCAGAGCATGTTGCGATTTTAATCACATTTCTCCAAAATATAATTGGCAATTGTGAGAATTAGATAAAAAGAAAATTAATACCAGTCTAGATATCTTTCTTTTAAAGAGAATTCTGATTTGGGGGCAAGTGAAGTTGAGAGGAGAAATTCTCTCTCTGGGGCAGCAGACAGCAAGGCAGGCCTTTCCCTCTGGGGTCTCAGGCTTCCTCTTACACCTTGAAGGTGTCAATCCTGTTCCAGCCACCCTAGAAAAACCACCCCTGTGGCACGTCATTGTTCACAGTTCCATCTGCAATTGTCATGTTGGTTCTATGGGAACTGAGAGCAAACTACTTCTAGACACTGCTGGCCTGAGTTGGGGGGGCGACATTAATTGCCATTCACAAGGGGATAGAAGTCACCTGGAAAGAGAGGGATGCATTCAAAATGTCATTACTGTCCATTTACCTCCTAGGGAACAACTGGAAATAATATGCAGTTTTAAATACTAAAGAGATTGATAAATAGGATAAGGGTCTTCAAGTGTCACCCATGATTCTGTTGTGTTTGAAATTAAGAGCCACAAATAATTTGTGCAAATTTTTAGGGTTTTTTTTTTTTCCATTACTCCTTCAAAAGAAGCATTTCTTTTAAACACTACTTGAGAGCCTACTATGTAAACACCCCCAAAAGCTCAGAGGAACCAAGAGATAGAAAAGCTGGGAATGGACTGAGTTACATACACGGAAGACAACCAAATTTTCTTCCAACCGAAGGATTGGCCTAGACATCTCAGGTCGACACAAGATAAGGTAGCAATTGCTGAAAGCATAGTAAATAGGAAAGATGGGGAGGGGTATGATAAAGAATCTACGCTCACAAGGCAGGAAAGAAACGGAAGAGAGGAAGCTTAGAAATACAGACGACAGGATTGCCCAGTGGAAAATGGAGCTGACGGTTGGGTTTAGTATGAGCCATGACACCAGTAGACATTTATCCAAGTTGGAAAAGAAACCTGGAAATTTGTGAATTTGATATAAAACCTGATGAAAATTGACAACCACTGGATATATTTAGGGAAGTCATAAAACTAAAAGGATTTTTTTTTCATGAAGGACTTGGGCAGAGACTGCAACACAGACATCCGCCCAACAGAATGACAGAAGAAACACGATCCCGGCAGTTAATTATTTTTGTTACTGTTCAAACTGGAAATGTTATTAAATTTAGACAAATACATAAATGTCTGCTCTAAGCTTTATATACTACAGCTTTAAGGAGTTGTTAAAAAAATCTCTTTTGTAATAGGAAAACATTTAACTGAAGTCTTTTGCTTCAGAAAATTCAGAAACCCTTTTCATTTCAAAGGCGCTTACCATTGTTAAGCGCAGCGAAAATGAAATTTAATGCTTATAAAGTGAGTATATAAAGTAATCCATGTAATTTCCTGAAAGTACTTTTTACAAAGTCTATCTGCATATATGAACAATAATCGTATTTAAATGATGCTATCAATTTTTATTATTTCCTGGTCATGAAATCGAACCACATTGTGATTTTTTTTTATTCTTTATACTTGTTTTTATTATCTACATTTTGCAGTATGTTTTTATGGAAACAATAATCATATATTAGCAAACAAATAATAGCAAACTTGACTACCTTAATCTCTAGGTCTTCTGTTAATGGTTGAAATAGCATTCAAGATGCTTTCACAGGCATGAGTCAATGATCTGCATGTATTAAATGCTCTTTGTATGACAGCCTCCTCAACCTCAACTGTCAAGGATCATAACAGGCAGTAATTGACCTGAGAACGTGATACAAAAATGTCATAACGCATGAATGAGAACACAGATGACTCAATAGAAACTCTCTACAAATGTTAACACGAGTATTCAAAATACTTGCTATATCAATATGCTTCCTTATCGTCCTCTGCAGTTGCTAAACCACACGGTGTTCTGTGGTACACAGCATGACTTTTCCTTTAACTAGTTCTATTAGTAAACTGAAGTTGATAATCAATAGCTGCGGGAAGGACTAGGAACACAGGTTTTAAATCTCGTGGGTTTTGATGGCTGCCAGGATTCTATAGGTACATTGTCAATGTTCCAGACAGGATACTCTCTCTCTCCTTCCAGCAGCCAGGTATGGTTGAGCTGAAGGCTCCTCTTGCTTTCGAGTACTCTGTCTCTTCTGCTTGATCCCACCCCACTGATTGGCTATGGTCCATCATTCCAGAATGATCTTTCCAGAAGCTCAGTCTGGTTCTCTTACTTCTAGTCTTATAATTCCTCAGTTGATACTCATCTAGCTCTTATTGTGTCATACATGGTCCATGATGATCTATCTGGCCTCTCCCTCCCTTCATAAGCTAGTTTTAGAGAGTAAGAGTCTGTGTGAGGGTTATTCCTCTGCCCGGACCTGGCCTGTCTCTCCACCCAGAGTCTGTATGAGTTATTCCTCAAGAGAAGAATGTCTCCCCAGCCAGAGCCTGTGAGATAGTTATTCTTTGGCCTAGGTCTGGTCTCCCTGCTATTCTGTGACCGCTGGGAGGCAGTGGTCTGACTTGTAATCTGAGATAAATGGAATAAATGGAAGGTGCCCTGCAAAGCCCCAGCATTCATTCTCTCAGAAGCACCAGGGTCTCCTCCTCCAGAGCCTTCTACCCCATTTTTACTTCCTCTTTGGTCCAGTAAATCAAATCTATCCTGGGCTTCAGAATTACCAAGCTGATCTGGATGCCAGTCAAAAATTCCCATTTTCACCCTGGCCTTGTGTAGTAAAACATAACCAACTGTATCATCCTCGTTTGCTAATTTTACATTTTATTTCTCACCTGCTGTTTTACAATAGAGATGAAAGATGATGCTGGGCTCTGCTTGAGAAGATGTAGTGAAAGTTCACAGTCAATTCTTCTCAAGCGTCTATCATTGAGACACTACAGACCCTCACTCCTTGCCAGGCTGGCCCCTTCACCCTGGCCTTGCTGAGGTTTCTTGAGCCCCTTCCCCAAACCTACATCTGCAGCTTCCATTTTGTCCTCTGAGCCACAAAGGGAAGAAATGTTTCCATACTTAAATTTGCAAAATAATGAGATTTTCGGTATAAGCCAAGCAATATACTAGATAAAACGTTGCACAGAATGTGGGATCTCCTATAACTTAAATGTTCAGACAATACATAGTTATGCTGCACACCTTTGAGCTTCCGGGGGCATAGGTGACACTGGGCTGTGCAGTCGGTGTCTCTGGCTTTGAGATTAAAGGCAGGTGCAGAAGGGGGTTCCGGGCTAAAGTAGACTCACTGCTTGGCAACAAAGTGTCCGATTTTGTTATTGTTGCTCTCTCAGCTCCATGATTTTAGTAACAATGGTGGCAATCAATTATATTCACTCAGAACCTGAACTCTGGCAAGATAATGCCGTATGTTTCTTTTGAGTTTTTTGTTGTTGTTGTTTTGTTTTAAACAGTGGGTCTATTCTCTTCCTAAACAAATTCAGGAAACAGAAATTCCTTAGGATTCCTTTTCAAATTTCATAAGAGTTTTGCTTAGTCTGTATCTCTAATGTGTGTTCGCAGCCATGTCAGAAGAGAGGGCAGGAACTTGGTTCTATTTCCTATTGTATATTTTCCTTTGTCTTCAGGATAGGAGATAACAGTATGCCTATGGCTCAGCTCACCAAGGAATACAAGGAGGCATATCCATTGGTGCAAACCGTTCCAGACCTCGGCAGAGGAAACCACTATCCTGGCCAGTGCCATACTGGACAGTGGAACCCTGAGCATCTGAGCTCAGAGGTTTTTATTGTTATCCTCAGGTGTTCTACTGTTAGTGCATGCAGATCATCATCAAACAGCCCCCACATAAATCCCTGCAGACAATGCAAAATGCCAAGACCTAGGCAGCCCCCCAAGACCTAGGCAGCCCCTCACCCAACAGTGCACAAAACAATTATTTTATACATAGCTAAAAATAAACGTCCACAACAGTTTTTGATGGGCTTATACAGAAAAGGGGAATTGTTGTAGACTTTTTTCTTTTTTAGTTGTGTTTAAAATATTGTTTTGTGTACTGTTGGGTAAGGGGCTGCTTAGGTCTTACTGTTTTGTATTGTATGCGGGTATTGGATTAATGTGGGGGATGTTTGATTGCTAATGATTTACATATGCTATCAGTAGAAGACCTGAGGCGTTCTGAATCAATAAAAACACCTGAGCTCAAGTGCTCAGGATTCCACTGTCTGGTATGGTGTCTGCCGTGATAATGGTTCCCTCTGCTGAAGGTCTGGCAGGGATTGCATCTATGAATATGTCTCCTTTTCTCTCTTGCTGAGCCCACACAGTGGCTAACAACTGCAAACAGCATACCAATGTGGGGCACTGACATCACACCAGTTAATCCAGTGTGGAGACAGGGAAAAAGAAAAAGAAATTCCAGACCACGCAGAGACTTCTTTTCGTTTCTTTTCTTTTCTGTAAACCTGTCCAGATACTGGTAAGGTAAGGCAGTCCTGACAAGACACCTCTGCTATGGTGATGGACATTCTACCTCATGAGGGAACCCTCTCTGCAGACAAGGTTACCAGATGTTTTTCCTATAAACCAGACTCTCTTAAAATCTGGAAAGTGTTTCCTCAGGGTCAGCACACAGAAGCTGTCTTCCAGAACTGACCAAGGTTGTATCTTGTGCTGGCAGCTGAACTTGGTACTGTAAAAGACACACCCAGGTGGTGCTGGTTTTGAAGGCATAAAGAGGTCAAGGAGAGCATCTGAGGCTTGGCATTATGAGAGGCCAGGAGAGGCCATTGGTAAAAGTGCAGCCTCAGTAGCAGTTGAAGGCCAAGAATGAAGGGGTCATGTAGATAAATTGAGGGTTAGCACTATGATGAGGGCCCAGGAGAGGCTATTGGTGAAAGTGCAGCCCAGTTGCAGCTTGAAGACTCCAGCACTATGAAGATGCCAGTACCATGGGACAACCACCAAGAACAGCAGCAGTGGAGGGGACCAAGCTGGAGCCTGGAGGACAAGCTAGGTGAGTTGCAGAGGACAGAACCACAAAAGTGACCCAAGCCCTTTGGAGGATCCCAGAAGATCATAAGTGAATTCTAGATAATTGTACATTGATAATGTTGTTCTGCTGTCCAGGGACATTGTGAAAAGCTTGGTAAATGTTTGGTTTCATTTGTTCCTGTGAATTAGCAACCCTTGTGATTGTTCCTCTTGTAAATATTTTTGCTGGTGCAGTGTTATATTGCATTGTAGAGATAAAGCAATTTTTTGTTTGACTTATACAGAAAAGGGAATTGTAGAAGTTTATTTTTAGTTACATATAAAATAATTGTTTTGTGCACTGTTGGGAAAAGAACTGCTATGTCTTGGCATCTTGTATTGTCTGCAGGTGTGGGGGATATTTGATTGCTTATGATCTGCATGTGCTAGAACATCTGAGGAGTTCTGTATCAATAAAAAAACCTGAGTTCAGACACTTAGTGTTCCATTGTTGAGTATGGCACCTGCCATGATGGTGGTTCTCTCTGCTGAGTTCTGGAAGTGTTTGCACCTATGATTCTGCCTCTTTGTCTTCTTACTGAGCTGCCACAGTGGCCAACAACTGGAGGAGATATCACCGTGTCCTGATGTGGTTATGCACTTGAAAGTTCAGCCCCAAAGAGGAACTCTTCAAACACCTCAGAGCATAACTTACTGAATTTTTTTGAATCTGAGCTTTCTGTTATGCTTTTATATCAAGTTTCAGACAAACAAACAAACAAACACTTTGTTATTTCTTGGGAGAACACCATTAATTAATATATTCATTGCTACGTTTGATGTGTGCTTTGTGCTACCAAAGTCGCATGTGTTAAATAGTTCTCAATGCAGTGGTGGGAACTGGTGTGGGACTTTTTATAAAGTTGCATCCTATGGGAAGTTCTGGGTCATTAGGGTCATGCTCTAGGAAGGGAATAGCTATGAGTCTCCTACGTTGGGTTCCTGCAAGAAAAAAAATTAAAAGTTCATCAAAGTGTTCTGATGAACTAGGAGTGAAGAGGACTTCTGACCACCTTTTCCTCACCCTTCTCTTTTAGACTCCATTTTCAAGTGTGAATGAGAACACATTCTGCGGGATGTCAGGTACGGTGCCTTTGTTTTCATGAAACTGTATACAAGCATCTCTGTCCATCATTTGAAATAGCCAGTGTTACCATGGATGCCTGCCTGCATCAGTCAGTACTAGTTCCTTTATCAGGAAGTCTGCTTTAGAAGTTGTCACACAATTAGAGCCCGCAAAACAATTTCAGGCATGGTGTAAACTGAAAGTTTTAGGCTCTCCGTATAAAGCTACTGATAATCTTAAGAGCATTAACCAAGGGTAGAGCAACTGTGCAGAGCACATAACTGTGAAATATGCTTCGTGTGGCACAGGGCTAGCCTTTCTCTACTCTTTCTCGTGGTTAAAAGATTAATGTACATGGAGTATATGTTAACTATAAAATAACTGCATAAGGTAATACGCCCTCCAGCAGTTACAGCAATAAATAGATGTTTGTGCTCATTTACTCATTAGGGGATGCATTTCCAGGAAGGGCCAGTAATGCACTTACATTGTACAGTAGTACAAATATTTCAGTTTTCTGTTTACAGAACTAAATACCCCAGAGAATAATAAGCAAAGGTGATAGTCTCTGAAATCTGAGTCAAATACTCATTGCACACTAAAAATATGTCTGGGCTGGGGCATGGCTCAGAGGGTAAAGTACTTCATATGCAAGTTATGAGCCCTGCCAGTGCCCACACGAAAGCAGGCCATGTCAGCACACATCTGTAACTCCAGCACTTACAGGTAGAGATGGGCAGATCTCTGGGGCTGCTGGGCAGACTGGCCAGTGAGTCTAACTGAAAAGGCAGACACTGTCTCAGTAAGAACCCCATCTCAAACTGAAGATGTGGGAAGAACGGTTGACAATAGTGGGACTGAGATCTGAGAAAGTGGGTGAGAGGAGCAAGGACATATCATCTGAATGTAAGAAATCATCATGGAACAAAATTAATAAAATTGAAAAAAAGAAGGCCAGCAATAGGTGCAGACGCTCAGTGTGGATCTGTGCATGGGCACACATGGACAAGTGTGACTGTACACACGTACACATATGTGCATATATCACATAGGTGCACATACATGCTTACACACATACAAAATATAAAGAAGTAACATTTAAGAATATCATCTCTGAAATGGGTAAATAGCTAATTAATCTGATTGCCTATAAAGACATTGCAGTATTGTTAACTGTACACTCAACAAAAGATGACCTTCATCTCTGATTGACACATAGCAGCTAGAATAAGGCTAATATAAACCACATGTGATTGATTAAGAATTATTCATCATGCACTTCCCATGTACCAGGTACTTTCTATGAGGTAGAAATGAGACTGGAAAGACAAAGACTTCTGTACGGTGAGGCTCAGGGCACAGAAATGATAACACAAAAGAGAACAAAGAATTTGACGCTCATGTGCAAATACACATTTTTTATCAATTTATTTGAAAAAGAGGGTATTCTAAATGGTGAGGTATCAGCAATTGACTCCTTATTTATTAATTTGACAAAAGTTATCAAATATCTTTTAAAATCCAGGCACTGTGCTGGGATGTAAGCTGAATAGTTACTCAGTCGCAGTTCCTAACGTACACCATCACTCTCATGAAAGAGGCTGTGTGTGGGCTTATTTCACAATCTCCATTGTCAGTGACTTCAACAGGCATAACTGTCCTGCCCTGGGATTTAAATATGTGACAGATATCACACTGCTCTTCGTTCCTCTGCCCATGACAAACATTACTAATGAGTTTGAGCTCTTTTTCCCTCTGAACATACAGATGGCCTTTAAAATCCACTGAGATTAACGAACAGCCTCTACAATCAATCCTATAATTGGCTAATGAGGCAAAACCTATTTGCCATTTTTCACAGGTCTTAGGCTTCAAAGCCCGTAGATGATTCCTAAGTGTGATATTTAGGAAGAATGGCCATCCACTAGCAGCCTGTATTGCTGGAGGTAATTAATGCCCAAGACAATTCCAACATCTCCTTGGCTTAGCACTATAAGCACCCATTTGATTTTCACCTTATGGGCCCAACCAGGCGATGAAGAGCTTAGAACGAGGGCTGGGGCTCTACTCTATGAAGATAAGAAAATCAGGCTTTTGTTTATTTGTTCTACTCTCGTTTTATTTTCTCAATGTAGTTGTCTGTAAGGGATGCTAGAGTATACACACCTGTAAGTATATGCTCAGTAAATACAATACCAGACAGTTCATAACATTTGGAACTTTTATTCACGATCAATATCTGTAAACATTGATAAATATGTACGAACTCCCCTATTGTCATTACATGTACAATTAGGCCAATAATACTCCTAAAATTTATATTTACAGTTGTACCACAGTTTTCATATGATAAATATGTCTATTTTTGTTGTAGTTTTTCATGTGAACACTGAAGGTTGTAGGCCTTTACCAATCTATGTCTAAGTTCTAAGAAAACTGCGTAATCTCTAGGTCAAGTTGACTTTCAGTTAGGACAGCAATTCTCAATCTGTGAGTTGAGACCCCTTTAGGGATCGAATGGTCATTTCACAGGGGTCACCTAAGACTGTCTGCATACCAGATATTTATATTACAATTCATAAAGTAGCAGAATTACAGTTATGAAGTAGCAATGAAAATAATGTTATGGTTGGGGGGTCACCACAACATGAGGAACTGTATTAAAGGGTCACAGCACTAGAAAGGTTGAGAACCACTGAGTTAGAACTTGGGATCTAGTTTGGTGCTCTGTTTATAGAATTAGCTTGGCCTCTCAACCAGTTAGCAAATCTGGATATCCCAATCATTTTCCAAGTTTCTCATTGAATACCACCAAGATGATGCCCAATGGACGTGTATCCCAAGGTGAGACTAGTCCCGTGGATTTTTGTATAAGATTCTGTTAGAAATTAGTGGATATTAAAACACACACAAAAACATAATAAAGGTTGTGTTTGATATTCACTGAAGAAAAAAAAATTGTTCAATCTGGAAAGAATCCTAGAGATGATGAAATGTATAAAATGTACATTCTAGAGTCCAGAATAACATCAGAACCTTCTGACTTTGGTGTAGCTCACAGTCTAGTATCAGGAATGAGACCTAGAGAGAAACAAATTCTACTGGCTGTTTTCCAGTCTTGAAGAATTGGGTATGGCCATTAGGGAGGAATGAATTGATAAAAATTGCCAGAGAAGCTCTCTCTGTGCCCGTCTGTGTCTCTTACCCCACTGTTCTGCTCCCTGCTCCTTTCTATCTATCTACAGGGTCCTGTTCTACCCTAGACGCAGCATCCCTCTACCTCCCCCATAAGAAATAAGCCTTTGCTAAAACTTAAAAAAAATGCTGGAGAAGGAGAGTGAGTGATCCTGAGTCAGCTGGTGCTACAGGAGGGAAGGGCCAGCAGGTGGCTGAGAAGATGGGCGTGGCATGAACATCCCTTCATGCCTACTAGCAAGAGGAGAACTAGCTGATGAAAACCATACTTTTGACACCAGGGGCCTAGAGGACAATATTTTTGTTTAAACTGAAAGCATTGCTGATTTTCTTTGGTTTGCAGTGAAAAAATCTTGTAAGGGCTCCAATATTAAGAGGCCCTATGAGACAAAACACATTTCCAATTGCATCGCTTAGCAGACTAGCAGGAAGGAAAGCCTATCAATTTAAAAACAAAACTTAGTCAGTTTCCATATTCCTTTATGATAACAAGGTACTGTAGATTCTGAAAATTGATTCAGTAAAGAAACTATTCCCAAATACATAAAGCAAGTCTTACATATGCAGGCAAATACTGAAGTTCCTGATAAAATGTATGCATAACTTTAAAATTACGTTTTGTTTGTCCTTAAAGAATCTTTCTTAAATTGACATCCATGCCAAGTTGTGAGTCCACATTATATCCATCTCACTCCCCTGAACATGAAACAAAAAGATAGAAAAGAAAGCCACTTCACCATACCATGGAGCCCCAAAATAAGTGAATATACTAGAAAGCAGTATATTCAGAAACCTAAGTCCACAATTCTTATTACTAAAATCAGTAAACCCACATTAGAGGTTTCGGGGTGCTCCTATCTGTAGCCAGCAGGCAATGGATAATTGTTATAATTTTATGTCTCTTAATTTTCATAGTATTAGATTAAATTTATTCAAGATATAGAGAGATTTCATTCATTCATTCTATAGATAGAATATACATAGCATATAATATAGGGTTAATACAGTCCATCAACCATCTGTGTTAGTACTTTGTGTACAGTTGTCCCGATACCTCTAGAAACTGGAGGAGGTGGATTGTGACAGTGTGAGAGTAAAGGACAGAGCTCTCATAGCCGCCTTTAGTATTCACAGAGCTGATCTCCAAAGTTGGAAGGCTGAGATGCAGAATAAAGAATTATAAGTAATAATCAGGGCTAAAGGGAAAAATCAATACTGTAGCTCCTAAGATTAGGGGAACTAATAAGAATCTTATCAAGTAAATCACCTCTGCCTCCCAGAAGGAAATCATCACTCAAAAACACCACACACTTATGAATAAAAGAGATAGAAAATAACTATGGAATGTCCGCTGAAGTAGAGGACAAATTAGATATGCCAATAATTGACAGTTTCACACGAGCAAACTTAGACGGCATTCAATCCATCCTTGCGCTTACGGAAACATCCCTATCACGACAGAATGGATGGTCCAGTGGGAGAAGCAAATATATTTAATTTTAATTTATTTATTTTTTCTAGTCCTTTTTTGTTGAAGTCTTGGTATACAGCCCAGAGTGGTCTTTATCTCACTAAACAGGCCAGGCTTCCCAGGCTGCCCGGGAGCTCCAGCCCTCTGACTCGGCCACTCAAGTGTTAGAATTGCAGGTGTGTACCAACACATCCCACTGAAATCAGCGAGTTTAAATAGCAGTATAAATTTGCCCTCTGTTCCAGTATCTCTTTTTGCACACAATCCACAAATAAGATGACAGTGTTCTCAACTTTCAAACCCTAAGCCTCAGAGAGACAGTAGGGGCAAAGGAGAAACCTAATGAGTTAGCCACATTCTTTGTTATATTTTTGTGGGATTTGTTCTTTGGCAATTTCGAACATGTTAATAGTGAATTCTAATTACTGTCACCCTCAGTCTCTTACCCTTTCCTCCTGACCGTTACCCACTCTGCCCCATGAGTCCGATCCCCACACTCATCTCTTTTGTATGGTTTTTGTGATCCACTGAGTTTAGCCAGCACCACCTGTTGGCCATGAGCTTGGCGTTACCCACTGCAGCACATGGTCTCATCAGCAGGTATAAACCTACACACAATATCTGCCTGCCCTCTAGAATCTACCCATCACTCATAGAGCCAAATACAAATTCCCTGGGGCCCAAGGAGGAGCTAGTGAGTGAGTAAGCAGAAATGGTTGGAAACAGTGAGAGGTTTACGGAGCCTATCATGGGGTCATTAGATCTTTGGTGTCAACTGCTAGAAACATTAGTAACAGTGACCTTCCACCCAGAGCTTCCGTGGAGATCACCTGAGTCTACAACAAGCCTCATATGGACATGCAGAAACTGAATGACACTGTGAGGGTTGTTGACTGTACAGTTCTGTGGAATCGTCTTTCATGCCAATTTATATGCATTGCACTTCCTAGGACAGTGACACTGTGTGAGATGGTATCAGAGGCTATGTATAGCAGATGTGGCCCTTGGCCCTTGGGGATGCCTGACTGGGCTTCTCTCACAGTGACCTCTGTGCTGAGGGTCATGTTATCTGTGTATGCAGTTGGCATCTGATGGATTACCATTGGCAGTAACCTGGCACATCTTACTTGCTGACCACCCAGCAGGCTGAGGGTGCTCACCCTCACCTCCCACCCAACATGCAAAGACACATTTACACAATCTTCAGTGTTCTTTCAAAGATGAAGGGAATGCTAGAGGTAAGCCTTACCCCATGTGGTGATAAGGTGCCAGGAGAAGTTGTAAGAAAAATTATGGAAAGATGGGAAGAAAATTTCAAGAGTTGTCTGAGTTGAATTTCAGTCCAGATAAAATATTGCATCTTGCCAATATTTTACTGCAAAATTTAATAATTGTGTCCTTCTCATGTGACAAACAGGTATTCTAAATGCTTTAGAAAATACACGGAGGCTGGCACACTATTAAATATGAGGGTACAGCTAGTAAGTAGGAGTGACATCTCTGGAGTCAGGCTGTCGGCCTCTACTGTCGATCATTCCCTAACAATCCCCAAAGCCGGAGCGAGTGTCAGCTCTTCTTGTTTGTAAAATGTAGTGACATTGAGACAGAAGGAGACAAATCAGACTTCTAATGATGAACAGAGCCGCACGCGGGGTGAAAAGTCTCTAAAGCATGAACGATGCACGCCACAGTTCTAGTGATCTGCTATGCTCAAAGCTCCATGAGTGGTCACTCCCAGGGCTGGGCCACTAGGCACCGTAGCCCTGGGAGTCTCACGGCAGTAAAAATGCTTTCCATCACACTGCAGAAAAGTTGTTTTGTGAACACGAAGATAGAGCAATGGTGGATAACAAAATCAGTCAGAACCAGAGAGACAATATGACTAAAAAAGTGAACAGAGCATCAGCCAACGTGTGCATAATCTTCAGACTGAGACAAATGAGTAGAGTCACTGAAGGAAAAGGGGGAAAAGATGGAAAGCAGGAATAAATGGAAATTATTCTCTGATATGATAGGCTTATGAATTCAATGAGCTCTAATATTACACATGCACACACGCACGCGCACGTGCACACACGCACACGCACGTGCACACCCACACACACATTCAAGCAAATGTGGCTCGGCTGAAAGAGAGCACATGGCTAGTACCAGCACCATAAATAAATAAGCAGAAAAACCACACTTAAAAATACCAAATCCAGTAGAAGCATTTTGTGACTCTAGCAAACCTGGAGGATCCCACCCACCATCAAATCAATCTGTGCAACAAAGAGCAGTAAGATAAAGATGTTCCTCGAAGATCACATTATAAAATCAAAATGTGAGAGCTGCTTAGATGCAAAACTGCCAAAGAAATACGAAACTAGAAACCATTGCTAAAACAAGTTACATACGTGCTAAGTAAATGAGATTCAGTATTCATGTCCACTGTCTCCAAATTTGTATGCAAACACAAGCAAATATGCGACAGGCCCTTGTGAAGAGGTTGATGAACTGATTCTGAAGTCCATGTGCAAATACAAAGCACCTAAGCTGTGCAGGGAGACAGAACACCCACTCTTAGATAACAGAATGATAGAGAGCCTTCAGTAAGTAAAAAAGATTTCTTTGCGCTTCTCATGTTAGCCTCCTGGAAATTCTGCGCATGCTGGGGGATCTGTCCTGTCACTCATCTGGATGCTCTCACTGGGGCCCTTGGAAGCCGAGGCCACAGAGGCCAAAGAAGCCGGCAATTTACATGTTGCACTGAGCATGTGCTGACAGAGGGACAGGCAAGTTTGCTTTCATCGTTGTGCATTCCAAAGAGGTAGGTGGAGGAGTGAAATGCATTTAATGTATCCCAAAGGAAAACTAGCTATACAACAGCCAGGAGGTCCTTGTTTAAAACAAATACATAATTTTGGGGAAATCCACAAAATACTATAGCAATTGCCTGTGGGGAATAGAATGGAGATGGAGGATGATGGAGGAAGGGTTATTTTTTAGTATAGTTTTAAATATATTCTCAAAAGTGATCATGTTCACAAGTTGTATTTGTAAGAGAAAACTAAACAATAACATCTTAATAGTTGGGTATGGTTCTGTCCACATGCTTGCTTCAGGTCAGTCCTGAGAGATGGATCTAGTACCAGTGCTTCAGATCAGAATAGTTATTTTTTAAAAACTTGCTATTGCTTATGCAAGTTATATTTGACATATTAACTGTTGCACCTCTTGCAGAGAAGATTGAGAAATGGTGGCTGGCTACTCTACTATTCGAAATGGGGATATGATATAAATTATTGATGGTGATATGATATCACAAAGCTATGGAAACACAAGTCAATCTGATCTATTATCCTTTTATGCATAAATGTTAAGACGGATCATCTTCCTTTTGAATGCTATAGCAAATGTGCATTCATTTGGCATTTTTGAAACATTTATATGCACAGCATTAATGTCAACGGCTTCCCACAGAGAAAGACAATGTGCAGTTACCCTCTTCAGATGTGTCGCTGAAAGGTACTTTCCTTGGTTCGGTAGTAACTTTGCATCCTCTTTAAAAGCTTCTGAAATGTTAACAGGTCTCCATTACCAGATCAAATATCTCTCACTTGCAGTTATTTAGTGACCATTTTCTCTCTCCTGGTAGATTTTACAGGGGTGGGGGTGGAGGCACTGCTTAAAATCAAGAAAACATGCTAGGCATTTCAGCTCACTCTGGGACACAAACCATAGGAGAAGCAGTGTTAGTGCCGAGCTTGAGTTAAGAAAAAGAGAAAGAACACAAAAGAAGTATGTGGAACTTGTTCTTTACAAACCTGCTAATAACTTCAGGGTTCAAAAGTAATAATAGTACAATCTTTGTAATAGTACTTCAAACTCTTTTAAGTTGTATGGTACTTCTCCATGTAGCAATTAAAAAGACTCTTACAACAAACTGACATGGCCAATGTCACTGTAATATTGAGTCCTCAATGATAGTTCTGTAATTTGAAACAAGAAACAGGATCTCTGGGATGCTTAGTTTTCTCACCTACAAGAAGAACAATTTGCACCAAATTCTGAATGGTAAGTTTAAATAAATGCCTAGGTGCCTGCTAAGGGATATTTAAAGAAAGAAGTGATACTTAAATCAATGTTTATGCTAATGAATATACTAATCAATCTTATAGAATTATTAATAGTTTAGTTTAATAGATCACTACTAGATCTGGAATATTACATAGATATGTACTTGTAGTGGTTATGTGTGTATTAACTTGGGTTTTGTACCTTCTACAATTTGGAACATGTGACTCGCAATCATCAAACTTGTTAATAGGCAGGCAATTTCCTGAGTAGCTACTCTGTAAGGGCTCATAATATGATTTTATCATTTTAAAAAATCTTCCTAAAGTCTAGTAGTGCATGGCTATAATCCTATGGGTAGGGAGATCACTTCAAGATTGTGACTATTCTAGGCTAACTCAAAACAATCATTCAATCAAACAAACTACAGCTTTTAAAGTATGAATTGTCAGCCAGGCAGTGGTGGTACCTGCCTTTAATCCCAGCACTCAGGAGGCAGAAGCAGGTAGCTCTCTCTGAGTTTGAGGCCAGCCTGGTCTATAGAGTGAGTTCCAGGATAGCCAGAGTTACAACAGAGAAACCCTGTCTCAACCCCCCACCCAAAGTATAAATGATAATTGGAATTATCATTCCAATACTATAATGCTTTAGCCACACACAGCTGCACCAAAACAATTGCAGAGCAAATGAGATATATTATGCCAGGAGCAGTTTACCAAACCATACAGAGAAGTGGCTGATCATTTAGATATTTTAGTGTCTTGGATGAAAACAGAATATCTAAAGTGATTAACAGACAGCAATAAAAATTGGCCTATAAAGATTTTTCTGCCAATCAATTCTATAAGAGCATATCAACTGACCAGAAACTCAGATTTATAGGTCCCTGGGGGAGGAGGCTTGAATATCATAGTTCTATACAGTTTTTAAATCATGTCATTCCTCACTCAACAAATTTGTTTTTCATTGCTTACTAATGACCACATTTAGTTTTCGATGAGAAAGACACAACATTTTTCCTCTAAGGAATCACTTCCTAGTGGCTGAAGCTAAGCTGTCAGACACATACACAGACTGGCAGTTGAGGGTAGAACCTGAGCAGAGGGGCGCCATATGCTGCTTTAGGTGAGAGGAGTCTCAGACACGTGAAAGACCCTGAGCTGAGTCTGATGAGTAGGAGCTTGCTGAGATGAATGAACAGGAGCTGCACACAGGCAAGACGAGGACCCTGCTCAAATGAAAACCTTGCTGATGAACTATTTGAGAAACCTATCTTTGTAACCTGAACCTGAGTCTGAGAATGAGATCTAATTTCACTGCAGTTTGCGAGACTGCTCCCTTCCCTTTTTAAAATTGCAAATATGAGCCGCTGGACTAAAGGGCCAGTGTCACCACCTGTAATTCAATCTTAATGAATAAAAATGAGCAGACAGTGTATTTCAAGAAGCTGCATCAGCAACCAGCAACAACCAGTAGGAGATGAGAAGAGTTAGTTCTTGAAAAGGAGAGCTTGGAGCACATTCAGGGGAAAACAGCATATGCATCCAAATGGAATCATTGGTGAAACCCGGCAGCTGCTTGGCTTACTACTCAGAAATGAAGAGCCCCTTGAGGTAGAAACACAGTACAGACTGGCTAAGTGAGAAAAAAGAACATGGAAAGCTTTCTCCCCACCCCCACCCCCAACCCCCCAAAAATCAGACCAAGAAATGCATCAACTGGTATTGCCTAATTTGAAAGAATATTGCTTCCCTTTATATGGGAATCATGCTAAAATAGAGATCTACCTTTTGCTTACTCTTTTGTATTTTCAGTTACCTATACCAGGTACATTTAGATACAGAGGCACTGTCCTTCACTTAAAAAAAAATCAATTCAGGTGTTTGAATGAATATTCATTCAGCACGAACGTTTGTTACATGGACAATCATAGCATCAGGATGAAGAAATAAGCATTGGCACTTACTTAGAGATTTCAGCCACAAAAACACAGTGTGTTGATGTGTGACAGGCCCAACTCCCCATGAGACTCCTTCTCAACTACAAATCAAACTCATTAAAATGGCAATCCATCTTTAGACAATCAAATCAGTGATGAGCTCCTGCAGTCACCTTGTCATGTTTTATAATGTGTCATGTTACCATGACAAATTTGTCTTCAATATGCAAGGACCCTCCATTCACCATCGTATAAAGAAAAACACTGTCACGGTTTCTGGCACAGCTCTGTTTGTCTCCCAAATATAATTTTCATGTCAGTAGACCAAAGCATTGTGAAAATAATTTATATGCACATTAGCCTGAGCTTAAACACAGATTATAAATGTGATTTTTAGACAAATGCTAGGCATATGCTGAAAAGTTATCCTTTGAGCTGAATTCTGCCTACAGGTTGAGGACAAGGGGAAATGGAGAGCTTCAGCTTGACAGTCTACAGGGCTCAGAGTTCATCATCCTCAAAGCTCTGCGAGTCAAGTTTAGGCCTCAGGTGTACCTAGACACAAAACCCTTCATGATAAAGTCATCTGCAGAAACAAAATGTTTCCTGGTTTTGTCAGAACCAGGTGGAATATCTCCGTCCGCGCCACTCACGAGTATTCATCTTGTCACCTGGGATGCTTGTATCCTAATTCCAGAAATGTGTGTTTAAACAAGATTGTGGCATCTCTTTTCTAAGGCCTCCCAGCATCTGGTGAGGTGTCTCCAATTAGTAAACGGTCTCTATCTAAAATCATTAGCAATCTGTCGGTGAAACTTTTCTCACTTCACAGAGAACCAGTGACCAGCCTCAGAAAGAGTCAGATGTTGACAGGAATCCAGTGTGCTCAAGGAAGAGCTTTCAGCTTTCATTCACCCTGCTAGAACTCAACCTTGACTTTCTCTCTCTGTTAAATAAGTCACAGAGTAGAGACACTATTTGAGGGGTTTGCCTGCCTGTCCCAGTCCTCTTGGAGAGTTACACTGAAGGTCCAGTGTATATCAAGCTGTAATTTTTCTAAAACATGAGTTTAGTGTCTTTGAAGTATTGCAAGACTGAGTTCTTTATAGCAACGGTTTTGTCTAGGTGCTCTCAATTCTCATTTGAAGTGCTTGTGACTTGGGAGTTTTCCCTAAGCCTCAGAATGCAGCCCCCACATTTACCTCCTACTCGCTTCATAGAACCCTCTCCCAACAACAGCACATGCACACAGCCTATTCCCAGACACATACTGCGCACTAGCAGCCTGCCTTTATCCATCCTCTCTGCTTTCTCTACATTTATTTATAATGGAGAAGCATTGCTGAAATGCAGACATAGATAGAGCAGACTAACAGTTCCTGAAGGTCATCTTGAAAGACTGGTTCTAACCAGGTCTGGCTAAGGGCCTGTCTTCTATGCTTTTATCCTGGGACCTGCCTGCCAAAGATTGTAGGGACAACCCATGCTCAAGCCCTGGAACTTCTCCCTTTAGATGATGACGATTTTTTTATTCTTTGTCCTTCTCAGGCTGTTTCCCTCAAAATTTTAGTTCTCTGATATTTTCAGCAGAAGAAATCCCCTCTCCCAGGAAAGATGGAGGAATGGAATGATAGAATCCGCAATCTTTTTAAACAAAAAGATTTTGAGTACATTAGTACTCAAGAGAGTGAACATCACCAAGCTAAGAAATCCCAAGAGACAAGAAACAAAGCCAGCTTAGTGTCTAAACCACATTTTACTGTAGGTCAGGGTCTAGGAGGGAGAAGCTGTGTCCTGTAGGCTCATGGGTAAGGAAAGACTTCTAGTCTACAGAGACCAGCACAGCTGAGGTTCAAAGAGTTAAACAAAGGTGCTCTAAGCCAAGTAAGCAATGTTTGAGGAAGGACCCCCTCAAGCCTTCACCTAAATGTTGATCAGAGCATGAGTGTGACAAATCAGCTTAAAGGAACATCCCCAAAACTTACAGGATGAAAATGTTCATCTAGCCACCAATTAGGGGACCAAAGTTAAGGATTCACAAGACATCAGTAGTCACACTCAGAACCTTAAATTTTGCCTTGTGCAAATAAAATATAGCCCTGGACTGTGCAGTTATAATCCCACTTAACAATGCCTAAGAGCAGCTTCAAAATGACCAGCATCCAGTAAACTTAACTATACACCATAACAAATACTAATATATATATATATATATATATATATATATATATATATATGTATATATATATATATATAGAGAGAGAGAGAGAGTTGCCTATATAACAAAGTTCAGAGTACATGACATCAATAAAAAATTATAAATAGCAGGGCATGCTGCATATTTCTTTAAGCCCAAGAAGATAGAGGAAGGTAGATATCTGAGTTCAAGGCCAGCCTGGTGCATAGAGAGTTACAGGCCAGTAAGAAATACATAATGAGATCCTGTCTCAATAAATAGATAGGTATACAGACAGACAGACAGATGATGGATGGATGGATGGATGGATGGATGGATAGATAGATAGATAGATAGATAGATAGATAGATAGATAGAGATAGACAGGCAACCATATATTTCAATCACAATGAATAGGAAGTCAATCACTTGAAACTGATCGAAAAATAAAACATTTGAGAGAAGCAGTAGAAAAGACAATAAAACTGTTTCTGTGAATTCATTCCATGTTCTACAGATAGTAAAAGACTTGAGTATATATCAGAGACATGAATGATTTGAAAGTGTACTCAGACTGTCAGTAACTAGAAACTACATTGCTGAAAATAAGAAATATTATAAATATAAATATGAAATACTCACAAAATAAAATAATCAGTTATCTCAAAAGATATGAAGGTTATTCTTACATTTTTTTCTTTGATAGTATTAATTTTCTGAAAAGTGTGGACATGTTTTCACAGAGCACAATCGTGCTTACATAAAAGACATTTGTGCCAGTGGCAGACGCCATGCACAAGGGTGGTCTCATAGGTTCATCTTGGATTTGAAAGTTCCTATTGCTTAGTGACTTTAAAGATAGCATCATGGCACAACATACCACTTAAGTGTCTGTTATGATGCTGGTGGGAACACACTTTCTGTATTGCCAGGCACACAAAAGCAAACACATGTATCATACATAACACTCAATAATTGCAAAAATGACTATCAATGACTTATGCACTTACTACATACTACGCTGCTTTTAGCCACGATTTTAGAGTATATCCCTTTAACTTATTTAAAATGTTTGCTATAAAATAGTAGCTGTAGCCCAGCATCACAGGCCTTATATAGTTCATGCTTGCCATGTCTGTGCAATATGTCAAGAAGATATTTTAGCCAGCTGACCTTCTAGGTGTATGTGGGGATACTCTGTGGTATTCTCATGAAGCAATGTTTAACACCCCGGGTTAATGATGTGACTACAGGAGGTTTTGAATCTATGATTCTTTTTTTTTTTTTTTTTTTTTTACTTTCAGTGTTTCAAAGCCAGTGAAACAACAGAGGAAAACTCAGAATCATATAAACCTAGTTTGCTGTGCTTTATTACAGATCGGCAAATTAAGCATCTGTTAGCAGCCCATGAAAACTTGCAACAAGGGAACCCATGGTACCAGGGAAGCTTATAGCTATTCAAAATACACCTAGTGCAACATTGTGGCAGATGCTTTACAAAGTCAATGTACATGAGTGAGTGAACTCCCCCTTGTACCCATAAGCACCATGTAGAACCGGGCAGTGTGCGGGTTACCAGCCTTCAGCTGTAACTTTACACAAAGGAAGTGATACACATACTCATAAGTTACTCAGCTACAAATTATTAGGTAGGAAGTTATTACACGTCATTGTAAGGAAAGACATAGTTGACATTAATCTCTCCAGTAAGAAACATTCAAACATGTCAAATGACGGTATAAGATAAAATACTACTTTTGACTGGATATTGATTGTGCAGATTTGGGATGAGAGATACAACACTGCACTTTAATTTGTAAGCATGAACACAACTACATATGGTTTCTGTAATATTCATAAACTTACTTCCTTGAATTTTTTAACTCTAAGCAAAACATTATATTAAAAATGTCCTTAAATGCCTTTCCACTATAATAACAGCAATTTGGAGGTGATTGGATAACTTTAAAAATAGAAAATGTACAATCCCAATTATTACTTTGCTCAGTGTCTCACACAGTGTGCAGTCGGCCATTTGTACACTTTCAGTTCCGACTTTTAGCAATTGCATAGAAAGAAACTTGCTAATAAGTAGAAATCCAATGAATAAAGAAGCGTCTTTCCCTTCAGAGTTGATTTGCAAGTAATTAAAAAGGTAAATATGAACCCAGTCTCACAGACTTTTATGTATTTGTTTCTTGTTTAATGTTCTCATCCTACGTGATAACATCTTCAACAACATGCCCCAACTGGTAATCATAGTCAAACCTGATACTTCTTTTTAAAAATCAAAGCTTTCATCATTAATGTTTTCCTGTTGATGAAAAATACATTTTATTCCCAAGCTTTATGGATACATCATTAACAATTAAAAACTATGTATTTCTGTTTTAGTCCATTTGACTTTCTGTAATAAAATACCATAAGCTGGCAGCTTGTAGACAAGCAAAGGCTAATTCTCACAGATCTGTGTGCTGGCAAACCCAAGACTAGGGCTCCACAGACCAAAGGGGGCACTTTCTAGTTCACATATCACACATTTTTTACCATGTCCTGAATGCAAACAGCTCTCTGGAAGACTACCAACAAATGACCTTATTCCTAATCACCTCTGCACACCTAACCCTCTAACACTATCGCACTGGTAATAAAGTTTTGATATATTAACTTGAGGAAACACATTTCATTCGTAGCTCTATTTGCAATGTATAATACAATGGATGTATTGATGTCTGCAGTTATTATTACACAATCCCTAAGTAACACATCCAACACTTCAAATGTGTGTGTGTGTGTGTGTGTGTGTGTGTGTGTGTGTGTGTGTGTAGATTATTTAGCATTAATCTTTCAGTAGGTTATAAACAAATAATTGTGCTCTATATTTCCAGAAATTGTTCATCCTGCAGATGAACAATTATCTTTTAACCAATGTCTCCCCATTCTCTCTTCTAGCCCCTATAACTACTTTATCACTCTGTTCCTATGAAATCAATTTTTAGTTGCCTACACAAATAAAATCACACAGTATTTGCTTTTCAGTATTTAGTTTACATCATCAATTTCACGCAAATGAGGGAGGATATACCTATTGTTGAGGCTTAATGGTAGTGAGATAGATAGATAGATGATAGATAGATAGATAGATAGATAGATAGATAGATAGATAGATAGATGACAGATAGATAGATGATAGATAGATAGATAGATAGATAGATGATAGATAGATGACAGATAGATAGATGATAGATAGATAGATAGATAGATAGATAGATAGATAGATAGATGATAGATAGATGATAGATAGATAGATAGATAGATGATAGATAGATAGATAGATGATAGATAGATAGATAGATAGATGATAGATAGATGATAGATAGATAGATGATAGATAGATAGATGATAGATAGATGATAGATAGATGATAGATAGATAGATGACAGATAGATAGATGATAGATGATAGATAGATAGATAGATGATAGATAGATAGATAGATAGATAGATGATAGATAGATGACAGATAGATAGATGATAGATAGATAGAGACAGACAGTCAGATAATAGACTAAATAGGTGTTGGATAGAATATACGTCATTTCAATTTGTCCCTTGACAGATGCTTGGATTGTTTTAAGTCATGGATACTGTTGGATAATGTGCAATAAGCATGGGGTAAAGATATCTAAGAATTACTATTTTCATTTCTTTTGAATATATTCTCAGATGTGAGTTTGGTGAGCCACACAGCAGTTCTATTTTAATTTTAACGGAACCTCCACACTGTTCACCACAATGCTATAGTAATTTACATTTCCATTAATTCTGTCTAAATGTTTTCTTATGCTTTATGCTTGTTTGTGTAACTAGTAATTAAGCCCAGGGCATACATGCTTTTGCAAATGCTCACCACTGAGCTGCAAACCCAGTCCTCATATGCACATTTTTACCAGTACTTTTTGTCTTTTTACCAGGAGGCTTCATAACAGATTGTCATCTTATGGTAGTGGTGTTTTTACATGGTTATATTTTAATGTGTACAGTGAGCCATGTGCTATTTTTAATCTACGGACATACAGTGAAATGATTACATCAGTTAAACAAATGTCTCTGTCAGTTTCCACAGCATTTGTGTGTGTGTGTGTGTGTGTGTGTGTGTGTGTGTGTGTATGTGAATGTGTACGTATGTGTGTATATGTGTATGTATGCATGTTTGTATATGTGAATGTATGTATGTGAATGTGTATGCATGTATATATGTGTGTATGTGTGTGTGAATGTGTGTGAGTATTATTTGTATGTGTATATGTGTATATGTGTGAATGCGTGTGTTTGTGTATGTATGTGTGACTGTGTGTGTTTGTGTGTATGTGTGCATGTATATGTGAATGTGTGTAGATGTATGTGTGTGTGAATGTGTATGTGTGTTCATGTGTGTGTTCATGTGTGTATATATGTGTGTATGTGTGTATATGTGTGTATGTATGTGAATGTGTATGTATATATGTGTGTGTTCATGTGTGTATGTGAATGTGTGTGTGTTAGTGTGTGTGTGTGTACTAAGAACACCTACAATCCTCCTCTCTCAGTAACATCTCAGTACATGATGTTATTAATTGTAGCTCTCATCCTACACTAGATCCCTAGACTCACTCGTAGGAAATTTGGTTTATGTTTCTCTGATCAGCCATGATGCTGCATATCTCTGTATGTGCTAGCTAACCACCTGTGTGTATTCTTTGTGATAGTGAATATCTCTGCATTTACTAGCTGATCACCTGTATGTATTCTTTGGAATATTGTCTATTCTCGTTTTTATCACTGTTTAATTGAGTAGCTTGAACTTTTTTTCATATTGATATTTTGTGTATATATTTTAGTAATGTATTAACCTCTAACGTGTTTTATAAACATTTTCTGCATTCTGAAAATCCATTTAATTGAATGTTTTGTCAGCTATACAGAAGATTTTAGCTCAACATCATCCTACCTATTCTTTTTTTGTGATTGAAAAATGAATGTTCATTACCAAGGAGCTTTGCCCATGCTTTTGCCTCTGATATTTATGTCTTATGTGCAAATTTTTAATAATTTGACTTGGTTTGTATACATGTATATAGTCATATATGTGGATTATAGTTCATCTTTTTGTATGTGAGTGACCAGTTGCCTCAGAATCAGTTATTAAGGAGGTAAGAAGAGATTACTGTCACTCAGGACCTGCAGTTTCTGAAACATGTTTCTAATGCCTCCTCTTTCATTTCTGGTTTATTTATTTGAGACTCCACTTTTTTCTTAATTAGAAACAGAGTTTCCTTGAAAAAAGTCAATTTTATTTAAGGAAAAAATATTTCCCAGTACAGCAGAGATAGCTCACCATTTAAGAGTATGTATTGCTCTTGCAGAGGACCCAGATTGGTTTCCAGCACCTGTACCATGACTGACAACCACCCACAACTGCAGTTCCGGAGCATCTAATGCCCTCTTCTGATCTCCATGGGCACTGCATGTACATACAAACATGTACATCAAACACTCATACACATAAAATAAACAAATCTAAAAAAAGTTAGGAAATTATTTTCCTTATTTCTAAAACATTAAACCTAAATATTTCTGATTACTGTTCCACACATGAACATTTAAAATGCTAATGATGTGCAAGTAATTAATTTCTATACAGATTCCCTACAACATGCATATTAATTTCAGTTTCATAATAAATTCCTGAATACTCTCCTCTCCTTTTCATGAAATCTCAGAGACAAAAGGATTTTTACTTAGACCGATGTATATTTAAACCCCATTCTTTTCATCTCTATCATCTTCCTATTATTGTTTTCAAATTATATAAATGAATTATTTATACATATAAATACATATAAGGTTACTCCAATGACATGCATAATGCCCAATAAATAATTGTTTCAAGCTTAGGTCACACATACACTCATGTCTTTTGGCTAGTGTCTTTGTTTTAACTATAGTTCAATTAAATAAGATGTGCTATTTCAACCACTCTAAGCACACAGAGTTTCTCCTTCATTTCTAAAGAAAGCTTTTACCAGATACATAATTTTCAACTGTTAAGCTTTATTTCCCCTTAGGATTTGAAAGACATTATCCTGCTGCCTTTTGGGGACACTGGGAAGCAGGCTGGTCACATTACCAAAGATTCTCCATATCTGTAAGTTACTTCTTTCCTGCTGATTTTTATTTGACTTTTTTCAGTTTTGTTATATCTCAATTCAGGTTGGTTTCCAAGAGTTCACATGAGTTCCTGGACTTGTAAAATCATTCATCAGATTTGGAAATTTTTCCTTATTCTAATTCTGTGCCTCTCTCTGGGTTGGTCCTTGATGGTGTCGCCTAGGTTTGCTAGACTGTTCACAATTCTCCGGTCCTTTTTCATTCTGCTCCTCAGATGCAGTCATTACAACTGTCCTGCCCCTGAGTTCATAGACTCCTTCTCCCTGCTCATGGTCGCTGCTGAGTTCCTTTAGAAAATAATTCAACTTAGGTACAACACTTGCATCTTTCCAATGCTTATACTGTCCGTCTCTTTGTTAGTCTTGCTTTGTAGAAACATCGTTTCTTGATGGTATTTAGCTAGCTATTCTTCATGCTTTGTTGATTCTTGAGCATTCTTGATCTATTGGAGGTCATGATCTTGAAGTCTCTGTATAACTCTTTCTCAGCAGTTCTCCATCAGTTCAAATCTCCTCAAGTGTGATCTCTACCAATTATTTTGTTTCCTTGAATGATCCATGCTTTTCTGCTCCCTCATGTGTCTTCTGATATAGTTGTTGAAAATAGGATATTTGAAAATAACAGCTGTCTCTCTGATTTTGTAGAGAGATGACTCAGTACCAGGATATTCTTCATTGGTTAAGCAAGTTTTCTATGGAACGAGACACGAGCCCTAGGATGCCTGAAGGGAGAGTCCTTGGTCTTTTCAAATGATGCATTCTGTCCTGTGCCACATGTAGTTTTCCAACTTAAGTAAACTTGGCTGCTTTTCTATGTCTTCATTCTTCCAAGAGCACCACTCTAGCTAGAGTGCTGGGGATATCTAGGCGGAGATGCTCCCTGTAACAACTTGTCTTAGGTGTCTGTGTGTCCATAATACCCCTGCAACTCTCATGAGAACTGTCTACTGCTATTGCTTACCAAAGGTCTGAGTAAGACAGAGACCAGTCCTCAAGTCATTCTTAGAATATAAAAACTTTGAAATAAAACTGCTCTGCTTCTGCCTGTTCTAGTCATGGATCTGGCGACCAGACCAGCCCCTCTTTCAGCCCAAGAGTGCACTGGACCAGAAAATGGGGCAAGAATAAGCAAGATGCAGCTCTGAATGTGACTTTTCCTGATGGAGCACATGCACCTGTCTGCTGTGGGACTTTGGCTGTTTCACTCAGAGATCCCAAAGAGGTTTCTTTTTTCAACTTCTATGTGGTTTTACCATTGTTATGGGGAAGGAAGGACTTGGACATCTCTTGCTCATTCTTTTGTTAACATAGAGCCTCCTGAGTTCATAATACAAGCTAAAAATTTTATTTAGTCATCACTATTTAATCACTACTTCATGCAAATGAAGCAAGAGATTAATGTTTCTGAAACATTTATAGTGAGAGAGATGCACTGCCTTCCTTTTAAAGTTCATGACAAAATGTGGGAGGCACTAAATACATCATCTGTTTCTTTGGGAAGAAAATCATTCACTATGTCACTGCTAGGTCAAATTCTCATGAAAAATGCCTAAAATTTCATAACCAGCTCTTAATAAATCCAATTATGAAATCACATCAAGGTGATATGACCCCCAAATATAAGCAACCTACACAACTAGCAGTCTTCTTTTCTTTTCTTTGTTCTATTGAAAGTTCTTGTGTCTGAAAGGTCTGCATTCTCCTCCACACATGGGTTCGTTTGATTACTTTGTTGTCCTTTATATCACCCACTGGAATTTCAGTTTGAATTTTATTTCATATACATATCTTATTATCTATTAAGTTAAGATGCATTAACTTAAAAGACAGAGATTGTTTCTGCTGGCCATGGCACCCCAGATCATAGAGCTCAATCATGTGTGATCCAGGTACAGACAGAAGGGGCTGTGTCCATGTTAGTGAACTTGTCAGCTATGAGACAAACACAACAAGCTCCTTCATTCAGAGACTAGTGTCCTTTTTATTATTACGCCATTTTAAATCCGCTATCCCTATTACTCTGATGAGAACAAAATTGAACTTTATGAAATAGCCATTTCCAGGCAATAATAAAACTGTCTTACAAGCAAAATTGCAGGTACGGGGTGCTAATGGAAAATCAATTTTCCATATCTTAACCCTGCACATGGAGAAGTCCTCATGAGGCTAGGGGAGATAATGAAAGAGCTTGCCATGGTGAATCTACATCTGGATCAGTGGAGGAAATATTTTCTATAGACAATTTCCAATATAGCAGAATAGCAAACTGGTCAAATGTAAGACCAGGTCAAATATATATGTATATATATAAATATATATATCTTGCTGATGATTCTAGGAATAGTCTTTCCAATGTAAAATAGGCTTGGGTAAGTCCTGTCATTTCTGAAAGCAAAACATGATTTACCTAGCAATCACTCCTGCTTTGGAAAGCTGATAGGCAACTGGTTGCTAAGCAACCATTAATTTCCTTCTTTCAACAATAAAAATAAACAGGCTACATATTCCTCAATAAAAACAAAAACAAACAAACAAAAAGTCTGGATTCTGTGAAGAACTGACAGAGACAGGTCAGGAGGCTCTGGCCAGATTCTTTTAAGTGCACTGTCCATTATCAGGTAACTAAGACTTTCATTCTTATTCTAGGATGTAGAGGAGAATGTGGGGGGCTGGAGAAGCTCATCACATCATAAATGGAAGAGATTAGGGAAAAGGCACTGAAGCAGAGCTACAAGGAATACACAGCTACATCTGTCTTCTTGCTCATGGCCATGTACTCCAAACCAACAAGAAACACCAAGCTATTCAGAATGAGGTGTAGCATGTACACTAGAGTTCCTGTTTTCACAGACAAATCAAAACACCTCCCTTGATAGCTCTTATGTTTAGGAAAATTCTTACATTTAACACTTATTTCTGCATCCAAAAAATTAGGCATGCTTTGAAGAAAATCCAACGTATGACACAATTTTTAAAGAAACATAATGAAAATATTTTACGATGTAGAGTAACAATGTGGATTAAGACAGCTGAGCAGAGAAGGGGCCTGTTTAGCTCAGAGTTTGAGAGGTTCAAAGGGTTGGCATCTGCATCAGCTCAGCTAGTGAGGGTCGCAGATGGCAGCAGGAGCACACACAGGAGCAAAGCAGTGACATCTGCAAGGTACAGCAGAGAAGGAAGAGGAGGCTAGACGGGGCTCCTCCACTTTGACCTACGAACCTCCCATTAGGTCACCATCTCTAAGTTTCTACCTCCTTCCAACAGCACCAGGTGTCAACCCCTTACATAGGGGCTTCCTAGCACACTCAAACCACAAGCAAACCTCAGCAATACCCTGTAGGTGTCTTCTATATTGAGTTTGCTTCTGTTGCCTGTTATTAAATAAAAAAAACCATTCCCAGCCTTTCATAATCATTTGGATGTCAAATTTGGCATTTCTTGCTTTCAAAATGTATTTGTTTATTTATTCATTTATATATTGTATATGAGTATGTATGAAGGTATGTGCACCATATGTGAGCCTGGTACCCACAGAGATCAAAAGATGGTGTCAAATCCCCTGGAACTGAAATTACGAATGGTTGTGAGCCACCACATGAGTGCTGGGAACCAAACCCATGTCTTCTGCAAAAGCAACAAGTGCTCTTAACTACTGCTCCAGCTCCTGTTTAGCGTATTTGGAGCCTTACTTGGGGTCGTTCATTAACCTACAGATATTGACCACTCATCAGTAATATGTCTATCTATCGACTATGGATTCATTCTCTGAACTTTGAATTCTCATCCTCCAATTGACTGGAGTGGATTCTCCAATAAACTGAAGATGGACACTTATAAGATGGCTTAGGACATGTTCCACGGCATTTAAGTCACATTCCATCAGTCAGAAAAAAGAATTACCAGTTCAGCTCATATACAAAGACTGTAGAAGCAGCCTAGCCCTTTGGTTATAAGAGTGACAAAGTCACAATACAAGAATGTCTGGATACAAAGAGATGTGGTTCACTGTGGCCATTATTGTCACAAATGATGAAGGGTTATTTCAGCAAATGCCATCAACCACACTGAACTCTGGTCAATCCTTTTGTATATCTTCAGAATTGAATGTCATTGGTTATTTGGCTAAATTGATTATTATATGCGAAAGCCTGATCCTGCCATAAGCTTGGCCTGAGGCTAACAAAGAAAAGGCTGGCTTCTGGAGAGATAACCACCTTACTTAAGGCAGGGGCACAGAGAAGTTGATCCTTGAAGAAGGCAAAAATACTAAGTCCAATGGAAAAAAATCATATACACACAAAATTTTATATGAAAGGTGTGTATAATGGTTAATATGAAGTGGTAATTTGACTTGATCTAGTCACCTAGGAGACAAGTCCATAGGCATTTCTTTGAGGTAGTTTCCAGAATGGGTTCACTGAGGTGGACAGGTGGACTCTGGTGAGAGATAGCATCTCACAGACCAGGGCTGGGGACTGCAGAAATAGGAGAAAAAGAGCTGAGCATCCGCACCCATCACTTTCCACTTGCCAACTTCATCTTATGTCTCCAGTCCTGCCGCCATGTCTCCACCACTTGATGGCCTATATCCCCTCAAACTGGAGCCTGAGTTAACTGCCTTTTTGTCAGGTATTTTGGTCATAGCTATAGGAAAATCAACGACTATAATATAATTATTTTCCTTTTTAGAATATTTTGGAGGAAGGGAGAAATCGTGATGAGTAAATCATCAACATTATCTATCACTGAATCAGACTTGCAAATAAAAGGAGTTGTGAGTCAAAGAAGACAAGACACACACACACACACACACACACACACACACTCATGGAGAAAAGGGCCTGGATTGTGTCTAAGAAAGCAAACTGTAATCTCCACCAGTAGTCTGTGCCAAACAAAACTAATAAAAACTAATTTCAAGCCACCAATCTGTCATATCCCATCAGATGGTGGTCTTTTGCCAACAAAATCCTGAATTCCTAGTAGATAACTTATCCAATTTCATTACTGATTGAGCTCATGTTCTTTTTTATATTTTTTTATTTTTGAGATTATCATTATAGTCTTAAGTGTATATATATATATATATATATATATATATATATATATATATATAATCTAGACAAATTGAAAAGAGAAGCACTTAATAAGAAAACACATCATATAACAAATTACTTAGAAATAAAATAATTAGGAGTCTTAGCACCATTGGGAACCATTAATATAAGAATGACATATTTTCCTAACCTTAAAAAAAGCTTCAACCCATATAAAGTTAATGGCTCTTTATACCACAGTAGAATCTATAAATCAAAAGCCAAAAGCACTTCACTAATTACTGTTTAATCCAATTCTGGACATTATTTGCCAGTTGCACGATGCTTTCACTTCAGAAACCACATTTTCTCACTCCTTCCATGCAATAAGATAAAAGAGGAAAACATCAGGGGAGCTGGCGACTTTTAAATAAATTAAACCGAAACCTCTTTCTACATTGTAGTTCTCCTTATCAATATTTAAATCACTTGTATAAATATTGTATCACAATAGCCATGAGAATGATATGTGTGAACTGCTTATCACACTGAAGGTACACATTGATCATGAAACTCTGGTGATGAGTCAGCTCCATAGAACAGTGTTTTATTCTGGCTGAGTTGGCTTTAATGACTAAAAGTCTGGAAAAGTTTCTTGTGAAGAGATTCAAGAAAAAGGAGTGTATGCAAAAATACTGTGTGAAACATCCTGGCATTGATATGAACGTGTTAGGAAAGAAAAACATTTGGGTATTTCTCAAGCGACAGCGGATAAAGTACAAAATTGAGAACCACTTAACATTGAAACTGCCTGTGTAAGTACAGAAGAGAAATCACAAAATCCAGCATGCCTTCATGATAATCATCCAGAAGAAACTATGAACAGAAGTTTCTTATTTAACATAATACAGGCCATATTTGGAAACCCTAACACCATAATACTAAGTAGGGAAAGTCTCAAAGAATTTCCTCTGAAATCAGGGATGAGGCAAGGGTGACCATTCTCTTCTCTTACTCTGCATGGTATTTGGGACCTGTGGTAGTAAGGTAAGAGAAAGGAATAAAAGGATACACATAGGAAAAGAAGTCGACATGTCACTGTTTGTGGATGATATGACCCTGTACTTAAAAGACCCTAAAGCTTCCACAAGAAAACATTTAGCCCTGATAGTTTCAGCAAAGTAACAGAATACAAAGCCAACATATAAAAATCATTTGCTTTTCCATAATCAACTCAAATTGAACAAAATTTAAAAGATTCTACACAACAAACCTTGTTAGTTATACACTCAGTAGAGGGTTAAAAGTCAAAAAGAAAACAGTCTACTCAGTGAAAGAGCTAATGAAAGGAACAGTTCTCAAGTGATGAAATATAGGGCGTGGGTAAATATCTCAGCAGGTAAAGTCCTTGCTGCTATCAAGGATCTGAGTCAGGATTCCTGACATCCATGTAACACCAAGAACAGTGGTGAGCTCCTGAAGCACCAGCACTGAGAGGAGTGGAGACCGGCATCCTAGATTGTAGTTTCAAGTGGAATCCTCCCACTACTCACGTGTCGGAGCTGGAGTTCCTCTGCCAGGAGTACAGCAGCTGCCCCTGGCCAGCTGCGGGCCAAGGATCCACAGGAAGGATATGGTGTGTGTGTGTGGGGGGGGGGTGTTGGCATGGGTGTACAGCATCCTGACCTTGTCTTTGGATTTTTGGAATTTAAATATAACAAATTATTGATATGTCTCTTAATACCTTTACGATTTGTATAACCTTGTACTGAATATGTAAACAAGTCCAGCTGTTCCCACTTCATAATGTCAGCACAGCTGGACTGGTGTGATA
The DNA here is from genome assembly GCA_026225945.1 of Cricetomys ansorgei. Taxonomy (NCBI): domain Eukaryota; kingdom Metazoa; phylum Chordata; class Mammalia; order Rodentia; family Nesomyidae; genus Cricetomys; species Cricetomys ansorgei. The sequence continues at coordinate 2,131,352 of JAMJFZ010002461.1, forward strand.
AAAGTGTTGTATCCCAAAACGCACTGATGTAATGACACAACCCAGGGGCTCAGTGGCTAAGACCAGACAGATAAGTTAGATAAAAGGCTCAAGAAGACAGCTGTCAAGCGTCGCTGACACATCTCGCCTGGACGCTGTCACCCTTCGGGTTGAACCTCAAGAACTGTGTCCCAGCATCCAGAGACCCGTCGCCCGGAGAGCAGCCCGGCAAAGTAGAAGACAGCCACGGATCACACAGCACCGCGGAGCGGATCACGAGCCTTACCTGCGAATCAGGCCAGACTAAGGAGAGGTACTGGGCGTCACTGTGTGTTGTGAGTGTGTGAAAGTAAATTGAGCAGCAGCCTGGCATGTCCCCAGACAGTCTTCCCGCCTTACAGCGACTCACGACAAACCTTGAGGGCATCACTTGTTTAAGAAAAAAATCACTTTATTTTTCTGGCCAGCCAAGGTGGAAATGGCTATTGTTTTTATTTAATTTTTACTTCCGTGTTAGTTTTAAAATGATTTTGGATCTGATCAGAATGATGAATTAGCAATCAGTATTTTATCAAAAACCAATGTTTTAAATTTATACATATATTGTGCACTATTTTTCACATCCGAGCACCTAAGCAGCCACAGCAGCCGTGTGGGCAGTGCGCCAGGGCTTTTGCAATCTTGTGCTGGAGATAAAGCACTGCCTTAGCTGCCCTTAGACTTTTCAGGTCTTTCACCTGGATTGTTGTTGTCATGAGAAAACTGTACTATTAATAGTAATACAAATTTTTCTAATATCGAAACATGTGTTAAACCATGTGCTTAGATTCAAGACAGCCGAAGTCCCATGTGAACGTCACAGGAAAGCATAGTTTGACCAATCACAGCTTGAGGAGGGTGGGCCTATCCTGTCTGCAGTAGGGATTGGCGGTGGCCTGTGACCAACCTATCAGCTTCCCCTTCCACCGGAAGCCATTTCCACCCTTACCATGGGCCTGTTTCCATTTGTCTTTTTTTTTTTTTTTTGAAACCCTGCTGGGAGGTGGGGGGGGGAATCCTAGGTTTGCAGGGGGAGGCATTATGTACCCCCCCAACCGCGTGAGAGTGAGAATTTTTAAAGTTTTTAAGTTAGAAATAAACAAGAGCAGAGCTTAAAGGCTGCTGTTGTGTGGCCAGGCAGTAGCCATGGCCAAGAGTGGGAGTGGGGAGAAGGGAGAAGCGCGGTCACCGGGCTCTGGGGCCTGAGTGTGTCGCCATGCATGAGCTAGCCGCTCCCAGCAGAGTGCTGCCTTTGAAGCTGGCCAGCCTTGGTCTGGGAGCTCTTGTCGGCTCTTGGAGATCCACGTTCTGTGGAACCAGTATAGAGCCACTGAGAGTGTGCTGAGTTAAACCTGCTCTCGGATGGCTGTAGGCCACAGCAGCTCCAGCTTGGGGGCGGGGGCGTCGTGGAGAGGAGCTCATGGGGCTGTTTGTCCGGTGGCTGAGCTGGGGGCTGGCTGCGCTCAGACCACACCGCAGACCACACGGGAAGCTGTGTCAGGGCTGTGAGCTCTCCGCTTGGAATCTTGAGTTATCATTGAGGAACATGTAGGAACCCGTTTCCTCACCATGTGGCACAGGAAGGAGAGGAAGGAAAGCTTTTCAGTCTGCTCCCTGACAGAGAGACTAGAACAAGTGGCATCCCAGCTGCTGTCGCTCTAGTAAGGGGACACTCACCATATTCCCGGCGCACGTCCGGAAGACAGGCGGGATGTGCGTGCCACATTGGCGCCATTTGTAGTTTCAAGTGGAATCCTCCTGCCAGGTGCATGTCCCAGCATCAGATCCTCTGGTTGGAGTGCGCAGGCTCCAGGCCCAGCATCCACAGCGAGGACGGGAGGGGAGGGGCCTGTGGGTTTAAAGCATTCTGTCCTTGTCTTTGGTGGACTTCCGTGAGTCCACGGTGGGAATGTGCACAGAAGAATCCCGGACATGCATCAGGGGGTGTCTCAGTTTAATGTAGGATACAGGGTACATATATAGGGGCACAGGCAGGGGAGGAGCCAGTGACCCCAAGAACGCCCATTGGTTAGGACATCCTTGCCTGCGGATGGAGTTTGAGCCTGTATTTCCGGTCTGCAGGGCAGACAAAGCCTGTTTCCCTCAGTGAAGATTCATATCTAAAAACTTAGCTGGGTTCTGATCAGGGCTGAAAGGTGAGGAGCACTCAAACTCTTACCGCTCTCAGGATGTGATAATCCAGGGTGCAAGGTGAGCTTCGACTCACTCTTAGCCCTTGGATAGTCCCACGCTAGATGCTCACAAATCCTCCAGTCAAGAGGAACAGGTGAACTTCAAGCCTATACGGATCCATCTCAAAACTAAGAACGAACTGTATACAAGGGCATATGACGTAGACATTTGTCTTCCACATGTACATGCAGGATCATGCAAGCATGACCACAAAATGTACAAGACAGAGAAAAGAAGGAGTGGGTAGCATGTGGCAAATAAACACAGGGAAAATATTCAACACAGCCATCAGGGAAATGCATATCAAAATTACAGGGAGAGCCTGTCTCACCCAGGTCAGAAAGGCCATCATTAGGAAACAAATAACAGCAAGCACTGCCAAGACTACAAGAAAAAGAAATCTTCATACAGCATGGTAGGAATGTAAATGAGTCCAGCCACTATGGAAATCAGTGTGAAGTTTCCTTTAAAGCTAAAAGCAGGGACCTGCCAGGTAAGATGGCTGTGCTGCTAGCTTTGTATCAACCTGACACAAGCTAGGGTCATCTGGGAAGAGACTGCCCTGTAGACAAGTATGTGGATCGTACTTGCTTACTGACTGATATGGGAGGGCCCAGCTCTGTACAGGTGTCGCTACCACCAGACTGGTGGTCCTGGGTTATATATGAAAGCAAGAGAAGCCATGGGGAGCAGTTCCTCCATGGTCTCTTCTTCAGTTCCTGCTTCCTGTCGTGTCTTCCCTTCATGAAGAATTATAAACTGTAAAATAAAATAAAACCTTTCCTTCACGAGTTGCTTTCGGTGGTGAAGTTTATTACAGCAATGGAGAGCAAACTAAGACAATGTCAGATTAGGAATTCCATTGATATGACTTGGTTAAAGAAAAGTCATGGTAATGAGGTACCGTTCTTTCCTGAAGGAGGTCAGAGGAGTAAATGAATTTACAAAGCCAGGTCAGATCTTCATGGGGAATAAGAAAAGAGTGTCTGTGAGCTAGAGCCCACCTGTATCACACAGCTCTAGCCTAGGTCAATATGAACCACAGGGAAATGTCCACATACACAAACACACTGTAGAAGGGATGAACACACCATTTACAATGAGACACAGGGCCAGGGCAGGCTGTATAGCCTGGAGCAGAAGAGCCTGAATACAGAAATTTAATCCCAATGTGGGGAGATTCATCTGAGAACAGCAGGAAGTACCCACCAGGGCTGACACCCTCCCCTCCCCACAGTCACCATCACAGCTCTAACAATGGACAAAGAAGCGCTATTGAGGTGGTGGCCAGGGGCTAGATACACCATGTTTTAGATGACAGTGATCAATGTAGGCTGTGGTGCTCTCGGGTGAAGTATGATACTATGTGTGGGAAGTAGAATCCCCACCAGCAAGTTTCCACCCTCCCCTCCCACACATCTGGGCTCATCATAGCCTGAGAGAGACTGTCCTGAGATATTTCTGCCTTAGTTATGTCCCTGTGGCCTAATAGCATCTGGGGTCTTTCTACCCAATATAGACTGTTTATTTATTACACAACTGTGTAACAAACTCATCTTCAGTATTGGGTCCCTTTCATTAAAATTTCCTGATTGAACTGGAACTCCTATACTACTTCACATAATCCTCCTACTGCCCATTGGATCGTGACCAGAGATTGCTGAAACTGTGGACATCCTTCCTCTCATAATGGATCCTCTAACGAGTGACTGCTGTAGATTATCAACCAACCAAGGACTTTTAATTCTAATCCTGTTCCACTCATGCCTTACTGAATCTCAATATGTGATAGGGCGTATTCAGTTAAAATTCTTAAGTTTTAACTGAATTTTAGTTATTAATTAATAATATTAGTAATTAATATTAATTATCAATTAATAATTAATTAATAATAAAATATTGATTAATGTTAATTGATTAATATTAGTTGGTGATTAATTAATATTAATATTAAGATATTAATTGATATTTCGTTAATATTTAATATTAATATTAATAATAGAGTCATTGGTTAATATTAGTTATTAATATATTAATTAATATTAACGTTCTTAATATTCATTGGCTAAATATAAAACCCTTGTCTAAGAATCACTGAGGCATAGCATAGAGTAGAAACCACTCTTAATAGGAAGTTTGCATGAGAAGGAAATCAATGTAGAGGACATCTGTATCTACTGATATGAAAACCAATATTTTAAGGTCCTTAAATTCACTGATTAGGAAAACATTATTTACTTGTCTTTTTTTATTCACTTTTTGTGCAAACAAAGTTTAGACGTGCCCATCAGAGAAGAAGCATAAGGTAATGTAAAATATGACTCTATCATCTCCTACAATGTGGGGGTGATGTTATTCTTATTTCTTAATGTTAATGCTCTATATCACACGTGAATAAAATAAGACCTATTGACCAGTTCCGACCAAAGATTTTCTTTTGCTCAGTACTTGGTCCCATTAGTGAAATCAATGGTGTTGTTGCCTGGAGAAAATGCCACATTAACAAATGTTTCTAAATACGTGAATGCTTTTCATGTTACCCAGCTGCCTTGGCAAGTGTTCAATTTCATTCAGAGTTTCATATTTTTGGTGACTATAGCTTAAGAAAGAAGGGTTCTGGTGGTCCTGAAACAGCCTCTATCCTCAAGGTATTAACATCTTTAGAAGTGAAGAAGAGAAAAGTCACTTTCTGAAGTTCCCCATTTAACATACTATGTTGGGGAATGAGGAACTCCACAACTGGGATTCTTCTTGACAGAGTTCTACAATACTATTCATTATCTCTTTGGAACACACTTTAACAATTGTCAAATGTGTTCTTTTTCTAGTGTTTTCTCTGTGGACAGAATTTATTTTAGTTTGGAATTTTACATTCTCTAATGTCTTTTTAAAGTAACACCCACGTGGTTTTCATTATGGCATTTACATACATACTTTTGTTGATCCTCCGATTCCACTCTCTTCTACCACAACCCTGCTCCATGCCTCCTTGTATTTCTCTCTACTATTATATCACATGTATTTTATTATCCTCTTCCCACTCCTACTTCCTTAAAACCTCTTTTTCTTCTCCCATAGCCACCCTTTTAGTTATATGATGGTCCACAACTTCAAATAAGCATGAGCAGCATGACAAGCTATGCCCAGTGGACCAATAGTTGCATGAATGTTATAAGAATTTCCAACAGTTTGCTGATGACTTAGAACAGTATATGAAGATATATAGGTTCACGAAATGTAAGAATTCCTTCCACATTTTTCTGTCTCCCCTGTTCCAGCATAAATAGAAAGTAGAACAGTCCATCTACAACAAGCAGCTAATAAACTATACCTTGTTTGAACCAAGCATCTAAGAAAAGATGAAGTAACAAATCCTGTGTCCTCGTTGCATCATTCCTTAGTTCTACTTACACTTTTCAATGGGAACTGCCCACAGTAATTCTAATAAATTCCTTCTGCAAATTCTTCTACCCAATTGAGAAGGTATAGGTAAGAGAGAACCAAGACTCCAGAAGAATTCATATCTATAGCACAGCTTCTACTTCTGGGGTCCAAAGACAAAGGATTGCTTTTGAAAATTCTTTTTTGAGAATATCCAAATCCTATGAATAATATTTCTAGTTAACACTTAGGTGGAAATGTAACATTACAAATTGCTCCCAAATTCTGAAAACATGGATGAATGCACTGTCACCAAGGATGTCTCAAATTTGTAGTGTGCGCACACACACACACACACTGTGTTTATTAGATATTTTGTACATATAAAATTGGTGGATTTAGAGAGTTTTGTTGCCATTGAATTAAGACTGAGAGTACTCACAATGTTAAGCTTCCCAAAACAGTCTTTGAAATCTAATACTTAATATTTAACCATACTTTTCCTTTCACTGCCTTCATGTACAACTTCATGCTTTGACACACAAAGCCTAGTAAATTATACTGAGTAATAATGCCTTTTAAGTTTTTATTATGCAGATATAATCAACTAAATATGCAATAAGATTGATTCCCAAAATACATATGATGACAGATTCTGATACATGAAGTAATTTATTGCTATCTCATATAATTCATTATTCAATGAATTAAAATATTCTCGGCCAAAAACAATTTACGCTTTAGTTAGTCTGTGCAGTCCTGTAATAGAAGTATGTTATTTCAGACAAAAACTTTGACCATAGAAAACTATTTTTAAAAGTGTTGTTCTTAAGGTTACTTATAAACTCAGTTATAAGTAACCCAAGTTTGGAAGCCAGGGTTTGAGAAACAACCACTAATAGATTGGCATTAGTTGCAAGGTGGTGGTGGTGAGGATGATGATGATGATGATGATAAATAATTACTTGACATCATCAAAATATTCTTAGTTTGAGAACACATAACTCTTTCTTAAATGAGGCAAAGAAAACTTGTCAAAAAGAGATAGCTAAAGTGATGAAGGGTAAAGTTTGTCAGGTAAGAGAAAAATTCAGATTGAATCAAAGAAGGTGGGGCCATAGAGTCAAGATTTTAGTCACAGATTTCCTGTATTTAGATGAGTGGGTATAGTTGCAGGGGATGAGAAAGAGGCAGGGCATGCTAGACCACCATTCTAACACCAAACAAAAAGCCTTAGTTTCTCATAAGAGTCACTTGAAAAAATTTTAGAGTAGATATATCTATCACTTCTCATACCTTTGTTTCTCAAAATTGAAATTCTCTTTAGCATTTTAAATGCAGATAAATCTAAGAAATAGTACGTGAAAGCAATTAGAGATAGTAATATTTACCAAGAAATACTTCATACTATTCTTCTCTGAGGGAAAAATGCAGCTAGTTAAGTGTATAACAAAAATTATAAGCAGTACTTCTTCAGAAAAAAATGGGCTACTTTATATGTAAAATTATATTTCACCGAACACAACATAAAGGAGATGTACTGAAATAACATCTTACAATTAATGACTGCCATGGCTTCGCTGAGGGGCGTCAGTGAGACTGAGGTTTGCTTGAGTTGCCAATGTGCAGCAGCGCAGCCTGCAGTAAGAGTTCCCCACATGATTTGCCACCATTGTTTTCGCCAAGCTGTGGCATGGGCACATTTGCCCATCGCTGTTTTTCAATATCCATCTGCCCAGTTAAATGAAAAGGTCTTGGTATTATTGGTGAAAACATTTTGACCTCACCGAGCCCTTAGCACAGGTTGTTGGAGATCCTGGGCATTTAAACAGATGATGTTTGAGATTCACTAACACAGCTCCATTCCCGCAGCACATGAGATTCCAGCTGCGCATGCCTTGATGAAAACCTCTCCTGTACAACTCAGTCATTCTTTCTGCATTCATTTTGATGAAACCGGGATCACGTCACCGAGGTCGGGAATAATACTGGAAATGCAAGTAACACCAGAAATAACAATAGAAATTTTTGTCTCCCACTGTCCTCTGCTAATATCTGTATTCATCCTGTCACTTTACTGAAGCAAGATTACTTATATTTATTTCCTCTGTCACTACACCCTACTTTCCCCAATTTTGTTGTCATGATGCAGTTCCCTAATAATCTCCTGTCCATTACAGTACCTAATACAATAACTTTCCTTCCTTTAGTTTGCACACCACCCTGCTCCATAATCAATATTTTATATTATCAAAGTGGCCTTTCTATAATTCAGATTATTTTCCCTGGTCTATTGGCTCTAGAGAAACACCACAAAAATGCACACAGTCCTCCCTAGTTGCTGCTTGACTACATTTATACTTTAATATTCAACTCAGCTCACTTATGTACACATATACACACAGTTCACCAACCAGAGGACATGTCACACCTCCCACCTGGGAACCTCACTAAGCACATCCCTACTTATCCTTGAAGACCCAGCTCATGGCCTCATCCAAAGAGAATTATCTGCTCTCAAGGATTAAAAGACATAGAAGCCAACCATGAAGCAAAAAGCAGGGTAAGACCTTCCTGAAGAACGCATGCAAATTTCAGTTTTCTCAAAATGTAAGTACTAGACCTCAGGACTTAAACATTGATTACATTATGAGCATGTGATTTTAATATATTTTTCTTTAAGTAGTTGCTGAGTTTTGAAAGGTTTTTGCATTAGAGATGAATTTTCATTCAATAATGTGATCATGAACAGATGTATCACCATGAAATAAAATTAATATTTCTATGCTTGCTTAGTCAAAAAAAACCTTTTTCAAATAAAGTTTTGTTTTGTCCTTTTAAACAAGAAAAGCTTTCTGTAATTGTCTCCATCTGTCACAAAGAGACATTTTTTTTGATGAGGGGTGAGAGATTCACTTATCTGTGGGTATAAAGAACAGTATTTAAAATGCAGTTAGTGATTATGTTGGTCTAGTAAAGTAGAAGTAGTAAGCTCTCCTGGAAGATCATAAACTCACTAGCCCTGGGTAGTTGGTTAGGTTTCCAGTACTAGGCATGATTTCTCTCCTGTGGAGTGGGTCTTAAGTCCAATTAGAGAGCTGTTGGTTACTGAAAAGATATGAGTGCCACTATTGAACTCTTAGGGTTATTGTGCCATGCTGGTCAATGTTGTGGTTCACAGGCATCATAGCTGTAAGACTATTTATTGCTGCTCTCCTTTGGAAGCATACATGGCACATTCCAGTACTATGGAAGCTAGTCCTCGAGGAGGACGCTTTCAAGCAAGATCCAGCTTGGATTCTCTGGGTATTATGTCTGAAGTGCATGTTATCTTCAGCAAGAGAGACTTACCTTTAACCTCTGGAAGGCAACCAAGGGCAACAGCAATCACTTATATTGTTTGGGGAGTCTCTTGGACTTCTCTGACCAACAATTTTTGTTATTGGTATCTTTGTTAACTTCAGAGAACAGGTGACTGTGGAGTGTCAAGACCCATTTAAAACATATACATCTCCTGCACCTAAGGGTTAGGGAACACTGCAGAAGCTGAGGCAGAGAGGTAGCTGAATTGTGACTCAGAAATGAGAGGGAAGCTTCACCCATGATACCTTAACAGTTTGGCTACCCGAATAAGACCTGAAGAAGCACATCATCAGTAGACACGCTAGCACGGAAAAGGGAAATCTCACTGAGGTCCAACTCATAGGTAAAGAACTACAGGCAACTCAGGATTGCTGAGAGCAGAAGAAATAGTCTTTCCCAGGGATGAGGCCCCTAATCGGTTATCCAACACCAAGCTGACAGCTTCAAAATCACATACAAGTAACACTGAATGGACTTAGTAGGTTTTACTTATATATTCACACATGCACACGCACACACACACACAACTGTAACAAAGAAAAAGAGGCCATGATTTTGAGATGGAGTAGGGGTAAAATACACAGGAGGGATTGGAGGGAAGAAGAGAAAGGGGACTTATATATTTTAATTGGAAATTTAAAAACCTGTTCATCCCCAAAGATGTAGAAAAACTACTTGCCAAAAGTTGACACCTTTTCAGGATTAAAAAAAAAAAAAAAAAGGACTCGCTGAATTAATAAGAGAAAGAAATTACCTCAGTATAATAAAGGTCATGGTTTAAAAGCCTGGTGAGCAGCGGAAAGCTAAGTCTCCGAGATCAGGAACAAGGCATTGGTGCCCGCTCTCACTGCCTCTGTTAATGTATTGGTAGAAATCCTATCTAGTTTTAGGCAGGAACAAATAAAGACACCCATGTTGGAAAAGAACAAAGGAAATTTCCTCTCTGAAAAACAAAAAGCAAAACATAAACACAACCAAACACCAAGAAATGAACTCGAGATAAGAACGCAGAAGGCATCGTCAAAAGCTCGGTGTAGAATGGTCGTCACGGACTGTAGCCTTCACATGGATAGCTGTTGAATGTGTTCAAGAGGGACCTTCCTGCTGATATTATTAAAATTCCAAGGAATATATTTTATCTACATTTCGTGTTGTGTTAGGCAGGGGTACCTACGTATGTATACATTTATACATATAAAAAGATGGATGAATAGATAGATGCATAATGGATGGATGGATGGATGACATCTAGACATCTAGACATAACAGAGGGATAGATGACACATAATTTATTATGAAGGACTGGGTCATGTAGATACAGAGCCTGACCAGTTCCATGGTCTTCAATGTGAGCTGGGAAACTTGGGGGCTAGGAACGTTGGTATTTTACATTCTACTCCAAAGGCCTGCAGACTGAAAGCCCAAGACATCTAGTGTTTCTTGAGTCCAAAGGCAGGAAAAAGCCAGTGTCCAAGTCAAAGGCCGTGAATCAGAAGGAAGTCTCCTATGCAGGAAAGGGTCTACCATTTTGTTCTAAGATTTCAGTTCATAGCTATGGCAATCTCATACTTGAAGGAAACCTGCCCCCCCCAGATTTACCAATATAAACGTCGATCTCATCCAAGAACATCATAATGGAAACAACCCCAGATAGTATCCCACAGTCCAATAAAGTCATCACGTAAAAGAGCCAGCAGTTTTCAACTTGACCCATTGGTTGTCTGTGTCGGTGATGGTGTCACCTGACTCCACTGAGACAGTGCCAGTTGCCATGCACAGTTCCCATTTGACTTACTCCTCCCCTGACCCCGATATACTAATCACATTTCTAATTTTGACTCTTCCATTTACTATCCCCAAACTCCAATTTCTTCCTTGTTCTTTCAGCTCCGCTCTATTTCCCTCTCTCTACCACCTAACACCAGTTAGCTACCACATTGCTTGGGTATCACCAAGGTTTGCCATACACCCCGTTCTAGACAAGCTCTTTATATCTCAGCACTTTATCATGAAGTCACAGACCAAGAAACGGCAGTCACCTTATGATTACATAAGTACTTAAAATTGTATATCTAGTTAAACAGACTCCTAGCAAAGAGGATATTCATTTAACTTCTGTTGCTAATAGGCTGTTATACATATTGGGATCAGAGGGAACCATTTCACTCTCCTCTGTCCAATTTATCTTTAGTTTTTAAATATTCTAAACCTTGGCAATGATTCTCTTATATATTTATACCTTTGATTTGAATTTGCCTTGTTCTTCTCTCCTTGTAATAAATACTTCTATTTAGCACACCATGAAGCTTGGTTATTAGAGTAGTTACCTAGCATGCACAAGGCCTGAGGTTGGCTCTCCAACACTCTTAACCTTAGCACTCAAGAGGTGGGAGCATGAAGACCCAAAGTTCAAAGTCATCCTCCACTTCATAAAGGGTTCCAAACCAGCTGGGCTACATGAGATTCTATATAAACAAACAACTTCCAGGTTTTCTTAAATGATATTATACACTCAGGAGAGTGTTGAAATTCCCTGAAAGGCATTCTTCGAGAAAATGTCTCGTTTTCTGGATCAATTGTATTCTAAAAGTGCTTACACACCTTTTACCCTGGGGCATCTATTCATTTTTCACTTAAGTATCTTTTATCTTTGCTATTATATGGGCATCAAATCATCATCATCACATCGTTACCCCCATCAGACTCTTTGTTTCCCAAGAGTGCAAATTTTAACTTGTATGCTATGCTAATATTCACAAGAATTTCAAATCCTAAGTCCTCAAAATTCCTTAGCAGTGTTATCAGTGATCTACATATGGACCTGCTTAGGGTTGCACATGCCCATGCAAGTGTGCGTGCACACACATACACACACATACACACACGAACTGGAAGCCACTGGAAAAGGGAAGAATAAAAACTCAATTATGAAAATCTACATTCTAAGACAATATAAAAATTGCTTCTTTACTGGCATAAAAACAGTAAACTGTACATCACTTTATCAGCTTTAATTATTCGATTAACATTTTCCTCTGTTTTACTTAATTTCCCAAGGATTATAAATACTAGTTATTCTTGAGCAAGAAAGGTGAATAACATCAGTGTGTTTCCAGAATTTTTTTCTTCAGAAAGCTGACAAACTGATACAATAGGTTGTTCCAGAGACGCTCTCCTCGTTACCAAACTGAGCACACAGTTGACTGGAGCAGCAGCAAGGACAAGCAGGGGCAACGTTTACGCTACACATGGACTTGTAATGTTCCTTTGAAGATCACTGACAGCCCTGACATCTTCCTTATGTCATTGTCTCACAGGCCCCAGCAAGCAACTTGTCAGTCTTGGGCTGAGAGTGTTGGAAGCAGAAGTAATGCGTATTTCAGGCAAGGGTATTTTTTCTCTCTCTCTACTGTCGATGGTGGGCACAGAGCAATTCATCCCACTCAAGAGGCCTGAGTATCTCTATCCAGAAGCTTTGACTCAAAACCAAAGGCTTCACTGGAAGAAAGCAAGTTGATTGAACAGCTGCAGGTAAAAGGATTCGATGTGGCACACAGTATCTTCAAATCCAAACCATAATCTAAGCTATTCCCTTCACTGGTTGTTTATTTTAAAACACTTTTAATTATAAGATATTGAGGAAGGCACTTTGAGGAATGAGATGAATTTCCTGCCCAAGCCTTTAAAGACCTTGTAATGATGGGAGTTACAAAATGGAAGCCATCATTACCCAAAGGCAGGGGTGAATGCAGTGAGCATCAAGGAAGTAAATGGTGCTGTCTATCAAGACTGGTTACTTCCAGGTGCTTAGCATAGAGTTTCTAAGGTTAGAGAAATGGCGACAACTCCATAGGCAGAACTATGCTGCTGGGGGTGAGGAGAACCACTCTGGTGTGGGACCTTAGACCAAACTGTAAGCTGTGGAAGACAGGCAGGGGTGCAACTGTATAAGGCGTTCCTGTTTTATCCAGGAGCCCTGCAGTTTGGCCAGAATAGGAGCAGAAAGCAGAAAATACAGCAGTGCATGAGCAAGAGCAAAGGAGCCTAAGGAGACGATGAAGAAAAAAGGGAAAACCCTTGATACAATGAGATACCAGGGGAAAAACAGAGAAAACTGGCTGTGGAAGTAGCCTTAGGAGACAATAAGCTGCTAGAACAGCTGATATGGGCAGCAGGGGCTGCAGGAAAACAGGCCATCTAAGAATAATGTCATAGAACACATGGACTTGGGGGTAGAAAGATGAATCAGTAAAATGCTTGTTGTTCGGGTGTGAGGGTCCAAGTTCAATCCCCAGCACCCAAGTGAAGCTGGGCTGTGTGGTAGATGGACACAGAAGGATCCTTGGAGCTTGCTGGCTAGTTAGTCTTACCAAATCAGTAAGCTCTGTATTCAGGGAGAGATCTTGTGTCAAAAAAATAAGGCAGAGAATGACTAAGGAAGATACTTGATTTTGATGGACATGTGTACACACGTGGAAATGTACATGTGCACACAACACAGATGTTCACAAGAATGCATGGGCTCTATACCCTAAGATGCAATGGTGTGGCTGTTTTTTGACAGCTGGGTTTATAAGCACTCCTCTGTTGCCATCTAATCTGAGGGGAGGAAGTAAAAGTATCTTGCAAACAAAGGTGATGCTTGGAATGGCAAATGCAGAGAGGAAAAAACTGTTTTCAGTTTTCAGGTAAGTGAAGACTGTGACCTCATGAAGGCATCTGAACTAAACCCTAAGTCTAAATGGCACTTTAGTAGTTTAAAGAGGAGACACATTGCAGGTAAATATTATTTAGGATGATAAAGATTCTGTTTCCATCAGACTGTGTGAGAAAATGAAAGCTACAGTAGTAAAGGTAGATCAGATCACCGAGAACATCTTCCTCTTCCACTGACTGAGAACTCATTATCAGGTATTTACATATTATCACACTTAACCTACACAACAAATATAAGAAGCTACTACATGTCTTACCATTTGCCTAATGTGCTACCTGTACCTAAGAGCCCGGATTCTCCATCTAGTTAGTACTGAGCTCAAATACAAATCCAAGACAAGAAACAAAGGAAGGAAATGAGTTTAAAAGCTGTTGCCATCATTCCGTCAGACATCACGAGGGGGCTTACTGCTACATGGATGCAAATGTGAAAGATTTGTCCTGGGAACTTGATAAAAGAAGAATGTATAGATCTTGGTGATGGATTAGATGAAGGAATTAAGGAAAGGAAAGGAAAATGGGAGGAAATAATAGCCAAAAAAGATTGAGATTATTAACATTGCTCCCTTACTCTTCCAAGAGTTGTATGGCCCTCAAATTCTTCATTAAAAGACTTCTGTCACATTAGACTCTTGACTCTTGGACTACAGAGAAATGGCTTTTATATTAGTACCAGGAAAACAAAATTCCACAGACAGGATCTGAAATTAATTTAATGAACTAACTGGACTTGAAGGCAGTCATAATTTTGTTGCCAGTGAAAGTAATAAAAAATATTATAGTTCATGGCATGCATGTGTAAAATGTTAGTGCCTGGAAACCTCTGCTTCAAAATTTCAGAGTTGTGAGGAAACAAATGCATTTGTATGGATGCCTGAAATCTGCTTGGTGGATTAGTGAGAGTATCTGAGACATTTCCACCAGTTCACTTAGCTCTCTGCATTTTGGATTCAGCATTTATCTATATTTCTGTATGATTTTGTTGTTTTGGTTGTTGTTGGTGGTGGTGGTGGTAGTGTTTGTGTGTTTACAGAGCAAGAACTTGATGGCTTATGACATTTATTGAGGGAGGTATAGACCTCATTTTTCCATAAGTATATCACAGCGAGGACCCCAAGGGACCTTACATTCACTAAGAATTTACTGATTTGAGAAGAAACCAAACCATCCTGGATTTCCTTGACACTGTGACAATCCAGTCTCCTAGTGGTCTCTGAGTATTCTTTCCTTATTTCTTCCTCTGTTGATCCATAATAGTGGAGTAATTCTAGGTTTGGTTCTTGGCTCTGTGGATTTTCCCACATTCACAGTCCTCTCTACAAACAAGACACTATTGATTTCTGAGTGGTTTAGTGGTCTGAGCTCAGGTCACAGACATCTGCTGTTAATGAGTTCATCTACATCACTGGTTCAAAAACACTTCTAGTTGTCTGTAGTTGCTTATGTGTAGTTATACACCTACTGTGAGTTGCTTATGTGTAGTTGTACACCTACTGTGAGTTGCTTACGTGTAGTTGTACACCTACTGTGAGTTCAGCAAAGAAGACAAGAAGGTATTCTCATATGTTCAGACCTTGTCAGACCTAGAAGAGGGAACCACCATCATGGCAAGCACCATACTGGACAACGTAACCCTGAGCATCTCATCTCAGGGGATTTTATTGATACCTAAGCTCCTCAGGTGTTCTACTGATACCACATGCAGAACATGAGGAATCTAACATCCTTTACATAAAACCAACACCTGAAGACAATACAAAATGCCAAGACCTAGGCAGCCCTTTTCCCAACAGTGCACAAAACAACCATTTTAATCATTACTGGAAAAAACATCTACATCATTCCCCCCTTACTGCATAAGATAGTAAAAAAAAAAAAATTGCTTTATCTCTACACACAATTTAAAACTACACCAGCAAAACTATTCACAAGAGGAACATTCAGAAGACTTGCCAAGATGAACAGGACCAAATGAACCCAAACAGCTGTCATTCTTCTCACACTGTCTTTAGACAGCAGAAAAAGACATTATCAATGTCCTGTTATCTGGAATTCACACACAATCTTCTGCACACCTCCAGAGGTCTTGGGTCTCCTCTCTGGCTCTGCCCTCTGCAGCACACACAACTTGTCCTCCAGGTTCTGGCTGGCAACACTCCACTAATGCTGCTGTCCTTGGGGGGTCAACCCACGGTACTGGCATCTCCAAAACTGCTGGGGTCCCTTATTGCAACTGGGCTGCACTTTCATCAATAGCCTCTCCTGGCCTCTTTTCATGGTGCCAAGCCTCAGCTGTTCTCCATGACCCCTTCATGCCTTTACAACCAGCACCACCTGGGTAACTCTTATAATACCAAGACCCACTTGGGCTTCTCTCTCTCTCCCTCTCTCTCTCTCCCCCCCACACACACATACATCATCAGAAAACTCAATTTGTAGAACAGTACACTCTTGCTCATATTTCCCATGCCCTGGCTGCTGTGGTGGAAGGGAGAGTGGCTAGCTGCTGGGGTGTGCCACACTCAGCCTTGCCATTTCCCTGCACCTGGGCCAACTCCAAAACCAGGAGAATCAGTCAAAACCTTACTTTTCCCTGCTCTCAGCTGAACTTTCCATTTCCAACATGAAATTTTATTCAAAACATTTCAGTCTTCTCTCCAATAGAGGCTTATTTTCTTCCTCATTCTCCTTCAGGAGACTTCTACTCATAGTTTCTTTATACACACACACACACACACACACACACACACACACACACACACACACACTCACAATCTCTGTCTTCTGGGAACTGCTCTGAGTGTACTTTATTGGACTCTGTGAGATCTGGAATTTCTCTTCTTCCTTGTTTCCACATTGGATATAGCTGTCATGACTTTGTGCCCCATATTGCAAGTGCCACTTATAGCAGTACACCTACTATGGTGGTTCACCAGTGAAGACAAGGGGGCATATTCATAAGTGCACACCATGGCAGACCTCAGCAGAGGGAACCATTGTCAAGGCAAGTGCCATACTGGACAGTGGAACCCTGAGAGTCTCATCTCAAGGAGTTTTATTGATATTTACACTCTTCCAGTGTTATATTGATAGCAAGTGCAGATCATGAGGAATCAAACATCTTTTACATAAAGCCAAAACCTGCAGATAATACAAAATGCCTAGACCTAGCAGCCCTTTTCCTAACAGTGCACAAAACAATCATTTTAATAACTGGAAATAAACTTCTACAACACTTATAGGTATTATTTCTTTCATTGCTATAGAACTTGCAGGTGTGCTGTTAGGTTACTATATGAGATCTCGGCAATTCTTTTATGTAAGCACTTAATGCTATGAATTTGCCTCTTAGAACCATCTTCGCTGTGTGTATACTTTCTGTTGTTTCTGTTGTTGTTGTTGAAGGCCAGCTTGAAAGGTAGTAAGATAGGATGCAGGTGCTATTTCCATTTTCTTGTATCTGTTGAGACTATGTCCAAGTGTGTGGTCAGTTTTGGAGAGGGTTCTATGAGGAGCTGAAAAGAAGATATATTCTTTGGTGTTTGAGTAAAATTTTCTGTACATTTCTTTTAGGTCCATTTGATTTATGATGTTATTTAACTTCAGAATTACTGGTCTGGAATTTTTATTCCTTTTGCCCTCTTAGGTGTGTTTAACCTCTTCAAACTGATGTTTTCCTTCTAGTGCCTTCTGTAGAGCTGGGTTGCTAGGGAGAAATTGCTTAAATTTGGTTTTAACATGGAATGTTTCTTTCCTTCTCCACCTACTGGGATTGATAGTTCTACTGGTACAGTTTCCTAGGCTGGCATTTGTGGTCTCTCAGAGGTTTAAGACCATTCATTCAGACCCTTCTTGCTTTCAGAGTCTCCGTTGAGCAGTCAGGAGTTATTCTACTAGGCTCCCTTTATATGTGATTTGGTCTTGTTCCTTTGCAGATTCCTTTCTCTAGTGTGTACATTTAGTTTTTTGAGTATTATATATTTGTGGGAAATTTCTTTCTTGATCCTATATATTTAGTGTTTTCTATGGTTCTTGTACCTTAACAGGCATCCCTTCTTTATACTGAGGAAATTTTCTTCTATAATTTTATCAAAAACATTTTCTGTGCCTTTGATCTGAGTTTCTCCTTCCTCTACACCTATTATTCGTAGGTTTGACCTTTGTATTGTGTCCCAGATTTCATGAATGTCTTGTGCCTTGATTTGTTCCAACTGAACATTTTCTCTGACTGAGGTATTCATTTCTTCTACCTTGTCTTTAACACCTAAAATTCTCTCCTACACATCTTATAATCTGTTGGTGAGGCTGAGCAAGTCGTGAAGAGCAACCCAGTAGGCAGGACTTCTTTTCATCTTCCTCCAGATTCCCATCCAGCTTGAGCTCCTACCTCAGCTTTTCTCAGGGGACTGTGATTCAGGATAAAGCTAAATAAACCCTTTCCTCCCCATGTTGCTTTCAGTCATGGTGTTTTATCACAGCAATAGTGACCCTAAAATCCCAGCCAAAGTGGCCTGGGAAGAAAGCAAGCTTAGCATCAGCATTCTTCTCTCTTCTGCTCCCTGGCTGTGTACGTAATGCAGCCAGCTGCCTCAAGCTCCAGCCGCCATGATGTCCTCACAACGGAGGGTCATGCCGCAGATCCGGGAGTTCAAACCAACCTTTCATTCCTTACGGGGAGGTTCTCCAGCTTTTTGTCACATTGGAGAGACGGATGACTAATACAGCATGCAAGCATACCGATTTGGGTTTAAACTCCACTTCAGTCCTTCGTTAGGTAAGTCCTTCTCCGCCTCCATCCTCTACCTGTCACACGGCACCCACCGTGTGACAGCCCTTGACAAGTGCCCCTGAACTCCTTTAGCTACTCAAACTCTAAATGCTTAGCAAATGGGTGTTCAAAGACCCGGCGTGCTTGAAGAGCTGGAGCAACAGAGTGGACGAAAGTGAACGCTTTAGTATTCTTCAAACAAGTAGGAAATGTCTTCTGAAAGCCGGGTCTCTCCTGTCTTGGATGGCAGTCTCACTGTGATTGGCAGCGCATGGAGGGACGAGACTGTTCCTAGGATTTCTTTCTCTTCATCTCTGCTGAATGGTTGCCTGAGTAGGTACAGCAATCGTAAGGGAACTGGCAGAAGAGTTCATTTGTCTAATCCTGGTTATTCGAGACTGGCTACTCAGAGTTAAAACTGAAGAACAACATTAAAATGGCTAGAGTTGAGAGCCAAAGCCAATCAGCCCCAATAGATGATGAAGTGGTAATCAGAGTCATGAACCACAAATGCACAGAGCCCCAACCTTACACTACAGTCCCAGTCCTGAAGGTCTGTGATCTAATCCTTTCTAGTACTTTGGATTCAGTTAGCCCAGGAGCTGATTTTTTCCCAAGCAGCCACTTTGTAACCTGATGCCTATTGCTGTTAGAATCTGCTTGTTGCCACAAAGTGCATGAGAACCAGGCAAGACCACTCCATCTTCAAACTGTAATACAGCTGAGCTTCTGTTGATGATGAACACGGGATTTCTGAGTGCCTGGGCCATCATCACTGCTCCCTTATTAGGGCTCCAAGGAGTCCTTTTTTAGACAATGTGTTTATGTTAGTCAAATCTTTCTCTACTGATCCTAAAAAGTCAGGCAGGCTTGGCCCAGTGAGAGGACATGAAGCCGGTGGCTGACAGTTTCCTTGACAGCTCTGCACAGGAGACCTTCTGACAGGGTTAAACTCAGAGGGAAAAGAAAGTGGCACTTTCCAATTACCAGCCTCCAGCTAACGCCTGCACTGAACCGTCTCTACCTCCTGCCTGCCTTCTCCAAACTGTCTCTCTTAAAAGCGTGACCATTGCTTAATTGGCTCTATCTTTTGCAATTTTTCTTCTTATTAAGTAAACTCATTTTAGCAGTGCATGGCTAACCATCTCTTCTTATGATTTTGTTTCAAGAAATAGCTGAAAAGTTTCTTGTTGGTTTATAAGTACTGAGGGGGAAAATAACCAAGAATACTTGGAGAGGAAAGGTAGTAAGTCTACCAGCGTTTGGGAAGGACACAGGCTACTCACCATATCACTCAGTTCATAAACATAAGAATCACCCCGTGTGGTGACACGTACCTTTAGTCACAGTACTTGAGAGGCAGAAGACCTCTGTGAGTTAGCAGCCAGCCTGGTCCACATCGCTAGTTCTAGATAAGCTAGTGATACACAGTGAGTCCCTCTCTTAAAAAACAAAAACAAAAACAAGCAAACAAAACAAAATTTCCAACTTACAAGAAAACAACAGTTACAGAAAGATGACAAAACGTTAAAGGCAGAAAAGAGACTCATGCTAAGTGTCTCACATACCGTTCCGTTGCTGTGAGAACACACCACGGCCAAGACAACTTAGAGGAAAACAAAGAACTCAATCAGGAGCTTGCTTACAGTCTCAGAGGCTCAGTCCATTATTACCATGGCTGGGGACAGAACACATGCAGGCAGGCATGGCACTGGAGCAGTAGCTGAGAGCTCATACCTGATCCAGAGTTCAGAGGTACAGGCAGAGAGAAGGAGGGAGCAAGAATGAGCCTGGTGTAGACTTTCAAAATCTCAAAGTCCACCCCATCTGTGGCACACCAAATCCAACAAGGCCACACTTCCTAACCCTTCCCAAACAGTTCCACTAACCGGGGACCAAGCATTCAAACATATGAGCCTATGGGGGCCAGTCTAATGCAAACCACCACAGTCAAAGTGTGTAAGTAAAGTAAAACAGGACTGATTGGGATTCAAGCACATTGATAAAAATTTAAAAGGCTATGGAGATACATAATCAGTGATCTATTTGGTATAAACTAACAAGCCGTACTTTATATTGCTCTAAGGCATGGCTTCTTATCTCCCCTATAGGACCAACAGTATAGAACTAGATAGAGAATTCACTAGGTCATAGAATGTCTTTAAAATTCTCACGTCTTGAATTTGAGTTCTTCCGTTAGCTTTTTCCTTAGCACCCAGAGCCCTAGACAAACAGCTTTGGAGGTCTGATGCTGTCACTACAGATACTGAAGCACAAATGGTTTGCTTCTTTCTTGTCATGCTCAGGCCCTGGACGACAGTTAACTAACACACACATGCCTAGTAGAACCAAAAGTCAGATGACTCCAAGGCTCAGCACGATCCCTTAAGGTATTTAAGAACCAGGACATTTTTCAGGCACTTCAAGGGTAGAGGTCTGTCCCAGTGTAGGCCAAAGCCCCGTCCTGAAACATACTTTATAGAAAGTCTAGAGAAGATCATATTCAGAACATACCATGCATGTTGTCGAAATGCCTTTGGGTTTTCCTGAAATCAATCAGGCCCAGAAGGAAAGGACCCAGTGTCCTGTCCTGTACACTCCGGAGTCATAGCTCCAGGAAGTATTCAGTGCTGCCAACACCAGGATCCACTCAGCCATTCTTTTTTTTTAACCTTTGACACCTCTCTTACTGCTTTTTCCCTCAAAATATTTATTCATTAAAAACGAACTGCTAGAACTAACAAATGAATTCAACAAAAGAGCAAGGTACAATGTTTGCATACAAATTAATCACATTCCCACACACAGAAAGCAACTCAACCCTGAACCATGGTCGTCTATACCCGTAACCACAGAACTCTGGAGGCTGAAGCAGGAAGAGTGAGGGCTTGGGTGCAGCCTGCTGTGTACACTGAGCTGAGGTCAGCCTAAGAGACAAGCAACTTGGAGGCCAGATTATTGAACATGGCAAGACTCAAAGAAGAAAAAGATAAAGAAATAGAGGGAGAAGGAAAGATGAGAAAAGGAAAGGAGGAAACTTTGAAAAAGAAATTATAAAAATAGTTCCAACTATAACAGCAACAAAAACGAAAACTCAGATTAACTTAATCGAGGAAGCAAAGACGTGGTACCATGAAAACTATAAATTGCCACAGAAAAGAAGATAAAGGAATCGGGTAGGTGGTACACATCCCTGGTCCAAACACTTCGGAGCCTGTGGCAGATGGACTATTAGTTCAAGACCCGCTTGGGCTACACGAAAAGATTGTTTGGGATAGGCAACAAACAAACATCCATGTTTATGAACCATGAGGCTGTATATTCTTAAAGTGTTTGATGAAGGCTTAAGACACTTAAAGTGTTTGCAGTTAATCTGCAGACTTAATACAACCCTTATCAAAATCGCAATGGCCAGTTGTTGCAAAAAACATTACTATATCCTCACATTCATATGCTATCCCAGGAGACACCAATAAGTAAAATAATCCTGTAAAGGGAAACAAAGCCTAGAGATTCATACTTCCTGATTCTACAACACACTGTAAAGGTATAGCACTACAAACAAAATGGTATTGGCTAAACACACAGAGACCACAGAAAGGGAACACAGGCCAGGAAATAAGCCTGCCCATTGGTGTTCAAGGGTCCCATGACCATCTGATGGAAATGGACAGTATTTTCAACCTACGGTGTTGGGAAGCTGTGCATGGTAGACGTTTATTTTTAGTTGTGTTTAAATATTGTTTTGTGAAGAGTTGGGTGAGAAGCTGCCCAGGTCTTGTGTTTTGTATTGTCTACAGGTGTTGGATTTCTGTGGGGGAGGTTTGATTGCTAATGATCTGCACCTGAGGAGTGATCTAGTGATCAATAAAAACACCTGAGCTCAGATGCTCAGGGTTCCACCGTGAGTATGGCACTGGCCATGATGGTAGCTCCCTCTGCTGAGGTCTGGAAGAATTTGCATGTATGAGAACTCCTCTGTGTCTCCTTGCTGAGCAGTCACAGCAGCTAACAACTACAGTGCATCCACATCCAAACAAAGAGAACAAAAAAGGACATTTGCACACTTAGCATCATGCACAAAAATTGACTCTGAATGCTGTGTTCCTCACTTTCCTTTCTGCTGTGTGCTGTGACGGAATATTGATAAGAAACAGTAGATGAAGCATTTACTCCTGGTTTGAGGCTACAGCTTATCACGGTGGGGAAGCCACTGTGTCAGGAGCAGTTGGCAGCTGTGGCAGTGGAAATGTGCCACAGACTGTGGACAAGGATGGCCTACAACTCCCAAGCCTCCCCTCCCCGAAGGCAACCTACTTTCCCCAGACAGGCCTCATCTGAAAATTCTACATCTTGTGGAAAACATTTCAGACTCAACCCGGAACATTCTTCCCAAGCCCCCATAAGCTCGGGGTGACCTGATAACATTCAGCCCCGTTTCCCCGCTTCCACAGTCTCCAGAGGCTTATCAGACTCCACATTGGTCAGAAATCCAAAATTCAGGTTGAACTCTTTTTCTTTTTCTTTTATTTTGTTTTTGGTTTTCTGAGGCAGGGTTTCTCTGTTGTAATTCTAGCTGACCTGGAACTCAGTCTGTAGACCAGGCTGGCCTCGAACTCATAGAGATCCACCTGCCTCTGCCTCCTGAGTGCTGGGATTAAAGGCGTGGATCACCACCACCTGGCCAGGGTAAACTCCTAACTGAGCCTCTGCAAAACCCTAGAACAAGTTCCTAGTTTCCAAGATACAATGACACAGAATAAATGCTCCCATTGCAAAAGGGAGAGATGAGAACATAGCCAGGAAAATCAGACCCAAAGCAAGCCTGGAACCCAGCAGGGCAAACACCAAAGCCTGAAGTTCTATGACCTGAACATCCAGTGGGCTGCATGAGTTAATCTGCAACAAATTTCTTAAACAACAACGATCCACAGAAGTGCCTTTACTTAGTGACCAATGACTCACAGATGCATGGCCTTAACCACAACCTCATCATGAGAATGGATTTCTCTAAGGTGGACAGGTCATTGTCACTTTTATATAAAAAAATCTAAATCTATGATGGAATTGTTCCTTTAAAAGAAAAATGATTGATTCCCTCTGCAATGCCTATTCGGTGGACAAGGACCCAGAAATGCTCCTCCACGGTTCTAGTGGAAACACCTCCAAGTCTATTTCAACTGTCCTTTCCCCTTTACTTTATTACTTCTGCCTTACACTAAAAGTCCCCATCGACTTTTCCCTAGAATAATGCAGTAGCATGATTATGTGGCATTCCCAGTCTGGCCTGCTTCTGACTCCTCCTCCTAATTGCTGCCAAATGACAATCCCTAAAATATAAATCTTTTCCATTCTCTGCTTACAAACTCTTCTACATGTACCTATAATTTTTACATTAGAACAATCTTCTACTCATATGCAAAGCCTTTCAGGACAAGTTGCCTTCCCCTCTAACTTTTCCCATCAATCATTCACATGATTTTTATCCTCTGGCCCCAGACCAGTAGGTTTATTATTCTTAAAACATGTGCACTGTTTCAGACTCCCACTCCAATGTCTTTTCCTACCCATTTCTAAGCTAACTCCCGTTTACCATTTCATACTCTGCTGAAGAACATCCTTCCCCTGCAGCCACCCCATAGTTCCTCCTGTTTCAGTCTGATCTGTGCTCTCAGTGATAACCTCAACTCACAGGACTAAAATAGTTGGCTTTATATGTGTGCTTCCCTCTCAGACTCTAAAGCCCTTTTCCCTCAACCATATATGCCTCTCTTCATCCAATCAGCCCCTAAAGCACTGGCTGACAGACTTCTTCAGTGCATAGCTGGTGACCAGGTTATAAGGGAAGGAGGGGCTACAAGCAATTACCTATCAAGTTCCACAAAATTCTTATACTTAACAAAACATTTTCCATTCCAGGCAAGTTTTTATGAAACATTTGCCATAGAGTTTAGGGCCTGATCTATTTCCCCTGAGAAGATACCAGCTTCTAAGGAACATGATGAAAATCTCTAAAAAATATTAGAAGGGATGGAGGGAAATAAATTCCAATTTTTATATATCACATCCAGAAATCCTATATAACAGCCCAAAGGGGAAAAATAAACACAAAAACAAATGGGCAAGATTTGATTTGTTTTCAAGACAGAATTTCTCTGCTAAAACTCTGGCTGTCCTGAAACGTACTGTGTAGACCAGGCTAGCCTCAAACTCACAGAGATCTACCTGCCTCTGCCTCTGCCTCTGCCTCTGCCTCTGCCTCTGCCTCTGTCTCTGCCTCCCAAGTTCTGGGATTAAAAGTGTGCACCACCACAGTCCACCAAGACATTTTAAAGATAATTTTTATTCATACATTCACCTTAGTCACAAAAATATATTAAAAAACAAGAAACTCAGGGGGGTATATGAAACATGTAAGTTATTACCCTATAGCATTAAAAAGAATCCCCCAAAAAACTAGCCCAATGTAGTATTCAAGACAAAATAATAGAATGGGTATTTCCAAGCTCTCAATGTCAGATTCACAACCCACCAAGAAGCCTGATGCTGACATTTACCTCCTATCATGAGTGAGACCACTGGGTTTTCACAAAGCTCATTGTCATAAGAATAGAGTACAGTGGCAGAGCTGGTCTTTGTTTAGTGAATAGAGCAGAAGCAAGATCATAGCTACTATTTCAAAAGTAACCCAGGCATCAAGTGTCCACCATTATATATAATAGAGGCATGATACACCCATTGCTTGCTTTCTCAACTATAGAAATGAAGGTATAAGGTTTATAGTGAAATTACTTTCACTTGATTTACCCATCAAACAAATAAATGGACTGCATTTCAATGAAGCTATTTCTTTGTATCTTACAGGTGAATGGTTTCAATCCCCAAATAGTGTAGTTAACCAATAATGTAGGATTTTGGAAAAGTCAGTGGTGTTATGTCTCCATCCATATCCAGAGAGGATTGTCCCCACTGGTCAGGAACAAGAAAACTTAATCAGGAGAAAATTCGAATAGTAAAGTGAATTTCATTATAACATGGTTGCAGTCAATCACACAGAATATACGTGGAAAACCTCACCATGTTCCCTAAACACTGCATCCAAACTAAAATGGATCTGAGCAGCAAATCCTATTTTTAAAAAAAAGGAAATTTGTCTTTCCCGCTGTTACCTGGTGGAGTCGAAATATTGGTCACTAACAACGCAAACAAATTACCAGGAGGCAAAACTCTAACTCAGCCCACTCGTCGGGCTCAAACCATGCATAGTTCAAAAGTCTTGAAGAAAAGAATGCCTGTCCTTCACAAGTAGCCTGTTTTTCTTATTTCCAGATCAGTACGTCCTCACTTCCAAGTAAATTTTCCACAAAATTAACCAACAGTTGGGTCGAAGCTTCAAACACTGAGATCTCTCCACTGCAACTCTCTGGGGAAGTAAAAGGTTGCCTGCATCCAAGTGGCGTGGAACACAGGGATTTGGCGGTAAAGTTCCCCAAAGCCTCCTGCAGTGGAACTTTACAGAGCAGAAAACTTTGGGCTAATTTGCTTACCACCCGACAGGTAGATTCACAGGCTTGTGTCTGAGAGAGACAAAGAGAAACACTGTGTGAGAGAGGTTATGTTTGAAAGACATCAAGAGAAATAATTATTCTCTTTAACTCTTTATTACAGTGCATTCTATCTCCCTTTCCTTGAATCTCCCTTCTCATGGAATGTTGAGAAATCCCCATGGTACCTTAGTAATTTCCTGTCTTTCATGAGTATTTCAGATGAAACACACATATCTGAAAATTCAACATTCATATCCACAGATGAGAGAAAGCATGTTTTTGTCTGCCTCAGCCTGGCTTACCTCACTCAGAAAGATTGCTTCCACCTCCATCCGTTCATCTATGCCTTTTGTGTTTCTTAAAAGTTAAATGATATCCCATTATATACATATGCCACTTTTTCATTGCCTATTAATCAGTTAATGGGCATCTATGCTTTTTCCAATTTGAGCAGCGATGGGCATAGATGAGCAGATATAGCTAGACTAGCATGTTGATTTCTTTGGGTGTCCACCCAATGGTGGCATGGCTTGATCATATGGTAGATCTATTTTTAGCTATTTTAGGAAACTTAATACTAATTTACACTGGTGACTGCACCATTTAATTTGCATTTCCAACATCAGAGACTAAGTATTACCGAACACGCCAGAATTTTTTTTTCACCTTAGCCATTCTGACTGTGGTGAGATGTAATCTCAGAGATGTTTTAATTTGCATTTCTCTGGTGGCTAAAGATATTGAACATTTGTCAGTGTTTCTCAACCATTTGTATTTCATCTTTGGAGAACTCTGCCTAGTTCCAGTTCCCATTTTTAAATTCAGATGCTCTTTTATTTAATTTTTTAGATATTTATATATTCTATATAGTAACCCTCTTTCAGATGTACAGCTAGTAAAAAGCTTTCCCGTTCTGTAGGCTGCCTCTTCACTCTAGTGTTGGTGTGCTTCACTATATAAAAACTTTTAACTTTCATGAGGTATTGTTTATTAACTACTGTCTTAATGCCTATGGTTATTGGGTTTCTGGCCATAGGCAATAATTTCTGAATTAGCTATTCAGAAATCTCCTTCTTGTGCCAATGAACTCAAGTGTATTGCCTACTTTCTCTCCCATACTAGTCTGAATAACAAGTCTTATAATGTGGTTCATGATCAAGACTTCTCATGTGACAGGAAAGGGGATGTAGCCACTTATTTTCATGGAGAGCAGAGTAGAAATCTCACATCACTGTCTGCCACTAGTAATCCCCCTACTTACAAATGAATTGCTTTTTGAATGTCTAATTTCCTTTTGTATAGGAAAAGGTGGACTACAGCTGGGGACCAAGCTTTTAACATGTGTGCATACATGCATGTGTGTGTGCATGTGTGCATGTGTACATTCATTTGTTTGTGCATGTATGCACATGTACATTCATGTGTGTAAGTGTGTTTAATTATACCATAAGGCATGTAAGTAATATGAGAAGTCAAATGCAAACACAATACTAGGGACAGAGATATATGGTTTCTTCTTCATTTGAGCTTCTCAGCTTCTCATTAATTTGGCAAATAATAACATAAAACATGACCCTATTATCCCACCCTCCATGCCTTACAATGCTTTTACAGATTGACAATATTTCCACTGGAAATTCAAATTATTCCACTACTACAGAATGGAGATAGAGGCAGAGGGTGGCTGTGGCACACAGCTGAAGAGGAAAAGCCAAGTTTTGATATGATTCTGATACAGTAACTCCAGTAAGCCCAATTACTAGGCACAATCGGTTTCTAAATTGGTTACTAGGCCCACCAAGTCTGAGTTTGTTGACAATCTGAGTTTATAATGGTTTTGATCTAAAGATCCCTGCAGGCCATTTCTGCTAATAGAGCTGGTGAAACACACTAGGCTGTGATGGCAGCTGAGTCGCATTCGGGCTGAGACATCAGCACGGCTCACAGACTCCGTTTCATCTCAGCTTGGTGCCAGTGCAGCTGAAGATTTCTAATACACTGAGCTTCTTGCTGATGAAACTTAATTATTTCACGTAACCAGACTGGGGAATGTAGGCAATGGTTGCATGTGGAGTTTCTAAGATTGACAAGGCTGTCCAAACATTCCAAAATATTTGAGGAAACTTTTATCAGCATAGAATATTCCTCTCGAAAGAGGGCTGGATGGTTCACAGTCACTCACAAAGAACAGGTCTGATGTGATGGCCCAAATTATATCATTATCTAAAAACAACAGTAAAAAGTAATTACAACAAAATGTGCATCATTGTAACTATGTTACACACTGTGCTGGATATACTGTGTGTGTGTGTGTGTGTGTGTGTGTGCCTGTTGTATATACAGAGCGTACTGACATACTCTGTCATTCTCATTCTCATTCCATAGAGCATGGATTCCCCAACCTACGTTTAAAGATGGATGTTGCACAAATCAAAACTTTGGCACTAAAGTAAGCATATGTGCTTGAAAAGTAAATACTTTCCACTAATCGACCATTCAAACAGAAGTTATATACACCCAACCTTCCTGCTTTGTACTTCTCTTTGGCCAGTACCTCAACTACTGAATGCATGTGTGTTCCATATTTCACTTTTCTGATATAATGAACACCTTGTCATGACTGTAGCTATTTCATTGTTTTAGAACTGATAGTAATTCTTCATATTTTTACATGTTTCCCTCAAAAATTCCTCCTTTGCCAGGATGAATCTCAATTACTGACGAAGGACAGAAAGAATAAGGTAAGGAGCACATAGCCCTTGCTCACTACTGTCCCCTCTGGCCTGCAGTGAGAATAGCCACTCAAGGTGAAGCGGAGATCTCTTTTATATGGGAGCATGTGAATTATTCTCATGTTTGTGGCCCAATTTCCTTCTCACAGTGGCTCAGCAAAGTTAGCAGGTGTACATATCCAAAAAAAGGAGGTTTAGAGTAATCAAGGTGCTTGCTCGGGTACTAAGATTAGTTGGGCTATTTGCTAGTCACCAGGGAATTTAAGTGTTCTTATACCAAATTTAGTGGCTTATGGTGTTGTTTGTGCTGTGTGTATCTGTGTGTGTGTGTGTGGAGGGGAGGTGTTTTAAAGTGCACCCTTTCCCAAAAAGATGGTACTAAAGATGGAATACCAGCCTGAAATATGAGTAGGCCTAGGGAGTGAGGGTAAGAGAGGAATGCGGATGAGCTATATGCTCCACTCTCTCCCTATGTAGGTTATTCTAGCCAAAGGGAAAAAGCCAAGCCAGAGAGCAGTTTATTAGGCTAACAATTATATTTTATACTATTGATCTATACTACTTTAACTGTCCACTGTTAGTCCTAATATGCAATGGCATGCAGATGTGTATGCATAATTTATATATAGGGTTTTGGATTTGATGTTATAGAACATAGTTATAAAAAAACTAATTGTAAATTTATGTCACATTGGAAATACTATCCTTTGAAATAGTATAACAAATAGACTTCTGCAAATAAATAAGCATAGTTGTGTTATCAATACATAAGAATTTGTGAGTCAAGTTAACTACCTTAAGTACTATTTTAAGTGTCAAAATATTGAAAATATCTTTCTGAATGTTGGTATACTTGAAATCTAGTTTGAATATTGGAATTTCGTATGATTAAAGTGTCTTTGTGTCTGATTATAAGCTTCAGGCACACAATTCAGATAACAATACTTTTTTACTCATATTTCTTTTCAAAGAACAATGTGAGACAATATAGTACTTATTAAATTTAGAAATAGTCATAATTATTAATTCCAAATCTCTATTTTTTATTTAACCTTTGTCTTAACTACTTTTAACCAATATAAATATTTCCCAGAGATTTTGTAGACATTAGGTACAAAGTCTCAAACCCTTTGTATCTCCCTTTTACTCCTAATTGAGCAACAGTTGGCAAATTCTCTTGAAAACTTCAAAATATCTGAAAGGTTCCTCTACCCTGAGTGAATGTGAAATAAAACTCACCAAAGTCAGTGGGGTTTGTATGGAATCTCTACCTCCAAAACAATGTCCTATGGTCAAAAACAGGTGCTATACCTCCAACTTTCTCCTAAGAAAAGAAAAATGTTGAATGAAATCTCCCCAGAGGGCTAGCTTCTGTCCTGCTAGCCTTGGAGCTTTCAAGGGCCTAACATGGTCCAACCTCCTGAGGGAGAATGGAGAAGGATTTGGGCTAGTAAGATGGTATTTCTCTTACCCTGTGCTCAGTACTGACAGGGAAGATGAGAAAAACGGCCTCAGCTACTACGGGGAGAGAACGGATGGATGAGTGTTACATATCAAGCAGACAGATACCATACATGTTTGCTTCTTCCAGGCAACAGAAAGAGTTGGTAGAGCCCTCAAGAAAAGGTCCTACCTTAGAGGGTTGGCCACAGTGATTGATGAATATACTTTACTCTGTGAGGTCAATCAATGGAAACTGAGAGAAGTTTCTATATTGCCTGATACACAAATTTTAACACAAGTCAAAGAACATGAAGAATCATACAGAAATCTTCCAAAGAAAGAAGATAAACTCTTAGAGATGGATCCTAATGATTTCAGTAGCATTTCCCTGAAAGAGAATTCAAAGTCAAAAGAATAATGCATGAGCAGAAAATTTTTAATTGAGAGAAAATGCTTTAATGATCTAACAAAAACCATTGAACTGGAAAAAACATTAACTAAGCTTTTAAAAAATCACTAGGAGTTAGGCAGCAACCTCGATCAGGCAGAAGGAAGTCTTCATGCACATAGGTGCAAAAAATTTAATAAAATACTTGCATGCTGAATCCAAAACATAAAAAAATAAAAAGCATCCACCATGATCCCAGAGATCCCAGAGGCTTCATCTAAAAGGAGCAGGGATGATTCAAGATAATAAATTGATAAACGTAATCCATCATATAAACCAACAGAAAGAAAGAATGCACAGTCATCTCATTGGATGCAGAAAATGTCTTTGACAAAATCTAACACCCCTTCATGATAAAAGTACTTGAAAATTAGGGATACAATGGACACACCTAAACATAATAAAGGCCGTTTACAGCAAACTCATAGCCAACATCAACTTAAATGGACAGAAACTCAACACGATTTCACTAAAAGCGGGAACAGGACAAGGCTGTCCACTCTCTCATCTATTCAATATAGTTCTTGAGGTCTTAGTTAGAGCAGTAAGACAGCTGAAGGAGATCAAGGGGTTACAAATCAGAAATGAAGAAGCCAAAGTGTGGTTATTTGCAGATGATATCATAGTATACATAAGTGACCCTGAAAATTCTACGGAGGAACTCCTACAGCTGATAAATACTTTTAGTGAAGTAGCAGGATACAAATTTAACTCACAGTGATTAGTAGCTTCTCCTATATAAAAATGACAAATAGACTGAAAAAGAAATCAGGAAAATAATGCCTTTTACAATAGCCTCAAATAATATAGTAAATCTTGGAGTAACTCTAACCAAGCAAATGAAAGACTTCTATAATAAAAACCTTAAGAAGGTGAAGAAAGAAATTGAAAAAAAAATCAAAAGATGGAAAGATCTTCCATTCTCATGTTCTCCCTTATATACAGATCCTACCTCTGAATCCTTAGAGTAAGTGTACTTAACTTGGAATGCCCATATATGCCAGGAAAATGAGAAGGAACCATTAGAGGGAGAGGAAACAGAGGCCTTGAGGGAGAGAGGGACAGTAAACATGTGTGACAAAGGGTGAATACAGGAGGAAGGGGGATAGGAAGGTAGGGCACAGAGGGAGTTGGGGCTGGTGAGTGTGGTGGGTTGGATGAGATGTCTGCTGTAGTCGCAGGCATCTGAACACCTGGTCCCCTGTTGGTGGTTGTTTGGGAGGTTTACAGGTGTGGCTTTGCTGGAGGAAGTATGTCACTGGGGGTGGGTTTAGAAATTTCAAAAGCCATATGCCTTACTCGCTGGCTGTCTCTGTTTCCTATTTGTGGTTCAAGGTGTGAGTGCTCAGCTGCTGCTCCAGCTGTCTGCTGCCTGCTACCTCTGCTTTGCCACCATGGACTATTATTAATCTGGAGCTGTAAGCCCTAAATACATCTCCATTTAAAAGTTGCATTGGTCATGGTATTTTTATCACAGCAATAGAAAAGTAACTAATATAGTAAGTAACCAAAAGAAAGGACCTGTGAAAAGGCCAGATGAAATGCTGATGTTTTGTAAGCTTTTTTTTTTTAATGTAATTAAAAACAGAGTTTGAATGGAACAGTACTACTCCCAGAAACCATGGGTTAGTAAACAAAAATTCCAGTTCCAAATGTGGGATGAGCTGTTGGTCGGGAGGCCCAAGAGCCCTCCAAAACCAACACAGGCTGCTGCCATTGCTTGGGATTGTCCGCTAGAATCTGGCGATAAGTGCCTATTGCCAAAGACATACTTTAGTTGCAGGACTCAGAGAAATCAAGCCGGAACTAAGTTCGAAACTCCCTCTCTGCTGGCTGGCATTCACAGCGAAAGTGCTGTGCAGGCTTGGAGAGAACAGTGGTCAACAGTACTACCTAGCTGTGGACCCTGTGAGCCACAGTCACAACCTGGCAGGAAGACCAGTCCACACATGCAGAAGTAGTGTGACTATGAAGGTGGTGACCAGCTGCTTTCTGATTGGATTTGAAGCCCTCTCCACAAGAAGGAATTCCTACCAGTTACTGTAAACCTGGCCAAGAGCCTACGGTTACAGAGGCCATAGGCTCTAGCAGAAATCCTGCTCCTGTTGTTTTGCTAAAAAGACATGTGTCAAGCTGCCTTCTAAATACACGTTTATATCCATACATTAGTCCTGCTCTGGAGCTTTGCAAGAGAAGTTTGTAATTATAGAAAACAACATGTAATATGACGTCTCATAAGTGCTTAAACTGTTGAGTACGGGTGATTGTGGATTGCTCAGGCCCACATGAGATAACCCTATTACCCTCTCCAAGTCTCAGAGAACAGGCCAGAACAGACAGCGAGAAGAATGTAAGCAAGAGGATGAGACTGTGCTACAAAAGATGTTCTCTGAACATAACATTGTACTCATGAGCTCAGTGGAGCTGTGATTAAGTCCTGTAAAATGGACCTTCCATCATAGATGAGAGAGGAGCACATGAGGTCCACCCCTCCCTGTGGGACAATTGAGAGTTAATGGTCACCGGGTGGAAGGGTATCACTTTTCTCAATGGTGTAGCCACTGGTAAGTTGCCCATGCTCCAGTAAATAGTCTTCCACCCAATCTCATGCAAGAAACCCTAGTTACACAGAGAGAGAGAGAGAGAGAGAGAGAGAGAGAGAGAGAGAGAGAGAGAGAACATATAAAAGTAGGGAGGGAAATTATTGGAAAGAAGGGTTTCCGTGGAAGAAGGAGGGGAGGTAAGAGAGCCTGATGG
This sequence comes from Cricetomys ansorgei, assembly GCA_026225945.1. Classification (NCBI taxonomy): domain Eukaryota; kingdom Metazoa; phylum Chordata; class Mammalia; order Rodentia; family Nesomyidae; genus Cricetomys; species Cricetomys ansorgei. The sequence continues at coordinate 2,164,718 of JAMJFZ010002461.1, forward strand.
GGATGAAGATGACTAAAATTCATTGTGCTATATGCATACATAAAATTGTCAAAGAATTAAAAAAAATTTAAAAAGAAATAAGAAACACTGTATAAGCATAAGCAAAATTTTTCTTTTAGGACCCCAACAGCACATGAAATAATTATAAAAGTTGGTATGTGGAATTATATAAAATTACAAAGTTTATGAACAGCAAAGCAAACAGAGAGCTGATAGAATGGGAAAATGCTTTCCCATTACACTTTCCTACCTACACATCAAATAGCGGATTTATATTCAGGATATATGAAGAACTGCAAAAATTAAACACAAAGCATCAACTAAGGGATTAACAGGCTAATGGATGAAACAGACAATTCTCAAAAAAAAAAAAAAAAAAACTAGTCAAAAAATCCTTGAAAAATGTTCAACATACTTAGCTAAAATGAAATGCAAATTAAAACCTCTTAGAGATTCCATCCAATGCCAGTCAGAATGGCTTTCATCAGGGGAAAATTTTGATAACAAATGGCAGTGTGGGTATGGGAAAAGAACACTCATTCACAACTGGTGGGAATGAAACCCTTCTACAGACATTACAGAAATCACTGTAGAAGTTCCTTAAAATAATGAAGATAGAGCTTTGTATCTCTATCTTTACTCAAAATATTCTAAGTCAACATCTACAGGCATACTTACACATCATATTTATGGCTAGACTGTTCATACAGCCAGGGAATGGAGCCAGCAGAGATGTCCAGCAACAGACGGCTGGATAAGGAAGATATGGTACATACACAAAGGAGAATCTTATGCAGCCATAAAGAAAGACAAAACCAAGGCAGGTATAAGAAAAATGGATGCAAGTAGACTTTATTTATGATAAGTGAAATGAACTAGGTCCAGAAGAATGCTGTATATGTCCATATGCATATCTGCATGTTCCAGGTCACATTGGGCGTGTCTGTCTATGTGTAAGATGTCCATATGCATATCTGCATGTTTCAGGTCACATTGGGCGTGTCTGTCTATGTGTAAGATGTCCGTATGCATATGTGCATGCTCTAGGTCACATTGGGCGTGTCTGTCTATGTGTAAGATGTCCATATGCATATGTGCATGTTCCAGGTCACCTTGGGCGTGTCTGTCTATGTGTAAGATGTCCATATGCATATGTGCATGTTCCAGGTCACATTGGGCGTGTCTGTCTATGTGTAAGATGTCCATATGCATATCTGCATGTTCCAGATCACATTGGGCGTGTCTGTCTATGTGTAAGATGTCCATATGCATATGTGCATGTTCTAGGTCACATTGGGCGTGTCTGTCTATGTGTAAGATGTCCATATGCATATCTGCATGTTCCAGGTCATATTGGGCATGTCTGTCTATGTGTAAGATGTCCATATGCATATGTGCATGTTCCAGGTCACATTGGGCGTGTCTGTCTATGTGTAAGATGTCCATATGCATATCTGCATGTTCTAGGTCACCTTGGGCGTGTCTGTCTATGTGTAAGATGTCCATATGCATATGTGCATGTTCTAGGTCACAAAACTATACAAGGAATTCTGAGAGGAGAGCAAGAGATGCCATTCAAGGGAAGACAGAGTGAATTAGAATGGGACACACATGATAAGAAATCAGAAGTGAACTGGCAGGGGAGGAGTGGGAGGGTGCACAGGCAAAGAAAGCAACACCAGGGAACAAATACCAACTGAGAATAAATCACAGTGAGGTGTGTGAGTACGAAGATGCCATGAGGGAACCCATTAATCTGTGTTCTAGGCTAAAACACTAATGGAAGTTTTTCTACCATCATTCTTCAGCATCTGAAGGGTGGCTTTAGATTGCTATGTATTGGAATGTTTGACTTCAGAAACTGCTATTTGCGTTCCTGGCTTGAGTTTTATAAAAAAGTCATTCAGTGAATTTTGGGTTGGGATTCGGGCAGAACTGCTAATGATTTATGAAAGCATCTGAAACATACTTCTGCCTATTTGTACTATTGATTTATGCAAAGTGGCATTCTGAGCAGTGATGAGTGCAAATTCTAAACATTGACTCTGAAACATGCTGAAGGCGCTCTGTATCTTACTCTATAAAATATTCAGCCGCGATAAATTCTCTGTGTGAAATAAGTAATCACACACATCTCATTAACGTGCAAATTCTCTTTCATATTTAGTGGGTGGTAAAATTGTATATATACCAAGGAATTATGTTGAATATTTCTTTGTGATTTATTAGTAATGCTTGATGTGTGTATGGGGTTCGCATACCTATATACTCAAAGTAGCATAAAAATTACTGAGGGAAAAAGGCATCAACATACAAAATATTTTAGAAGCTTAGAACTAAATTACAAAATGTAGAGAAAATTCAATAAAATGAAAGTTAAAGAAAATGACATGAAATAGTAAACATTACAGCTGAAATAATCAAAAGAATCGTATGCGGTTACTGTGAATAGTTACACACCACGAACCTAAAAAGAATAGACAAATTCCAAATGACGTGCAAGTCACCTACAACTCTTGCAAAAACTATACATAAAAATAACAAGTGACGTTCTAAAGTAGGCTAAGAGAATGAGTTGCTATTTCCTCAAGAAAGATACGCAAGCAACTGGGCAGCTGCAGGAAAGCGTGTTCAGGGATATCCCTGGTCATCAGGACACGTATAACACGCACACTGCGATGTATACCGTATCATTTACCATGGATATTATCAAAATAAACAGATAAATAAATGAATAGTTGTGTGGGTGAGAAAAACTAAAACTGTGCATGCTATCGGTGGGGATGCAAATGATTCAGTCACTGTGAAAATAGTATAGATATTCCTCAAAAAATTAACAACAGAATTTCCATATAGCCCAGTGGTTCCAATTCTGAGTGTTGAGCCTAAAAACTGAAAGTAAGAATCTAAACACATAACAGCATCCCCATATGTTGAAGTACTATTCTCAGCGCTCAGTGGATCCACAACCTAAATGTCCATCCACAGAGAAACAGAACAAAAATGCAATGCCTGCCACAGAATACTATTCAGCCTTAAAAGCAAGGGAATTCTGTGTTACACTGCAACAAAGACAAACCTCGAGGACATCATGTCTATGTGAAGTAAGACGACACGGAAAGAAAAATGGTGTTGGATCCCACTTACATAAGTATTTAAAAGAATCACATTCATCAAAAAGTGGAATGATGGTTGGCAGTGGCTAGGATGCTGTGAAACGGGGTTACAAACGAACAAAGTTCTAGCTAGTCAAGGTGAAAGGATCTGTGGTCCAGCATTGTACCCACCATCGGCAATCATGTGCCCTACACTGAACAGACTAAAGTAGCACATGTCATGTTAATTTTGCTTGCACAATAAAATAAAAATTTTAAATTATGAACTGCAAACTAGGCAAATCACTCAGAGTAACATTTACAAGTGGAAAGAACATAACTCATCCAGGATCTAAGTAAGTATAACTTATCCAAAGGATGCAAACACTTACAACCTTTTCACAGAACTGTAGGAATATTTTATTCCTTCTAATGCTATATCCAGAAGTCCATACTGCCTAAAATTCACATCAATTCTGGTTAAAAGCAGCAATAAAATGTGTCTTAATTTGTGAGTTTTCAGGACAAGAGGCCGCATGTGTAAATGATTGAAATATGGGAACCACTACCTTGGCAACCATTTTCAAAATTACAGCAAAAAGAAGCATATGCACCAATTGTCCTTGTCAAAATAAGAGAAGGTGAAATAGGAAAATATATTTAAAATGTTGAGACTCTGGCAAACATTCCTAGCGAGTCACAACAATTGAGCAAGATTATTGCCAATGATTGGTAAATGTTAAGCCTGGGAAGGTGATGCCACATTGTCAAAGAAATTGAAAGAAACAGAACTGGCAAAAAGAACATAAAGAGCAGCTTCAGTGGTACCATGAGATGTAATCTTCCTCAGGGTCAGGGTCGGGGTCAGGGTGAGGGTCAAGGTCAGGGTGAGGGTCAGGGTGAGGGTCAGGGTAAGGGTCAGGGTCAGGGTCAGGGTTAGGGTTAGGCATGCTGTATAGTATATCTTCCTTGAGATGTACCACAGGAGGAATGACCATAAAGCTTAAGGTCTTTAAAGGAGTAGCATTAAAATACACAGTATAGCAGTGCCCAGCTATTGTCCCATTTCCTATAATACACTGAAGCTTCCTAACTGTAAATAGTGGAGTCTCGGGCTGGGCACTTATCAGCTCACCACTAACTTTTGTGTAGATCTTGCCTTGTGGCTCTCATGGTTTGCAGAACATGGAGCAGCCTGAACCTTGACTGCATGACTCAGCCCAGGATGGATAAGCAGCGCTGCGTGAGGCTTTGGTGCATGAGGACTGTACTGTGGGGAAGCTGGACAAACCTGTATTGGCTAAGGAAGCTCAGATGCTACTCACACTGTAGAAGAGAAAAGTCCCCAGCTGACTGTTTCACATCAGCCTTGGGGTGAAGAGCAGCACAAGGTGAAGGGCGCTCCTCCTTGGAGAGCATCATATCGGTGTTTCCTGTCACAGTTCTCCTCCTGATGCACCTGTCCTCAAACTGCACACCAGGAGAGTGGTGGCAGTGGTGCACAGTCTTCTCTCCCTTGTCTTTATAATCTTGCCTCGACTTTGAGATATTTAGAATAACAGAAACATTTGTTAAAGGCTAAACACGTTTGAAAGCATAAAATAAAACGCAAGGTACAACTGAAACTTAACAAGGAAATCTCCATGAAAGAAAAATTATGAAAAAAAATCTCTGTCAAGGAAACATTTTTCTCTGATATGTCAAAGGTTTCCAAGGACTTTCTTTAGAAACATAAAAATAGCCTCATTGTTGCCACTGAGTTCTATCAATACAACAAAACCCAAGAGAACCAACCCTGCTTTAATGGAGTTCTTTAATGTGCCAGGAAGCTGAACACAATGATTAGCAAGGGAAATTCTGGAGTGCAAAGGCCACAATTTCAGTGTAATGACCTGTAGGTGTTCTAAGTAAAAGTAAACATAATTAAGTGGAAAAAACACAGGCAATATACAAGGTTTCCCCAAAAAATGGGTTTAATGCTATTTGTGATCTTCAGATGATTTAAAGAAAATGCTGCCCTCCAGCTAGCCAATTCCAGTTTTTAATATACCAGAGAACAGGTAAGGAAGTAGGTTATTAGAAGTTCTGGAAGAAATTTACTATATGAAAGATTATCCTGATAATTCTAGGGAACAAAAGTTAAATCATAGTGTAATACATTTTATTCATATGTCATCAGGATCTGCTTGGATTTAGAGGAATTTTGCTATCAAATTTCCAATCTTTAAAAATATGATAGAGCTTCTATTTTATTGAGCTATGCATTCCCAACCATCTGGATTAGTGTTCCCTCACAGCATTTATATGAACTGGAATTTGTTTTATGAATCACTAAATCCTTTTTTATAATTTTTGAGTCATGAAAGGATAGGCTTGCTCAAATTATTAGCCATTTTTGAAAACACAGTTCAGTTTTCACACTATTCAGAATGTTGATACACAGGACACCATCTGGATGCTACACTGCCTTATTTTCATGTTAAATATGGAACTTGACTTGTGTCTAAGCATCTAGCAAAAGCTTTCTTCCTTGTATGGATCAGTTCAGTAGCTTTGAAGGAGAGAACAAAGGACACAGGGCAGGAGTAAGCTCTACTACAGAGGTTAGTAAGAGCAAGAAGAAAAGAGAAACAGAGGGAGGGAAGAGGAGGCAGATGCACCATGCCAAGCAGTCAGAGGTGGTCACACATCTAATTCCTGCAGTAACCCATAGACAGTTTATAATGACAACCTGCTCAACAGAAGGATGGAGTTTAAGCAACTTGCCCTAGAGCTGGCAACAGTTACAGATACCTGTTGCAGAGGCCAGTTGCTTAACAGTTCTGTTCTACTGCTCTCTAAAACCCAAATGACTATGAGAAGGTTAGTTTAAGGATAGAAGAGTCATCAGCTACTTGAAAACATTAACAATAGCCTGTCGGTACCTGCTAGCCAGCAGGCAGCTGCCACTGCTGCAGCTGCAGAGCACAGGGCTGTCGTGTTGCCAATGGGCTCACCCTGATTCTGAGCAACAACAAGATATCCAAGCTGAAGAACGGTTCATTTGCTGGGTTAAGTCTCCTGGACAGACTTCCGTGGCCCGCGATGCCACTGGAAATCGTGTTGGTGTTCATGGTCCATGTTGCAGCCAGAAACCATGTGGATGTCTGGGATCTGGATTATAGCGGCCGTGGGCAGAGAAGCCTCTTTTCCAGTGGCAGTGACAACTAGGCTCCATGATGATTTTGATAGGTAGATGATAGATAGATAGATAGATAGATAGATAGATAGATAGATAGATGATAGATAGATAGATAGATGATAGGTAGATAGATAGATGATAGATAGATAGATAGATAGATAGACAGATAGATAGATGATAGATAGATAGATAGATAGATGATAGATAGATAGATAGACAGATAGATAGATGATACATAGATAGATAGATAGATAGATAGATAGATAGGTGATAGATAGATGATAGATAGATAGATAGATAGATAGATAGGTGATAGATAGATGATAGATAGATGATAGATAGATAGATAGATACATAGATAGATAGATAGATAGATGATAGATAGATTGATTGATTCATAACTGAGAACGAGAAACGTCAAAGGCTTCTGTGCCAACCCATCCTCCCAAAAAGAAACAGCCATGACATGCAGCTATGGAAGAGAATCCTTAAAAGTTGTGACCAAGAAGCTGAAGTGTAGTTTTTCACAATTGATGGCTTCTGGCAGTGGGTGGGGTGGAGAAGGAGTCAGTTTTCTTTCTTTTTTAATTTTTTTTATCTCCCTTACTTTGTAAGTCTTTATGTAAATGTTTTTAACTTATTTATTTTTACTTCATTGGTCTTTTGCTTGCATGTATGTCTGTGTGAGGGTGTCAGATCCCCTGGAACTGGAGTTACAGACAATTGTGAGCTGCCATGTGGGTGCTGGGAATTGAACCTCGATCCTCTGGAAGCGCAGGCAGTGCTCTTAACCGCTGAGCCATGTCTCCAGCCCAAGAGTCAGTTTTCTGCAAGGGTCTGGCCACTGGCAGTTTTACCATGCTTCGGTGACTATATGGGCAGCACAAATTGGGCTTGGTGCTTTTATTTTTGTTTTTTCTTCTTTTCAAAGAGGGCACAAATGTGGGAGAGTGGCCCTGGGAGGAATAGGAAGTGAATGGAATGAAAGTACATTGTATAAACTTCTCAAATAATTATTTAAAATATGATAAGATGCTGCCCTGAAGAAGTGACAATATGCCTCGCCTTGAAAAGGGAGAGGGGGTCATGGTACCCGGTAGAACAGGCACCTGTCAGGAAATGTACACACACAGTACAAGCTTTCTTTGTCCTTACCATTTGCAAATGCCCCAAAGCACCAGCTTCCATCTACAAGATACCACCCATTGCAGCGCATGCATGTCTCCTGCTATGAAATACCGTGTGAAATGAGCAATGCTGAACCAATGGCGTGCCTCTGCAGACCCCTGTCAACAGTGGGCTTAGCAGGGGTACCAGAGCTCCCTAACTATGTGATGTAGCAAATAGGTTCCAGCTTCAAGGGCATAAAGAGAAAGGTTTGATAGAAAGCTCTTTTTATTATATATTTATATATAAGTAGTTACATATTTATTTTTACATTTATTCTCACTGTTGGTGGAAAGTGTTTTGAAAACATGTAGAAACTATTTCTTGTGAATTTGGAAAACAAAAAGTGGGTAAATATAGATTGAGATTGTTAATTGAAATACAACTAGTTAGACAACATAGTTTTCATTACACAAAAGGGTTAACTAATTATGACAAGATGGCAGGCAGAGTGAGCAGATCCTGGAAACTCACTGGGCAACTAGCCTCACGGTCTAGGTGACGTGAGAGCCCACGAGTGACCCTGTTTCCATTTTAATTCCTTATTGCAAATTTGCTGAAACACAATCAAGTTGATGTCCTTCATCTTGATAACCCACCCATTCGTTTCAGTTGCTATTTCTTAATAGATCCACTAACAGATTTACTTATTAGGTTAGCTGTTTCTTAAGAGACTTGCTAAGATCCAGTCAATAAATGGATCTGTCTTCTTTTATCAAATGTGCCCCCCCCGTCATGTATTCAAAGCATTGGCTGGTACAATGGCAAATGAGCATGAGGTGAAGATTTTCCCTGCTTTTGTGATCTTAGGTTGACGTGTTAAGTATACCATCATCGAAAAGGATGTGGTCTGGGAATTTTTCTAGATGCTCTTTATCATTAGAATTTTCTTATCTTCCTGGTTTTTTGACAATTTGTACCACGAGTCATACTTGAATTTCTTACATGTTTTCCTACATTTCTTGAGATCATACACACATGCTCATTAATTTCTGTTAATGGAGTGAACTAAATTGATTAAAAAGTTAAATCAAGCATTATTACGTTAAGTCACACTTAGCCATAACGCTTGGATACAGTTTCAATAGATAGGCAAACTTTTATAGTTTATTAATAAAATAAGAAACTAGATTAATATAAAGATACATCATAGAATATATATGTGTGTGTTATATATACATTTGTATAAGTTGTGTATGTGTGTATGTTGTACTTGGCTTGTTCATTTGTATCAAGGATGTTTTGTGTTTATGTTCATGAAGGAAATTGGTTTGTACTGTAATGTCTTTCTCTAGCTTTAGTGTTGAATTAGTCAATGCTTTCTGAATGTGTTAGCAAGATTCCTTCCTCCATGACTTTCCAAGACAGGATAGATAGGATTCGAGTTTTTTCTACTTTGTGTATAATTTGATCAGCGCTTGTCACACCTGCACCTCTAACGCGTGTGTGCATCTGTGTGAGAACAAACTCAGTTACTTTCGCGTGTGTGCATCTGTGTGAGAACAAACTCAGTTACTTTCAGGAAAGCTGGCAATTTCAATTATTTTTCTCCATTTTTACCCTTTGTGTCTTTGAAGGATATTGTCTACTCTAACTGAATCTAAAAGCACAAGGGCTGTCTGTGGTTGTGTGTGCCTGCAATCCCCTCACTCAGGAAGCTGAGACCCAGGGACTGTGATGAATTCAAGGCCAAGTTTGGCCAAGTAAGGTCCAGTCCAGCCTCAGAACTTGATGACATCTCAGATAAACAAAATCAAGTAAAACACAAAAGACTGCAAACCTTTGAGAACACAGGTTTTCTCCTCTGTTTTAAGAACTGAGAGCTACAGGTCAATCTCACATACCACCCCCACAAGTCGAGCTGGGGAGAGTTGAGACCTGAGCAGAGCACAGTCCCATCACTGCCTGGTGTCCTCCAGTGAGCCTGGATCAGAGGTGAGTTTCCTTGCAGTGCACTCTTCCCCACTGCTTTGCTCTGCAAATCCTTCTGCTCAGCTCATCTCTACGGCATTTTATCTGCTAACTTACTCATGGACTCTTACACATAACCAGAACTATCTGGTTTTACTAGTTTAATTCTCAGAAGATCCTTTGAATTTCCAAATCTTACTTCATTAGGGGTCCCCATCCTAGCACCCAAAATTCCATGCTTTTCTGCATTCTCAAACCTCATATCTGTGCACTGTTTTGTTGTTACCTCCATGAGTTACCATTAGATTACAGATTGTACTAAAATAAATAAAGAATAGGAATCCTTTTCAGAAACTAAATGAGACATCACCTACTCCAGTATAGTTACAGAAACATGTTCACTCTGGAACAAGGGCCGCTTTCTGAAAGCTTTGTAGAGTGAAGGATCGTAGGAGGCTGAGGATTGTGAACTCTGAAGCAGTTTCCATGCTCAGGGCTAATGATATCCACAAAGGAGCTTGCAGCCATCTCTTCTTGAATGTTATTCCTTGGTTCTGTCTGGAAACTTCCATGCACAGCTTGCCAAATTGTGTCCATATGTACAAATGCTTCTGGTGTGCAACCTAATCCCTGCTCCCCAGTTTGATGGCAGCTCAGAGTAACACACGGGCAATCACAGCCCGATCACTCCACTCTGGCTGCCTTCAGAGCAGCGCTCTGTGCCGATCCATCATTGCTTCTTCAAAACACGGCCCTAGGTGCTTTGATGCAATTTCCTAAGTCCCTCTATTTCCCACCAGCTCAGGACCACAGCCTTGAACTACTCTTTTGATGGTAAATGATCAGAACAACCTTGTAAAGACATGAAAAAGAGTTTGAATTTAATTTTTTTGAGAACTTCATATATGAGTGCTGCATATATGTTACTCATGCCTTTCCTCCCCCTTGCAATTCCTCCTGCATTCCCCCCTCCCTCTCGAAGTTATGACATCTAGGGGAGGTATTCAATGACTGGCACTGGGGATTTTATTGTATGGTTTATGGTTCTCAGAAGGAAGCACCATTGCCTCATATGATATAACTACGAACATGTGTGTGTATTTATGTATGTACACACATGTATAGTTTCTTATATTGATATATATTAATGCCAATATTAATATCTATTTTATGTATATAATATATTATATACAATACATATTTTAAGAACAATATACTTCTCTATGGATTTCCCAAACCTTCTTAGTGTTATTTATCTCTTCTTCCTCCCTCTCCTTTTGTATTACCTTTCCTTACATTGTCTCCATTTTTCTCACTGACCTCCTTTGTGGCACTAGCTCTTACACCCTCCCTGGAGCTCCAAAGTATAAAAGAGGTTTTATGCTGAAGGAGTTTTTGTCCATGTTCGGAAACAATGAATGTTCATCACTGAACATCTAGTCCTTTCAGTTATAAAGGAAAGGACATTGCAAGGTAAAATGGGACAGCAGTTGTTTGCACTTGCTCAGAGATATCGTGGGGATCCCTTGGGGTCTTCTCAGGAATGGGACAGGCGGTACTCTCTAGTTCTAGCAGTTGCCCTAATCCCACTGATACTTGTTGTGGAAGTTTATTTTTAGTTATGTATAAAATAATTGTTCTGTGCACTGTTGGTGGGGGAGCTGCCTAGGTATTGGTGTTTTGTATTGTCAACAGGTGTTGGATTAATGTGGGGGATGTTTAATTGCTCGTGATCTGAATGGCTATCAGTAGAACACCCCAGGAGTTCTGAATCAATCAAAACAGCTGAGCTCAGAGGCTCTGGGTTAAGTACGATGTTGAGTACCGCACCTGCCATGATGGCGGTTCCCTCTGAGGTCTGCACATATGAAAGTCCATCCTCATCCTGTTTGGTGAGCCACACAGTAGGTGTGCTACTATAGATAACCCACTTCAATTGTTCTTCATTGGAAAAAGAATGAAGAACATAAGACTCAAGCTTAGCGCGAAGGAGATGAGGTGCATTAGACAAACCAGAAGAACCTGTCTATGATGCCCTCAGGCCTTTGAGATCTGAAAGCCACATCTGCAGTAAAGAAATCTTTTGACACCCATGAAAGACAGTGTCTCCTGAACATTAGCTCACAAAGGGTAGAAACCCAAAACTGAACATAATGGTACACTGATAAGAATAGAAACCAAGAAGCAAGAAAGATAAAAAAGGCTTAATAATATATTTGCATCCCCAAAATAAATATTAATGTCATGGAAATAAAGGAGTCAATGGGTAGGTTGAACACTTAACTAGATATAGTCAAAGAAGAATTTAATGAATTGGAGTGGAATTAAAGTAAGCACACCTTCTAACAGAGAGAACCTTCTGAAAGGCCATCCACGTGGCATGGCCAGCAGAATGAGTAGCTCTAAGATATTCATGTTAGAGGTTGGATGAAAGACTATGGCAAGACTATGAAGAAAAAAATCCAATTTGGAGAAAGAATTGATTTTTTTTTAATTAGGAAAAACAGGAGTCATTCTCAGACTGAAGGGACACTGAGTTCCAAATAGGACAAATATTAATCCACATCTAGTAAACTGAAGAATCTCAGACAAAATTTAAAAAAAAGATGTTACAAATTTTAAAAAAGAGAAAATTTAAATTACCACAGAGTCACATCAGCAACAATGACAGTGTAGCATAAAGCAATAATACTCCCAAAAGACAATGCAAAACCTCGGAAGGGGAATGTGTTAACTTCATTTGGTTATCATTTACCCAGAGGAGTAAAAGAGAACTATTTTCTGCAGTGTCCACCTCAGTAAGTAGTGTTTGCATTGCGTTTTCCAGTGGCATAAACAGAAACACCTGAGCTCTGCATTGTCATCCAGAATTCCATTTTGTTGCCTGGCCTCCGTGATGCGATCTATTTTTCACTTGCCCTGGATTTGAGAAGGAGAATATTTCTTCTATTCCTAGTATGAAAATTACATTCTAGGATTAGCAATTTTTATTATATATTAACTCCATCATTAGATTATGAGTTTAGCTTTTTCCATGAAGGAGTCTTAGAGTTAAACCAGCAAAAAAAAAAAAAAATCCAATACTCTAAAGAAAAGAAAAGATTAAATTCACAGTCAATTTATTCTTCATTCCTTTCTTTAAATTTCATAATTATTAGGTATAAGGAATATTCAGCCTTCTTTTTATTTTTATGTAAGCTTCTAAAGCATACAAAAGAAATATCCGACACCCGCTGAAGCCATGCCCCAAAGAGTTACAGAGGCCTTTTATTATGGTTTGAAGGGAATGACCTTATTCTGGCCTCTTTACATAGCCAAAAACAGCTGGCCAGGTGAGCTGATCACAAAACCATGTGATCCACAAAGAAGGAAAGCAATTTTCTCTAACAAATTTTAACTTTAATGTTTAAAGCCAGAGATTTTCCTTTGTCTTTCAATGCATATGTGGATAGGGATTTAACTTTGGCCCAACGTTATGAATTTTCTGAGACACTGTAAAATAAACTTTTAAAAACTAACCTTTAATGATATGTTGGAATATATTTAAGTGAATGGTTTCTTGTATGTAACCCAGAAGCTCAGGTTTCTCCACTAGTGTCATAGACTGTTCTCCCCAAATCCATGTTCGTAACTCCCAGTGTGATGGTGTTGGGGGTTAGGGTTTGGGGAAGACAACTAGGTCCAGGTGAGGTCAGAAAAGTGCCTCTGTAAGCTCACCAGCTCCACCACACCCCCAACTCTCACACACGCTGAGGAAAGCACACCTGAGCACTCAATAGAAAGACTCCTGTTTGTGACACAGGAAGAGACCCTCACCAGAATTCAACCATGCTAGTGTCCCCATTTCAAACCTCAAGGCTCTAGAATTACAATAAAATGGTGTGTTGTTTTAAAGAAATCCAATCTATGTGTTTTTTTTAATTATACTATCCCATACTAGGTGACACAACCTTTAGACACCACCCCCAAGGGAACGACACAATATCTGGCGCAAAGATGATATGCAACTTAATGATTAACATGTAGTCTTACAGTAACTTAAAATTTGGTGAGTAGTTTGGTTTCTGCATGCAAGTTATAGGCTGGAAATGTTGATTAGAACCCACAGTAATTCAATAAACTTTTATAAGAAAACAAAAAATAACCAAATACTGAACAGATGTGTTTTAGTTTGCTGGAGGACAAGGAAGACACATGGCTGCAACTTGGATATGCAGATTCAATTAGAAACACTTGCGTAGCCTGTCCCATTCGTGTGAGCAACAATGCACTTTTCAAGTGAATCAGAACAGCAAGCACTGCCAGAGGAGGAAGGAAGGAGACCCCTGGGGTTGGACACAGGTGCTGGAGGATTCCCAAAATACTTCCTTCCGTTCCACTTTCCTGAATCTCTGAATTGCTTTGACTTCTTATCTCCATGCTCACGTTTCATTCTTGTGTTTGAATGGCTTGGTTCCTGGAATGACTGACATTACTTCATATGTTTTACTATTCACAAGTCAAATTACATAACGTGGAAGGAAGAACATGAAGCTTGAAATCTAAGCTAGGTGTGCCTTGCTTGTTCTGTTGTTTTGTTTTGTTTTGTCTGAAATTTGATTCTAAATAAAAGTCAAAATGTATATCACGCTCTTCATTTATAATATTTTAAATCCTCTAGATTGGCCCATTTGTCTTAAAATGGGAGTAAATGGGTCTTAAATCCACAAAGCCAGAGAAGAAAATCTCATTTTAACTATGTGTGCCGTTTTTCTTTTTAATTACTCCATGTTTGGAACATATGCAATTAGGAAACACGTTCACGGCCCTATAAAGCTGAATGATTGGGCCCACAAGCGTCAACTATCGTAAGCGATCACAGTAGCGGAAGGTCAGTTCTAAATGCTCGGTTGCCAGTAAGTCATATTATCACTGTTACATTTTGATCAAGAACACCTAAAAATACTTACAGAGTCATTCTGGAAAAAAAAAAACTGTCAAGGCTAAAATTACCATAAATTTAATCTAATACATTTCATAGCCAATCAAAAAACAGAACAAAAATAGCGGTGCGCGAATATGGGGTAGCAGTGAGTGGATCATCGCCATCGTGTTGGTCAGTACTGGGATTTACTACGTCCCTGCTTTCTTATCGTAAAGAGTACCCTAGAGAATATGCCGCAACGCTGAAGCAAGGCGCTTGGCATTTTCCCTTATCCCAAGAGGGGTTTCTCAATGTTCAAAACGTTGGGAAATCGTCAAATCTAGGATCAAAACCACAATGAGGTATAATCTCACCCCCATCAGGATGGCTATTACCAAAAAAAAATTAAAAGCAAAAAGGCAAGTGATTTTGGAAGTGTGCAGAAATTGGAGCCTTCAGGCATCATGGGAAAAAACGCACAATGAGCAGGGAGTGCAAAATGACAAAGTCACTCTCCAAAAAAATTAAAAACACTATCAGTACACAATCCAGAAATTTCCATTTCAGAATCAGAACACCACGTGAAGCAAGGACTTGAGCAAGTATTATTTAAACCACCTTCATAATCAGACAGTAGCCAAGAGGAAGCAGAAAGGAAGGACAGGCAAGATGTGCCCTAAGGTAGGCAGGCATACCGTTTAAGTGGAAGAGAGGAAGGGAATCCTGACGCATACCCTGGAGCTGAACTGCAAAGACCCGCTCTGAGAACAAACTCGTATGGTTTCACTACAGGAAGGGGCTTATTGTGGTCTAATTTATAGAGACAAAAGTAGAACAGTGGTGTTCGTGGGCAAAGGGAAGGAGGCATGGAGGGTCGGGTGTGTAGAGTATCAGATGAGAAAAAGGTGAGATAAAATGCTGAAGATAGATCGGACGTTGGCTGCATAATAATATCACAGAACCATGCACTTCAACATGGCAAAATCACACGTTTATATTAGGTTTCACCACAACGAAATAATGAAAAAGAAATTTCAATAGAAATGTTTAACAGCAGAAACAGCAGCAACGCTCTTGGGACTTAAGTCATGAATATTCAGAAATGACATCACCAGGGATATGACAATAGAAAACTATCTTCTGTCTCCTGTATATAAACTCTGCTATAAAATAACCCTGGGCGCTGGAGGGTGGGACTAGCCGGTGTAGTGCTTGGCTCACATGCAGGGATCTCAGGCCTGATCCCCAGCATTGCAAAATATCAAGCATGGTGGGATACAGCTGCAATACCAGCATTCCAGAGGTGGAGGCAAGAGGGTGAGACGTCTGCTACACATCAAGTCCAAAGTCAGCCTGAGATGCACTGTCTCTGAGTCACAGTATTGATGATGATGATCTGAAAAGATGTTTAAAATCAAGAAGCAGGTTGTCACCTGGTGATGTGTGAACTGGCCCTTTGAAGCTTTAACATCTTACACACGATTTGACACTTCGTTATGTATATTCTAGTAGCAGCCTTTCCTAAGGTAGACCAATGTCATCTTCACTGAGTAAAGAACTCTCCTAAGACATGCAGTACCAGCACTTACAGCTCCTCTTTTTGCTTTGATCTGGTGGAGGTACAGAACCGACAAAAGGGCTGTAACCGGCAGCTGTAATCTCATCCGACACATTTTCCCATGCTCAGCTTTTAATTTCGCCAGTGGTCTCCTAGCTGTCTTCTGAATGAATATGAAGCTGGTGAACTTTCAGCTATGATGTTGATCCTCTAGCTTCGTAAGCAAAGGTCATCTGTGTCATGAGTCACTCTCCTTGTGAGCAACTGAGCAGGGCCAGCAATTCCCACCAACTACAAATCTTTATTTTTATTACACAGTTGCTCCTGTGATGTGATTCAGCCCCTGAGTTAGATGCATATGTAGTGTCTACATGTTTATGTCATTTTCCATCATTACTACTTAGCCCTTTCTGGGGAGCACGTAGTGCGGGGTCTGTAGCCCAGCGACATAAAGGCTGCAGGGTAGGTGGCCTGGAGACTAAAGACAGTACTTGGGGGCAGCATGTGAAATATGAGGCCCATTGACACTCACTAACTGAGAAACTCCCAGGGGAGATGAACGAGCTAACAGGGAAGGTCCACAAGGGGTGTGTCTGAGTCCACTCTGAGTCAGGAGACCACAGAGCAGTCAATGGCCACACTAGCAGGCTTGATCCACAAGTGCAAGAGTCTAACAGGGCTGCTTCAGAGGTCCGTCCACAAGCAGCTTACACACCAGCAGCTCAGACCAAACCAACCAGTAGCAGCCAGTAGACACGAGTGCGTTTTTACCTCCCACTGTCTCACTCCACACTGCACACAGCAGTGCCCGGGATGTGGTGGAAGGATGACCCACGCATTGGCATTGTGAGCTTGTGCTGCCCTGAAGTGTGATGGGAAGGTGGTAGCTACGTTATTTCTGTGTTTAAGGAAGAGTTGACAGCTTATAGGCAGGAAAGCAGATGACCCTAACTAAATTGCACCCTTGGCAGAAGAGGGGGAGGGCTTTACCTGGATGTTCCAGACTTGTCCTGTTCTCACTGTCTATTGCTTAGCGAGAGCTTTGTGAATGGAAACTGTCTCAGAGTCATGGCACTTGATATCTTATCTTTCTTAAAGGTCATACAGATAGCCAATGTGACAAACCCAGGTGCCATCCAGGTATGGACATTTAAAAGAAGCAGGAAATAGATGAAAACTACAGGGATTTATAGTGAAATGTAAAGTATGTGTTCACCTCAAAAGCACACAAGGTATGCATAAAGGGGAACAAAAACAAAGAATTGTCCAGATAGAAGTATTAGAAGTCCAAGGGCCACTGATTTATGGCTAGTGACTTACAGAAGCCAGCTACAAACAGATGATTCTTAAATCACAGTAAATGATGACCAATACCATTTGTTGACAAAGAGCAGGACTTCACAATTTTCTCAGGGGCATAGCTCTGCCTACATCTGTGAAACTTCTAAACGGACATTAAATGACGAATTGCAAGAACATTCTGATTAGCACAAAGGAAACAAGATTTTTTAAAGTTACAGGGAACAATGGGAAGACGACAAATATGGTTTCTTAACCCGGTTTTATTCTAGGTTGGATGGTACATTTATCTGGATATTTATATTATAATCTAGTCAAAATTCTAACCTGAGAAGAAAGCAGACTCAACTCATTTCAGGCCATGGACAGTTCTGGGACTTAACAGACAATATTACAGAGGAAGCAAGAGAGTCGGATACTTACTTTCATTGCAAGCAGTCACTAAGCTGAAGTCCTGCACAGTGGTGTGGGTTAAAACAACAGAATCAACTTTCTAAATACGGGATATAATTAAAACTGGTTAAAACCTATACTGAAGTCAACAGACGCTCCAGGCTGTCTCATTAATAAAATGAAACCACTGACTTGATATCAAAGCAGAGAGGGCTTTCCAGAGCACCACTAAATGCAAATTCGCCATCTGCCACACAGTGTTGCTGAGCAATAGATGAACAAGCTGAGAAAACATTTTTTTTAGGGTCCACAAGGTGAGACTGTGAATACAGAAGTGGGGCTGCGGAGGGGTGCAGCTGTGAGAGCACCAGCGAAGGTGCTGGAGCTTGGAGAGCAGATGCTGTGCACTGTAAACTTTTGCAGTGTGTGTGTGTGTGTGTGTGTGTGTGTGACACACCCCTCCGTCCATTCCTTCTTCCTTTTACACAGATGCAGTAGGTAACAACTGTGCAATGGTCTGTTAATAATGCACGATTCCCAACTAGCTTATTTTTTTCTACTCACGAAAATTTTGTGCTCCCTGTCACTAACTCAGAGTCTGTAGAAAAATAAGGTCTGAATCTGATTTCTGTCCTGCTTATTTACAAAATGGTTCACCTCATCTTTAAAAAAAAATTTTTTTGTTTAAAATCACTTGTCAGCAAATTTATTTTCCCATTAGTTTTTCTTTTATTAACTCAAAGAAGAAAAAGAGTCATTCTTCAAGAATGAGTGGAAGAACCTCTGAGTTGAAGGTGGGGCTTCAAGTTGCCTTCACAGGTACCATATGATTCTCCCGCACTCCTGAAAGCTCAACTGAGGAGCGTGCGCCAAGTGTGCCTAGGCTGCTGCTGTGCTCTGGAAGGGCATGATGGGAAGCTGAACGATCTCTAACATTTCTGCTTTTCCTTAGAGGTGATGAGGATTAAGTGCACTGGCCTCGGGGTCACTCTAGGAAGAGAAGCATTATCTGATGTCAAAGAGCCATAGGACCAAAGCAGATCTCATGCTTTGCATTAGGCAAAACATAGAGCACCCCCCCTCTAAGACATGTTTTATTGGATTTGGCAAGAAGAACAGTAGAGAGAGTGTAGCTATTAAGTTACCTATCTCTTCCAAGAGTAGATGTGATCTTCTGTGACCTTCTATAAACATTACTATCTGTGGGCGATTAATTTAATTCCAGGTGTCACCATGGGAACAATGAGAAGAGCACTGAAAGTCAAAACACAGATCAGAAATTGATGCACACAATGCGTCCAGCTGAGCTCACATAAAGGCATGAAGTGGTACAATAGAGGCAGACTGATATTTACCAGTGCTAGAGTGCACAGATGTCCATAGAAAGTTATGTTGATAGACTGAACTTGACCCAAGTCAGAACCTCTTGCCCTGTACCAATCCACACAAAGACACAAAGAAGCTTAACTACAGACTGGCAGACAGGCAGAAAGTAACTGCAAAACACGTATTTGCTAAAAAAAAAAAAAAAAAAAAAAAAAAAAAAAAAAAAAAAACTAGTGTCTAAAATATGTAAGGATACTTCTGGGTAAGATGTCTGCCTCTCTGCAAGCTGGTGAAGGAGAATCAAACTAAAATTTTTAAAAAATTGATTTTAACCCACTCAGAGGGAACATGGAAGAGGGAACTCAAAACCCACAAAAAGAGGGGAAAGAACACTGGAAGAGGCTGGAGCAGAAATGAAGGATGCAGGGAAGCAGACTCAACCCAGACTCAGCTGTGTAACTGTTCACTGGCAGGAGAGAGAGGCAAGGCAGGTCCTTCAAAAAGGGAAACCAGAGGCAAGCCCACAGCCATCACAAGCCGCTCCAGCTGCTGCGCCCTGGGACTGACTCCTCTGGCAGGTGCGCAGAGGCAGAGAGAAGCCCCTTTGTCCACACTGCGTGATTCAAAGCACAGTGGCTCCGGACCATCTTACAGAGCTGTGGTTAAAAACTGAGCTGAGTGAGGCTAGGATGGCGCACAACCGCTGCTTGGGAAGCCTCCCTGGAGCCAATGTGGGAGACAAACAGGGATAGCCTGGATCTGGAACCCCTGTCTGGTCCATGCTGTACACACACACACACACACACACACACATACAGACACACACACACATACAGACACACACACACACACATACAGACACACACAGACACACACACAGACACACACACACATACACACACACACACATACACACACACACACACACACACACACACACACACACAGACACAGACACACACACACAGACACAGACACACACACACACACACACACACACACACACACACACACACATACACACACACACACAGACACACACATACAGACACACACACACACACATACAGACACACCCACACAGACACACACACACACACACACACACACATACAGACACACACACACACACATACAGACATACCCACACAGACACACACACAGACACACACACACACACACACACACACACACACACACACAGACACACACATACAGACACACACACACACACATACAGACACACCCACACAGACACACACACAGACACACACACACACACACACACACACACACACACAGACACACACAGACACACACACACACACATACAGACACACACACACACACACACACACACACACACACACACACACACACACACATACAGACACACCCACACAGACACACACACACACACACACACACACACACACACATACACACACACACAGACACACACATACAGACACACACACACACACATACAGACACACACACACACACACACACACACACACACACACAGACACACACATACAGACACACACACACACACATACACACACCCACACAGACACACACAGAGACACACACACACACGTTTCCCAACAATGCACTCAGCATCCTGGGTCCGCCAACTGTGTGGAGCTGCAAGCACGCAGCTCCTCAAAGGCATTGGGTCACTCAGGCTTTTGCCTCCCTAGGATCCCTTAGGAAATTCCATTTCTGTTGCCAGAGGTATATCTTAGAGGCCTTAGGCGGATCAGCCTGGCCCGTTTGAGGCGCATATGTAAAAAGGCAAACTGAGTGAATTGTTCGGGAAAATCTATTTACCATCTTATGCCTATGCATGACCGAGCGTGTATATGACTAAAATCACATAGATCATGGAAAGGGAAATATGCAGTAAGCAAAGGCAAGTCTATCAGTCAAATCAGAAAACCACCCAAGCAACTGACTTCTCCTCCTTTGGGACTTACAATAGGACTTACAATCCCTAGGCAGTGACCAGCCCTTGAGCTGCATGCTTTCTCAGGACCTACTGCTCCTGTGTGGAGTGTCTACTCTGTACTTTGCTCCAGAATAAAATCCCTTGCTAGTCTGCTTTCTGTGTGTGCTCTTTAATTCCTTGAAAGACACTCTGAGATGCCGGAAACACCCAGTCTGAATAGTAACACTGCCATAGCTACTGGATGGGAAAAGGGTCCCATGTGCAGTGGTGGGGAGCAGAGGGACAGGAGATGGGGCTGGGCAGAGGGCAGGAACCCGGCTCAGGCTGGGAAAAACAGAGTGAGAAAAGCATCACCCTGTCTGGGACCAGATCTCAACAAAGACAGCTGCCACGGAGACTGAGTTCAGAATCTGGGATCAGCCTCCCGACTCGACAGTCTAGAGCCTGAGAAAGCCGATGTTCTGGGAGTGTAGTTGACACCCACAGCTGCATCCTCCAGGAGGTGATCGATATTCAGGATGTCTTGGAATTACGAAGACAGGTTTGCCACTGCACCAAACTCGGGGCTGGGATTATTCCCATACTCTGAATGCCAGGGAAATATCCCTTGACTGAAACCCTCCCCAGGGAAATGATCTGGAGAGCCTTGGGAAGGTGGGGAAATCTCAGCCCACAGAGCTCAAGCAAAGAGTGACCTACAGAGGCCTCTGCCCTACCAAGGAGGAAGAAAACCTCTGGTCGGAGAGCTCTGGGCTACACTGACATCAGACACTTAACCTGCATGCTCAGCAGCACTGTAAACCAAAGAAGAGAGTCCACAGTCCAGCCGAGCATCCCCAGCTCCACACACACAACTACCAGTCTCCAGTTTTCAAAAACCCAGAAAGAAGCTGTTTCGGCAACTAATATTTTTTATCTGCCCCCCCCATACACACACACTTTGGAATGATCTCCAGCTTTCTCCACCCTACGGTACATTTTATTATACTATTTTGGGGGTAGTGAGTTGTGCTTTCATCTCATATTTCCCTTCACACATTCATCAAATCATATTTATGTATTTCTTCCACAACTGAGAAAATTTGTTTTTTCCTTAATTTCTGTACACACTCCCCCACTTCCCGTTCTCTCCCCCTCTCCCGTGTGCTTCGTTCCCCAGCATTTAGAAGCATCTTGATTTACCCTCCTGGTTTTAAATTATTTTACAAAATTCTTTTTACAAGGCCACAATTATCCCAATACTTAAAGCACACAAGGGTCCAAGAAAGAAAGAAAATTACAGGCAAATTTTCCTAATGAACATAAATGTAAAAATTATCAATAAAATATTTTAAACCAAGTACAAAAACAAATCAAAAAGATCACCCACCATGATCAAGTAGGCGTCATCTCAGAGATGCAGGGATGGCTCAACATATGGAAATCAATAAATGTAATCCACCACGTAACAAACATATAAGTAAGCCACATGATCATCTCATTAGATACAGAAAAGGCCTTTGTCAAAATCCAAATCCCTTCATGATAACAGTATAGAATTAGGTATACAAGGGACATACCTCAACATAATAAAGGCAATATACAGCAAGCCCACAGCCGATATCAACCTAAATAGAGAAAAACTCAAAGCATTTCCACTAAAATCAGGAACAAGATAAGGACGTCTACTAGCTTTGTACCTATGCAATACAGGACTTAAACTCTTAGCTACAGCAATAAGACAACTGAAGGAGATCACAGGGATACAAATAGAAAAAGAAGTCAAAGTATCTTCATTTGCAGAAGATATAATTGTATACATAAGTTACCCTCAGATTCTACCAATAATCTTTTCCAGCTGATAAACACTTTCTGTAAAGTAGCAGTATACAAAATTAGCACACAAATTCAGTAGCCTTCCTATATATAAATAACAAATGGACTGAGAAAGAAATTAGAGAAACAAATACCTTTCACAACAGCAGAAAATATTATAAAATATCTTGAGTAATTCTAACTAAGCAAGTGAAAGACTTGTATAATAAAAACTTTAAGACATTCAAGGTCTCAGAAAATGGAAAGATCTCCCATGCTTATAGATCAGTAGGATTAACACTGTAAAAACGGACATCTTACCAAAAGCATCTACAGATTAAAATCAATCCCCATCAAACTTCCTATACAATTCTTCACAGAATTTGAAAGGACAATATTCAGCTCTATATTAAAACAATCCTGAATAATAAAAGAACTGCTGGAGATATCACCATCCCTGACCTCAAGTTGTGTCTCAAGGATATAGTAATAAACACAGCATGGTATTGACACAAAAATAGACATATTGACCAAAGGAATTGAATTGAAGACTCAGATATCAAACCACACACCTAAGAACACCTGAGGTTCCTTTTTAATAAGGAGCCAGAAATATGCACTGGAAAAAGAACAGCATCTTCAACAAATGGCACTGATCAAATTGGATGTTCGCATGAAGAAAAATGCAAATGGATCCATACTTATAACCCTATACAAAACCCAACTCCAAATGAATCAAAGACCTCAACATAAAAACAGTACTGAACCTGACATAAGAAAAAGTGGGAGATAGCCTTGAACTCACTGGAACAGGAAATGATTTTCTGAATGGAAAAACATTAGCACAGGCACTAAGATCTACAATTAACAGATGGAACTGCATGAAACCAAGAAGCTTCCGTAAGGCAAAGGGCATCATCATTTGGACAAAACAGTGGCCTACAGAATGGAAAAGGATTTTTATCAACTATGCATCAGATAGAGGGCTAATATCCAAAATATAAAGAACTCAAAAAAAATTGGTATCAAGAAAACGAATAACCTGATTAAAAATGGGAGTACAGATCTAACAGAGGATTCTCAAAAGAGAGAACTCAAATGACCGAGAATTACTTAAAGAAATATTCAACATCCTTAGCTATCAGGAAAATGCAAATTAAAACTTCTTTGAGATTCTATTTTACACATGTCAGAATGGCTAAGATCAATAACACAGGTGACAAGATGTGGAATGAGGGGAACACTCCTCCATTGCTTGTGGGAGTGAAAACTTGTACATTCACTATGGAAATCAGTGTGGTGGTGTATATAAATCAAGTGTAGACATTGATTCAGGGCTGAGGCTTCTATTCTTTAATTCAATCACCAGTTCTTGCCTAGAGCTCTAGAGGAAGACTTCGGCTTCCATACAATTTGGAACATTTAAACTTCTGTACAATCTAATAAACCTCCAAGACTTACTGCTGACTGAGCCACCCCAACCAGCTACTTCTAAACTCTGACACTTCTCATCCATCTCAACTCATTCACTGTTTTGGCTCAAACTCTTCTCCAAGTTGCCTGGTTCAAACCGCCTCTGTAACTCTGAGCTGAGAGTCCTCCTTTCTGTCATGAGAGTTGGGCACATCCTTACTCTGACCCACTCTGTTAACTCTTCCTCTGATTATTCAGTTTGCCATTCTCTCTGATTCATCTCAGATGTCACTTTCTGTGTCTGTTTCTGGCAGATTCTGTTCTTCTTAGGGACTTAAGGTGTAGACCACCACCAACAACAACTTCTGAATACTAGAATTAAGTCTAGATTCCATCCAGACCACACAGATCTCTGAATGTAGACTCCTGGAATATAGACCCTTTGTAGCTTTCCTACAGGCCTATTCCTCTACATGGTTGTTCCTCAGGAAGCTGGGCATAGATCTACCTTAAAATCCAGCTATACTATTCTTAGGCATATAACCAAAGGATGCTTCATCCTACTGTAGAGACACTTGTTCAACCATGTTCATTATTGCTGTATGTAAAATATCCAGAAATTGGAAATAGGTTGGATATTTGGATGTATATATATATGGATGAATGGATAAAGAAAATGTGGTACATTTACACAATGGAATATTACTCAACCATTAAACAAATGAAATCATGAAATTCACAAGCAAATGAATGGACCTAGAAAAAAAATATTCTGTGTGAGATAAACCAAACCCAGAAAGACAAATATTGTATGTGGGTGTTAGCTTTGAAGCCTTCAATAGGCATGGTACAATACATATAACCACAGAGGTTAGGTATACAGTAAGGCACTATGGGAAGGGAATGATTTTCAAAGGAAGGAAAATAGAATATAGAGTTATGGAGAGACATGGGGAGGGGAATGGAATGGGAGGATTAAAGGAGGGTGAGGGGAAGAGGGGAAGAAGAGCAGGAATATAGGGAGGAACAACTAAAACTAATAGCCATTTGAAGTATCATGTGGAAACCTACTACAGTATACATTTCTTAAAATATATACATATATAAAAGGAATCTAAATGGAATCACCAAATATTGAGAGAGACAAATCTCCAACTTGACATTTCTCACCATCAAATGAAACCTCCAGTACCAGTAAATGGGTCATATCTAAATGAATTGTTGGTCAAGGGAGCCCCATGGAAACTCCCCCAAACAACCTAGGCTATTCCCAAGGCTACTGATTGCTTTCCACAAACAGATGATAAGGGCTTACAGCTGAAGACAACACTTATATTGAACATGGAAAAGTCAAGCTGGTGCCTAACTAGAGCTTTAACCCTTACTGATTAGTATTCATGGTACTGGAAGGTATTCTGCAAGCTACCAGAGGAGAAAGTTGAACACCAGCCCAGCTGCAAACCCTTCAATCTATAATAATGACTTGCCGACATGATACACTGGTGCAATAGTGGCACAAAAGTTGTGGGAATAACCAACCACTATCTGATTGGATTTAAGGCCCACTCCATGAGATGGAACCCATGCCTGACACTGCTTGAGTGGCTAAGAACCTGGTATTAGATAGTCCATGGACCTAGGGGGAACCAAATACTATCATTGTTCTGCTCAAGAAATGTAAAACTGTAATGACTCCTAATCACATTTGCTATACCAATAGATCAGTGTCTTGCTTAACAACATTAGAAAAGCTTCTATCTACAATACATGGAAACAAATACAGAGACCCAAACCTGGACAGTGTGCAGAGAGTGAGAAATGTTGGAACACCCAATCCTAAATAGGAAGTCTCTATCAATTCCTTCCTCTCAGGGTTCAGGGACCTTTGTGGAAATGGAGGCAGAAAGATTGTAAGAGCCATAGGGGATGGAAGACACCAAGGAAAAAAGGCTTTTCAATTTCTGATGCACATATGAACCCCAGAGACCATGGCAGCATGCACAGGATCTGTAGAGGTCCAAGCCAGATGGGGTTCCAACACTGAGATGGGTAATCACACATGATCTCCCATCTCAAGCCAAGAAGCTATCTCCAACTGACAACTTCTCCCAAAGAAACAATTAGTTTTTTCTACAATGGAGTCTCACTGGGTATACAAATCATACTTAAGGGCAGACCCATGTCCAGCAGTAAATGGACAAATCAAAACAAAACTCAGTGGTATCTTTTGAGACTTCTGAGACTTTAGGCATGTTTTTTGCCTTGCTCGTCTTCTGATCACATATTATAGCTTCCCGTTTTGTGCTTTCCTTTTTTAGTTATTTTTTCTAACTCTCACTCGTGTCTCTTCCCCTCCATCGTACTCTTCCACATCCTGTGAATCCTTTTTCCTTTCACTTATTTAAACTTCTTGTTCTTTTTCTCTCCTGTGCCCTTTCTTTCATTCATTGGTTATTCCCACGCTTAGAATATATATCAAAGTGTATAAAATAAAAAACAGCAACCAACATAGTGCTATACACCTGTAATCCCAGCAATGGAGAGACTTAGGCAGGAGGATGGCAAGGTTGGGGGATGCCTGCAATACATATCAAGAACCTGACTCAAATATACCAGGGTTTGATACTGTTTTTGCTTTTAATTTATATATAGATATAAATTAAAAATATTTATATAATTTATAAAAATTAAAATATTTAGAAATAAATTTAAAAGCAAAAACACTACCAAACCCTGGTGATGATGTGAACAGGCTGAACCATCCATGTGCTGCTAATGATGATGTAAAATGATACAAATAGCTTTTATATACTTGGGTAGCATTTTATAACTAAGCAAGCAACCCACCACACTATTCCCAGACATTTTTCACAGAAGATGAAAGCTCATGTCTCTACAAGTTTGTACATGTTTAGTTCAGCAGTATTTGTAATAGCTTCAAACTGGAAACAACTCAGATGCCCTCCGGTGGATGAACAGTTAAGCAAACTCTAGCAACCGTGCTCCTATGTACTACTTACTTATCCAGGAAAAGCAATCAAGCAATGATGGACACAGCAATGTGCATAAGTCTCCAAATAATTACGATGACTGAAAACATATTCCAAAGGGTTACATCTTACATGTTTCTGATTATGTAGCATTACTGAACTGATCACACACATACACACACATAACATGAAAAGCAGAGACTAGTGATCATTGGTGTTTAAAGAATGATGCCTATAGGAGCCTACAGGGACATGGGTATGGATGGATATAACGAAAGCCACATGAGAGATTCTTGTGGCCGTGAAATGTCCCATATCAAAGTCAGCGCGGTAATTATATTGCAGGTAGTCTTTCTTGCTGTCACTAATGGGAAAGAGTGGGTCAAGGGCACTGGGATTTTACTGTATCATTTCTTATCATTTGTGTGAATCTATAATTATTTAAAAGCTAAAAGCTTAAACATGCTATAAACCCCTTAGGTAAATTGAAGAAATAATTGGGTAAAATGTCAGTTAAATGAAGAGACGTGCCTAAGGTAAGGAAATCAGATAAATGGCTTCAACTTATAGACAGTGTCATACTTGTGAAATTTTTGAAATTTTGAGCCTCTGTTGTGTCTTTGCTTTGTTTTGTTTATCTGTGTGTGTGTGTGTGTGTGTGTGCATATACACATACACACTTGTGCAAGCGCGCACACACACACACAAACACACACACACACAAATGCAGGTGTATAAGCCCCTGTGAGCAGTTTCCCAGAGTCCCGAAAAGGAGGTCAGATTCCCTCTAGTTGTAGAGTTCCAGGCAGTTGTGAGCAGCTGACCTGGACGCTGGGAACTGAACTCTGGTCCTCTGCAAGAGCAGGAAATACTTACTGGTTGAGCCATCTTTCCAACTCCAGTGGGGTTGTTTGTTGTTGTTGTTTTGTAGGGTTTTTTTGTTTTACTTTTTTCCATTCCATGTTAAGAATCATAATATTTACTATTTATTTCTGAATGGGGGTCTCACTATGTAGCTCTGACTGGACTAGAACTCTCAGAGACCCATTGGCCTCTGCCTCTGCTTCTACTTCTACCAGATTAAAGGCATGCACCACCATGTCTGGAAAGACTCAGAATTTTACAAGCATAGTATCCTAAAACAAAATATGTAAAGAACTTAATTTGTGATCATCACATTTCTGAAATCTAAAAGTCATGAATTTGAGTAATTCACAAGCTCCCCGGTCTTCAGCTTACCCATACTATAAAATACAGGTTATAGTAACATTGTGTGGTTCAAATGACATAACCTGCTAGAAAACTAGTGAAACTAGAAAACTAGAAAATTTTGTAAGCTATGAGACTTCATGTGAATGATGTTAGTCTTTCTAGATTGGCTCTGAGAAGGCAAGTGAATTAACACTTGCCAAACATCTGCTCATTGTGGATTGAACAAAATTCCCTATGTAGAAAGCTGTGCACATTCACTATCTTTTAAAATCTCCAAGACATACCCATGTTCCCGTCTGCAATATCCCACTAGGAGACAGGTTTTATTATTATGTAGATATGGAAAGACAAAGAGACGAAGAAATGATTTCCATGGAAAGGGTAACTTGAGTTCTAGTGAGCAGAGGGATCACCAGGGAGGGGTCTTTTGGGAAAGCAGCAGGCTTGGTAAGTGGCAGGGGAACATGGTGAGAAGCCCATTCTATGGCTTCCTCAGAAAGAAGCAACACAATCAGGGTATTTGGGGTGGGAATGAAATATCCCAGAAGGCTTATGAGTCACAGGTGTGACCCCTAGCTGGTGGGCACTGCTGCTTTATGACTGAATTGCGGGCTGAGGGGGGAGGGAGGTTAACCTCATCAATGATGAGTTTATGTCTACATGTCACAGGGGAAGCCTAACCAGAAGTGGCGAGACACTGAGATCGAAGCGTGGAAGAGTATATTCATTCTCCCCCCTCCCCAGGCCCCCAACACCGCACGCATCTCCTTTGCCATGAGTTAGTCCTGTGCTCTTCCAGGTGCTCCACACAGAGGTGCTCTGGCTCCTCCTGTGTGGTTCCAGATGGGGCCATGTTACCCTGGACTGATGTCATCAGCCAAGAGCCCTTCTCTTTCCGTTCAGTAGGACTTTGTCATGGCAACAAGAAATGACAGACACACAGGACGTGCTGGCTTAGACTGAAACATTTCACCGCTGCAGGCTCTGGGCCTGTGCGCATTTGGATGGTGCGCACACCTGGCCCTGCCCTGGTTAGGACAAACGGAGACTGCTCCAGCCTGTCCTGTGGGAACCCTCTGATCAGACTATAAAAGATGTGTGTGACATGCAGGCTCTGGACTGGTTGGTTTGTAAATAAAAACACAGGAATTATCCCTTGGTAGGACATTCTTTCCACAGTCCGCAGGACACCAGAAGTCTAGGCATCGGAAATACAGAAAATTTAAAACCTATTTATTGCTGTTGCCCGTAAGTTTCTAGTAGAAGTCTGAGATAATTTTCTATGGGAGTTACTTGCATGAAAGAACTTACATTGGTGATGAAGTATTTTGAGAAAGAAAAAAAAAGTGTATCATCGCAGAAAATTAAAATCTTCTCTGTGCACAAACATGTCTCACCAGAATGAAATCCCTCAGCATTCTTCTGCAGCTAAGGCGCTCCTGTTTTGCTCTAGAATTCTGTTCACCCTTCACATTTGGTCAGTCTGCTCTGAGTCTTCAGAGTCCCAGACACTGCCCACAGGACGGACGCTGGTCCCTTGGTATTCTCTTACGTCCCTGCCTTTATCAGAAGATGCCGCCAAAGGCTGGCCGTCCCCCTCCTGACGATTCCTAGTATTAATTTCTTTTTTGTCAGTGTTTTCAGGGTTTATCAACGTTGTTGAATCCGTTACATTGATGTTGTTGCTTTTTTTTCTCCGCTTGCTTTACATTTTTAATTTTGGTGCTTTCTACTTTGACCATTTTTTTTCTTTCTGCTTGGCCTTATTTTCTTGTTTTTCTAGATTCTTAAGGTGAGACCTTAAATTATGGATTTGAGACTTTACCCACTTGTCCAGTGCATGCATTTGGAGCCGTAAAGGTCTCTTTCAGCAGCGTGCTGTGTCTCACAAATGCTTCAATGCTGTATTTTCAGTTTCCTTACGTTTAATCTATTTTTAAATTTCCTTGAGACTTCACTTTTGATCTGCAGGTCATTTAGAACTATGTTGTTTAGGACACGAAAGTTTGGAGATTTTCCAATTATCTACCGCCGGCTTTTATTTCATTAGCATTAGACAACACGGAGTATAATTTCTATGATTTTAGTTTTGTAGAGGTTTCATTTATGGACCGGGACATGGCCTACCTCAGGACATGGTCTATGAGCACCTGAAGAGCAGGAAGAGTGGGCTTATTTGACCCGGTTAGTTACTGGATTCTTCTTTGCTCACTTTCTCTCTAGTCTCCCTCAGTTATTGAGCGTGGGGCTTGAGGCTCCAACTGCATAAATGACATTACTATCTGTTTCTATTTTCTCTGCACTGTGGACCATGTGTTACCGGCTTTGTTGTGTAACACGTTCATATTGAGGATTGCTATGCCCTTTGGTGGGTTGACTTTGACTTTTGGTGGGTGTACTTTGTAGAATCATCTATGTCTCCAGCTTCCTTTATGTTTATGTGATTTCTTCAAGCTACTCTCTTTTGGTAGGTCAGCTGGTGGCAAATTCTTTCCATTTTCCTTCACTGGAGAAAGTCTTGATTTTCCTCCTTTGAAGAAATGTTTTTTGAGAAGTGATGAAATTTTTTTTCTCCCATGCTTGAAAAATATTATGCCATCTCTGTTATCATTGTGGTATCTGATTAAAAGTATGTAGGGTCATATAAATTTTGTAAGGTTTCAGAGGTGGGGGAGGGGGAGGGATAAGGTGTGGTGGCAAGATGCCACGGGCTAGACAACTTGAGGTGAGATTATAAGATGCTTGATAGTCATTTTCTTTTGCCTGGTTTCAGTTTTGGCTTTTCTTTTTCTTCAGTCTTCAGAAGTTAATAATGATGTGGATGGCTGTGAATTTCTTTGGCTTTATCCTATTCGGGATTCACTCACCGTTATGAATATATATAGCTCGATATTCCATGCCAGATTTGAGGAACTTCAGCCATTACTTGCTCAAGAACTCTCCAGCTATTTTTATGTTCTTTCAGTGCTGTGGAGCCTTGACTGTTCGTGGTGGTTTGAATGAAAATGAGCCATACTGGTTCAAAGGGAGGGGCACTAGTAGGTGTGGCCTTGTTGAAAGAAGTATGGCCTTATTGGAGGAAATGTGTCACTGACAGAGGGCTATCGGGTTTCGGAAGCTGGAATTAGGTCCACTGTCACTCTCTTTTCCTGCTACCTGCTGGTCCAGATGCAGAACACTCAACTACCTTTCCAGCACCATGTCTGCCTGCTGCCGAGCTTCCCACCTTCATGACAATGGACTAAACCTCTGAACTGTTAGCCAGTCCCAATTAAATGTTTCCTTTATAAGAATTGCCAGGGTCAAGGTATCTCTTCCCAGCAGTAAAACTCTAATGCATTGTTAGAAGCTGTATTCGTTTGCAGGGTGGTTTCAACAGCTGCACTGCAACTGCTCCAGAATAAATGCAGTTCTCTAGTGTGCTGTGTTTTGAGGCAGCATCTCTCTCTTGTTTCTGCTGTTCTCCTGGCTTCCTGGTTGGGGAGTTTCTGGGTGATCCTCTTGTCTCTGCCCCCTGTCATGGTGTAGAAATGCTGGGGTTACACATGTGTGTCGTTGCATCTGGTTTTTAATCTGTGTTCTAGAGAGCAAAATTAGGTCATCAGGCCTGAGCCACAAAACTGCTTTTGAAAATGAGTCATCTTACTAGCCCATGTCACCATGATTGTTGTTTTGTTTGTTCTTCTATACTTTCATGCACATATACACACGTATATATAATGCTGTTTGATCAAAGTGTCCCCCATTTCAATTGCAGTCTCTCATGCTCTTCCTACTCCCACCAAATCCCTTCTTCTTCCCAAGTTCCCCCTTCTGCCTTCATGCTATGTGAGAGTGTGTACATGTGTGTGTGCACATGTGCGTGTGTGTGTGGGTATATGCACATGTGCATGGGTGCACACGTGTGTGTGTGTGTACATGTTACAACAAACATGTTGCTGTTAATATCCTTCTTCTTGTCTCTAGGAGCACGTATGCAAAATTTCTCTAAGGACTAGATATAATTATTTTATTTAAGATAGGGTGAAATTTCTTCAGTTTTTCAAAAACAAGCAAACTTCCTTCTGGAGCGTATAAACAATTTACCCTCTCGGCAGCAGCATGCAAATATTGCACTCTATCTCCGGGTCCCACCTCACTTACTGGACGTACCTGAAACTCGTCCAGTCCTCAGTTACTTCCAAAAGCAATAGTCACGCGACTCTTATCTCAATTCTTCAAAAAAAGTATATGACATAAAATTTAAAATACAGATTTATCACCAGATTCTTCCAGATTGCTATGAAAATCTAGTTAGTTAACACAATGTGCATAGACAGAGGCAGGAACCTTGCATTTAACAA
This sequence comes from Cricetomys ansorgei, assembly GCA_026225945.1. Taxonomy (NCBI): domain Eukaryota; kingdom Metazoa; phylum Chordata; class Mammalia; order Rodentia; family Nesomyidae; genus Cricetomys; species Cricetomys ansorgei. The sequence goes on from JAMJFZ010002461.1 coordinate 2,197,257, forward strand.
CCAGGATATAATTATGAGATGCTGTTGCTACCACCGTGAAACTAAATTGTTTTCAGAACTCTGAAAGCACACTTTTCTTCTTTTTCCCAATTTTCATGTGTATGTGAGTTTTATGTGTTTACATGTTTGTGGGTACAAGTGTGCGTGTATGTGTGTGTATGTGTGTGGTGTGTGTGTGTGTGCTTGTATGTGTGTGTGTGTGTGTGTGTGTGTGTGTGTGTGTGTGTGTGTGTGTGTGTGTGTGTGTGTGTGTGTGTGTGTGTGTGTGTGTGTGTGTGTGTGTGTAGTGTGTGTATATGTGTGTGTATGTGTGTGTGTATGTGTGTGTGTGTGTGTGTGTGTGTGTGTGTAGTGTGTGTATGTGTGTGTATGTGTGTGTATGTGTGTGTGTGTATGTGTGTGTGTGTGTGTGTGTGTGTGTGTGTGTGTGGTGTGTGTGTGTGTGTGTGTGTGTGTGTGTGTGTGTGTGTGTGTGTGTGTGTGTGTGTGTATGTGTGTGTGTGTGTGTGTGTGTGTATGTGTGTGTATGTGTGTGTATGTGTGTGTGTGTATGTGTGTATGTGTCTGTGTATGTGTGTATGTATGCATGTGTGTGTGTGTGTGTGTGTGTGTGTGTGTGTATGTGTGTGTGTGTGTGCATGTGTGCATGTGCATGTGTGTGTGTGCGTGTGTGTGTGTATGTGTGTGTGTGCGTGTGTTGTGTGTGCAGATGCCCAGGCACACGCATACATGCATGAGTGTATGGAAGTCCAAGGTTGATGGAATTCTTTCTCAGTTGCTTTCTTGGGGGCAGAATCTCTCAGTAAAACCCAGAGATCACAGGTAAAGCTGGTCAAGCCAGCCAGTTTGCTCCAGGAATCACCTGTCTTTGCATGTGAATGCTACAGTCATAGGCAAGTTGCCATGCCCAGCAGGTATTTACGAATGCTCTGTGGACTAGAATTCTGGCCCTCTTGTCTGTACAGCAAATGCTTGAAATGTTGAGCCCCCTCCACAGTCCTACACTTATATTTTAGTGTGGACTTTATTCTGTGCACTTGTAAACAGTATTCTCTCACACTGAGATGTCCTTCCCCCTGTCTCCATCTGAATGTCATTGTTCAGGTTTAATTCCACAAATCATCCTCAGACCCACACAGAGTGGAACATCTTTAGTAAGAACTACCCCCATCTCTAAAACATTATGTAATTCAATCGTCTGTTCACTTCCTGTCTCTTTTCCTATACTTTCAGTTATTTTGTAGACATAACTTCGTATTTTTATTCTCAAATTCCTAGTTTTAGCAGCCTCTTAGCTGGTGTTTTATGAATAAATGGGCAAGCAGATGGATTCATACACATGATATCAAAATCCCAGGGATGCCTGCTCACAGATATTTATTTAGCTTTACAAATTCAACTGGACTGCAAAGAATTAAAATATAACATCATGTGCTCCTAACTGATGGTTATTAAAGGAATTTTACTCTTTTTTTAACAGCCTAGGGTAGAATAATCTTTAACCATGACTGCTCTATCTGTACGCAACCAGAGTAATCTTTTCTCCAGCTAATTTTGTAAATTAATATTCTTCTTTTCCTCCTCCATGAAAATGTCTTCTCGTGTGCAGCACAACTGAGAAAACTGCCTGGAGCACAGACGGGTCTGCAGATCCCTTCCTCTTTGGTATTTCAGATGACAAATCAAACTCCTGTTCTTTACTCCTTCCTTTACGTTTGGTATACAGTGGCTCACTGGGAAAATGTTCATCCTTACAGACCCTACAGAACATCAAGTGATAAATAAACTGCACTCTCTGTCAACAACAAAAGCATGTTTTCTCCCATGAGAAAGAAAAGCTATATTTTAAGACAATAAAACCTGAAAATATATGAAAACAACACAACAAAACCTATTCTTTTAAATAACTGATACACAAGTATGAGAAAAATAAGAAGGGAGAGATCTTCTATGACTTCTGTTCTTCCAGCCTTGGTCTCACAGTTCTCGCTGATACAGGATAACTTTGTTAAAGAGTGAAACATTAAAATGAGTCACATATTACCCCTTACTATGTCTGTCAAAATGGAATTGACTTTGGAAAATGAAGCTAAATATGTCAATGCAATTTTTCTTGTAAGTATAAGCAGCCTTTACACTTCCTTTATGATGTTGCTGGTCCACCAGTTGGCCCAACGCTACTAAGAACATAACACAACTGTACTGCTCCTGCTGTGAGTGAAAAGGTTCATATGGAATTATCACTCGTGCATTTATTTATTTTATAAACACATTCCACAGCACTGACTTATTTATATGTGTACAAATACATCTTAAGAATATATTTGACTTGGGGAATGAGGGAACACTGGAATTCTAACAACAGACACTACTTTTTAAAATACAAACTTCCTTTATTGAATTTCATCTTTATACCAATGTTACCTACCCAATAAGATGAGTTTCAGTACAGACTATTTAATCCAACAAAAAGAATCATTACTCCTCTTGCATTTTGAGTCATCTAAAAAATTTGATGACGTGAGTTCTTTAAAGGGATGTCTGACATTTGTGCTTAGAATATACCATGATGTCTGTAAATAACATTCAGGGTAAACAAAATTAATTTCTGGAGCGAATGACACTCTTACTATTGAAATTGGCCAACATTGTAAGCTCAAATACTTTCCTTATGTCTCCTGTCACACGCCCATAAAACGCCGCAATTATCCTTTCATACTCAACTTGTACACTTTGGAACCATTTTGGATTTCGGGCTCTTATTCCTCCCAGCATCCATGGATTCTTCAGTAAGTCCCCAGAGCTGCAGTGATGCTGCCGCTACCTCTGACCTTTCTAAGCTAATGAGGGATGCCATTTCAACCCTTAAATGAGAAGAGCGACATTAACAGCTTTTGTTGCTAATGAGACACTTGCTCGTGATATTACAGAGTCTCCTCAGGAACTATGCTTTGAGTTACTGGAAGCACGCTATTTGTAGAATATTCCCTTTTCCACCTGCCTATCACAGTGGCGGGCACATTGCTCACACAGCTGCTCGCAACAGCAGGAATCACACACGGCATCTGAGTGCAAACCGCCAGCAGTCCGCTGGCAGTGCGCGACAGGCAGGATGAGATCAAGGGAACCGCGTACAAATGCACAAGGTGCTTATTCCCGCGTATCTTTGCCCAAACCACTTGTAAGATACAGAGTGTATTCTTCATTCACCAACCGCCAGCTGGACCAGACAATATACTGTCTGCACATAGATATAAGACGTGATTCCTACCTTCGAATGCACCGACCTTGGAGAAAATTTTGGGATGAGAAACCAAAATGGAGTACCTATGTGATGCTAATAGGGCAAAGCTCGGGAATTCAGGTAAGGACATCTTAGGAAGGAGAGAGGAAGCCATCGTGCTTTGTCAGACTCTCGGATAGGGGTCTGCCTCTGTCGCTTTACATGTAATACGAAATGCAAATAACTAATTCCAAACCTTCACGGTGGATACAAAAATAACGCTAATGTTTCAGGCAGCAGCGCAGTTACAAAGACAGAGCCGTGGCGTCCGGTCCATAAGACGCAGTAAGAGACCATCCTGCTCCAAATGTGAGGCATGACATCTGAGACATGGACAGATGCAGCCAGGAGGACAGCGCTGTGACCACGTACGCAGCTCTGCTTTAGCCTGGCTAGGGGAAAGGCTTCCTGCTCTGTTGAGAGATGCAAGACGGAGAAGAGGAACTGAAAGTGGGGAGGTGACAGAGCTGGAGGAAAGCCAGCTGAGGGATTAGACATGCCTGATGGATGGCCTCGTGAGACTGTCTTCTGAGATCTTATATAAATTACTTTCCAGTCACAGCAGAAGGGAGGTCAACCCCACTGGCCAAACCTTTCTGAAATACGTCGTCAGCCACCCATATACAGTTCCAGTCTGTGCATATTTGAGACCATGTTTCCACATGCTTCAGCAAGAATCTGAGCCACGGGAGGTAAGAGAAGAATAGCTGGTGAGTGCTACCTGGGTCAGACTTGTGAAAAAGTTGTTGGCTTCTCCTATACAGCAGCTCTGGCTGAAGTATGTGGCCAGTTGCTTCAGAGACAAGTTACTATGAGGATCTGAAGTCTGAAATACATAATAGCTGTGATAGTATTTCTGTGGGCCTGAACTGCAAAGAAAGGAACAGAGCTACACCATGTCTACTGAGCTGGGTCCTGGAAACCGAGAGATCCACCCACGGCACACTGTGAATGATTCACTGTATGCCAGGTGTGCTCACCTCCAGGGAAGGGTAGCAAAGGGAAGTGGACAATGGAATGAGGAAGCGGTAAGCAAGGGCTCAACAGCACCAACCACCTTCATTTAAAAAAATGGCAAAATATGACACGTTAGAATTAAGCATAATGCACACAAATATTTGTTACTCTTTTCATCTTTTTATATCTTTGGACGACAGTTAAAATACAGTTCAAGAAATTGAAAATATGTTGTGACTATCTGCGTATCAGGTATTTACATTACAATTCATGAGAGTAGCAAAATTATGAAATAATTTATGAAATAGCAACGAAAATAATTTTATGGTTTGGGTCACCACAATGTGAGGAACTGTATTAAAGGGTTCCAGCATTAGGAAGGTTGAGAAGCACTGGTCTAGAATCATCTGGAAAGAGAGTCACAATGACTGATTACTTAGATTAAGCTCCTGTTTGGTGCATCTGAGTGAAGGGGTGTCTTGGCTACAGTAGCTGATGTAGGAGGACCAAGCATAAAAGTGGGGAGAACCATTGCCTGGGTTTAGGCCTGAACTGTAAAATAAGAAAAAGTAAGTTGAGTGATGACATTCAAGCATTCTCTGTCTCTGCTCCCAACTGTGGGTGTGACTCACCATCTCTGGTCCTCCCTCCTTCATGTCTCCACGATGGAGAAAAAAAGCAAACAGACCCTTTCTGCTTAAGTTGCTTTTGTCAGGATACTTTAACACAGCAACAGAAACAAAACTAGGACACAGACATTTATTAAAATGATTCTGATCCAGGATTGGGGAGATGGCTCAGTCAGTAAGAGCACTTGCTGCACAAGCCTAAGGGCTTGAGTTCAAATCCCTGCACTCATGTAAAAAGCTGTAACTCCAGCTTGGTGGTAGTGGCACAAGCCTTTAGGCTTAGCACTCAGGAGGCAGAGGCAGGCAGATCTCTGTGACTTCGAGGCCAGCCTGGTCTAGGGAGTGAGTTCCAGGACAGCCAGAGTTACAACAGAGACATCTGTAACTCCAATGTGGTGAGACAAAGACAATGGGATCTTGAGAGACCTTGACTCTAGGGGATAAAGCAGAGAGTGAAAGAGCAGGACACCCAGCGTCCTTTCTGGCCTCTATTCATGTATGCCCACACACCACAGTGCACATACAACAACACACACACACACACACACACACACACACTACAGTGCATATAAACCACACCACACACACACACACATACATACACATGCATACACACACACACACACACACACATACATACACACACACAATTGTTTTAACAGTATATATTCACTCCATTGATAATGTGTTATACATATTTGAATACTGGAGCCTTTGTTTTACTGGGTTTTTTGTGAGAAAAGTCAGTAATTATTTCTTATCAATAAAACACCAGTAAAAATGAGATACAATGTTTTGATATATTTTTAACTTAAGTAAATCTCTGAGACGCCAATACAAGAAGTTTACAGGGTGAGATATAGATGCTTTGCCCAGCCAGTTCTTTTACTTGGATGGTACGTGCTTTGACTGATTCACGACACTGCTTAGTAGAGATGTGAGGTGAGAACTCAGAGCACCAGGTCCAGCTCTCTTCTGATTCCTGTTTTCTTCCTCCTCATCCTCCCAGGGTGGCAGATGTCATTCGGTAGCAGGGGCACAGTGTGAAGTGGCTCCTCCAGTCTACACTTCTCTTTCAAAGCCTTAATCCCCCAAATCTAGAAAGACCCTGTTTTCCCCTTCACCTTAACCATGGGCTCTCCAAGGAAAATTGTCAGGTTTGCTTTCCAATAAAAGGGCAATTAAGTGGTTGAACATTTTGCTGAAAAGAAGTCGCAGAGCACAGTGACCATTTAATCTGACCAGTCTCCTTTGACAGCCCAAATCAGATTATCTGACTCTGAGGAGTACTCACCAGCCTTCCGTAGCGGCGGGTGAATACATCTCACTGATTTCTCCCAGCTTGCCAGCTAATCCTTGTCCAGGTCAGTGGTGGGATTGCTCTAAGCCCCACTGACAACAGGAGAAAGCCAGAACTGTAAATATAATTAGTGCTCCTTTCTCTATTTCCTAGGAGACATTTTCTGCCTGTGGAGGTTGAGTGGAGCAGCGAGCAGAGGCGACCGGTGTGGGTGGAGGAGCCAGTAAGATGGCGCACAATGAGGCAGCAAGCAGAAGACACTTTGCAGACTTTGCAGCTCTCTGTGAAAGATGTTGAGCTGTGGCATGCCGGGATTATTCAGAACAGAGAGCAGACAACTGTTAATACGCTCCTAGTCTCTACAACAAAAGTATTTTCAACAATAATTGTGAAATGGGGTAATAGCTAAAAAAAGAAAATACAAAGACAGAAATGTTTCTTTTATTAAACTTTCTGTGATAGAATCTGGACACTGTTTTCTTGTTCAACAGTTTTATACTATATTTATGTTATCTGCATAATGGATTTGGGTCATCTTCTCTCTCAGCCCCTCCCTCTCCCACTGAAATACATATTCCCAATGAGTCTCCCTCTTACTGCTATGACTTCCTTTTGTGGGTGAGTCAGTGAGTTTATCAGTTTCTTGCCCGGAGGCAGGTTGTAGGTCACTCCCTAGAGCAAGAGCAACTCACCAGTGGTCACGCCACTGGAGAAAATGACCCCCTTCTGCAACTATTAACTGCCTATAGTCCCTCGGGGACCTGATATAGTCTCTCCCAACATATAAACCTCCTAAATCACAATGACACAGTGTGACAGTTCTCTGATTAGTTCTACACAACATTGTTTACTTGTTTGGATTGATTAATTTTATGACTTGAGACTGTCTCCATGTGAAGCCAGACTCGCCTCTAACCTATGTCCCTACGCCTCTGCCTCCCGCACACCACATGCAGCATCACACACTCGATGAGGTCTTTAGGTTATGGAAAGTAGAAGCATAAAAACCATAAGAAAACTTAAAGATAGCCTTTGGATTTGAGAAGTTATTTCATCCAAGAACTACAGTGTGAGCTTAGGAAAGAGGAATGTTACATCCCCTTGTCTGTGCTGATTCTGTTTGCTCAGGAATACAAATGAAAGCCCAGGTCTGGAGACAGAATGGCGAGGTGGAGAGAATGCCAGCTCGGGTTCACTGTGCTCACACTTACAGTCACTGTTTGGTTTGCTTTGTTTTTTGTCTATAGTATCACGGTAATAGGAAAGTTCCTCTGTTTTATTCCGCAATGATTAGGAATAACTGTGGGATGATTTTCCACTCCAGACACCACATTTCAAGGTACATTCTGATAAATTCATAGAGCCATGCCAGCACTAATTCATTCGCTACACAAATATCTGAATATCTGCTTTGTTCAATTCATCATTGTCTTCTTTTTGTTCATTTTAAAGTTAGTATACAAAGCGCTGGATTTCTTTGTGACATTTTCATATATGCTTTGCTCTTATTGCCCCATGAATCCCCCTGTCCTCCTTCCCCACATTTGCTGATCCCCTTTCCTTCCCCTCTCACAGCCCTATGAGAAACAAGGATCCCCCACTTCATAATCATGAGCACTGGAGACAGTTTATTTTACAACCTTTCAAGGCTGGGTGTCACTGGCTAGGCAACCAGGGTGGGGACCCAATCTTAAATGTCACCTGCTGCTTGTTTTTGTCTTTTTCTCAACAAAGACTTCTCTCATTTTGCACCCTAAGCCTCCAAAATCATGAGCTGGAGACACCCTTTCTCTTTATATGTTAGCTGCCTTGGGGCTTTTGTTATGGTAGCATATGACCACCTGAAGCAGCTAGAATTCTGATAGTTCTTTCATTTGGAAATTCTGAAACCACTGGTGTAGCTGAGACTGTCTCAGAACTGCAAGTAGACTCACACTCTTTCTACATAGCCCCTTATTCCTACCTCTCTTTCTCTCCCAGCATGGTCTAAAGAGGTTTCTGCCCCTTCCCCTGTGTCTTCCACAGGCATTTCCGTCAATAAACCAATTGCAAATCCAATCTCACATTGCATTCACTTCTCAGGGGACCCAAGCTGAAACTCATCCCCAACACCACTTAAAACTGGAACAAACAATGACCTGTGTAAGGATAATGTTTTCCATCTGTTAAAGTGAAAAATAACAAAATGCTTAAGGGATATGATGAAGGTTCAATGAGACATGTCACCGTAACCAGCCCATAGTACACAGATGTTAACAAACATCAAAGTCCCCTCTCAGCTTTCATGAGCGAGTAAAATTCCCTGGCATCCGGAGACATCTCTCATAATAATTTATGCAGTGTGCTTGGGCATAGAAGAGGGCATGGTGAATGACAGAGGGATTTCTAAAAGTAAATCCAACAATAAGGATCACCGTAGGGACTGGAGCCATTGATAAAATGCTTGATTCACAAGGATGATGTGATCTGAGTCCAATCCCCAGAATCTGCCTTAGAAACCGCAGGTATGATACTACAGCCCTGTGACCTTAGTGCTGGAGAGGTGGGGACAGGACGGTCCCTGGAACTGGCTGTTGAACTCCAGGTTCCATGAGAGAACTTGTCTCAAAAATAAGTGGAGGATGGCTGGAGAAAGCACCTAACAGCAACATCTGTCCTCCACATGGATGCACAGATGTCCACACATACATGAACATGTACATACACACAAAAAATATAATACTAAAGGCAAGTGATCATGCATGTGCTATTATCTATCTGGTCTAGAACAGAGGCACAAAACCAACACCTTAGAGGAAATGATAAATATATGTATATATATATGTATATGTGTATATATGTGCTGCCCACAGAAAGATGATGATACACACATTGTCACAAAGTAGCAAAGGAAGCACAGCATTATCAAAAACGGTTATTGGGAAGGAAAGGGGAAACAGGAAATGGCGTTGTTGTTGCTACAAAATATAAATAAATATGAGAAACTGATTTAAAATCCAGTCAGTTCTGCTACAATGTGACGGCTACAGTACTTAAAATCCTTATGTTGGGTAAAGTCACATAATTAAAACTATAGGACCTCTGCAAAAAAAAAAAAAAAAAAAAAAAAAAAAAATGGCAGAGGTCATGTTCTAATGTGCTATCTGTGGCTACGGTAAACATCACGGTACCTATGACGGCTTGAGAAGGAAAGGGTTTGTTTGGCTCACAGGTTATCATCTATCATCAAGGGAAGCCAAAGCTTGGACTCAAGGCAGGAGTTTGAAGCAGGAACCCCCAAAGGAATACTGCTCGCTGGCTTGTTCTCTCTTGCTTGCTAAAAGCTACTTTCTAATAAATCCCAGACCTACTTTCCTAGCAACGGCATCACCCACGGTAGGCTGAGCCCTCCTACAGATATTGAGAGTGTGTCTTATAGACGTGGCCACAGGCCAATCTAATCAAGACAATGTTTCAGATGAAATTCTGTCTTCCCAGGTGACTCTACATTTGTGTCATGATGACAAGCTGAAGTAGTTATGACATAACCCATTAAAACTTCATTAATTTTAGCCATAATGATGCACAAATATCAAAGCATCATATTATATCTTATAAATCATAGTTAGATAGATAGATAGGTAGATAGATAGATAGACAGATAGATAGATAGATGATAGATGGTTAGTGTTGCTTGTTGCCCATCGTCTGGACCCTGGGGATGGGGGTAGAACTGACACAGAACCAAGACACACAGGCTCTGGGATTCAGGTAAATGGCAAAAGCTGACTCAGTTTATTACAGGGGGGAAGCGTCTTATACCCTCCACCCAGCCCAGCATCCCATTGGCTCTCAGACTACAGCTTGTACTGCTCAGCGGCAAGTCCAGTTTCCTCCTACAGGTTAGATGATAGGTAGATGGATGGATGATACACAGATACATAGGTGATAAAGATAAGTTATAAATTATAGATAGATAGATGATAGATAGATAGACAGACAGACAGACAGACAGATAGGGACATTCAACCTAAAGAAGCATTAGAAAAAGTTCAACATTCCTTTAGGATAGAAGCCTGAAGAAATCAGAACAAACTGAATGTATCTCAACATAATAAATGTTATATATGGCAAACCTATAGCCAACATTTATAATATATATATATTACATATAATGTATATCACATATGTACACATATGACTACATGACAGGGAGGAGTGAGAAGAATGAGATGTGGTAATTAACATAATTGGGAGAAAAAACAGATTTCACATGCTTTCACTCACATGAAGAGTCTAGATTTAAGTATCAATATGCTTACAGCACATTTCTTTTTTGAATTATCTAGTGTTGATCAACTAAGTTCCTAATATTAGAGATAAAACAAAACCGTTAATTCCTCTTTGGGTCCAAAAGATGTGCGTCTCTTTACTCTTACATTGTCTACACTCATGTCTTCACCTTAGCTAGGGCCTCGTGACCCAGAAGCTGGCATTCCAACTCTACCCAGGCCCTGCCAGCTTCCGGAGCTGATCGCTGTGAGAACCTCACTCAGCTCTGGACCCTGTTGGACATTGCTTAAGGTGAGGGGCATGGACTCTAGTCCTTCAGCGTCCACGTCCCCCTTCAAAGCCTCCGATTCCTTCAGAAAGGGTGGAATTAGACTAAAGTACTTATGAGAGAAACCACAGACTTCAAACTCATCTGGGCAGACTGCGGCCACTAAACCAGTCCTTCATATGGTATTTTATACATTCAGCCAGTTCTTTTACAATCACCTCATCTAATTGAATCTATTCACAGCTCCATAACATAACACTGCAGATCATTTCTCTACTCATTCAGGGATTTTCCCATCCATGTCATTTAATAACTTTCCAGGATACTTTGGAAAATAGGCCTTAACCAAGCATTTCAGAGAAATCTGAAGAGATTGGTTACTGCTAACACATTCAAAATACCGGGGTAACGCTGCTGCAGACGTACTGAGGGTGAATGACAGACTCATCCAGCTACCGAGGTTCTAGCTACAGAGCACTTTTAAGTCCCTTGTGTGTAGTTAGTGGTTTTGGCTTTCTTTCACCAGAGAGAAAGCAGCAAAGGGACCACAGGGAAGGATGTCTAATCATGTCAGCTCGAGGTGCGCTAGAACTTTGCCCTCTGCTTCCTCTGAGTAGACATCCATCCTAAAAACCTCCAGTACTTAGCACGAAGATGAAGTGAGTTATCTCACTGGTACGTTTCAGGAAAGAGTTGGTCCTGGATATACCTGTTCTGTCTGTCGTTTCGCCCTTGACTCTGGCTAACACAGTGGAGACACTCTGCTGTTATTTCAAGCTCTTGGGACAGAGGACTGACTTCTGCAGATAAGATGAGGCCAAGCTAGAGTGAGAGTTCTTGTAGCTAAGTGATTTCACAAAAGAAGCAAAGGGTCCATCACGTGGGAAATGAAGGGTGCATATCTAAGAATAATCCACATGAGATCATCATCACAGTTCCTGGAAAGTGTAGTGTGAATGCTTTCCAAAAAAGAACCAAGAAGCCATTGTAAGAAGCACACCTCTGCTGGCCCTTCGCAGAAGGGGACTATGTGTACTGACAGATGTTCCCTTCGAGAGATGATCCTTCCCCTGAAACAGGAATCTGTGTAGGCGATCAGTCTCTACTGAAGCTCGTGTCTCAGACCGTAGATTCTGAAAAACTGCCAGAAATGGAGAAGAACCTCAATCAGACTAAAGCCAATATCCAATCCTCTTCTCAGACCTCACTGAGTGTTTTCTGGAGTCTTTGGCCCTGCCAAATGCTGAGTGTGCCCTGAAAAACCCTTTCTGGGGGATCCAGGGATTGGTTTTGCAAATTTGGGAGGAGTAGAGCCCACACCGTAGTAATCTTTAAAGCTTCCTCTAAAATCTCAAGGCATGTCAGACACTTGACATTGAGTCCACACAGTATCTGAAGCCGTGAAGGCGCCACTCACATCCCATGAGACGTAGCGAGGCTGGTGCTACTGATCTCTAGATCCATCGGGCACTCTGTGCTGACACTGACCAAGGGAGAAACTGGAGGGATTTAGCTAATTTCTTTGAATTCACAGAAGTGAAATAATGGAATCTGGGTTTCTATGAAAGCGTTTAAGGTTGTGCTTCAATTTTTGTAGAAGAATGTATAAGTGGACAGAAATTTTTATTTAAATTTAGGAAATCTAGTTTGGTGCATGTTGTTACTGAAATAGCTTCATACAATCATCTAATGTCATTTCAAACCCCCTGATAAGCTTGGACAATGAATATAATTTGGGCTGAAAATGGAAAGCGAAGGAATGGAACTTTCAGATGTACTATACAATGCCTCTTTTAGACATTTGAGGTAGAGAGTGATGTCTCTCGGGGCAATTCCAGACAGAGCCGGTAAAGGTCAGACACGAGCGGCTGGACAAGTCTCTCATGACAGTGGAGCCACCAGGGCTGCAGATGTTCCCTGCAGAACGACAGCAGCACTCTGCATTCCCCAGACCTCGTACGCACCTGGAGAAAACAGGACGGGGATTTTAAGTTTTCCTTAATGAGGTTTTTCCAAGGTTTCACACCCTAGAAATTGAGTCAGTTCCTCTATTAGTGAGTTGAGAGGAACTCGGGAGGCATAACTCAGCCCTGTTGTCCCAACATTCTTGGCCCTGCAAAGCTTTTGTTGGTGAACAGGGGAACTTCCCAAGCAAGAATTTTCATATTTTGAGTTTGCTCTGTCTGGGTCTGCTGTCTGGAATTGGCTTATGCTCACTATTGCTATATCCTTAAGTTAAATTATTTTTATCAGTCATAAAGGGTAAAGGTGATATTTTGATCCCTGTATCTTGCCTCAAGCATATGAATAGGATTGGAATGTCCACTTAGGCAAGGAAACCCAAGCCACCGTTTATTGGGCATGCTTTAAGATGTACAAACTGAAGGAAGAGAACATCCTCACTACATTTAGTCCACTGAGGCTGATCCCAAAAGAAGATACAAGTAAACAAGTGAGAGAAAAGGAGCAGAAATTGATAGACCATAAGCAGAGTCTTCAGTGCCCCAGCTCACAGGTCTGACGTGTGTAAAAGAGACTCAGTGGAATATTTTTGATCATCTAAAAGCTTAAGAGGCTAAGAATTCTTGTCTGAAAATAAGAGTCAGTTCTGATAAAAGTTACAAAGAAATCAAAACCAGAGGCTCTGCTGTGGGAGCAGCTGTGGCCAGCTGCACAGTCCCTGTGAGATGAACTACCTATGCCCCCCTCCCTCCAGACTTTAGCATCTGTATCAGTCTCCAACATCCAGTACAACCATCAGCAAGATGGTGGTGAGCAAAAGAAGCCAGACTTCTGAAGAAACCCTACGAATGGAGAGGGAAACAGAGCTTCATTCCAGCTGCTCAGTTGATCCTAGGAGCCCATGTTGATCTCATTAACTGACTGTGCCAGCAGCTCTACTGGCTTTCAGAGCTGATAGATACCTTTTTCCCTACATGATATTCAACAGTTCCCTGAGTCAAAAAAAAAAAAAAAACCGTTGTTCTTCCCTGTCCATCAAAATCAAATGAGAAAAGTAAGTAAAGCTTGGGCACACCCAAGGTTTTCACAAAGTAAAGTCATTAGCTGAAGCTAGGCATGGAGCTCAGAACCAGGGGGCTTTCCCTACCTTCCTTCTCATTGCTAGTGTTACCCGTGATCCATGTTTTCACACAGTGGGAAAATGAATGGACAGTGTTGTCCCAGTAAAGTCCCAAACCAGATTTCATTAGCCCCCTTTTGGATCCATTGTGTGAACTGTCTACCCAACTGTTTTTGTTGTTTGCTTGTTTGTTAGTTTGAGGAAGGGTCTTGCTGGGTCATCCTGGCTGGCCTGGTACTCGCTTCATAGCCCAGGCTGACATGAAGCTTCTGGCACTCCTCCTTCCTCCACCTCCCAAACGCTGGGATTACAGGCAAGCCCAAGTGTTCTGTGTCAGGAAAAGATAAACTGACTTTGTTTCCCCCCTCAACACTGAGCAGGAGAAAACTCTGTTTCTGTCCTCAGGTGATGTCAGTACAGAGCAAGGAATGATCCACAGGAATGAAGAAGATGGGAAAACAGGTCTTCAGATTTCAGCCCTGCCCAGCTGTTGCCAGTCTCAGCTTCCCTACATAAGAGCTAAAGCATGGAATCCAAAGGCACCCTAACAGTGAAAATAACTAGACTGTGCTGGCCCCGCCCCTCTCCAACCACCAATAACGATCTGACTAAGCAGCTCTAATTGATAAACATGTAAATAAACTAGAGAAAGTTGATGGGCTCCGAGGATTCAGGCAGGGCTGGACCAGAATGGAAAATGCTCCCTGGCTGGCATGAGTTCTCAGAGTTGTAATCAAACATACTTGATTCCATGTTACACATCACACACACACACACGAACATGCACACACAAACACTTAAACCCACAAAAAACACACCACAGCGAGTAAGTTTCAAAGTCATTCTGGCTTAATCATCATCAGTTGTCTCTGTAAAATTCAAGGGACTTACGGAACTAGACTCTTGCACATAATTTTGTCTGTAACTTTTTAGTTGTTCCTGTCACTCACGCAAAACACATCAGAAACACATTCTCCCACCTCTGGGAGTTTGGAAGTCATATGCAACAGAAAAAAAAAAAAACTCTCCGGAAAATCTAACTCCTCTCAGGATCAGCAAATGAACCCCAGGTGAGCATAATACCCTTCTGTTGGGGAGCACAAATTGTCCGTCTCCCTTGCTTTTCCTCATCTCAGTGAACTACTGACAATCTTCCTTCATCATCATGGTCAGCTGAGAAAACGTTAGTTAATCTGCAGAAATCTCTTGACAAAATCCACGCCGACTGTGCTTAGTCCTTAGGTAATTGGCTCCAACACGATGCACTTGCCACTGAACGGCAGCTCCACACTAGAAGCTCTTATTCATAATTGATGCTGACACTTAATACAACCTCTTACTGGCATAGCATCCACTTTAAATCCAAGGGAACGGAACTGGCGGGCTTCAAGCTTAGTCTATGTGCACCTCACCCACCTGAATACATCTGTGACCTCTGGATCCCCGAAATGCTATTTTCAGAGGACAAAAATCATTCAAGATCTCCATTTTCACCAACCTTTAGAATGAAAACTACCGAAGACAGAATAAAACCATGTCATCAAACTTAACGCAGCGGCTACCTAGCAAAAGCACAGCATGCACATGAATGCGAGCGTTTGTCTCATCAGAAAGTCATAGAGCCTCACAATTCAGCTTGGTAAAAATAATGCTCACTGCTTCGCCCTACAGCATTGACATAAACCTCTGCTCCAAGACAGGGATTTTCAGTTGAACGTTGGTGGTTTACCTAAACCATTACTATTTACTTTCGACATAAACAGCAAACGAATAAATTGTATCTGTACTCACAGCAGAGATCTCAGCTCTAGCCCCTAACATCAGACGTGGCGGCTGCAGACTGAAGGCTACTACTGTAGGAAGGTATTCTATGTTTCCTTACGAGATAGCACCCCCTAGCGGCCACTCAGAAATGACCAAGGCGTGCGCGCCGAGCACGTGATAGCATTTGTTTACTATCAAATTACGCAATGTCAAAACACTCTGAGAACAAAAGCTGACTCCGGGGATGAGGGGCACTGACCCTCAGCCTATTCTACCTGTCTCTGGGGTTTGTACATGAGAAGATGTTTAAATACCATCCCCATATCACATCTGTAAGGTGTCTGCTGATGAAAATATGCGCTTGCTGGGTAGTATGTTATCATTCTTCTGTCGCTGTTGGTCTTGCAATTTTCATCGCTAATAACAATAACAAAATAATTATCATTTACTAGAAACATATTCATGGTTTTACATACTCTAGCCCATCTAAAACTCATTATGAGGGTAGGTGTTTAGCAGAGCAGTGATTCATTCCCAGCGCTTAAACTGAGCATGGTGGCACACACCTGTAATCCCAGGGCTTGGGATACAGAGGCAGGAGGATCAAAAGTTCTAAATCATCCTCAGCTACATAGTAAGTTCAAGGCCAGCCTGGGATACAGGAGATCCCGACTTTAAGGGGGGAAAAAGCCCCACTTAGCAGTGTATAGCCTAGGCTTAATCCCCCTTGGGTCTTATGGATCAACAACTGAGGTCTATGTAACATAAGCTGCCCAAACTTAACTAAGAAAAAAATACAGGAAAAACTGGCACTTAAACCTTTCTTTATATATTTATAAACTCTCATAATCTTGATCTTGACAAGCAGTAAATATAATTAGTTTTTGCCCACATCTAGCCTCATCAGAGTGTAAAATCCAGTGGGGTTAATAAATGTCAATGACCATCAAATTGAACACTTTTAGTATAGCTAAAATTCTAGCTTTAAGTTTATGTTAGAAATACAATCACTTCCATCTTTAATAAAAGGCAAATGACAGTGGATGACTAAAAAAAAAGTCTAGGAAACCAGTTTCTTTCCTTGAGTTTCATCATGTGCCTTTCCAAGGAGCATAGCCCTGGCTCAGCCATTGTATTTTATTAAAATAGAGACAGATATATGAACTCAGCCAGGCTTTTGGTACATTTATCCAATACTTTCAGTATCACCGCTGGTTCTACTTATCAGTGAACCAAGACCTTGTACTGAGCAAGTTGCAGTATGAATATCAAGAATTATCAGAAAAATGAAGAGCTGAAAGAATTTTTCATGGCTTCGAAATGCATATGGTCCATTTTTAAATGCCATGCCTCACCCCCAGAAGGTAAAATTCTTTTGAATGTTTACGTATGATTTTCAAGGGACCAAGAAAAGAGCAAACAGAAAATAATACTTACTAAACTAACTAGCAGTCGGTGTCCTCTACCTGTTTTACTATGGCACCAACTGCACAAACACTTTTATTTTTCTTAAGAACATGGTAAGAACACATCTCCAGCCCACACTGGACTTAGTTTTACCACATAACTGGTCCATAGGACCTGACCAGAGGCAATGCATATCACCTCCATGCCCAGACCACGGCAAACCTCCTTCCTGCTCCTCTCTGTTCCTTTGCCCTATGAATGTCTGGACGGCCCATGGTTCTGCATAGAGCAGAATGGAAAGCATCAGCCCCTGTGTCCCAGTTCAGAGGACACTCATGGGAATCCAGAGCACCCATGCTTTAGTTTAGAAAAGAGAATGATTCCTCAAAATTTTGATTCTATATAGTCTTGCATTTTATTCTTAGGTATGGCAGAAAGATTATTTCTATGTAATTATCTCAGTGTTCCTCAAAGAACATTCAATAAATTTACTGTAGGTTTTAGCCCATTTCACAGATTAAAGCATGAGATTCAGATAGTTAAATATCCCACATACTCACAATAAATAGAATTCAAACCTAAATCAAACCCAAGATCTCTCTAACTCCAAATTACAAGCCCTTTTTTCTTTGTTACATCACTGGTCTGCCCATTTGCCTCTTCACAACAAGAGAATAGCATGCTCCTGTGTACTCGTCAGCTGTGTCAATGACACTCAGTTTGAATTGCTAAGTCTTTATTTTTCATTTATGTGTAAACCAGCCTCAAATTACATGGAATCCTTCTATCCCGAACCCAGCTGAGGGAACAGCCCTTATTTTGATGTCATGATAAAGGTAAAGAAGAAGTTCAGGAGTACTTTATGGCTAGAAAACCTTCTATTGGGGAGTCTAGCTACTGTTATTGGTCCAGGAAACCATTTGACTAAATCTGATATTAATGCAATGGGCTCAGAAAGCATAATCCTCTTACAGAAAAGTGGGGGGAAATGACTGAGGGGGGAAAAGCACATTTAATTGTGACCGCACACTGCTACTGCTCACCAAAAACGTGCAGAATCCTGTTATATGATCAAAGACAATGGTATGTGGGCTGGAAATGCATTCAAGCTGTGTGCTTAGTAAGCAGGAGAAATGGGTTCAGGTGCAGTTAGCGTCTCTAAGTAACAAATGTAAATGGCAGACCACAAATGAGAATCTGGCAGATCCTTACTAAATACCCTTTTTATTCACTCCTTTATGTGTCCCTTCAATTTTTGCATAAATATCAAAAGGAATTTTGTCTGCTGGGAATCAAACATGACATTTGGGAAAATGAAACAAGAGAAATGTTTATGTGAATGTTATGACAAAGTTAAGAAAAAATAATTGCCTCTAAATTATGGAAAAGATACCAGAGAGAGTATGTCCTCCTTGATCACCAATGGGGAGGGTATGTAATGAGGCTACAAATTAAAAGATATAAAGTGAATGCAACTTGAACAAAAATTAGATTCCTGGAACACTCAAATGGTTGTCTCAACATGTGTACAAACATACACACACAGATACACACACACACTTAGATTTTTTTTAACCTTGAGTTGTGAGATAGTTCGGTGTCACCTCTTAGAGTATATTCATGTATTCAAAGAACAAGCAAACAAAAGATGTGTTTGGTGATTAGAAAACTGGAGTGAGGGTATGAACAATGACTGGGACTGAAATACACAACTTTAAAGGCTGGCAGATGGCATTTGCTGTTCATTTCCTTGTTGTGTAGTTCTGCTTACATTTTTAAAGGAAATTCCTTATTTAAAGTGTGATCGATCTGTCTCAAGCTGTTAATAGCTTTATTAAATTGGGTGTACCGATCCAAAGCCTTCATTTCAATATACTGGATTATTCCAATTTGTGGGTAATGGCATTCAAAGAGACGCTGTCTGATTCTAACAGATTCTTTTCTGTTGGCTTGTAAACAAATTGGGTTGAGAATCTCAGACCTCTCTGAACTCAGGTTGTACAGTCTGGTCACACTGAGTTTCTGATAAATCGATGACTGAATGGATGTAAGGAAAATTCTCTATTTCCTATTATTTTACTTACTTGTTTGATACTTGGGAAATTCCAGTTTGACTCGTATCATATTTTTACCTTTGGATAACCAAGATGCTGTGTGCATAGTGAAATTGTAGAACGGTAAGAGAATTAAAGACCTACTTCTAACGAGTGAGTGCAAACAAGAAATGAATCGGTAAAGCGATCATCTCACAGAATCCTTGAGTTCAGCATTCATGTGTACGGTGCCCAGGACTGCGTGCAGCCGTATTTCCGGCACTGGGTCCCACCGCCAGACTGAAGCGACACTCGGGTTTCAGTGTGGAATGTCCTCGGGACCAAGCAGAAAAGTGCCCACTCCGACATCACTCACTGGGAAGTCAGTGGGGCAAACAGTAGGAAACACCCACGTGGAAGGAAGCCGACTGCTTTGAAAGCCTCATTTATTCGTTTATTAGTTTGCATTTGGAGGGGGCGGCGATGCATGCAGAGGTCCGAGGACACCCTGACAGAATCCGTTCTCTGCTTCAACCTAACAGAGCCCAAGGGTTGGTGGCAAGAGCCCTTACCTGCTGCAACTCACCAGCCTGTACGACAATTTAAAATAATTAAAATAAAAAAATCTAAGTACAAATTAGCTTGTTTTTTAAGAACTCAATTGGAGGAGCAAATGTGAGACGGCTGTAGGAGAGGTGATTTCACATAAGCTGCCTCTGTTAGTACTCACAGCTCCCTAGAGTTATTATCTCAACTCTGCTAATGAAAGAAGTGGACTAGAGATGCCTGCAATTTCATCGCTAATATGAAGCAGAATAAAGCGGGGGTGGGGTGGGGGTGGGGTGGGGGTGGTGGGGGTGGGGGGCAGACCAGTAGATATGTGTGTATTTACTCTGCCGATGACAAGAGCTTAATGATTCGGTGTAGTTGGAGGACAAAATAAAGTATACATAGCAGCAAATTCACTCACATAAAATGGAGTCAGATATTCAGTGGGTTTTGCATGATGAACCACAAAAGCTGACAGTAAATGAAATGGGCAGCGAGTGGGATTATGAGTGTATTCATTAGAACAAAGGCTCTATAGATCACTAAACAGCAGGGGTCCTGGTAATGCCAGGGATGAAGGGGATGAGAAAACTCAGTCTGTCTGTAGGGACAACTCATCAGAATCAAACATGTCCCTTGACCTGCAGAGGAACTGCCTGTGTCCCAAATGTCACGTGAACAAACCAGCTGCAATGCACCTTGCAATGGCAAGATGGGGACCCGTCTTGTTTATCTTGGTCTACAGTTTTCTCATCGCATTCTGGCCTGCCCCACACTTGGGCAGGCCTTCTCGTGATGTATTACAGAAAGGGCACGGAAATGGCTTCAGCATGACAACACGGGAAAGTGGAAGAGGGAAGGCAAGCAATTTCCTCGCCTTCACTCTGTACAGTCTGCTTTCAGATCATCGGTGTCACAGAAGCTCTTCGCTGACAAATTCTAAGTGTAAGGGGGATAGAATACTTAAACAAGAGTAAGCACTCTGCCCTCTGTCTGAGCAACAGTTCTTCCAAGGTCACACAAGCCCTTGGCGGAGGACTGGGATAGACAGTGATGGGAGCAGAGGGCCATCTGACATCTGATCCTCAGACAACCAGACCTTACAAGCTTCATCAGACTCTCTCTCTCCCTCTCTCTCACACACACACACACACACACACACACACACACATACACACTCTCACACTCACAAACACACACCCACAAACACACACACATGCAGTAAAGCTGAAAAAGTGTTCTTGACAAAGCATAAACAAAATTAAAAAGCATGATTCTCATTGAGCTGTGGGATTCATTATTGCTTTAGAGGAACATGCTAAATGATAGATGTTGGAAGCCGAAAGTCAGGACAGAGGAAGTTCGGAAGGTAGGTGATCTATTTTCTTCAACAAGAAAATGAAAGGGAGAAAAATACAAAAGAATAGAGAGCTGCTAGGGAGAACATCTGTGTGTCCTTCCATATGCAAAGAGCACCTACTAATCAATGTGTACTTTGCTCAGGATCTGATAAATATACAATTTCCAAATATACACCTATGAGCTAATCATTGGAATTTGGATACTGAATGGATATTTTTGATTAAGAAATGGTGGTCAATTAGGGGTATAATGGCATTAAAAGCAGTCCTTAATCATTAGAATACATTCTGAATTTTACAGATGCATCAGAGACTGTCTGAATTTTTACCAGTTTTATCAGGTGGTGGTGGCCCACGCCTTTAATCCCAGCACTCAGGAGGCAGAGGCAGGCAGATCTCTGTGAGTTCGAGGCCAGCCTGGTCTACAGAGTGAGTTTCAGGAGTTAGAACAGAGAAACCCTGTCTCAAAAAAAAAAAAAGGAAAAGAAAAAAACAAGAAAGAAAGGAAGGAAAGGGAAGGGAAGAGCACAGTTTCAAAACAAGTAACCATTTGCTGGTAATGTTAAAGTTACACAGTTATTCACACTGTTTTAATTTATTAGTCTTTTTTTTGTCTCCATAATAAATGGGATGAAAGAGGAGGCAGAAGAGGAGAGAAAGAGAGAGAGAGAGAGAGAGAGAGAGAGAGAGAAGACAACTTGTAGGAGTTGGTTTTCTACTTCCATAGTGGAGTCTAAGGATTTCACTGAGATGTCAGGCTTGGCCGCAGGCACCCTCGCCTGCTGAGCCACCTCACCTGCCCTGTGCTGTTCTTCTGACAATGCACTTCAGTGGAAAACCCTTTTCACTCCTAGGAGAGTCAAATGTAAGCACCTGCTTCCATTTCTTCATCCATGGTGGGGAGACAGAGCTGGGCAGATGCCTGTACAGCCAGCATCCTCTGCTGAAGCCTCCATGCTGAACTGCTTTCTTATTTCAAAAACTCTTAAAAAACTGCAAACAGCCTTTGGGAAACTAGGAACTCACACACCCTGGGTTAGCTAACACAGCATGGCGAACCATTCAAAAAGAAATCACGCTTCCAGTTCCACAGGAAATGGATTGAATCTGAGTGTGTTCTGTGGTTTGTGTTGCTGTCGTTACCATCATCCTCTTTGTCATTTCTGGGGAGTGTCGGCTATCTAGTTATCTATCCTTGGGCTTGAAGGGTAATGGGAATGACTACCTCCCTTATAGACAGCAGTTTGTATAGCCAAGAATTGAAACCACGGAACTCTGTTGATAGGTCAGAAGAGCAGGCCCTGAGTCTAGTCGACCTTGGAGGGACCTGGATTGTCATTAGCAGATAACTATCTAAACCTTGTATAAAGGATTACCGTCTAGTGAAAGGCATTCTGGTGAAAAGGGAAGGCATGCCATTGTTCCTCCCCTTAGAAGAGTTCATCTAAATGAGTCTGTCAATCACCTGGGCAGGAAAACATTCTCCACAGGATGCTGTCCTCAAGATCTTAGAAATAGCATAAAGCCTCCATAAAATGCAGGTTTGTACAACAGTCTCTTTGGCCACTGTCCGTTCTCAGCTCTTGAGACCACTTTGCTCTAGAATAAATCCTGCCTGTTGGTACATATGCTCTCTGCATCTTGTATGAATCCTCTTGACACAAGGACCAAGGACGTGAGAGGAATCCAGAAGGAAGCCTGAAGTGACAGCTGAAGTAAAATTTACAAATAGGATGTGTACTTCAACTGCCAATTTGACTAAATCTAGAAAGACTTGGGGTAGACTTCCAGGGAGGGACTGTTCCCATCAGATTAGCCCAAGGGCATACTTGTGGGGATTTTCCTGATTACCTTAGCTGATCTGGGAAGACCCAGTCCACTGTGGTGACACTGTACCCCGGGTTTGGATCCTGGAGTGTAGGAGTGGTAAAAGAAAACCCAGTGTCAAGCATGCACTCTCTCTTACTCTTGACTGTGGGTGTGACTAGCTGCTCCAAGTTCCTGCCTTGACCTCCCTCTCCCTCCAGATGATGGACAGTAACCTACTGTTAAAGTTAAGTTACGGCGCTTAACGGAGAGTCCAGACGTTGAAATTTCCAGTGCTCTTTATTAATCACAAACCATGTCAAGTCTCAGGGAATTCTAATACCCAGGCTGCTAGGCAGAGAGCTCACTCCAATGGCTTCCTCACCCCATGCTCTCCTCTTGATTCTCCTCCTGCTCCTAGCTTCTTCTTCTTCCTTGTTCTCTGCTCTCTGTCTGTCTTCTTCTCCCTGCCCTTGCCCTAGTTCTTTTTTATTCCAAAATCCTCTGTGTCTCCACCCAGCCTTCCAACATACAAATCAATGGAGCCTAACCTTCATCTGCCTTGAGGCTAAGGACTGTCCCATTCTTGTGGAGAGCCGGACAGCCACTCCTTTGTTTACTGGTAGGCAGTGAATCCTTTACTTGCTTCAAGGACAGCTTACTGGAACATTATCCATAACTAAAATCTCCCACAACAACCTAGGATTGTAAACTAAATAAAGCCTTCTCCCCTAAGTTGCTTTCTGCAAGGGTATTTTATTGTGACAACAGAATAAATCTAGGGACAGAAACATTTGGTAAAAAATAAAAAAAAAAACTGTACTACATTTTGTATCATTTACACACACACACATCACATCACATTTAGGACTAAAATTCAAGATCACTAATATGGTTTCAGAGCAGTGCAAAATCATAACTTGGAGATTTAAAAATATTTTTACCTACCCTTAATATATATCTTTTTTTTTAAGTATTAAGCTATGAAAAGGAATTACCTATAAAAATGAATTTACTCAAAAGACTCACTTCGAGATTGATATTTTCTGGGAAGCCTTAGAGTTGACGATTTGCCTAATCATGGAGAAATAATATCTCATGAAAACCTGGCAAGAAAGCTAGATGTGAGTAGGAGGTTCCACACTGGCAGGCAGATGTCCTAGCCATGGCTCATTTTCAGTATTTTCATAAACTACACCATCTAACACTTCTGAGCCTCGGTTCACAGGATATAAAATGAAGGATTTGCCCTTTCCTTTCCAAAGTTACTTCCATACTTCCATGAATTTATGAATCAAAAACTTTGTAAAAATAGAGAATTCAGGTTTTTTTTTAAGTACATACAGAATAGCTACCCTCCTTACCTAAAAAAAAGAAAAAGAAAGAAAGAAAGAGAGAGTGAAAGAAAGAAAGAGAGAGAGTGAAAGAAAGAAAGAGAGAGAGAAAGAAAGAGAGAGAGAGAGACAGAAAGAAAGAAAGAAAGAAAGAAAGAAAGAAAGAAAGAAAGAAAGAAAGAAAGAAAGAAAGAAAGAAAGAAAAGGGAAGGGAAGGAAAAGAAAGGAAAGGAAATGGCGTTAGTTGTTAAAGACTTGAAGAAACAAACTGCTATGCTGGAACTCAGCATTTGAGTTTAAATTTTCCTGGAAGAATAAAACTTTTTAAGAAGAATGAATTCATCATCAAGGACAACCTATGTCCAAAAACGTTCAGAGATAACTGAGACTCCTGTACCAACCTGCCTGACTGCCCAAGGCTCAGGAAACATCACACACAAGGAGGAAAGAACGTAACCACTGGAGAGAGAGGAGCTATTGGAATGCCATCTTCTGGACATGGCGGTTGCATGTGTGAACTCACAGGAGCTATTGCTGCCTGCGCAAGATCAAGCCAGATAAAAATTGCAACTCTGAGGGGTTGGGGGAAGCTACCAACATCCCATTCCCAGTTGAGTGGCTACTGACAATTGATGGCTACTAGTGGAAGAGGAGTTGTTTTTCTTTAGGGTGATAGCCCCTGGTGTACCCATACACATACTAGCCCATAGCTACTGTGTAGCTCAGCAAGAAAGACAAGGAGACACTTTCACAGATGCAAACCTTCTAAACTCAGCTTGTCTGTTATGACAAGCACCATACTGTACACTGGAACCGCAATCATCTGATCTCTGGTGTTTTTATTGATACAAACGCTCCTCAGATGTTTCAAGTGCTCCACTCCCTCATCTAAAGGCCTATTTTCATAATGAAGGAAACACGTAACTTAGTCTCATCCCACAGTCCTTTAGCAGGTGAGCTATGTTACCTTTAGGGTGGGGCGACTCAAGTCTCAAGGGGAATGTTCTCTCCTTGTTGCCTGAGACTGTGACAGAGGGACTACAAGAATTACTCCACAGACACGTTGCTCTTCACACGGAGATCTCAGTGAACCACAATGACTCTGCCAGAGAGCGGTGAGCCAGTGCAAGTCATGAGGAAGCAAACATCTTAATCACAGATTTACATAAAGCCAACACCTGCAGATAAAGCAAAATGCCAAGGCTTAGGCAGCCCTTCTCCCAACAATGTACAAAACAATTATTTTAAATATAACTAGAAATAAACTTTACCAACACACATGGATTGGAGTCAGTTGCCTGTCATGTTCCCAGGCTGGTACTGCATAGCATGCTCTATAGTTAGAGCGTCTCGGGCACGTTCTGCCTCCAGGACTTTTACTAAGCATTGCCCTTATAAGGTCCCTGTTTAAAGAAATGCCTGTAAAAGCTAAGCATAGGAATCCATGGCACTATAACCCTTTCACTCAGAAAGTCAGCCAAGCTAGCCCCATGCAGACACCCGTTGGATTTATGGACCACATCCAAAGGAACAATAATCCAAGCTGTACCTGGGCTTGTTAGCCAGAGTCATGACAGTTTGTAATGCTCTTCTAGTAATTTTTTTCTAGATACTTACTCTCCCCACCCTCACAGCTGGTTTTACATACAGGCCCAAGACTAACAAATGTCCTTCCTGCCTTCTGTAAGCCAGGAATCAGAGACATCTTTACTACAAGCATATATGACAGATTTCACCAACCACATGCTATAGAATGTCTCTCTTCCTCTAGAAGGTACAAGACAAGGCTCCTGGCTCTGCCATGTGAGCCTACTCTCCCCTCAGATCTACCCCATGTTGCTGTCTATCAATACGTCATTAATAATGCTTTCAGTAAGTCTCTTACTGGAATAGTAGTCTGCCTCAGTGCTCCCCTTGAGCCTAAACCCAAAACCTGTCAGAGCTCATTGTGCATTGGACATGTGAGTGTGCGTGTGTGTGTGTGTGCATGCATGTGTGTGCATGTGTGCATGCGTGTGCACATGCATATGCACAACCTACCTTGTATACAAACATATGAGACCACTTTTACAAAAATGAGAGCATACCCTAAGTACTCTTCACAACTCAAAAGAAAAGCAATATAACATAGATTTCCAAAAACATATTTTCAAATATTAAAACAAACTGTAAAGTAAAGAGGAAAAGATTTTTAAAGACTCCCATTGCCGACAAGACAATGTGTAAAGTAAAACCTATCTGGCTTGTTATCTTCATGTCTCCAGAGAGAAACTAAGATGGCATCATGGTTTACAGTTTTGTTGAGAGCTAGACCAATTCAAGACTTTCTCAGAGGCACTGATTGGAAAATAAACAAACAAACAAACCTAGTTCTGTGACCTTGTTCAGGCTTTTCTCCCGAAGAGACTGGTGCCACCAGTCCCAAAACTGCTATCTGTTCAGTCTGTGATGCTCTAGAGATGACCCGTGTCCCGCTTGTACAGAACTGCTTGATTAGCCTCCGGCTCACTTCATCCCATTGTGTGATAGCTTCTCCTGACCTCATTCCATTTCTCCCTGGAAATTGTACATGAGGTGCTGTGCTTCTCAATAAACTTGCTTGACATAAGACAAAGCTTGTGCAAGATGCCAGCTTTTATGTTCTCTGTCTTCTACTCTCTTTATCTTTCTCATCCCCTGGTCCACTTTCTATCAGGAATCTGTCGCTAAACAATGACCCACCTGTCCAGGTCACAATTCTTTTTTTTTTTTAAGATTATTTATTTATTTATTTATTTATTTATTTATTTATTTATTTATTTATTTATTTATTTATATGAGTGCTCTACCTGGATGTACACCTGTATGCCAGAAGAGGGCATCAGACCCCATTATAGATAGCTGTGAGCCACCATGTGGGTGATGGAAATTGAACTCATGACCCCTGGAAGAGCAGACAGTGCTCTTAACCACTGAGCCACCTCTCCAGCCCCATGTCAAAATTCTTTACTAATACACACAGAATGGGATTTTATCACTCTGCAAAGAAAAGTTTGTAAGAAAATAGACGTGTCTGTAAACTATTGTAGTAAGCAAGGCAGTCCAGGCTCAGAAAGACAAAGTCCACCTGTTCCCTCTCACAGCTTCTAATTTTTATATGGGTGCCTTTTAGTGGGAGTATGTGTGCATAGAGGAAAGCAAACTGCAAAGGGACACATGACAGTGGAAAAAAGAAGTTTTCAGTGAACGACTAGGGGCGATGATAAGACATGGCATGTGGGCATCTCAGAGGGAAAGAAAGGACTGGGAACAGAGGGTACAGATAGACGGGCTGGGGAGACAAGGAAGAGGGGCGATAAAGGAGGAATGGCCAATGCAACATATAAACATTATGAGAAGAAATCTCATACTTCATATGCTAATTTAAAATGCCATGTGCCGAGAGTCCCTAACTTACAATTCATAGCTTTTCAGTTTATAATTTTTGCTATCATTATTGATTTCCCACTTTGCTAAAAGCCATATAGATTCCGTAGAAACCACATCTCAACTTATAGATTTTGATTTTTTTTTTTTTTTTTTTTTTTGCTAGTAGCACATAGCACGATACTATCTCAGGATGCTAGGCAGGAGGTAAAGCCTCAGCTTTCAGCCATTCCCGCAGTCACAGTTATAAAGGGAAAGATCTAACATTGTACCATGTATGATGCTGCTAAGCTACGATGTTTGGTAGGCCAAATATATTAAGTGCATCTATAACTCACTATATTCTCTCCTAACAGAGGGTTAGTTGGGACATGACCCCATCATAATGGGGGGAGGGGCGATCCTTATGTGCGAGGCTAAATTGTTTCTCCTGAAATTAAAATCTCATTAGTAGTTTGGATTGTGATGGGTTCCTCCTATGCTTTTGTCTTACGGGGGTGCTAACCTATGTCTTCACCTGAAACTTCAGCTCACATTCTGGACACCAGCTGGGACCTTAAAATTAACTCATTTGAATCTCATTTTGCTTATCCTAGCACATGGACCAAATTTTAACTTTCCATTCATCTCTGAAACACTAACTCTGCCACACAACCATCCTCTCTCTCCTGAAATTTTGGATCATCTATACACAGGCTTTGCAGATCTGACCTGTTACATTTTATTTATGCAAGAGGATTAGTTCCCTTGGAATACGGGAAACAAAACTCAACTTTAGTAAGTGTGACTTTAAAGTGATGTGCTGCATTCTGGTACTATGAACTAAACGCCTCCCAGGAGGAGTGCTGCGTGTACCTGTGGGTGGAAGGATAAGTATATTAGAATGCAGTTAGAAAGTATGCTGACTTAGTAAAATGGCAGTTGTATGTTCTTCTCCAAGATCCACAGCCCCACGACCCCCACGTAGTCAGGTTTCCAGTACCAGGCATGGTTTTCTTCCTGTTGAGTGGGCCTTAAATCCGATCAGAGAGCTGCTGGTTACCACCAAGATCTGAGTGTCCTGCTGCACACGGGGGCCCCCATATGAACACACACAAAATCTAGCAATTGTTTGGAAAGTTAAAACTAATTGCATTACTGAGCCTAGGGTTCTTCTTGGACTGAGAATCAAGACCTAGTCACGAGTGATATGATTCTTCCTTTCTTTCTGCTCATTTCTATGGCACAACTGTTACAAAGGTATTTTAATGAGTTGTGAGACTCCAGGGTTTTATTTTGACTCTTGAGACAAGGTTTCCACTATGTATCCTACATTTGCTTGAACTCCTGGTTCCTCATGCTTCTGGCTCCTGGGTTCTAGGATTACAGGTGTGTGCCATACTGTCAGTTATCTTTCTTGTCACCGAGACCAACTATTTGACAAAGCAATTTAAGGAGGAAGGATTTGCTTTGGATCTGGTTTTAGAGCATCTAGTCCACCGTGGTGAGAAAGGCAGTGTGGGAATCATGTCCCTGAGGGTATGTGGTTGAGACAACTCATACCCTGTCATGCTAGAAAGCCGTTGGGTTTCTTGCTTTTTCCTCTTTACTAATTCCAACACCCTAGCCCATACAATAGTACAGCCTCGTTCCAGGTAAGTTCACCAGGTAAGTTATTTGTCTCTGGAAATACCTTCACAAGGCTCCGGAAGTAAGTCTCTGAGATGATTCTAAGTCAGCTAAATTTATAATGAGGATTAATAATTCCAAGCCTACTCTCTGTCCACTAAAACACATTACTTTTAAACCATGGCATTTCAGTCCTAGCCTCTAAAGTTCATCTTATATCAAAGTATCTCTAGTCCATCTTTAAGAATCCCTAGTCTCAACAGATAAAATTTTGGAAGCCATCAAGATAGGGGGACTAATCAGAGTCTCACAAGGAAAGTAACTAGAGAAGTGAAAATTAGAGTTGAAATTATAAACTCTGTGGCACTCCAACATTTAGAGATGAGCTAAAGAAATGGAGCTGCCAAACAGAAGAGTAATTTGAGAAACTAAATTGAGACACAAGCAGAGAGGCAGCCGAAGATAGAGGTAGGAGGTAGAAAAAAATGGAGTGTCTTTTATGGATTGCACCTCTTGTCTCTGAACCGAAGGACCAGGCCAGCTACCAAGGTGAGGAAGAATGAGTGAGCTCTGCCTGTGACCAGAGGAGAGGGGACATGGTGCGAAGTGATCATCCCACAGTGAAAACAAAACTGCAGAAAAGTGTGATTAGGATTTTCTCCGTGTGGGCTGCTATGGGAAATGTGGGGTCATTGAAACGGTGTTTGCCTGAGTGTGGCTGTCACCCCCGACATCTTTTCTACTGGTAAATCCAGGATGACTGTAAGCCACCATAAGCCAGTGTCTAAACCATGAGCTTTCTCTGTCTTATATCTGTTACAATCCATTTGCTGTTAATTTCCTGTGGCTTAAACCTTTTTTCTATATCAGGTACAAAAGTAAATATTAAAAACTTGCTGTATGTAGGTACACAGCTGTAAGCCCAGCGCCCTGGAGACGGGGGATTACAAATCTCAAGCCAAACTTGGTCTCTTAAACAAAACAAAATCTCTATTTTAAAAAGTTGTTAAACTTTCCAAGAGGAGAAAACAAAGAAAATAAAGGAGTGAGTAATATAAGTAAAAATATCAAGACACAGGAAAAGGTACTGTGTGGATATTTAGAATAAGGAATTAATTTCCTGTAATGAAAGACTAACGTGACTGTGTGCTTCAGGTGACATGTGAAAGTGCCATATCTGTGTCATAAAAATTAGTTTTCCAAATATAAAGGTCACTCATTCCAATGGTTGAATTTTGGGATTTTTTTCAATTATCAGAGCAATGCATGTGGAAAATAAGAAATAATGGGTACTAGTATGGAATTTTTATAACATATTACATAAAAAGCAAGAAATAAATCTCTCAGGGAAGTCAATAAATAGGTCACTTAGTGAAATTAATATTATACTTGTGTTACTATCTGCTTATTTTATTTTTATTTGGAAATGCTAAAATTAATTCTACAGATGGTTTATTTTCCAGGAATGGTTTTACTCAATGATTGCTAAGTAATCAAATTTACGGTGATATGTGCTCACTTAAATGTTCTTAAAGTGGAAAAATGTATCATCTGTCCTGGACATCATCTGGAATGAAAGTGTCTGTGTCAGAACCAAAATGACACCCACTTCCTGCTGTGCACTGCTTGTGTCACCTCCTCAACGCAGAGTTTAGAATCAGGCTGGTGGGCCACCTCCATGCTTCTGAAGTTTACAGTCAGCATGAGCCATCCCTCTATGAGTTGTACAAAAGGCCTGGTATAGTAAACACAGGCAACCAGACAGGGCCTAGCAAAGCAGCACAAATGTTTAACCTCTCCTGTAAGAACCGTCAAGACATAGCTTTGAAACTTTGTGGCAACAGTTGGTAGGAGTGTGGCTCCCTCAGAGCATGAGAGGAAGCACATCTCTCATGAGCCAAACTCACTACAACTTAGTCAATATCCCATTTCAGCAGTGGGTGACAATGCACTTGTGGAACAAAATGGTGCAGATTTTTTATTTAAATAAAATTCAGAGAGCCCATGCTCATCTAAATGACATAGATGAAATTGAGGAACCTTTGAAGCTGCAGCTCCAGAGGACTGGAATTATTCTCTGACCATCTGAATGTGCTGGCTGGTGAGCCACCTTCACTGTGGGGATACGAAAAACTGAATGATGGCGGATGTGAACGTCTACCTGCAAGAGCAAAATCTCACTCAATTTCCCATTAACATCCTCAGCATATCTTGTAAGCCCCCTGTGCAGGAAGAGCTGAGTTTACAAAGCCTGGCACTATGACAGGTTCTATCACCCTGCAGACATACAATCACTAAACTTTCCTCTCTACCCCTTGCTTTCTGTACCTGCAGGTGACCAACAAGGTCCCAACGACCAAGCTTACACCAGCGTATTTGTCCATTGTCTGCTACTGTTTATTTCAGTCAAGCTCTCAGTATCCCAACACCAAATAGGTCAGGCATATATCCATGCCATTGTTCGATCAGCTGTATCATGAGAAGTGAAGTAACTCCTGGAATTTAGAAGTAGGCTGTTGTGGAATTGTCATGCAGTTGAGTGGGTATGAGGGCGCATAGAACCCCAGGCTCTCATTCTGAAGTGCTGGAGGGAATCTGGCCCCTCCCCTCTGCAGTAGCTGACAGACCACAAGCCACAGCAAAACACCACCCCTCTCCAAGGGCGAGGGATCTCAAAGAGTTGTCTATCTGGAGTTACAACTAAACCCTCCCATATAAGGTCTATCCCTTTGGTCAACAGGACATACCTAAAGCACCCCAATATGCAAGTGGGGCTGCCTGTCCTGACCAATGGGCTTTCACTGAAGCTCTTGGGATACGGGGACCATTCCTCTGGTTATAAATATGTAAGCCCTTCCCCCAATAAACGATTCTAGCTCTCTGCTCTAGATTCCCGAGAATGGGTCTCATTGGCTCACAGATCTATGATCTAAGACTAGATGGGTGCACAGAAGAACCACCTGTGTGGCTTCCCACCCCGGAGCCACCGCTGCCACTGCCGCTGGCCAGCTGGAGCTACCTCTTGGAACTGGGAAGCTGCTGGCGGGACCCTTTTATTTTTTACAACAGGCTGCAAAGAGCCTTCCCTTCTGGGATTAAAAGGAGCCAATGTTTCCATGGATGGACAGGGAAGGTATTAGTGGCTTCACTACCTCAAATGCATTCATCCTTCAAGGTTGCATATGACCTAGTCTTCTGCCCTTGGACAGCTCCCAGCACGCCACTGCATTCGTCAATAATTAGCCCAGGGGTGAACACACAGCAGTAGCAATCAACTTTGGCACCATCTTGGGACAAGTTAGTAATAAAAACCTCTATTATTTGCATGTTGATTAGGATGTATGAGGTAAAAAATGGCCCTTCTGGATTCTTGTTAAAAATATGACATTCTTTCTGCCTGTTTTAAAGTTATCATAATGGGAAAAATAAATATCCCAACACTCTCAATCTATTTAAAAGCAAAAAATGAAAGACAAGTTGATTTACTGTAAGCAAAAGAAAGAAAACACACACAGCTCCTGTCACGTGTGAAGAATAAAAACAAACTGGTACGCATGAGGCACAGAGCGGCTTCTCGTGCTCTTTGATTCCAACCACTACTCCCAGCTTGACTGCCATTCTGAAGTTTGCCTTCTCTTTCAAATATTAAAATATCTCACCATCTCACCCAAGCGTTCACTTCCATGTGCCTCTTGATCTCTGTTGTTCTTGACAGTTCGAGATAAAGGTCTTTTCTGGTGTTGCAGATCTTCACACTGATCTGTGATCCTCTAGACCCCCACCAACAGCAGAGAACAGCAAGTGTGGGTGTGGGTGTGGAGAAGGGAACCCTTATGCACTGTTGGGAGTCTCAGTTAGTACAGCCACTTTGGGAACTGGTCTGGAGGGTTCTCAGAAACCTAGAAATAGACCTACCAAATGACCCAGATAGATCGCTCCACTCACAGCCTGACGCACTCTGTCCGACCAGGAGGTGCTTGCACATCACATTCCTTGCACCTCCATTCACTATAACTAGGCAGAGTAGTCAGCCTGGATGTCTATCAATCGGCTAAGTGGATAATGAGAATGTGGGGTTTTATCCAATTGTAAGGAAAATGAAATTTGCAGATAAATGGGTAAAATCGGGAAGGAAAAAAAAAATGATACGAAGTGAGGTAACCCAAGCCCAGGAAAACAAATAGTGCGCTGTCTCTCCCTCCTTCTCTCTCTCTCTCTCTCTCTCTCTCTCTCCTCTCTCTCTCTCTCTCTCTCTCTCTCTCATCCTAGCTTCTATGCTTTAGTTTTATGTGTTTAACCTGGGGTGTCTTTGAAGGCTGGGAAATTAGAAAGAGGTCATGAAGAGGAGGGATATGTTAAAGGAGAGGGAATCATGTAATTTTAGTGAAAATAGAATAGGGAAATACCGGGAGTACAAAGGTTTAAACAGGAAGGGGTGGAGTTGGGGATACAAGGAAGAGGCCTCACTGATGTTGAATTTGGGGGCGAAAGCTCACTAGACATCCTGGCCACCAAAAAAATGTTTTCTCTTGGACTGATAAATTTACTAGGAAGCAGCTCTCTAGTTCTTACTTTACAGTTGTCCTATATAATCAGAAGCGATTTAGAGAAGGAGAGAAAACAGGAATAAATATCATATATTGATGTGTATCTAGTATCTGTGTTTTGTGTATGGGACCCTGCTTTCAGTTTGTCCAAGCTCAGTCTGTCTTATTAAACCCCCCCAAAAACACCCTGCAGTGTCCTGTCTGTATGACCACAGAGCCTAATAAGCTAAGAAAGACAGAGGATCTATGCATCTTAATACTCACTTTCAGCCAGCCCTGTGCGTTCAGTCTACGGCAACCCCCCATTCTCAGAAGCAAGAGAAAAGCCTGCTCTCCTTGGCACTGACATGACACAGCTCCTCCACATACCCCTCCCTGATATCTTGGGATTCTGTTTCTTTGTGTCTTCTGAGTTTGATACTGTTCACTTATCTGGGTAAAAATGGCTGTGGATTTTGCTTCATACGTACTACTGAGACTATTACTCCATCAAATATGACAGAAATCGAGCTATGCCAACAGTCTTGCCGAGGCCTGTTTCTTAGATACTCTAGGAACCCTAACCTTCCAGATCAGTAGTCCAGTGGAGGAGGCAACATAGTGAAGCTCAGCTGAGACTCGAGAGAGAGGAGACCCAGCTAAGCCCAGGCTTCCAGCTATCCCTGATGACATATGTGGATCAAGCCATCCTAGACGCCAGGTCAGCCCAGAAGCCGGACAAATGCCACTGTCCAACCACAGCCCACGCCACAGGAACGTGAGAACCGCACAGCTGAACCCTGCCCAGATTTTTAATGACAAAAAAAGGTGAGAGCTGGTCCTGGGAATTTACCTCAAAGACTCCAGGTCCCCCTTTTGCGGAGACACTGGTATGTCTATGTTGATTGCAGCCCGAGTTATGGAGCCAGGCTGGGTGTCTGTCAACTGAGGAACGGACAAAGAAAATATAACACAGGTACAGAATGGATTCATTTTCAACTATAAACAATGAAACTGTGTTGTTTCCAGGAAGGCAGATGCAACTGGAGGCAATTACAACAAGCAGATTCTCAGAAAGGCGAATGTTGCATGTTTTCTCTCATTTACAGATCCTAGATTTAATGTAAGTACATAAAAGTTGTGCGTGTGTGTGTGTGTGTGTGTGATATAACAGATATACAGATATATATGTATAATCAAATTGATCACAGGAACATAGGGGACTGGTTGGAGGGTTGATTGGGGTGGTCCGATACCCACAATTGGAATAGGCTCAAAGTATATTATATACTTGCATCAAAATTTACTTCTGCATCCCAGTACCATGTAGATTATTTAAATATATTATTAATAAAACAAAAATATTTTGAGATGTGGTATAATAGCTGTACTAACCCACTCTCTGGGGACAGTTGCACAGTAACAGAACACCAGAGCAATCTGTTTTCCCTTTCAAATTCCAAATTATGTTGGGACTTAACAGCTTTTTTCTTCAATCTCTGCATCGCCATTTTAAGGTCCTTCAGTGCAGCAGGAGGGAGTTCGTACACGCCACTCAGCTTACCCAGTAAGAAGTTGCCTCCTTCATTCTCTGGTCTCTATTACAGCCTGAGCTGTCAGCTATATGAGCTATATGCTTTTGGTATATTTTATTATTAGGTTTTGCTATATTTTCAAAGACTAAATGAAATTTTTTGATAGCGTAAGTTTTCCCTTTCATTAATTATCTCTCCACGCACTGAAGTCACTCTAACAAACAATTGCATGCTTTCTGGCCTTTTGTATTTATGTTATTAAGACTGAGTTACAGTCCTGATAAAGTTTAGGGTTCGTTACTCCTCCGAGAAGAGCCTCAGCTAGACAGCAGCAATAAATTCAATGTCACATGTCAACTTTTTTACAGAACTGAAGATATTGTCCTTTATAAAAATCTAGTTAAAGGAACGTCTAATCTCATCTTTTCCTCTAGTTCCTGACAGGGACCATCAGTAATCAGCAAACCTGGATCAAATTAGTGCTTTCCAACATGTGGTAGCAGTCAGAAGGGCGTTCATTACTGTGTGAAATGCATGGAGCACTGTGGACAGATGGGGTACCACACTAGTGCCATCCCAATAACATGCACGCAACTACACTTCTGGCAATCCACCCCAACATATGGCTAAATATCATTACAGCGACTGAGGGGTGTGTATGAGTTTATAACTCCTGTCACTGACGGCCTCATTGTAACAAAGGATCTGAAGGAGGGAAAAGAGGGAAGGATAGCTAGCTCTCTCTCTTTCTCTCTCCCTCTTTGTTTCTTTTCTTCCTCCGATTCTTTCTTTCTTTTTGAGACAGGGTCTCAGTATGAAGCCCTGGCTGGCCTGGAACTCCCTATGTAGACCATGTTTGCCCCTGTTCACCTGCTTTTGCCTCCTGAGTGCTGGCATTAGCGGTAAACCCCACCATATCCGGCTTGTACATTTTAAGTTTTTTATTAATTCTATAAGAATTTTGTACAGTGTTTTGATCATATTCACCTTTCCCCATCTCCAAATACACCCTGCCCTTCCTGCCCACCCAACTTTGTGTCCTCTTCTTTGCACCAACGGAGTCCAATTTGTGCTGCCCATATATTCTTGGATATGTAATATCGCACTGGAGTATGGCTGATTAGCCAGGCTACACTCGTAAAGAAAACAGACTCTTCCTCTCCCGGTAGCGAACAATCACCAACGCCTCCTCAACTGTGGGTAAGACTCGGTGACCACTTCCCTCTCCATGCTTGTTGGAGTTGGTCTGACTTGAGCTTGCACAGGTTTTTGTACACGCTGTCACAGCCACTGTGAATTCACAGGTACAGCTCTAGTGCTGTGCCCAGAAGACGACATCTCCTTACTAATCTTTTCTCCTGCCCACCTGCTTCCCACAATAATGTGCAAGCCTTGACAGGAGAGTGGTGGATTATAGATTCCCATTCGGGGCTGAGTATCTGGTAGCCTCTTACTCTCCCTTGCTAGATCAGTTGTGGATCCTGTGTTAATTTCCACCTACTGCAAGAAGCTTCTCCAATAAGGACTGAGAGATGCATTGATCTAGAGATATAAGGCTAAGTCATTCAGAGTTGCTTGACCCCTTATGGGACTATCTATTGAACACCATTACAGGAAGCCAGTTTGAAAGTGATTTGGAGCGAGTGATTTGGGAGTTCAGGAGCACAATTGTTCTCACACTTTAGCACACAAATGAGTCAGCTTTGACCTGTTGGAATGCCAGTTCTGGCTCATTAGGTCTTACTGTAATTTACATTTCACATTTTTAACAAGATCTCAGTGGTGCTGAGACTGCTGGCCACCAGAATACATTTTGAGAAGTAAGATGATAACCAGCTATTTGTGTCTCTCTTCTCTCATTAAATTAAGAACTTATCCATACTCCCTGCCACCACCACTTCCTGGCACTGTTTAAAAGGCAAATTTTTAATAATGTCCATGGATGGAATTAAGAGACACAGTACCTATGAAGAGGAAAATAACCTGACTGTATATACCTTACTCCCTGAATAAATGATAAATATTTTGAAATGCTTCTTTTCAATGTGCCTATATAATTGGAACAACTTAATAAAATCTTAACTGAGGACATTTGGCACTTTGAGCAATACAAAAAGGATGCCACAGTCACTTTCTGAAGGGAAGAGAGAGAGAGAGAGAGTGAGAGAGAGAGAAGGTATATAACCAGTTTGGAAGATATTACATTAACTGCAATAATCTAAATATCAATTTTTAAAAATCAATACCCAAATGATTGCTGTAGATGGTAGAGTACATTTAAATAAGGAAGTAAAAATTATGGCTGGATAAATATGGAAAAGTTGGAAAAGACAGAGAATGACTAAGTGGAAGGATGGGTGGGTAGATGGGCAGATGGTGCAATTGATGGAGGGAGGGAGAGACAGAGAGATGGATGGATGGATTAATGGATGGATGGATGGATGGATGGATGATGGATGAATGGATGGATGGATGGTGGATGGATAAATGGATGAATTAATGGATGGATGGATGGATGATGGATTAATAGATGGATGGATGAGTGAATCTCACTATGACTTGATGCTTCTATGCAATGGATGGACAGATAAACAGATTGATAGATGGGTAGAATAGGTAGAGGACAGAACCTTTTTCTAAGAGGTACACAGATTCTTCTGATGCACAGAATCATATAAATAGAACTCGATGTGTTTTATTTTTTAGCTTGACCTGTGCTACGATAGCCCTATTTCTCCTACAGCACCTGTCTCAGCACATCATACGCCTCAGTACAAATAAGACACTCTAACATTCTACTGTGACTCTTATGCTTCCGTTTTATGTTCAAAATCCTCTTGGTAATAAGAAAACAGGCAGGATTATTTATCCCACGGGTCCTGTAAATTCGGTATATGGCATCCTATATTGCCCTTAAAATCAATCACATTCCAGAGTACTTCAAAATGAACTTTAGCAAATAACACAGCCGTGATAAAATTTGCATATCGCATTTGCAGTACATCTGAGGCTTCTATTTTCCCCCAGCTCAGCACTTCTCTCCTAAATGAGATTGCACATACCTGGGGAGAGCAGAGGTGAAGGGCCCTCCAAGGACCGTCAGTCTGACTGACACAGAAACAGACAGGTGACTCTTTGTCCTCGGAGACCACAGTTCATGCAGACAGCAGAGCCGCAGTTGGATTTTGCAGTTTGGGTTTGGGGCAGAACACGTGAGGTGCCTAGTAGGATCAGATCTTCCCTTCCTGGCAATTTCATGGCAGGAATATGGAACCATTTGGGTTAGAGAGAGGGAAATGTGTGATTCATATTATTCAGAACCCCTTACACCGGGTGAAAGAAAAGCAAGGCAAAGGAGCCTTCACCTAACTTCTCAGAATCCTCTCTGCTCCTCGGGTTCATGCTTGTCTCCTGGCAATGGTTACACGCACATCACTGCTCTTTCTGTTTTTGGAATCCCCTCTTAAGAGATGTTTGCTCCTCCGTACCTTGGTGCTTTGCTTCTCAAGATAGAATGTGGAGCCCCCAGAGCATCTGCTGGGGAGCATCGCACCAGCAACGTCTGAGAGAAGTCAGCTTGCACATCTACAAAGTCAGCTTGACTCACAGGAGAGCACTCAGCAAAGCAAGCACACACAAGATGGAATCTACATTTAAATTAATTTTAAAGGGGAAAATGTCCATTTATTCCAGTTTGGCTCCCCAAGCCATATCAATGACCTCCACCTCAGGGGTAAATAAGCTGTGTGCTGACCTCTGCCTTGATGGGAGCGTCCACTGTTCAGTCCCAGTCTGTTCCATTCTGGCGATTGAGAAGGAAGGCCCATATAGAAGCTCTGAACACTAAGTGCTCACTTTGTGCTGCACCCACACCTGCAGGTAAATGTATTGCTCTAGTAACACTTACAGAGGGAGAGGCTCAGAGAACACCAGAATCAAAGGCAAAGCTCCTTCTCATCCCCTCTAGAGAGAGATTCTCTATGTGCCTCTTCTCATACCTTGATCTGTTGTTCATTTTGTCAATGAACAGTTAATTCCCCGTCTTTGTAAGCAGGTGACTTGTTAAATGTACAAAAAAATTGCTGAGCCACTGGGCGGACAAAAACCACCCGTGACTCATTTCTCTCTGATTTTAAAATAATTCATTCCTTTGCTGGGTGTGCAGGTGAGCAATGGAGGAAGTGCAGCTGCCATGTCGGTGGGTGCTGAGGTTTCAATGATGCAGAAAATGAGGGCTCGAGAATGTCACCGAGCACCGGGAGGCCGTCCCCACCAACTAAGATGTCCCTGCTTAGGTCCCTGTTGAACTTAGCTTTTCAAACTTATATTGTGCAACTTTCTACTGTAGTGAAGAATACTATCCACAAGTTTCTCGAGTCTCTCTGCAGACAGTCTTTCTATTGTGTTAGCATGAATGATCCTTGAATCCATAATTGTATTTAGTCCAGGGAGTCATTTTTTTTTTGTAGAAGTGCGTGGAGATGGGTGGTTTTCAAAGGCCTGATTGTGTTCTTTGAAAACAACAGCCTTGAGAGTCTGGGCATTTGCTTCTCTGCTCCACTTGCCCAGCCCCGCAGTGCAGGCTAGCCATTGTCAGGGTCTCAGTGGGATGGCCTACAGTGCTCTTCTCGTGGACGGAAGACGTGAAGGCATATGGAGTCTGCTGATAATAACCCACAAAAGCAGGTTTGTGCTGGCTTGCCTTTGAACATTCTGTTCCTCAGGCAGCTGGAACGCGGAGTGCATTCTTCTCAGCATCCCTCAGCCTGACTCTCACAGTGCGAATGCTTTCTGAAACACTTTCGTAATGAACTTCTGAACTGTTCCATAGTGAAAAGGTCAACAGCGTTATCTGGTCCTTTATTCATCTGAAATTCATCTGAAATACGTTCCAAACTGTTTGGTGCTGGTGAACCCGAGTGGTAAACGTTTTCCTTCAGTGAGACTGACAGAGAATAAAGAAAATTTACTAACACTGTCTAAGAAGGTTGGTTCAATGAGCTGTGCCAAGATCCCATCACAGCAGAATCAAATCCTCAAGCAGAGAGATTCCTTTCTCTTCTACTACCTTATGATCTTCAAATAAAGAATTCCAGACTTTTGGGATTAGCATTTGATGCCTGGGGAATTTACAAGATGCTCCGATAAGTTTGTCAACAATCTCACCCATCTGTTGAAAGAGCCCATATTGCTACCTGCCTCTTCGATATCTGTTCCCACTGAGGATTTCAAAGCAACTTCAGGTTAATCTCGCAGAGTATAATCTCAGAGCCACTTTTTAAGAATCTCCTTTATGACCTAAATTCTTAATAACACACTTAACATTCTAGCAACAGGATGGGGCACATTTCCTGTACTCCTGTCCTTCATTTTTGAATATGAATTCATGCCACATGATTGCCCATGTCTCCTGAAATACTAAAATTCTAATATTGTAACCTAGCATCTTTGGCCCCTGTGCTCTGTACCTCCCTTAGTCCAAGCACAGACTCTTCTAAGCAAGAGCAGTCCATTATCATCATAGGAAGCCTGTTGGTGTTGGCTTTTCAGCATCACACTTAAAGTGTGCTTTGATTTTGAGGTCCAGATACCTTCTCACAAAAGTCTTACGTCCTACATAGAGAACAGGAGATGGATATGCCTAGGGGAGGAAAGGAACAGGCTACCTTCATTTCCTTGCTCTGTCTTCTTTTTTCTAGTGAACAAAGGCTTCCCTACTTTGCCTTCCTACAACCAATGCTCCTTCTAAGTTCCTGCTATAAAGGAAACAGTCTGTATGACACACAGACACTAAAAATGTACAAGAGGTTCCCCTCTCCTCATTAGGAAATAAAGGAGAAATGTCACAACATGAATGCCTAAAACAGTGAGACTATGAATTGACTTTATTACATGGCATCCTTTAACATGCAGAAAACTTACATGGTGGTTACAGCTGGGTTGGCTGCAGACCAGACCCACATCCAAAAACAGGAGATACTTATGTGACCTGGGCAGAGGTGGGGGCGTCGAATTGAATGTTTAAATGCAGACAGAGGCACAGAGGTCTCCTTCCTCCTGTGGACGACTGGTGTTTAAATTCCCCTCTGGGTGTGTGTATTTGAGTCCCTTTCATTTTCTTTCTTTCTTCTTTTTTACATACTTTCCTGACAGACATAATCACATGGCTGTTTTCTCTGCCACCACGGCGACGTGACCTTGTGCCATGCCTAGCCAATCACTATGGCCGGTCTTTAACAGAGAGCCACCTCCGCAGCCTTGGAAGCGTCACCCCTCACTGGCCTTTGGTGCTTCTTTATTTTCTAGTCCATCCTCACCTTGCCTACCTTTTCTGTTGAGTAGAAAATTCAAGGAGTCAAACATGAATTTTTCCTTGAAATATGGTTTAGATTCCTTGCAGATTTGTTGTGGCCACTGCGAGGCCAACTCTCCACTTAACATCATCCTCCAGTCTCTCTTCCCACCCAGATCCCCAGCCTCAGTGAAGCCTTTGTAAAACTGTGACAACGGTGGAGCTATTTTTCAATCAGCTACCTTAAACTGTGCTAAGGAAAGCCAGGCCGCCGGGTGCTTCAAATCAAATCACGCCTACGATTTCCCATGGTTCTGCCTACATACAGGACAGTTGCAATTCGCTTCCTCCGGCTGCTGAGATCACATTTGATGACTTAAAATAACATAAATATGTTGTCCTACATTTCTAGGGACCAGGTGTCTGAAATCAATTTTTCGGGGCTAGTGGAGTACAGCAGGGCCAACTTCCTCTGCAGCCCAGGACGGATGTTTCCTTCTTTGGTCCCAGAGCCTTCCCAACATCACTTCAGCCTCCTGCCCCATCTGGAGCCATTGCCCTGCTTCCTCTCCAGGGTCTGCACAGAGAGCCATCTCACTTCCGGATCCTGAGGCTTGTAACACCTGCCAAATCTCCCTTGCCAGGTGAGGCAGCACTCAGGGCCTGCAGAGACCTGCACAGAAGCGTAATCAGCTCCTATGTGAGAAGTATGCCATAAAAGGAGGGGTGATATACTATAAATACAGGGTGATATGGAGTCATTCTGAATGTGAATGCAACCAGGAAAATGAAGGAAAACTACACTGGCAATGTGGAAAGAAACTCCTGTGATAAAACATGTATTAGCACAATCGTTTTAAAGGAACAGTTTCATAAGGACAATGGATCTTTACATCGACATATTCCGAAAACTCTGTAAGCTCTTCACAGACCACTCCAGAACACACAAGCGAAGAAAATAGATGGGGGAAATACTTATTAATTTTCACTATTGAACAAATACGAGCTCACTTATGAAAAGGTGAATACAGAAATTCTGTGTGCATAGGGAGTAAAATCACGGAGAAATAACAGTAGGTAAACATATACTATCTAGGCACTATCATGTTTTTATTATAATTAATATAAAATAAAGTGCATGTTATCAAAGTACAAGTTATCAGATAAAAAGGAAAAAAGAAACTTCTTTAAAGATCATTCAGAGGTGTCTTGGAGAAAGTTCTGTGTGCTTTTTCATGGTCACATTTTGTCTTTGCATTGAATCTTTACATAAGCCAAAGGATAGAAAACATATATGTGTGTGTGTGTGTGTGTGTGTGTGTGTATATATATATATATATACATATATGTATATATATATATATAATGAATAGGATATATGATATATAATCTAGACATAGAATGCTCAGCATGAGGACTGTAGGTAATGAAATTGGGTGACATTTGGGATTCAAGGTAAATGAGTAGAGCTAGCGATTCTTTTTCTAAATTTCCATTGTATACATTCATATTTAGGTGCTCTTGCCACAAAAAGTTAGTAGCCACATGAGATCATAAATATTCATTTACTTCATTATCTATGTCTAAAAAATCATATTTTGTATATCTTAAATGTGTACAATGAAATGTTTTAAAATAAAATAAAAACACTTTTGTTTG
Organism: Cricetomys ansorgei; assembly: GCA_026225945.1. Lineage (NCBI taxonomy): Eukaryota > Metazoa > Chordata > Mammalia > Rodentia > Nesomyidae > Cricetomys > Cricetomys ansorgei. The sequence goes on from JAMJFZ010002461.1 coordinate 2,240,327, forward strand.
TGGATCTGTACACTTGTGTACACGTATGCATCCAGGAGCAGGTCTGTGTGTGTGCATGTGGCAGATGGAGAACACCAGGTGTCTTCCTCTACCATTATTTGCCTTGAAACAGAGCCTCTCTCACTGAACTGGGAACTCGATGTTTAGGTTAAGACTGGCTGGCCACATTCCCCAGGAATCCTCCTATCCGAATCTCGCCGGCACTGGGATTATATGTGTGCACTACCACCCCTAACACATACATGAGTTCTGGGACCAAACTCAAGTCCTATCGCTTATGTGATAAGATCTGTACAGGCTGGGCCATCTTCCCAGATCAAAATTGAGTATTTTCAATATGTGAAAAGATATTTAATCTCACTTAAAACAAAATAAATGCAAATTATAATACTTAATTGCATTTTTTATTATGCCAGCTTGTGTAAGCCCATTTTTATGCAAGTATATGACAACTTTTGAGCATATTCCCCCACACATTCACCTACCCCACCCTAAGAAGTTTATCAATTGAAACAATGTGCTTTCAAATGTTCTGAAGATAAATTCCAGGAGCAATGCTCCCCAGGCTTCTAAAAGGCAGATGTTCAAGAACTTGGTGCTTTATGAATGACAGTTCTGCCTCTAAAGTCCTGGCCAACGAGCTATGTGCTCCTTCACTTCTGTCTGCATCCATTTCTTCATCTGATAAAGATAATACCCATATTTTAGGGATAACACACAAAAAGTACTTAGGACAGTATATGATAAATAATAAACTCCTAATAAGTCTTTGTTATGTTAATTATCTGACCTTTTAGATTCACCTCTTTAGTTTTTAAAATCAAGAAAGCTCTGGAATGACCATGAACTATTAACTTGAAAATGTCACACTGAGGAGCTGCAGAGATGGCTCAGTGGTTAAGAGCACTGGCTGCTCTTCCACAGGACCCTGATTCAATTCCCAGCACCCACACGGCAGCTCACAGTTGTCTGTTATTCCTGTACCACGGGAACTGGCACACTCATAGAGACATCAGACTCAAGTAAAGCACCAATGTACTTGAAATAAACAATTAAAAACAAACAAATAAAAAAAAGAAGAAGAAAATAGAATGTCACAGTGAGGGCAGGTTCAGAGGTTAAGACCATGCACTGTTGTTGCAGAGATTCCAAGCTCAGTTCCCAACACCCACTCAGGCAACTTGCAATCCCCTGTAATGCCAGTGCCTGGGGATCTGATGCCCTCCTCTGGCCTCTGCGGGTACTGCATGCATGTCACCCACCCGCACATACACATCATTAAAAAAGTGTTTAAAAAAGAATAGTTAAAACCATAAATCAATAGCTAAACAAACTACAGAACATACACAACTCATGGAAAGTGCAGCACACTGCTGAGTGATGGGTGGGTCCTCAAGAAATCAAGAAGGAAATAAAAGTTTCAAATAAAAACGAAAACATATCACACCAAAACTTGTGGGGAACAAGTAACGCAATTGTTTTAATCTCTGTTTTCTAATCATTTTTTAAATTATTTTTAAAAAAATAATTGTAATTAAAGTGTCATTTCCCGAGCCTGTCTATAATCCTTTTAATATTCATGGCCTCTTATTCTTAGTTATCCAATTATGGAATAATCTCTTGATGTTTTACTATTTCTTCCCCTTTGACAGTCTTTATTTTCCCATGTGACTAATGAAATCGTGTGTATGATTTGCACAATTTTCTGAATATACAGCTATATGTAAAAAAGGAATATAAATCAGTAAAGGCTCACAATGTGTTCTAAATATCTACAATAGAGTATTTCTTGAAGAAAAAAAAAAAGAAAGATAAATAGGCAGATGCCATGAAGGACCAAAGGATACATGGCAACAGACAACCCATGAAAGATGATCCACATTATTAGTCACCAGGAGAACGCAAATTAAACCACAGTGTGCTTCACTACATACCAAACAGAACGACGGAAAGAAAAAAGTAGCCTTACCAAACTGTCAAGGATAGACAAAAACGGGATGGCTCATGTATTGCCAGGGGGATCACACACAGAGACACTCTAGAAATCAGCTAAATGCTCAACTCCGACAATACAGCCCGCCAGCTGCACTCCTAAACGCTGATGCTAGACACATGAGATAAAATTTTACATTCACAAAAACAGCCACTGATGAATGTTCTCAGCTCTAGCCAGAGTGGCCCCAAGCTAGTCTCCATCCATGTCCTTCCACAGATGAAAGATTTTAATTTAAATTTATGTTTTTGAGTGTTTTGCCTGCATGCATGTCTGTGCACCGTGAGTGTGTGTGTGTGTGTGTGTGTGTGTGTGTGTGTGTGTGTCTATTTCCCTGAGAAGTCAGATGAGGACATTTGATCCCCTGGAACTATAGTTATAGATGGCTCTGAGCCACTATGTGGGTGTTGGAGAATTGATCCTGCCCCTCTGCAAGAGCAAAAAGTGCTCCTCACAGCTGAGCCACTTCTCCAGACCAACAGGTGAATGGTTTAGTGAATTGTTTTATACCAACACCGTGGCATTAAAATGAACTAATTATCAGAGCATACAACTTTCAATGTGGGGAAAAAAAGAAAGCCAATTCCAAAAGCCTATATATTGTCACTTCAGCTATGCAATATTCTAGGGAGACTGACACTATGGGGACAGAAGTTAATGAGAGAGCTGGGTAGAGAGAAGCCAGTGGCTGTATAAATCGTTGGGGCAATCGATACATGGGAGAGTGTAGAAGATGTTTAGGACACCCAAACTATTTTGTGTGATATTAGAATGGTGGATGCTATCATTCCACCACTTGTCAAAGCTCAAGAAAGGTTCCACACAGGGAATGAACCTCTGTGTGAACGCGGGCTTTGGGTGATAACGATTGTCAGCATCCGTTCACAGATGCACAGTTTTCAGTAATCATTCCATTGTAGTGAGGGATGCAGATCGGGAGGAAGGGTGTCAGCGCAGATGGGACAAAGGCTGCAAGAGAACTCTCCGTGCTTATCAGTTTTGCTATGAACACAAACTATCCTATAAAGCAATGTCTGTTTTTAAAAGTTTCAACCCTATATGACTCACTGTGTCCAACTTTGTTAGACAAAATTACAGAAATGAAGATTAGACTGACTGCTAGGGGAGATATTCAGGTGAAAGGACATGGAAGTGGGTTCAAAACAGCAATGTGGCACTCCTCGGGTTGGAACTCTTCGATTTCATGACTACAAGATGGCAAACTACATAAAACAGACACACACACACACACACACACATGACTACAAGATGGCAAACCTGCATAAAACAGACACACACACACACACACACACACGACTACAAGATGGCAAACCTGCATAAAACAGACACACACACACACACACACAACATGAATGAAGTTGGACTCTGGGTAGGACTGGACCTCTATATCAGCATCAGCATCTTGACCAATAGCACAAGAGGGCTTTTACACAGGACAAGGCTGGGCCAAGCACATGAGCAATCGTGCATCGGTTGCTACAACTACAACAGCATGTCTCATTTTTAAAGGATGTCCTAACATTCTCTGGCAAGTTTTAAAGCATTTTGAGCCATTTTGTGTAGATAAGCATCCAGTTCCATTCTTCGGAGAGTGAACGTCTGATTCTCCCAGCACCGTGTATCAGAGAGACTGGTTTTCGTATTGGCTGTTCCCGGTGCCTTTGCTGAAGACCAGTGGACTGCAAATGCGTGGTTCTACGCCTAGGCTATATTCTTTTCTGTCAATCTACCTGTCTTATTCTGATGCTTGCTTTTTGAATGACTATCGCTTCCTAGTACACAGTACTTTGAAACTAGCTATTTTGATATCAACAAGCCTTGGTCATTCTTGACATTGCTTTGGCTACCTGGAGTCATTTATTGTTCCACATTAATCTTAGGGTTACTTTTTCTTCTTGAAAGTACCCTTAGAAATTTGGTAGGGCTTGCACTGAATCCAAAGATGGTTCTCCAGTTGATTTTAATGGTGACAAAGAGAAGCCATAGCCTTCCTCAATTTTAGTACTCACGGCCCATTTTGACACAGCAGCTAGGCCACCAACACTCACCAGGGAAAGTTTCTCTCTGAGAACAGAAAGCTATTCAAACCTTGAAAACTGCCCTGAGCCCTTGGCAGCTGAGGCACGCCTCACTTTGCCCTGTGAGGTTACATAGTCCTGGTTTCCAGAGAGCAAAGAAACCGAAGTTGACACATTGGAGCCCTCTAATGTTCCATGGCTCACAAGCTAGTTGACATCACTGAACCATATGTGGAAACAATCTGCTTAATGAGGCTAAAATGGAGAGTTATAGCCCAAGGGGGAAATCATGCCATGAAAAATTATATATTAAAGATGCAGGCCACCACCAACATAAACATTGTGACATAAAGCTGGATGGAAAGAGAACTGGAAAGGGCTACAAAGATGATTTCTTTTCTTCCTCAGTAAAAAGTTCCATTTTTGTCACTGTCTCAGAAATTGCATTTGCCACCTAAGGTGTTAAAAAATGTAAATATTTCTAGGGAATCTAATGGATCCCATTTAACAAGAAATACCACATCGTGAGACAAATAGAAAAGAGAGGCTGAATATTTAACTTAGTGAAAGATACTGAGTGTTGATGAAAGCCCAGGTATGAGTGAAGGGAGGGAAGCAAACTGAGAGACAAGGCTACCTTGAATCTTTGAATCGTTCTTAATTTTCTCCTTGCCCTTCTACTGTTCCTTTTCCACCTACTCTTTTCATATATTTTTAATTTTAAGATTCCTCGTTCAGCCATGAATCCTTCCACTGATTTGTGAGCTTCAGATGTGTCTACAGTTTCTGACAGACTTGAAGAAGAACGGAAGTGAAGAAGAAATCTAGAGATGTATTTCCATTTGGGACTGAGAAGCCAGCCTAGGGAGGGACATATGCAAGGAATAGAAATGATGCTCAACCACCAGCCTGAGTCACCTGGGTGCTCAAGAGCCATCTGCTGTGACCCACTGACTCACATCTCCATCCTCATTTATATGTAAATACATGCACATCTACTCTTAAAAAAAGGCAGGGGCAATGCTTCTCTAACTCAGGCAGTACCATTTCTTCTTTTTGTTTGCTGTCCACCCAACCAAATAACCAAAGTGACGCCTGAAGTAGACAGAGTCACTCTCCCTACCTCTCTTCATGAGGAAGTCAGGTGTGCCCGAGCCTGGTGTCGAGCGTGAAGAGCCTGTGAAACCGCCCTTGCCTCAAAATGTACAATGGCAACGTTAGTATCGAGTGGCAATGCCTATGCCATGCCTAGTTGTGGAGAGTTGTGAGAGTCCAGGAGGATCTATCTGTGAGCCCAAGAGCTAGCTGGAGAGTCCAGAAATGCACAGAAGGGAGTGAAGAAGAGATCATCAAAGATAGGACATTGAAAACATCCGCCAAACAGAAACGAAGTAACAGGCTTCCAAAAGTGTGTAATTTACTGTAATTGACAGAACTATCTTTTTACTCCTGAAGTTCTACAGCTCCGGGGAATTCAGGTTTCATTCATATGCACCTCACTTTTGCTTAACAAAGAAAGTCCTGAATTGAAACAAATTGACTAATGGTCTTTTCCCAGATCTACCAGTGACACCTATTCATGTCTTTCTGGTTGTTATATAGTTAGCAAAATACAGTTTTCTTCTTTGACATGTATCTGTCTGGGTGTGGGAGGAGGTACTTTATGAATTAGAATTTCAAAGTATAATTGTATACTGCCAGTAATGAATTAACAACCGCCCTAGAGTATCCTATCACCTGCCCGGTAGCTGTGAGATTATCTGCAAGACACATTCACGGGAAGGCAGAAAACGGAATCTCTCTATAAAAGTAGAGTCAGTTCATACTTTCAGCACCTGCTGTGTTGCACGGTTTTACCAAAGCACCTAACAAACCCCTTCTTCCCATGCAGCGGCTGCCATGGCCAGCTGTAGCCATCATTTCCACACCTGGATCGCAGTGTGCTAATAACATTCTTTAAGGCCCATTGTGCTCTTATTCATGCCCTCTTGCTTTTGAACTATTACATCCTTGAAGAGCTTCCTTTCAAACACCGTTTCTAGGCCCCAAACATTATCTGCAGTCATGTCCCCTTCTATTTCCTTCTCAAGAATAAATACTGGCCTCGTTTTTTCCAGTCCCCACAAGAGCTGTGACACAGGACCCTTGTCTTTGTGGCTGTCTTCACCAATGCTCCCTACCTCTTTCCTCACAGAAGGTTTGAGGTCACGCAGAGCTCTAAGCCGGGTCCTCCAGGCCCTTAACACGCTTCTGTAGTAATGTGCATGAGGGACACGTTAGCCTTCCTGATGAATACGTTTCTGCTCTGTTTCCTCTTACCTATTGATTTTAATATTCCCTTAAGGACAGTTAATTTCATAAATATTTTTTCAGGTTTTGACTTATTTCTTTTCATCATTTTATTAAACTTTTTCAGTGCGGTTTCTAACACAATATTTAACAAATGTAATGACAAATATACTTTCTTTAATTTGAAAAAAAAAAAAGCCATTTTAAAATTGGCTAGGGGAATGGTTCCATGGTTAAGGTGCTGTTTGTGGAAGATAGGAGGACCAGAATTCAGATCACCATCATCCACACTGAAAGTTGGCTGTAGCAGTGCACATCCGAAAGTCAGCCTGGTGAAGCTGGGGGAAGATCCCTGAGCTTGACTGACAGCCAGCCTGGGTGACTAGATGGTCTACAGGATCAGCGAGAAATCCTGCTTCAAAAAATAAGGTAGAGTGTGCTACTGAGAAAGGCATCCAAGTCAACCTCTGACCTACACACACATGTGCACATGCAAACATACACACACAGACACACACACATGAACATATATGAACACACACACATGAACATATATGAACACACACACATGTGCACCTGCAAACATACACACACACAGACACACACACATGAACATATATGAACACACACACATGTGCACCTGCAAACAGACACACACAGACACACACAGATGAACATATATGAATACACACACATGTGCACCTGCAAACATACACACACAGACACACACACATATGACAAGAAATATTTAAAATAATATAATTAGACTCCAAAATGATGATGTTCTCTTAATTCAGCAAATCTCCGTAAATGTTTTATTTCACCTGAATATCGCGTGTTTGTCAGGTTTCTGTTGCTGTGATGACACACCATGACCAAAAGCAGCTCGGGAAGGAAAGGGTGTGTTTTAGCTTACAGTTGTCGTCCATCCCAAAGGGAAGTTAGAATAGGAGCTCAGGGCAGGATCCTGGATGCAGGAACTAAAGCAGTGGCCGTGGAGGAACACTGCTTACTGGCCTGCTCAGTTAGCTTTCTTACCCATTCCAGGATGACTTGCCCAGAGGTTGCACCACTTACAGTGGGCTGGCCCTCCTACATCCATCGCTAATGGAGAAATGCCCCACAGACTTGCCCACAGGCCAATCTCAAAGGAGATTAACTCTAGTGTGTGTCAAGTTCAACACACACACACACACACACAACCAAGCAGAACACCACGTAGCAGAGCTCTAGAAGGATGGGACACATGATATGTCACAAAGGAACGGAAGCCAAGTAAAGGGGCTCCGCTTCCAACGGGGAGAAAGTCCCTGGGGTTGAAAGAGAAACTCAAGAAACTGCATCACCAACTGTAGACTAACAAAGCCAACTCACCTCAAGAATGTATTGTGTGCATTTTTCGGGGTATATATGTGACTTGGAAGTGTTTACACAGTGCAGAAGAATAGAAAATGTGCAACTAAACAACCTTAAAACTCAGAGTCTGTACTTGATCATCAGCTTCCATTTGGACTCATTTGATTGTCTCCATTTTGGTTTTCTTATTTTTTGTTTTAATTTTTCTTTTCTCATACAATTTATAGAATACATCTCGCCCCCCTCCTCTTCTCCCTCCAACCCCCCAGCTCCCCCAATATCCCCCAGATCTACCTCCATCACCACCCTCAAACATCCCCCCTCTCCCCAGAGAAGAACCATCCCCCCAGGGTTACAGCTCAACCCGGGGCATGAAATAGCCATTTTACAGTTCAGAAGAAAAATGAGCACAAGTCTAAGAGTTCTTTTCAGAGACCAGTACTCGCCTTAGTTTCTTTTCCTATTGCTGTGACCAAATGCTCTGATAAAATCTGCTTAAGGAAGAAAGAGGTTTTTTGGCTTCCAGTTCAGGGTGATACAGCCCATGATGGCAGGCAGGACATGGCAACAAGCAGGAAGACAGTTACATGTTTGCAAGAGCAGAAAGTGCTTGGTCATATTACGTTCACACTCAGGAAGAGAGAGAATAAACAGGAAGTAGGCTCAGGCCCACCCCCAAAGACCTACCTCCTCCAGCAGGACTTCCTGAAAGGTTCCCCATTCTTCCCAAGCAACTCCTCCAGAGAGCCCTAGGGGCCCCCTCACATTCAAACCACAGCATGTGCTAAAGTGAAGCTGAAGTTCTAAAGTTAACATTTAGAGTGTTAGGAATGCCTTAGTTTACCCTCAACTGATTAGCAACACAGTGGGCATCAGGAGCACTGAGGGTCTAAGTTACAGGGGGACTAAAGTTCACAGTGCTTATAAAAAGTCTCCTCTATAAACCCATAAGCCACTGGGGTAGTGAAGCATTTCGTAATGTTTTCTCCAGGTTCTTTCAAGGCATGTTAACTTTTTCTTCTAGACGGATTCAGGCCAAGGGAAATGAAACAAGAAAACCTACTGCAAAGCAGTTTTCACTTAAGATGCGGTAGTGCAGAACTGTCTGTTGTATGCAGAATATTAAACTCTTGTTTGGTCTCACTTCAAACCTGAGTGAGATCCAGGCTTTCCCTCCTGCCTCTGAGACCCTCTTGTAGCTAAGTGTTTTTCCTCGAGAAAATAAAGTACCAGAACTACTTTTGGGGGAGAGAAAGAAGTGGACTGGCAGGGCATGCTAGCTGTGTCTCTGCTACAAGAGCAAAATGAGCACAAATTGGCTGTAGGGGTGCTGTGTAATATACAGTGCATTCTGTCTGAGACTTCTTTTAGCAAATAAGAACAACAAGCCTATTTTATAGAACCTGGCACGTTACATCTGAAGGCTAAATTGCCTATGCTTGTGTTTATATTTGAATACCTGAGGCTTTTTTTAAACTGTAGATAATAATGTCTCATGTAGCTCAGGCTAGCCTCATACCTTACCATGTAGGTGAGGATGACCTTGCATTTCTGATCCTCCTGCCTCCACCTCCTGAGAGCTGTGTCTATAGATCTAGTTTGTGCAGTGCTGGGGATTCAACACAGAGCTTAGTGCATGCTGGACAAATATTCCATCAGCTGAGGTTGACCTTAAGCCTCCCAAGATCATTTTTAGATGGAAGGTGGGTACTGTGTTCCCTAGTACCTATAAATCTACTGTAAAAGACAGAGGATGCTGAAGTTGGAGAGATGGCTCAGACATTAATAATACTGGCTACTCTTCCAGAAGACCCAAGTTCGATTCCCAGCATCCACATGGCAGCTCATAGCCCTATGTAAATCCAGTTCCAGGGGATCCAACAGCCTCTTCTAGTCTCCATGGGCACCAGGCACACACATGGTACACAGACGTATGTTCAGGTAAAACACACATAAAATAATCAAATAAAACAATTAAATATCAAGGAAAGTACAATACTTCTGTGGCCAAATGTCCTCACAATATAAAAGATACTGATATAAAAGATAATCGAAACTAGAGACTAGACATGTGATATATATCAAGTATACTTAAAGAATGTTCGTAAAATTTTTATTTGACCATCTATCAATCAGTTACCAATAATTAATACTGAGAGAGTAAAGTACAAAACAACTTTATTCAGAGTCTTAGAAGTTATAATTCTGAAAACACAGATTCCAGCAAAACCAAAAGTGTTCTCTAAAGAAATTTAAAAAAAAAAGGATTTGAACTCAATAAAGCAAAACCCTGCGCTTCCTGGTACAAGCAAACTGTAAGGTCCATGAATCCGTAGCTGGTCAACGGGTTTCAGGCCACTCAGCATCAGGGTGAGGTAGCCTGTGAAATGGTCTCTATGGCAAGGGAGAGTTTTCTGTGATTTATCAAGGTTACTCACCAATAAGCTTGGTTAATCAAAAATCCTCACCTGAATGGGAAAAGGGGAAAGAGAAATAATGGTAGAGTTTCAGTGGGGAGGAGGAGAGCAATCCCGGAAAGGGGAAAGAGAGGGATAATGAACATTAAGGAATGTTTTAACCCATGGTGGTGCATGCCTTTAATTCCAGCAGATCCAGGCCGATATCTATGAGTTCAAGGCCAGCCTGGTCTACAGAATGAGTTCCAGGACAGCCAGAGTTACAACAGAGAAACTCTGACTCAAAAAACCAAAAAAAAAAAAAAAAATTTTTTTTAAATTTGTTTTTGAGCGTGTATGCATGTGTTTGCATGTATGTGTATGGTGTGTGTACTTATGTCTCTGTGTGTGCATGTGTCTGCTACCCCCCACCTCTCTGTCTCTCTCTGTGTATTTTCCAGTAGAGGGAAAAAGAGGGCACCTGATCTGGAGCTGAAGTTACAGGCAGTTGTGAGCAGCTTGACGTGAATTCTAGGAGAGCAGCAAGTGCTTTCAGCTGGGGAGCCATCTCCCCAGCTCCAAAATTAAGGATGTCTGAAGAAGCTATTTAAAAATCTACTACAACTCAGATATCTCGAGCTGGATCTGCCCTGAAAACCTCTTCCCTGTGGTCCAGCCTCCATGGTTCCAGAAAATACTATGCAAGCTGCCAAGAGAGAGAAGCAACTAAACAGCCCTACCCAGGTGCAACACCTATGCACAACAGCAATCACCAGCACGTCAAGACACGGGTTAACAGTACAATAAGGGGCATCCATGTGTCAGTGCAAACCAACAGCCCTAATTGGACTTAAGGCCCGTTCAACAAGAGGGGAATCATGCCCAGTCCTGGAAAGTTATTCAGCTTCCCAGGGCTAGTGAAGTCATGAACCTTCAAAGAGAATCTACTACTGCTACTTTGCTAGACTAGCACAACTCCTTACTGTATTGTTAATATTATTCTTATACCTATGGATAAGTGTAACTACCACCCCTCATCACAGAAGCCTCTCTCTACTGCTGAAAATCACAACTGGACACAAAGCAGTGATCAAACAGATCATGGGGAGCCCAGCCCCAGTGGCGATCCTAAATCACAGCTCCAGCATCTATTGCTCAGAGAACAGAGAGGTTCTAAGAGCCAGGGTATCAGGAAGACTGCTGTAAAACAGTCTCTCCTAGAAATGGCTACACACACAAGACCTGAACAACAGCAATATCAATGGGCATGTATGTTAACATGGAAGGGGAAACATTTCATGAGGTCCCACCCATACACACTAACTACAGACAACTAATACTTGCTGGGAGAAGAAGAATTAGCCTCTTCCAGGGATGAGGCCCCTTATTGGTGTGTCCACTGCAGACTGGTTGGCATTGAAATCATATACACACCAACAAAAAGAGACTCAACAAAACTCAACAAAAACAAATATATAGATAGATAGATAGATATTTGTGTATAAGCATACCTATATCAGATGTGTGTATGTATTACACATGTACATATGTATGCTGTATATATATTTGTGTGTGTGTGTGTGTGTGTAACAATGATAAAGAAAAGGAGGCTATCAACTTAAGAGACAGGGGAACGTGGGAAAAGTTTGAGGGACAGTAGCTGAGAAGGGCTGGAGGGAGGAAAGGGAGGGGGGAAAGTGATGTAATCCTATTTCAATTAAAAACACGCTAAAATATTTTAAAGAGAAAAGGAAAAATATTTCAATAAAAGAAAAATCAAAATATGCCCTCTTTGCCATTCCATGATCACACACACCACCACCACCACCACCACCACCACCACCACCAGAAGCCACTCCCTAGAGCCTAGAGCCATGGTTTGTACACTGTACAGTTTTTTTTTTTACTAGCCACAGTTTCCTGGGAAGACCCCTTGGAGGAGATACTAAAATCCCACTCTGGAGCTGAGGATTCAAGATGGCAGCAGGGCAGTAGGCAGAGTCTGGCAGGGCTCCAGGCACAGTCCCGCTGCCTCCACTCAAGCTGCCCAGCTCCTTACATGCTCATGGACTGGGAAAAGCTGGTGCTGAGTCTGGCAAGGAGAACTTGAAGAATTGAGAGTGGTTGGAAAGATGCAGCAAAGGTGACAGATCTGGAAGGTCCACTGCCTAGAGTGGAGAGAAGCATGGCCCAGTGAGCCGAGGGTTCAGCCGCTGGTGGAGGAGGCAAGCCTGGGGGAGTCTGGCAGCACAGCAGACAGGGGCTCCCCCTCAGCCTCGAATTCGGCCCATGGCATGGAGAGCCTGGGATGAAGGAGCACCATGGCTGCCCGCAGGGCCCACAGGTGCTACCTGAGACAGGGAGGAGGCAGGACTTGAGGGGAGTCTAAGATGGAAGAGCAGAGCCACAGACAGGACTGGTGCCTAGCCCTGTGGGAAGAACTGTGTGAACTAGAAGTGGTTGGAAAGTCGCTGCCTCTGTGACAGATGTGGGAAGTCAGCTGACTGGGAACAGGGACAGGAGGGAAGGTGGAAGGCCTGGAGGATGCTGAACTGGAGACATGGTCCTGCTGCGGTAGTGCGAGCAGGAAGGAGGACAAGGGAGCTAGCGCACAAGGGTGCCTGGAAGCCTGGCCACGACCTGGCCACCCTATCACTACCTGCCAGGCAGGGATCGCGGCTCAGAGAATGGAGCAGCAGCATGCACTGCAAAGAGAAGCAGTGCTGGGAATTCGGCCGGCAGGGAACAGGGACAGGCACCACTAGCAGACACATGGCTGAGGGCAGCGGGGAGGCAAGGGTGCACAAGGGGTCAGTCCTCAGGCTGCCACCGCACCCTCCTGGCCTCTTCACTGCCTGCCAGGCTGGTACTGCTGCCCCTGTGACTGTGGCTGCCCCTCATATTGCTCTCCCTGATGGGGTCGGGGAGAACATAGGCTGTGGCGGCACTCGAGGGCTGCAAGCACAGCGTTAGCAGGACTGATGGTACCGAGGGTAAGGCAGACTGCATCGGTCTGGAGCTCAACCAGGTCCTGCACCCCAACGTGGTGCCAAACAAGGGGGTCACCCTGATCCTGAACAACAGTTTAACTCTTCCCGTTCCTCTTTGGTCCTTCCCCATCCCTGTGCCCTCAGGGAAAAACAAAAAATACAGGCACCCAGGCATCGTGCAGGCACCAGTGTGTTTGGGCGGTGGGGCCCAACTTCAGGTTGAACTTGGTCATGTTGATCACAGGCCAATGTGGGTCAGGTGAATGTCCATGATCAGAGCGGACTGCAGCTACTCCTGCCACACAGGCTGGACTTAATTTTATTACTTTTTGTCGTTGTTTGTCGTCGTCATCGTCGTTGTTGTTTTTCGATCCACCTGCCTCTGCTTCTGCAGTGCTGGGATTAAAGGCATATGCCACCACGGCGCAGCTTACTTTTTTTTAAGGGCACAGGGATGGAAGGACGGACCAGAGAGGAAAGGGAGGAGAATGTGATCAAGATAAATTGTATGAAACTCAAGTAATTAATAAAAGTACTATACTTAATTAATCAATTAAATTCCCACTGTGGATGACCCTAGTAAGCATTCTAAATTTTGACTGCATAAGAATGAGCCACAGGGTAGGCGTGCTGGGATGGATGTACACGTAGGCAGGCGTGTTGGGATGATGTACACGTGGTAGGCATGTTGGGATGGATGAACACGTGGCAGGCATGTTGGGATGGATTTGCACGTGGGCAGGCGTGTCGGGATGATGTGCACGTGGAAGGCGTGTCGGGATGATGTACACGTGGGCAGGCGTGTTGGGATGATGTGCAGGTGGGCAGGCGTGTCGGGATGATGTGCACGTGGGCAGGCGTGTCGGGATGATGTACACGTGGGCAGGCGTGTTGGGATGATGTGCATGTGGGCAGGCGTGTTGGGATGGATTTGCACGTGGGCAGGCGTGTCGGGGTGATGTGCACGTGGGCAGGCCTGTTGGGATGGATTTGCACGTGGGCAGGCGTGTCGGGGTGATGTGCACGTGGGCAGGCCTGTTGGGACGAATTTGCATGTGGGCAGGCGTGTCGGGGTGATGTGCACGTGGGCAGGCGTGTCGGGGTGATATGCACGTGGGCAGGGGTGTCGGGGAGATGTACACTCGGGTTTGGGGAGCACAGTGAGCAACAGCTGGGGACACAGGGAAAGCAGAAGGCACAAAGGCCTTCCAGAAGAGGAGGAGGAGCAGTCACCTTGACTTCCAGAAGAGACAGGAATTGCAGCGCCCCCGAAGCTCTGCTGGGGCTGACCTCACTTCCCCTGGTCCCCTCTGATGCTTGAACTCAACATCCCTGGCTGCAGAGACAAACACGCTGCTCTATTCTGTGAACTATCCCTCTCTTCTTGTTGAATCTGTACCTTAGTGCCAATTTTCTGTGCTACGTATGATACGACTAAAGACCCACACAAATTCCGTCTTCTTACTGAGATCTTCCAAGATTAATATAGCCACATGGACAAAGAAGCCAGGGAAAAGGTCCTCTTCCCTAGCTACACTTCCCTCTGCTCGCCTGTCAACTGGCAGCTCCTGCCACCTAGTGGCGCACTGTGGAGTTACAGCTAACAAGCCGGTAACCAGTTTCAGCTCTGAAGGCAACTGGAAATTATCCTTTGTAAATCAACTATTCTGAGGAACTCTTGCTATGCCATCGTGTAGCAAGTGTTCCATAGGATGTATTAGATGAGAGATTTATTCTAATAACTAAAGCCAATCAAAAAAATACCAAAGTATGAACATTTTGTCCTGGGAATCCAATTCTTTTCTTCCCTCGAGGAAAGAGCTCCATCCACTTGAAAGTTAGCTCATTAGGAATGCTTTTAATCTAATGCACTTGGAGTTTTTCCTTTCCCTTCCCATTTTTGTTTTTGTTCTGAAACAGGTCTCAGTCTCTACATAGCCCAGGCTAACCTTGAACTCACAACTCGCACCAATC
Source organism: Cricetomys ansorgei (assembly GCA_026225945.1). Taxonomy (NCBI): domain Eukaryota; kingdom Metazoa; phylum Chordata; class Mammalia; order Rodentia; family Nesomyidae; genus Cricetomys; species Cricetomys ansorgei. Next base: position 2,255,364 of record JAMJFZ010002461.1, read on the forward strand.
CTTCTTTTGCCTCAGCCTCCTGAGATTACAGGTGCGTATCATCACGCTCAGCATATACCACAGCTTCTGATACCGGGTGAGGATACTCCAGGGTTCTAATCTAACAGCTAACATTCACTTTCTTTGTCATATGCAGAAAAGTATCAGCATATACACACAATAGGAGTTTAAATGTGGATAGCCCAGGACATGATGTAAGAGATGTTAGCATCTCTTTGGGGGTGTGGTCCTAACTCTCTCCATTCTCAATCCATGTAATTTGAAGATGGACATAACCCAAATCCTAATTTGATGAGTGAACATATTATGTGCCAAGCACTAATTTAGGCATCTGATGACACAAGAGAAAACAGACTATGTGTGCCCCTGATCTCACGGAGCTTACATTACAGGGCAGGTACATTACATTAAATTAGAGACAAATAGTACTCACAAAAGCAAGTAAGTTGTGGCACCACATCAGGCGCTGAGAGTTCCAGAGGTCCGCCTTGAGAACAGCATCAGGGTGAGGGCAGAAAGCAACGGAGACTTTCCCCTACATTGACAAGTGAGACAATACCTCAGTAAGGTGTAAAGATCAAGAAAAGGGGTATTCTTTGTGGAATAAACAGGAAGCCCCAAAAGTCCCAAAGGGACTGGGAAGTGACTAAAGATGGCTAGGTTAACCAGAGAGAGAAAACCAGTAATAGGACAGAAGGTTGGGAAAGTTACATCAGAAGAACCTTGTCAGGAAGAAGGGCAGTGTAGGCTCTGAATATGGTGTTAGAACTCAGAGCAGAAAGGGAACCTAGAACGGCTAATGAGTCCGAAGGTGGGTACAGACCAGGAGTGGGGTCACTGAGAAAAGTGTCCACCCAATTGCGCTGTGAACCTACAGTTGCTCCACAGAGCCTGTTCAAAATGTAACTAAGGGGCCAGCGAGATGGCTCCATGGATAAAAGCACCTGCATACAAGCCTTACCACCTGAGTTCAATCCCCGGGTCCCCAGAAGCCACATGAAAGAGGAAGGAAAGATCTGATTCTGTGGAGTTTTCCTCCCTACATTAGCCATGGCATGCATGCGCCCACATACACACAATAAAACATAATAAAACCCACCTGCACAATAAAATGAAGTAAAAGTTATAAGTAAAAAATGCTAGTGGAACTAATATCATTTTGGGTTTGTTTGGGTTTTTTTTTTTTTTGGTTGTTTGTTTTGTTACAACAGAGACAGGGTTTCTCTGTTGTAACTGGCTGTCCTAGAACTCAGTCTGTAGAACGTATTAGTCATTACCATGTAGGTTATATTTGAAATCCTGAGACTGATGAAAAGTGTGAGAAACAAGAGCTCTGAGGATTGTGTTTCGTGTGCTCGTTGTCTGAAAAGAGGCTCACAAGAAAACAGGTGCTTGAGAGTGATAGGAAATAAAGAAGAAAAACGGGAGAAAACAAAATAAATTCAAATAACTGTTAGACTTTCTTTCCAAGGAGCAAGTGTCCTGAGAAAGCTGGCAGTTAACTGTGTGTTTTTACCTTATTTCACCACTGACAGTCACTGGGAACTTGCCTATGAAATGGCATAAAAGCTTGAACACATTATACACCAAGAACTGATGTCTAATTGACTTATGTCAACCATGCCATCAGTCGCAGCCCTTTGCAGTTGCTTGTCTCGTTGTGTTATTAAGTCCCTTTCCAAATCTACTGGACAGGTACGCCTCTATACATCACCATCCACAAGGTCGCTCCTACAGATAACGTGCTCTCTGAAATCATCTCACAGCACAAACAGATGATCGCCTCTCACAGACTGGGTGAGCTAAACAACAAAAATTATTTCCTACAGATCTTAAAGCCAGGGAAGTCCATAACCTAGATGCAGCTGATTTAGTTCCCGGTGGAAGCTCTTTCTCACCTACTGACATGGTTGTCTATTTCTCATGCTCCCATCTGGAAGAGCTCTCTTGTGTCACCATGTCCTGCTGATGATTTTGTTTAGCCTGAACTTGCTTCTTTTCTCCAAATACAGTTTCTTCCATGGGCGGATTCTGGGGAAGCACAAGTCAGTTCATAGCAGTCTCATTGACTGATACACAAATTGCACAGTTGTGCACATGTGTGCTGTGGGTGTTTGTCACAGAAGGTCTGTAATCCCTGGAGTTGAAGTTTAAATTGGCTAAATACTAATAGGATTAGCATGCAGTCACAAGTGCACTAACCCATCGGAGTAATGTGAGTGTGCTAAAGAATTAGTGCACTTTCTAGACTCTGAAAACTGTAAATGTCCCTGCTCTCCGGACAGCAAGGCCAGCTGATGCAGGAGCTCCAAATGGCAAATATGCCAATAAAGCCCATGTTGTTATGTCTCCCTTTGTCTCTCTTTGACTAAAAATGATGGTGGGATTTCTGAGTGAGATGGTGGGCTAGAAACCCCAGGAGCACAATTAAGTAGAAAGGAAAACAATCAAGGTCACACACAATAACCTCTATGTGTGCATGAGACACTCTTTGTCAGTAAATTTATCAAGCCAAGTGAGCCGGCTGCAGGGAAGCAGAGGGGAGGGTTTCTAACTGGCGCCCTGTGGCACCTGCGTGAAGCAGGCCCAGTGCGTCACAGCGAATCTCAAGGGAGATTCTTCCCTCCACACCTAGGCACTGCAAGGACAGCAGAGCTGGGTGACCAAGAACTGGATGCACAGTTCGGGGTGAGGCCCTGGAGCCAAAGAGATCAAAGCAAAGCTTCAGTCCCAGTGCATGGCTCTGGATGAGTGTAGTCCTGGGTGGAATTTTCCCGCCAGACACATGTCCCAGCTGCAGGTCCTCTTCCTGGAGTCCAGCGGCCACCCATGGGGTCAGCTCCAGGCCAAGGGATGGGACAGGGAGGACAGAGCATAGGGGGGAGAGTCATGGGTCTAAGCCAAACCTTGTCTTTAGTGGACCTTTGTGAGTCAGACAATTGCACAGGAACACGGGACACGCATCAGGGGGCATCTCAATTTTAATGTGGGGTGCAGGGTACATATATAGTGGCACAAGAATTCTCAGTGACCCCGAGAATGCCCATTGGTTAGGGCATCCTATGTTGGGAGTGGCCTCGCCTGTGTATGGGGTTTGAGTCTGTGTATTCCAACCTGCAGGGCAGACAAGCATGTTTGCTTTAGTGAAGGCTCGTATCTGATAATTCAGCTGGGTTTAGGCCAGGTCTAAGGTGTGGAGCAACAAACACCTACCATCCTCATTACCTTTGGATGACGGAGGGTTCAAGTCAGCTTCAACACACTGTTAGCCCTTGGACTTCCCCACAGATGAGGTCAGCAGGAATCATCAAACGGCAGCTGATACCCTCTCCCCGGCCAACTATGAGCCACAGAACAGCCCAAGGAAGAGCTCATGTGGGGTCAAGGCCTGTGCAAGGCCCCTGGGCTGTGCAGGTTGGGGCTGAACCTGCCAAGGCTGCTGCTGAGAACTCACCACATGGGCTCACACTAGCCCTGGCCCACACAGTGCTTGCCAATCAGAGAGTTTATAAAAAGCAAAACAACAGCATGCCATTCCATACAATAATGGGGATTCATTAAATATGGGCGAAGAGAGGAACATTCTTAGGTTACTAATGGCCTCTCCACATGTTGATTTAAATTATACTATTAGTAAAATTAAACCCTGGGTTTTTGCTACTATAATTTCTACCCCATCTCATGTGTATGCATGGGTGTAGTCTTTTTTTTTTTTCTCTCTCTTTAAAAAAAAAAAAATATGCTTTCCCCAGCTCTGCCTTCCCAAGTTCCACACACCAACATAGGCAGACATCTTCTGCACCAGATTGCAACTACCCAGTCACCTAAAGAAAAAGTAGGCAGACTCCTCCCTTAACCTTCCCACCAGAACATTCAATTCCCCCAAACCCCAATCCACTGCCAGCTCCTCACATCTGCTCTCTCCCACACCTTCCTGGCTTTGCTCGCTGGAGCCCCACATACCAACTTGAGCAGACACCCCCCACACTAGAGCACAACAGGGCAACCAGCAACAGAACATGTAGGAAACTTTCTTCCTCAGCCTTCCCTGTAGAACAGCCTGTGCCTCCACCCAAAACTCAACCCACTGCCATCTTCCCACCACCAGTATCAACCCTCTCCACCACTGCTACCCACCCAAGTCCCAGATACCAACTAGGCCAGATACCCCCCAGACCAGAAGGAGATAAGCCAGCTGGCTAAAAGAACAGGTAGGAAGTCTGTAAGCTCTGTATCTCAGCCTCCAAGCTGAGCAGAGACTCCCTGCTTGACAAGGGACCACAAAGAACAGGAGATCAGAAAGAAGAAAAGAAACTGAGGACAAGACACTCATCCAATAAAAGAAAAACTCAGGAATCTTGCACCTAAACTTAGAATCACCCAAAGCTCAAATGCTGAAACGCCAGCGTAAGAACACTGTCAACAACCAGGGCAATATTTCACCACCAGAGCCCACGGTCCTTCTACAAAAACTCCTGAACTCTCTGACACAGGTGAAGCAAAAGAAAAGGACCTTAAAACCAATTTGATGAAGATAATAGAGATCCTTAAAAAGGAAATGAATAAATCCCTCAAAGAAATCGATGAAAAGAAAAACAAACAATTGGAAGAACTGAGTAAACTCAAAGAAACACAAGAAAACAAACAATTTAAAAAAAATAATAAATCCCTGAAAAGCCAAGAAAAGCAAGCAAACAATGGAAGGAAATGAGCAAAACTGTCCAAGACCTGAAAATGGAAATAGAAGCCATAATGAAAACACAAACCAATGGAATCTCGGGAATGAAAAATCAAGAAAACTGATCGGGAACTACAGAGGCAAGCTACAGCAACAGAATGCAAGAGAGGGAAGAGAGAATCTCAGGAGCTGAAGATGCTATTGAGATAAGTTGGGAAACTATCAAATCCAAAATAAATTACTGGCACAAAACATCCAGGAAATCTGGGACACTATGAAAAGACCGAACCTAAGAATAATAGGAATAGAGGAGGAAGATTCCCAGCTCAAAGGCCCAGAAAATAAAATTACTGAAGAAAATTTTCCAAACCTAAAGAAAGAGACGCCTATAAAAATACAAGAAGATTATAAAACACCAAATCTACTGAACCAGAAAAGAAAGTCTCCTTGCCACATAATAATCAAAACACTAAACATACAGAACAAAGAAAGAACATTAAAAGCTGCAAGAGAAAAACAACAGGTAACAGGTAAAGGCAAACCTATTAGAATTACATCCAACTTCTCAATAGAGACCCTAAAAGTCAGAAGGACCTGGTCAGAAGTACTACAGGCTCTAAGGGAACACAGATGCCAGCCCAGACTACTATGCCCAGTAAAACTCTTAATTATCATAGCTGGAGAAAACAAAATATTTCCTAATAAATCCAAATTCAAGCAATACCGATCTACAAATCCTGTTCTACAGAAGGTTCTAGAAGGAAAACTCCAACCCAAGAGGTTAATAAAATCAGGAAAACACAATAAATAAATGGTTTCACACCATCATAATCAATAGAAGGGATACACACACACACACAAACACACACAACAACAACAACTAATAACAACAACTAAAACATAACAGGACCAAACAATCACTGGTTATTGATATCCCTAAACATTAAAGGTCTCAATTCCCCAATAAAAAGACACAGACTAACAGAATGGATTTGAAATCAGAATCCAGCCTTCTGCTGCATACAAGAAACACACCTCAACCTCAAATATAAACATTATCTCAGACTAAAGGGTTGGGAAAAGATTTACGAAGCAAATGGGCCTAAAAAACAAGCTGGTGTAGCCATTCTAATATCCAGCAAAATAGACTTCAAACCTAAATTAATCAAAAGAGATGAGGAAGGACACTTTATATTATTAAAAGAAAAGTCCACCAAGATATCATTTCAATTCTTAAGATCTACGCTCCTAACACAAGGGTTAAAAAAAAAATACTAAAGCTAAAAATACATATTGACCCTCACAGAATGATAGTGGAAGATTTTAATACCCCACTCCCACCAACTGACAGGTCATCCTGATAAAAACTAAACAGAGAAATACTGGCATTAAGAGATGTTATAAACCAAATGGACCTAACAGATATCTACAGAACATTTCACCCACACACAATAGAATATACCTTTTTCTCACCATTTCATAGAAGCTTCTCCAAAATTGACCACATTCTTGACCACAAAGCAAGCCTTGATAAATACAAAAAAAACTGAAATAACCCCTTGCATGTATCAGACCACCGTGGATTAAAGCTGGACTTTAACAACAACAGCAACAACAGAGGGCCTACATATTCATGGAAACTAAACAACTCTCTACTAAATGACAGTCAGGTCAAGACAGAAATAAAGAAAAGAGTGCAGCTCTCCAGGGACTAACTGCTGAGGAGTGCAGGTCCCCCTCTCTCGGCAAGCATGAGCCTCCTGTAGCTCCCAGCTACTTCCTTTCCATTTTTGCTCTTAGTACAGAATATGCTAATATATACTATACTATACTATACTATACTGTACTATACTGTACTATATTTGCCATTCTGTCTCCCAGTAGTTAAGGATCTTAAGCAGACCATTATTTCAATAAGCTAGCATCACAGTTAAACACTGGTTGCCTCTATAGTTAATAGTCTACTCAAGGAGTTGCATGGGATTTTGTAGCTGGCACAGTAAACACATGGAATAAACGTTTAACTAAGAACCAAACCCTACCACAACCTAGACCCATTTGAACAGTGAAAATACTTTGATTGAAAGAATACAGTTGATTTTCTCAAAAGACACAATTAATAAAATACCCCAGATGCAGCAGTCCCAATGCAGTAATAAAAGAAGCTTGAAAAATCAAAACAATGAGATCTCAGAACAAAAATATCAATTTTACAGTAAGGGCTGTCAGTGAGAGCAAAATGGGTGAAATCTAATACATAGAATTTAAAAGAATATTTAAGGGGATAAAATAAAAAGATATAACTATGTGAACTCCTAACTTAATTTTTAAAAATTTAAAATACAGTTGAATAAATAAGAAAGTCAAATTAAGAAATAAGATATTAAACAAGAATTAAACAGATATAAATACTGAAAAAAATCAAACTGAAATTTTAGAAAGGAGATCAATAAATCAAAAAATAAACTCTCAGTGAAAATCCTCTGTAGCACATCATTAAAAGACTACATGAGAACTAAAAAAGAGAACATGAGTTACAAATCATGAGAACAGAAAGAAATAAGTTAAGGCTAAAGGCATAAAAGTATATAAAATAAAATTATAGCATATAAGTTTTCACACCTGGGAAAAAGAAGATATCCATATTCAGGAGGCATTCAGAACATCAAGGGACAAAGAAATGAAACAAATCCCCCACATTTACAATAGCTAAATACTAACTATGAGAACAAAAGAAAGAAAGAAAGAATTGAAGGCTGCAAGAAAGAAGCATCAACTAATACGTAAGGTAAACCCACTTAAATGGTGGCAAAATTGTCCACAGGAACCCTACTAGCCAGGCAAGTGTGACAGGACATATTTCACTGGAAGACAGTAAAAATCAACCCAGATTACAATCTCAGATTAGACAAACAAACAAACAAAACTTACTATCATAACTGAGGAACAAAGAAAAACTTGCCATGACAAAACAAATTGAAGGAATTTATGACTACAAAACCTGATCAACAGAAGATACTTCAAGGAATCCCCTGCACTGAACAGAGAGATTAACCGTGGGGATACAGGAAGAATAAGCATACTAGAAGAGAAGCTAGGAAATAGGAAGATGTCAGACAGGACAGAATCATCACAGTGACAGGAATTGACACCTACCTCTCTATAGTAACTTGTACGATGAGTAGACTAAACTTCCCCAATCAAAAGATACAGACTAGCATACTGAATTAAAAAATAGGATCCATCCATTTGTTGACTCCAAGAAACATACCCTACATCAAAGACAAATCCAACCGTAGGGTAATAAGATCAGAAAAGAGCATTCCCAGCAAATGGAACTAGAATGCAAGCAGGGGTCACTATTGCATTGACATGCAACACTGATACATTCAATTTCATAAAACAAACACTACTAGATGTAAATACACAGTAACTTAGTAATTTCAATACCCTGCTTTCACTAACAGATCATTCCAACAAGAGTACACAAACATCTTAATTAAATGACATCATAAATCAAGCATCTACAGAACATTCCATCCAAACACTACAAAGTGCGTATTCTTTTCAAGAGCCCATAGAACTTTCTCTAAAACAGATCATATAGTAGAACAAAGCAAGTCTTAACAAAAACAGGAAAATGTAAATCATTTCTCCTGTTCTAGCTGAACAAAATGGAACAAAGCTAGAAATTAACAAGGAAACAGAGCAAACACAACTCATAAGAGACTGAACAATACACTGGTAGATGATGAATGGATCAGCCAAGAAATTAAAGAGGAAATTTTTAAATTCCTATCAGTAAATGAGAATGAAATCACAGCATACCAACACTCATGGGATACCATGAGAGCGGTAGTAAGAGAGTCGCTGGTAGCTATAAGTGCCTACATAAAAAAAGAAAACCTCAGACAGCTCTCAAGTATATAATCTTATAACATACCTTCAAACCTTGATAAACAACAAAACAAACCAAAAATCAGTAAGAGGAAAGAAAGAAGTTCAGAGCAGAAATTAATGGAATGAAAGCATACAAAACACAAAATACAAAGAGTCAAATGAACAAATAGTTGGTTCTTTAAGAAGATCAATCCTGTGGCCAAACTAGAGAAGGCTAGAGAGAAAGCATGGCAATCCAGAGGCTGCCTGCCCTTCCAGAGGACCCAGGTTTGACCTCCAGCACTCACACAATGGCCCATGAGTATCTGTAACTCCAGTTCCAAGGCGTCCATTGCCCACTGCTGACCCCCAAAGGCACCAGGCACACACACGGAGCACAGACAGACATGCAGCCCAAACAACCGTACACACAAAATAGAATGATAATAAAAAAAAAATCTCTAAGAAAGAAAGAGAAAACCCAAATAAAATTAAAAGGAAGATGTTACAAAAGATATCAACCTTATTCAAAAGTCACTAGGACTTGTTTTTTAAAAGCTATATTTCACTAAATTGAAAAATGTACAATAAATGAATGAATTTCTAGACTCATCTGGCCTACCAAATTCAAAATATTTAATCAGGTCTATAACAAGCAATGAGGTTAACAAAGTAATTACGAAATGTCCCTCCTTTTAAAAAGAGAAAAGAAAAAAGTCTTGGCACATACAAATTCACTGAAAATTATACCAGACCTTTAAAGAAGTAAACCCAGTGCTTCTCATAGTATTCCGCATAGAAAAGAGACATATTCTGCCAAGCTTGTTTCACAACACTGGTATTACCCATATATCAAAACCACATAAACAACTAACAACAAAAAGAAATCTCACAGAAATCTCTTTGATAAATATAAATGAAAAAATCAATAAAATACTTACAAACTGCATTCAAGGACACATCAAATGCATCATTTACCATATCACACTAGCTTCGTTCCAGAGCTTTAGGGGTGCTCCAACATATATAAACTAATATGTGTGATAAATCAGCGCAAGAACAGGAATCACATGGTCACCTCAATAGGTGCCAAAGAGGCTTTTGAAATATCCACATTTCTTCATGATAAAAGTCTTGAAGAAGGTAGGAATAGAAGGAACATATCTCAACACAATTAAGGCTATGCACACACACGCCTAAAGCAAACATTACACTAAATTAGAAGAACCAGAAAGCTTTTCTACTGAACTCAAGAATGAGATAAGAATGCCCACTTCTATTCTTAGTCAATATAATGCTTGAAGTCTTAGAGCAACAAGACAAGAAATGGAGGTCAAGAAACGGATACTAATAGGCAAAGAAGTCAGATGTTTGCAGATGATCTGGTTCTGAAAAGAAGAGACCCTGAAGACTCTACAGAAAACTGTTAAAGCTGATAAATACTTTCAGCAAAGTATTTTGTTTGTCAAGACACAAAATTAACAAATAACAATCATTAGCCTTCCTATATAACAATAACATGTATGCTGAGAAATAAATGAGGGAAATAATCACATTCATAATTGTCTAGAAAAAATAAAAATAAAAAACTTGGCATAATCCTAACCAAGGACACGGAAGTTAAAGGCCTACAATGAAAACTAAAATATGAGAGAAAGGAAGAAGCTGGTAGCTGGTAGAAAGACCCATCATGCTCATGGAATTCAGGAATTAATGCTGTAAAACGTGACTATAACCAGTGTTAGTCAGCTTTCTGTCATCAGGGCAGAACAATGAGAATTCACAAGAGGAAAAGTCTGGGTTTTGATTTCAAACATTTTTGGCCAAGGTCTCTTGGCTACTTTGCTTTGTATGTATATGGTGAAGTAGTACACGCTGCTGGAGAAAATATGGCTGAACAGAAGTCTCAGCTCAGAGCAGCCAAGAAGCAAACACAAGGAGACAAGAGAAAGCCAAGTTCTCAGTATATCTATCCGGGGAACCGTACCCACTGACCTAACTTCCCATCCCTCTCAGAGCACAGTACCAGTGATGTAACTTCCTTCCTCCATACTCCACCTCCCAGGAGAAGCATAGACTGTCAACTAAGCCTTTAGCTTAAGATTCAAGCAATAGAGAAACTTCTTAACTGGTCACTGTGGATAAGGATCTACTTACACCATAAAATACTATGACTAAACTAATATGCATCATGGCCTGACTTAAATCAGCACAGCTACATCCAAGGACAAAGCAATCATGGCTACACTCACACAAAGACAGGAAACAGCTGCTCCTGAGCCCATGAGATGAGGAACTAAGAAAGGCCTGTAGACATGGGCAAAATCAGGGAACGATCTATCCTAGTTACGGTGGACTCTCTCAGTCCTCATTTTTATGTTAAGACTACAAAATCAGCCCCTAAGTATTGTGCTGACCATTAGCACAGTTCTCTGAGAACTTAGAACTATTTTAACATTAGCGAATATATAATGACCTGGTTTCTACAGAACTAATGGTAGTACTACAGAACAAAATTCTAAGAGCTGTGAGAGGCAGCAAAATAGCTACAGACACCATTGTCCTGCTTCTACCGCATGCCACAATTATAGCAAGCAGATGAAAGCGAAGACTCTCTAGACTCAGTTCGGAATTATTCACCACATTAATGGAAATTCTCAAAGTTTAAACATTTGAGTGTGTGTGTGTTTTATGCAGGTTTGTATGGGTGTATACATGTGTGATTGTAGGTACTTAAAGGCTGGGGGTTGATGTTAAGTGTTGTCTTAGTTAGGGTCATTATTGCTGTGATGAAACACCATGACCAAAAGCAACTTGGGGAGGAAAGGGTTGATTTCACTCACAGTTCCATATAACATTCATCATCAAAAGCAGTGAGGGCAGGAACTCACGAAGGGCAGGAACCTGGAGGCAGGAGCAGATGCAGAGGCTATGAAGGGGTGCTGCTTACTGGTTTGCTCTTCCTGGCTTGCTCAGCCTGCTTTCTTATAGAACCCAGGACCACCAGCCCAGGGATTGGCCTCCACTACAATGGGCTTAGCCCTCTCCCATCTATCACCAATTAAGAATATGACATACAGGCTTGCCTACATCCCCATCTTAGGGAGGCATTTTCTCAACTGAAGTCCCTCCTCTAAGATGAGGCGCTTGTATCAAGTTGACATTAAATTATCCAGCTTCTTTGATCATTTGCCTTTTTTTTTTAAAGAGGATCTCCAGCTGGAGCATATCGATCCATCTAGGCTTCCAGACCAATGAACTACGGGGATCTGCTTGTCTCCAGCTCCCTGCCACGTCTCAGTGCTGTGGTTACAGATGTGGGAGTTACCATTTCCAAAGCCTGTTGTTCTTGTGGTTGTTTCCCACTGGCACAGACAGACTGAACTCAGGTCATCCTCCCCGTATTCCAGACATTTGCTCACTGAGTATCTCTGCAGCTTCTAAAAACTTGAGCTTTCCAGAGAGTTTTCTAACCTAACAAAAGATTATCAAAATCTGTTAGGCTATTTTAAATAACCCATATTTACTTGAGTAGGGGATCTAGAAGACTTATCATTACTTTTGCACAGGTCGTTTTCAATCACGATTCCATTCTGCATTTTTTCCTTCAAAGATCCCCAGGTGGATCGTTATATATAGGAAAGATACTATTTTTTTGCTTCTAGGAAAAGGCTAAAAGGGAGAATTTTCATAAAGTTTTAAGTGAGATTCTATCGACTGTGCATCAGAATATGTCATCATTAGCTTTAACTGTCAACTTGACAGCCTAGATCACCTGAGAGGGAATCTCAGTCAAGAAGTTGTCTGGATCGGCTTGGCCTGTGGGTCTGTCTGTGGGGATTTGCTTGATTTTCCATTGATACGGGAGAGCCAAACCTACAGTCGAGATGCCATTTCTTGGAAGGTGGTCTGGACTACATGATAAAGCTAGCTAAGGACTGGTCTGCAAGCAAGTCAGCAAGCAGCATCTCTCCATTATTTCTGATACAGATTCCTGCTTGAGTTCCTGCCCTGTCTTCCATCGGTAGGACTACAACTTAGAAGTGGGACAGAAACTGGCAGCAGGAGTGGAATCACGCCTCCACTAGGAGTCAAACAAACATTCCATTAAAATGGAACTTTAGACTTCCTCTGTGCCACTGTCGGCTCCTGATGCCCTGGGTCAACATGGTAAGAAGGGAAGGCTGTGTTAGGGACACGTGGTCGACACAGACTGGGGGGCGGGGGGGGGGGGGGAATTGGACCGCACGGTGGAGTTAATGTGGAGTGTGCCTAGAATGCAAGCGACCCCTTCAGGAGCGTAGCTTTTGTTTTCTCTTGTTTTTCTTGTGTGTGTGTGGGGGGGGGGACGGATCTGTCAGTGTTCCTATGTCCTGTGATTAACATCAGCAGAAAAGTACAGCAATCCAATCCAGGCAAGATGATATATGGCCCAGGAACGAAGGAAGGCATGGGTCACCCCTCCAGGTAAAGAACCAAGACCTGCTAAGGAGCTTGCTGTTTGGTAGAAGAAATGAAGAATGGGTCGTAGAGGAAGGTGGTTATAAATATCAGATAAGGCCATATGACTGGTCACAGAAATAGCATGGTAATGGCTCCCTGAGTAAAGCCTTTTTTATTGTTGATTTTATATACTTTTACTGTAAATTCTTTATTTCCTCTCTATGATGTCAGTAGACTTTGAGCTCACTGAAGGCAGAAAGCTGTCCAATTTGTTGCAGATCTCTTGTAATGAGTACAATTTTTCAGACAAGTTAGATTTCTCCATGTATATTTGCTAATGAGCTGTAGCAAGCTGAAAACCTTGTAATCACCAGATTGTTGAGTACAAATACACTCCCAAAATATTGCCGGATAAATGTTAAAATTCTATTTCACAACAGTGTGTTCTCATTTTTCTTTAAAACGTTCTGTCTATAATCTTTGAAATTCTTTTCAACCCATTTACTCTCCCATTGATTAAATAGAGGACTAGGAAGTTTTATGAAGCCTAAATCATGACAAATTGCTTATTAATATCATCCAACTTAATGAGGCGTGTGTGTTTCTTAAGGGAAAACAAATATTAAAAATTGAAATGTCCAAAGATGTGTAAAAGCTGTTTGCTTTTGGTAATCAAAAAAAAATCTGATATCTCTAAACTATTTAATATTTTTCTTCCTGTTACCATGGAAATGTGTTTGAATCACCTTACACAAAAATCCTAATGCGGTGACAATGAATTTTTATCGTTTTAAAAGTAGACGTTTTTAAAACTCAAATCATCAGTGAACATCTTTTGTACAGTAGCAACAAAACTTATCAAGTAAAACTTCTAGTAAGAGGAATGAATAAATAAATCATTGAGCTGTTTTTGTCTGTTCACAACAGCTAGCTTCAGGAAATACCGACCTTCACGGAAAATACACACATTTTCAAAACTACAAAGCAATGACAAAAGAACAGGATGAAAAACATCCCTCTCCTCTGCTGATCAAAAGGCAGTTGGTTTCCTCTGTATGCATGATTTTGTCCTAAACTAAGAGTGTGTCCAGCTAGGAGTGTGACTGTAATAGTTCACTCAACAATATTAATCACACAATGCTGTCTGTGTATGGGAGTTCTGTTTCCTCATGGGGTTCTCCCCATCCCACAAGCAATAAATGATCCCTGACCACCTAAAGTATGTACTGTTGATGACACAGGGTAATGGAGGGATTGGGGGAGAGGTTATCAGGGTTTTATTGCTGTAAAGAGACATCATGACCACTGCAACGCTTATAAGGGAAAACATTTAGTTGGGGCTGCCTTACACTTCAGAGGTTTAGTTCATTATCATCATAGTGGGAAGCATGGCAGCACACAGGCAGACGTGGTGCTGGAGAGAAAGCTGGGAGTTCTACTACTGGATCAGCAGGCAGCAGGAAGAGAGAGTGAGGCACTGGGCCTGGCTTGAGCTTCTGAAACCTCAAAGCCCGCCCCTAGTGACACACTTACCCCAATAAGGCCATACTTCCTGGAACAAGTCCATACCTCCTAATAACGCCACTCCCTGTGAGCAAATGGGGCCGTTTTTATTCAAACCACCCCAGTAGACTTGGCTGCCTTCACTCACCCTCACCATCACTTTTCCCACAGGCAGTTTGACCAAACATAGAGAAGCACATCAGAAAGGCCACAAACTAGTCAAGGAAAACACTGATCCTGAGTTGTGCAGTCGAATGCTGTAGCTGCCAACCCTGGCAGAAGGGCCTCTTTGAGGACAGAGCCAAGGGACAATGTGTTTAGCACTGGGGAAATACACAGGGGAGAGAGCAACAAAAAGCAGGCCCCTGATGCTCATCATGCTAGAACAGCCGTGGGACAATGAACCCACCTGTCAGTTCCCATTCTTTCATGGCCGGGAAGGCAGCCAATCAGAAGCAAGCGGAGGTGCTGCTTGCCTCTCTGTCTACTTGTTTGTAAGTTGGCAAGAGAAAGCCAAAGGTAGACAGGTGCTACCTCTTCTTTGCTTTGCAGGCAGGGTTAATATTGATGATGATTTGGTCACTAGCTAGTCCAGCTGTGAATAATTGCTCCCTCCCCACTCAAGTTCACATTTGCATTTTAATTACCTGCATCTAAACCCTGAGGTAGTTCTAACCTTTTTCATTTTACTAACCTAGTTAGGGTCTGTGTTAGGGTTAGGGCTTGGGTTAGGGTTTGGGTTGGGGTTTGGGTTAGGGTTAGTGTCAGGGTTTGGGTTAGGGTTTGGGCTGGGTTAGTGTTATGGTTCAGGTTAGGGTTGGGTTAGACTTAGGGTTTGGGTCAGGGTTTTGGTTAGGGTTGTTTGCATCCAAACCCTGAGTTGGCTCTACCCTTTCTTTTGACTGACTTTGCATAGTTTACTTCCAGGACCTCACAATCAGTGTGAATGTGTTCCTGGAAGGATTCTTCCATGGTGTTCACATCTCTCGCTGGTGCCCTAAGCTAAGCAGATTTTTTTTCTTTTATAAGCATAAGTAATTACAAAACATACATGTAAGTACACATGTATGGAATCTAGCTTATGCTCTCTGTTATTGCATAACTGCAGACTGACTGATGATCATTCGATTACAAGTGTTTCTGTAACAGCCTATTCTAATTCTGAGCAACGATGGTAATCTTAGTTTTGTCTGTAAAGGAAGTCTTAAATCTCCGTGTATTTGAACAGGGTGTCAAGTCATATGCTCCGCTCACAAACACCGTTTGCCAAGTGTGTTCATGGCATTTGGGACAGGTGATTAGGCATTTCCTGCAGTCAAAAAAAAAATGGCAATGCTCTATCTTGTTGGGTGTTCCGTCTACAAACACCGCCATCTGCTATGCATTCTCCTCACTCTGGACACTGTTTCACAGAGACACAACAAGTCTAGATGAGTTTCTAATGCTCTACAGTTAATCTGCTTCATCTGGTGGGCTGGGAGAGTTTTAGGGGAGAGGAGTCCTTTTCTTTTATGCACTGCTGAATAATGGCAAAGTCTCTGAAGATGGTCCAAGTGAAGGCCGAGCCAGCTGGGTAGTGCTGGACTCAGGCAGACACTAACTCTTAATTCTACATCCACAAAATGCAGAAAATGGCCATCCCAAGAGTTGTGTTTAAAGATGACATGAGTGTAGAGAAATGAGGACGAGGATCTGTGCAACCACATGGCACATTAATCACTGCATGTGAACCGGGGCGCAGCCAAAAGCTGCAAGCCAACAACCCAGTGTTCAGTTGTACCTAGCCACCGCTTCTATCTATTCATATACTTCCTCAGTGACAGCTGAAATAATTTCAATATCAGTATGGGTTGGGGATGTTACTCAGCTAGTAGAGACATATCTTCTGTGCATAAAGCCTTGGGTTGGAACTCCAGTCCTATATCAGCCGGATATAGTGGCACGTGCCCATAGCTCTGGTACTCAGAACTAGAGGCATTAAGATTAGAAGTTCAAGGTCATCTTCCAATACATAGAGAGACTGGGGCTAGCCTGAGCTACATAAGATCCTGTCTCAAAAATAATAAATAGATAGAGATAAATAGATAGATAGATAGATAAACAGAGAGTCCTGGGGCTGGCAGTTCTTGTAGTGACCCAAACTCCAGAGAAGAAATGAGGTTGATAGCTACTGACACTCCAAGAATTCCACAAACCCCAGGACAAAAGGCAATGTATGTCACCCACAGACAGTGAGAGGGATACCCTTTGACACATCCTGACTGAGGAAAGACTTGCTTGTAACCCACTAGACACAGCTAGACCATGGGGTCCAGGGTACTTCTGCCCACATGCCCTCAGCATCTCTCTCTCTGTAGTCTACTTCCCACCGGCTTCTGCACCAAGCAAGGCACTGTTCCTGTCCTCACTGATAGCACGTCACTGCTTAGTGTGCTGCTCCCTATGTCACCCCCATTTCATGCAGTTGTCTCTTTGGCATCAAGAAATACTGAGGGGTGGGTTGAAGGGAACTCAGTGGGCACTGAAAGAAAGTACTGGAACACAGACCATGAATGCTTTTCCTTCCTTCTCCACACTATCTTCTGCAACTGGGAAGCCAAAAAACAAATAACCCTTTCCAAACTCCAAGCAGAGCAGAAATTACAAAATAGAGCCTCCTGGACCCAACCTTGGTGGGATTAAGATGCTCAGAACCAGGAGAAGCAAGTGGGTTTAAGGCCTTTGCCTCTCCCCTCTAACAAAAGCCACGAGGCTGGCTTAGTAGAGGTGGCTTAGCAGTTAGGATTACTATCTGCTCTTCCGTAGGACCCTGGTTCAGCTCCCAGCACCCACGTGACAGCTTACAACCCTATGTAATTCCAGTTCCAGGGGATATATCACCTTCCTCTGGCTTCTACAGGCATTGTCCACGCACAAAATCAAAATAAATAAATCTTAGGGGAAAAAAAGAATAAGCCATTTGTGCTGTAGCGTTTGTCTTGGCGTTTCTATTTTCATATCTTCTGTACCTACTACCATCAAGTTGTTTTGCTATTTTCATTTTTTTGGAAAAAAGTTTTTTTTTTTCCTCACATAGAGTCAGTGCAGCCACACTTGCTGAGAGCCACTCTGTGCCTTTCCCTGCTCTATTATTGACAATTAACCACTCCATATCCTCTCTCCACTTCTCCCTTTTTAACATCATCACTTTAAAATTGTAATGTCCATGATATGTCCAGATGTAAATAAATAAACAAACAAACAAATAAATAAAAGGAAATTCATTTCAAAGACTCCTATTCAGATAGGATATCCATGGACAACATTCTGGCCAGTGAGCTAAAAATGGAAGGTTTTAGTAGGGATTGGGGAATCTCTGTGGAAGGAGGTGGATTCTGCTATGTGGAGCTTGGATTCGCTCATTTCCTTCTTCCCATCTATAAAATAGAAGCTAAAGCTGAAGTTCCACCAGCCATCAGGTGACCATAGTAAAAGGCACCCCCCAGGGGCTGGGGAGATGGCTCAGTTGGTAAAGCACTGGCCACAGAGTCATGGGACCTGAGTGCAGATGCTGGGCTCCCACATAAACAGGAAGCATAGCAGTGAGTGTCCATCTGTAATGCCTGCACTGGGACAGTGCACAGGGAAGACTGAGCAGAGAGAGGGATTCCTGCAGCTATCGCCCAGCCAATTGGTGAGCCTCGGGTTCAGTGAGACCCTGTCACAGCAAATAAAAGGCAGGGAACAATTGAAAAAGACATCTGGCATTGACTGCTAGGCTCTGCTAGACACACACACACATACACACACACACATACACACACACATACACACACATGCACACATATACACACACACGCATACACACATACACACACACATACACACACATGCACACATACACACACACACATACACACACGCACACACACATACACACACACACATATACACACATGCACACATACACACACACATACACACACACGCACACACGCACACACACGCACACACACGCACACACACGCACGCACACCTCACCCTTCACAAGGTTGATTCTGAAGAAGAGCAGAGTCTGACTCAGGATTGCACAGAGGCCTGCTCTACATGTTTGGAACACCTCTTCCAACTCTCTTCTCATTAGCAAGTTACAGTCAAGCTCTACTCTATCTAAACTATCTTTAGGGTTTTTCATGCATTAAGCTAACCTCCATGCCTAACTCAGGCATGTGGGTATGATTATCATCAGTCACAAGTAAACGCAAGGAACACCAGCTACAGACACACAGTTCAGCAGGGAGTATGGTCTCTAAGCAAGCATGCTGAAGTACATAGTATTTGTATCTTAAAAGGATACCAATGGAATTTGATGTGGGGGACAGTTCTTTGCCGCCTATCTTCATGTTCTTTCTCTGCTGGACCATTCCCTCCTTTGGACTCCCAACACACACTGAGAAGTCTAGCAATCACCTTGCCTTCAGAGAAACCATGCCTTCAGGGGGACAGACATATATATGCACACAGACCCACAGACCATGGCCAGAGAAGAAGCACAGTTGTGTAGTTGATACAAGAGGCCATGGGGAAACAAAGGAGACAGTTACCCCAGACAGTTCTCTTATTTCTCCAGAAATAATTGTCAATATGTGCAGGGGGAAAAATTGGGAAACTGAGCTGCCTTTTCTTGAATAGTCTAATAGTTGCTTTTCTCCTCTGGGAGTGGAGGGATAGCTTAGCAGTGCCCTCTTGCCACTTGTACCTCTCTTGATGATCCCTATGGCTTCCTGCTTCCCTTTGTCTGTTCTTGCTCATATTCTTGATGTACAGAAGTGAGAACTACTTCCCAGTTGTCACTCTTATGGTATAGTCCTTCCTGTGTCTGTCCACAGCTTGTGACCATCAGCACTCAGAGCCATGACTTAGAGGCTACTCTGTACTGAGGCCGTCTTTACACCACCTGCCTTTGTTCACTTGGCACTCCTGGACAGGGCGGCAGTTGAACTAAAACAACAGGGCCTTTCCTTTTAAATAGTGTGCATCAGACCCAAGCACCATAAGTTCTTTGTCTAGATTTGCCCAACCTTCTCCTCTAACTGCACTTCAGGTTTCATCTTCTATTCACGAGCCTAAAATACAAAAGACTCATTTTGTTACTGCCAAGCAGAAAATCAAGTAGGAGAATAGACTAGTTTGATTTGTTGGCTGCCTGAACATCCTCCTCTTTCTCTGTGGAAGAGTATGTTTCTTAAGATTCCATAAAGAAGAACAGAATGAGACCATTCGAATGCCACATTTGACCTGATAGCTGGCTAATTGTGCACTCACCTTTCTTCCTCTGACTATACATACATGGAACATCTACTTGCTCATGAGAACACAAAGCCTTGTTTTGCTGGCTCCTCCCAGTGAGGAGTCAATGTGGAACCACTTGACACCTGGAAAGCAAAGACAGTCTTCAGGGAAATGACGCACCACATACCAGAGACAAAAGGAGCAGAGATACAGCTCATCTTGCTTGGCTTTAGTAGCTTCCCATCAGAGCATAGACTATTTTATGCACACGTAATAACCCCTTTCTGTCTTCATGATTTCTACATCAAGGACTTCTATTGCTGTCTCACTTCTCAACACATTATCCCTAGCTATCCCATTTGTCACTGTAACTATGTGACTCGAAGGGCACTAGTCTGTCGAAACTGAGACTTTAAATTCCTACCCTGACCAAGCCAATAACTTCTGATGTGCCCTTGTAGGAGTCAGTGAAGCCCGACATGCTCACCTCTAGAACAGCAGTGGAAATCACCTGCCTTGTTCCTATCTAAACAAGTAGATTTTTCAAATGATGATGAAATGCTTTTAATAAACAAAGGCGTTTGAAGCTGTATGATTGCTCCCAGATATGCTGTATTTCCAATTACAGGGTGAGTCTGTCGCTAGTTAATCACTGTTAGAGAAGCAATCCCTTCCTGGGAAACGCAGTCATGGGTCATGAGCACTCTAAGGTGAAATATGCATTGAAATCTCACTCACTCATATAACTTGATTAGATGCCTTCATTGTCACAAAGCATGCAGGAGCTCTTTCGTCTTCATGGAACATTGAACACTGGGAATCTTGGTGGAAAGAAGGTAAGGATGACAACATCAGTTTCCACTATTTACCCTAGCCACATTGGAGAAGGATCAGTAACTGGCCTGTGGCTGATGCCGCCAGCTACTGTTCTGTCTGAACTTGATGGCTGAGGTTGTAGTAGTTAGGCTGCTGTGGCATCTCACCAAAGAACAAGGAGGCATACTCATAGGTGCGAATGCTTCCAGACCTCAGCAGAGAGAACCACCCTGGCCAGTGTCATACTGGACAATGGAGTCCCTAACCTCTGAGCTCAATTGCTTTATTGATCCAGAACACCTCAGGTGTTCTACTGATAGCACACGCAGATCATTAACAATCAAGCATCCCGCATATAAACCCAACACCTGCAGACAATACAAAATGGCAAGGCCTAGGCAGCCCTTTCCCAACAGGGCAACAAAACTATTTTATATGTAACTAAAAATAAACTTCCACAACATGAGGTAGCAGGTTTAGCATGTTGTATAAGAAATCAGGTTCCAGGTGGCAAAAACTGTGCTTATTCCAAGACCCCAGTCTGCTAGCCCTTTCCATCCTCATGGGACAGTCCTATCTCATCCCCAAGAAATCAACTAAGGTTTTGAACAGTATAGTTCAGGGCTGTTCAACCTGTGTGCAGCACAGTATAGCCTTGGGTGCAGCCCAGCACGAAAGCATAAACGTACTTAAAACATTATAAGGCAGTTTTGTAACTTCATTGTACATTTCTTGAGTATAAACTTCGTAGACGGCACGGTTAACGTTGCAACATCACGTGATGTTGTCAGCATACATGCACGTCATGGTGGTTTGGATGAGAATGGCCCCCATAAGCTCATATAGTTGAATACTTGGCCCCACCCACTTCGATTCACTCCCATTCTCTTCTTCCTTTACCCACAATCCCTTCGTATTATCCAGTGCAAGTTACGGGTACAATAAAAAAAAAAAAAAAAGAGGTTGGACATTCTGGTGGTCCCTGTCCTCTTTTCTGGGTGTCTTTCTCCTTGAGGCCACCAGGGGGCCTTTGGAAAATGTGAATCAGAGGGTTGCATGCCTTTGCTTTAAAACCTGTAGTTCATGGAATAAAAATGTGTTCTGAAAGCTAGCTACACTCCAACCTGCTTTCAAAGCCTTCTCTCTGCCCAGGAATCCCGCTCTTCTTCCTTCCCAGGCCCGACACTTGCTGTAACCTCAGCGTGGGTGCACCCAGCAGGGGGCGTGGCTCCCTTCCTGTCTTCCTTGTGCTCTGTACTTAGCCTCAGCATGGAGACATCCCTGCCCACCCTATCACTCGCAGCCTTTTGAATCTCCATGACTCTACTCTGATGTATCTCCACCGCGGCTGTCATCTATCTTGTCATTTATTTGTTTACTTGTTTGTAAACGTATTCAGACGATCCCATTACTGATGGGAGAGTAGGTCTCATTTTGTCCATCATGGCATGCACAGTTCCAGCGACAGATCAGTGCATCACGCAAAGTAGGCATTCGATAAATACATGCTCATTAAATGATGAAGAAAGAAAAGGAAGGTAGAATGGGGGAAAGGGAGTAAAAGCAGGAAAAGGAGAAAGCGGGAAGGAAGGAAGGAAGGAAGGAAGGAAGGAAGGAAGGAAGGAAGGAAGGAAGGAAGGAGGGAGGGAGGGAGGGAGGGAGGGAGGGAGAGAGGGAGATAAGTAGGAAGGAAGGGAGATGTTAAAACAGAATTAAAATGCAATAGTGTGACACTTACAGAACATTTTACAAGAAAATGGAGCAGCTTCTGCCCACCACCCGCACTTCCTGTCACCCTAGAACTTTGAAATTGTTGACTCTACAGTCTTTCAGGTGGGAGAGACTTTCCAGGAAATGGAGTGCAATCTTTTACTAAACTAGTAGTTCTTTGCTGTCTCATTAACAAGAGGAAGTGAAAAGCAGTCTTGAGAGCTGCTACTTCTTTTGTGATCATTTCTGCTTCTGTGTTAGGAGGTGATTAAAATGCAGGACACGAGTAAGAACATCTATTGGCTTGAGGAAAGGAGCCCCCAGTGCAGGCAAACTTGTCAGCTTTACCTCTTCTCACCTGCATCAAAGACACTGTCCTTCATCCCCATCTCAGGAGAGGGAAGCGCTCCCTCCCCTTCTGTGGCTGCACCTTGCCCAGTACTTACAGACATTGTTCCTTTTAATACAACCATACTTGGATATAACCCGTGACTTTACAAGCAAAGAAACAGACATAAAACAACTTATTCACTTCAGAGTAGAAGAGCTAGGGAAGTAGCAGGCTCAGGTCATGCACTGGGCTTTCTTACTCAAAATAGCATAGAACAGTATGATAATTGAGCCTTCAGATTTTTCAAAGAAAATGAGTCAGATATTAACTGCCTAGAACTGTGCTGTATTTCCTGTAGACTTCTAGAACCCCAAACAGGCATTTCAACCTAAAGTTTAAGAATATCAGCACTGGAGCTCAGGTCTCCTGGTGTTAACGCTCTAGCCCCATCATCTACCAGTCATGTGGCCATTTGCAAATAACATTTCTGGTTGTAATATGACTGATAGAGTTAAAACACTTAGGTCAATATTCCTGTGGTTTTGTGATATAATATTTTACATTAATTGTAATGCAAATTAACATAATAAAACAAATTTGAGAGGAGAAGGTAGTGGATAAAGGGAAAGACATCAGATCACCTGCATTCAATCCAGCCTTACTATTTCTTAGCTCTTTGTTCAGGCAATTTACCTAACCCCTGCCTCATGTTCATCCTGTGTAAAGGAATGTGCTACTTCATGGTGAGTGAGCATGGAGTAAAAAGAGAACTAAGAAATAAAGAGTTCAGCCACAAAGCACTGGAGCATGACTGACTCCATGACAGGAAGCAGGGGAGTCTGGAGAGCTCTGAGACAGGTGTGAGGAAACCCAGGGTGTAGTGTAATGTCGGACCATGAAGATACTGGATCACAGGAGCCCCTCTGATCAGCTTCGTCAAATGCCCTGATAGATAAAACAAGATGAGAACGAGGAATGGACCCCTAAATTTAGTGTCATGGCAATAACTGCACTCGATAGAAATCAGTGCCTTCCAGCACCTATCAAAAGTCCTCTCCTTCTGATTTCTGCATCATGCTTCTCGTCATTACATCACGAAATCATTAATTTCATGACCAATCACAAGCTCGTCTTTTCATGACAGCCTCCCTCCACCTCTCCTTCTACCACGGCACTGCAGGAAAGCTGGGCTAAGTATTTTCTTCTCTGAGTCTACACCTGCCCACCTGAACATTGCTGAAGAGGAAATACTTGCAAGGACACGGTGACAGCTCTTCTGAGGAGTTCTGCAGCAAAGAAAGTTCATGACAAAGAATACTAACCAGTGAGAAAATGAAGCAAAGACTTGACTTTGCATGAGAGAATTAGCATTGCGTCTGCATGTTGGCAGGAGTAACCTAGTAAAGTGTAAAGTTTCTATTGTTTCCAATTTCATGCTGAAAAGGCTGGCAGGGGGAGGGTGGAAAATAAGAAGTAGATGCTTAGAAGGTCGGTGTAACTGAAGTCGTTCACTTGTAACTGAGCTCTGGCTCTTTGCTTTGTATTGAAAGCTTCACTCCTAGTTCTCCTGCCCTGCCTGTAACTGAAATCTTCACCATGTTCTCTCTCTCCTTGTCTTGTAACTGAAAGTCATTCTTCTGCCCTGAAAACTAGGCTCTTGTTCTCCGCTAGAGTGCCACTTGTAACTGAATGTTACTGTAACAGATTTTTGTTCTCTTGCCCCAACTGCTACTGAGACAAATTTTTAACTTTGTTAACCCTCTAGCTCAAAAGGTTAGAAGGAAAAGAGAGAAAGGAAGAAATCGTCACAGCTGACTTTATCTGTCTGAAGCTTGGAGAACTAGACTAACACCTAACATCTGTATCCCATTAACTCTGCCATCTCACTAACTTGACAACTAACATGAGCTGGAGTCTGCCTGCTCTCTCATCAACTGCCAACTGGCCACTGCCTCTTTGATACCCTCAGCTGTTCCCAGAAGTCCAAGTGGCATCCAATCATAAGGAAGGCTGCACAGGACAGAGAACGTCTTCAAAACGACCTGCTACAAGATGGGACACAGGTAGAGCCACCAACACTGCTCCTGTGAGTCTTTGCCATGAGCGTAATAGGAGACTAGTCATTGTGTGTCGTCAAGTTTTCCTCCAGCAACATGGAAACAGACAGGGTTGTAGGCTGAGAAAGGAAAACAATTATGTGCAATAAAGACACCAATAGGATAAAGGCGAGCTGGAATGGGGTTTTAGTTGGATAACTCAGGAATAAAACATTAAGATTGAGGATGTTCAGTAGTCGTCACAAAGTCTGGGATACAAAACCGTTTACGAGGCTAGAAACAATCATTGAAAAGCTCAGAGACTTAATTGGGTCCGGTTTCTTAGACAGCTTTATGTTCATATTAGAATTAGCAAAAATCACGAGTGTATTGATGTAAGAGGAAGGAAATAAAAGTAAAAGTAAGAGTGGAGGAAAGTAAGAGGAAATGAGTGGAGAGTCATGTGACTGCAAATAAGAGACAGTGAGGAATAAATATTGATGTAAGATTCAACATTGAACTTTGGGGATGGGAGGGTTGCATGGAAACAGCAGTGAAGTCCTCCACCTGAAGGTTTGGCGGTGATAGAGGTGGGGGAATGACCCAGCACTGGGGCAGCTGGAAACACAAAGATTCAAGGAACCATTTTCCTCAGACTGAGAAAGACAAAAGGATTTCCAGATGATAGGCTGAAGATGCAGGAGACTTTGCATCTACTAGAGCTGGAAGACCAGAGGGAAATGTAGAATTGCAGGGATTAGAGGAGAGAGAACAGAATGCAAGCCTATGGTGCTCTGTGGGGCTAGAGGGTGGAAGAGGAAGACTGACCTGGATATCCGAGGACTTCTTTGAGAGCTGTGAGGAATAGATACAAATGGAATAATGGAGCATGGCTGTGGGTGTTAGCAGAGAGGGACATCTGAATTTCTAGGACCTCCTGACAAGGATAGAGATCTTGGTTGGATGCACATGGTCTAATGCTACAGTTCTCTTAGTCTGTCAGTGAAGGGATGGTTTTCTTTTAAGTCTGTATGACCTGTCCTGACTCCTACTGGTGGGCTTCAGAATCTTGGAGTTGTCAGATACCACATAAGCTGTCCTGTCTCTCATTCCCCTCCCAACATTATTGTTCAACCAGCTAATGACTATGGTAAAAAGATCTGGAGAGACAAACAGAATGCCGACCACAGGAGTCGATATACATGAGGTGCTTCAGCAAAAACATAAAAGACAGAAAATAGAGAGCAGCCACTGATGAAGTAATATGAAATACGAGGATGTTATTGTTGAAAATGACATGTCCACCACAGGCTCCCATGTTTGAACACTTGGTCCCCAAACTGTGGCCTTGTCTTGAGAGGTTGTGGAAACATTGAGACACAAAACCTAGCTAGCTAATACAGGCCACAGAGAATGAGCCTTTGAGGGCTATGACCAAGGCCTACTTCCCAGTTAGTCTGGCTTCTTTACTGCTGACATGCACCTTTGGCTACATGTGAAGTTTGAGGTTAGTTTGGTACATGGAACCCTGCCCAAAAGGGTGTGTGTGTTTGAACCAGCTTGTCCCCACTACTCCCCTTCAAAACTAAGTGTCTGTGTCCCCTCCTCCCCATCTTAACTCAGCTGGTCCTAATTCAGAAAGATAGAAGTTAATTTAGACATCCTGCATGCATGTAGACACCACACACTCACTCAAACACACACTCACACAGACTCACACATATACCCACACTCACTCTCACATACACACACATACACACACACATACATTCTCTCACACATACACACTCATTCACACACACACACTCACTCTCACACTCACACAGACACAGACACACTCACACACACACATTTTGGCACTAAGTCGACTCATTCTCTGTTCTAAGGTCTATACGCCATCCCTCCTTTATCTTCCTAGTACCTTCCTTTCAGCTTTCATCATCAGAATGATTTCTTAAGTGGGCTCCCTCAGCATTTCCCAACACACCAATCAGTATTCACACTGTGGCCAAGGGACTTTTCTGAACTCAGGTCTTATAGCCCTTTAATCTTTTCTGAAACATCAGTTGATCTCCCTTTCATAATAAAACCCAAATTCCTTAGCATGACACATAAGAACCTAAACATAACCCCAGAGATGTCTTATGTTCCAGTCAAACCAAAATTTAAGCATTTCTCCAATAGAGCAAGATTTTATATTGGTAATTAGATATAATAAAATCAATTAATTATGAGCCCTATTTGCATTGTGCAAGCCATCATTGATTGCCAGTCAGTCTGTACTAGGAATTAGTAGCTCACCAACAAAGAAGGAAGAAAAACAAATCTCCCACAGGAAATCACGATAGCATGTGTCTGCCTTGAGCATGTGGGTGGGGGCTCCGCCAGCCTCTTTCTTTGGACTTCTATTCTTGGGTTCTGTTTTCCTTTGGCATCCATGATCAATGCCATGATCACTTGTGTAAGATCTGGGCCCAGGACCAGAGGGGCCAGAGGTGGTGTATGCCAAAAAGTAAATACAAAAAGTGTGCACTCTGGATTCTCCCATTTTGATTGTTTTTTTGCTTATGATACAAAAATACACTGAGAGCAACGGTGCATGTACTATTTAAATTCCTTCAGGAAAGAAAACAAATTTTATATTAAGATTTTGAAGTTCTCCATCACGTAAGCTGTTTTTCCATTGAAGAATTACAACATGACTTTTCATGCTGGGGGATTCTTAGAAGTGCTACCAAGCACACACGACTTCCTCCACCTAGGAGGAGCTGGTCCTCCATGATTTAGTAAAAATATCATTACTTTTGGAAAGTTATTTCTCTGATCTTTCCGGCAAGAATAAAGTATGCTTTAATCCTGCCACCAAGACACTCTGGGTAGAGTTCTCTCTTTAAACTTAACAATTAGCACTCTGTACTCTAATTGCTATTTTCATATGTCATCTCCCTGTCCCAGTGCTGACCATTCAGAGAAGGAACTGAGAGAAACCTTTCTTCATCTCAGTATCACCTTAGGATCAGGTGACACTTCATACAGGACACAATATGTTTGTTAAAAAGTGAAGCTAGGCAGAGTAATAAATGCCTATAGTACCCGAACTCTGCAGGCTGAGACAGGAGGGTTGCCATGCATTTGAGGCCATCCTATATGGTACAGAGTGAGACTGTATCTCAAAAGAAAATGAAGGAGGAGGAGGAGGAGGAGAGGAGGAGGAGGAGAGGACAAAGATGAAGACAAAAAAATTGATTATTGTATGATACCTGCAGACTGTATCATTGTAATTCTTATTTCTTATTGATTTTGATTTTTTTCTGAATTGTAAAGGAAGCACTCTCATAAAAATTTACTCTGGGGTTCTGCAATTATTAGTTATAATAATTGTTCCCCAGCATTCATTATGGTAATCCACATGCAAACTGGGGGAAACACACTGCCCAAAACATCCTGCTAACTTTATATTTGGGGAGACATGAAAAAAATCTATTTTCCCCTGATGAGGCAAAGAAACATACCAAAGAACCAATTCCACTCCAGTCTATCTTGGTGAACTAATAAGTTTCTTGTCACTTACAGGGGCGTGAGTGAGAGGCTCCTTATGGGAACAGGGATGACTCTAAGGCAGCTGTGTTACAGAAAGACACATTCCGGCATAGGTGATAGTTTAGGAAGTCTACCTCCCAACAGTTTCCTGCAGGACTTGCAGGCTGTGCCAGAGTCTCCTCTCCCTTGCAAGTGTGTACTCCTTATAGAACCTTGGGGAGTGGCTGTCTTGCAACTTCCTGAGTTTCTTGAGTCTTGTAAGTTTCATGAGCTTACTAAGGCTTGTAATCCTGTTAGTTTCCTGAGTCTTCAGAGCCTCACTCCCTCCTTTCTCCCCAGGAAAGAATACTTCAGTTTGGAAGGAACAGCTACACAGCCGTGTCTGTCTTCATGACAGCCATTATTCATCTTGCCTGATAAAAAGATTATTGGCATTGTCCTCTAAAATTCTGATTTTCCTGCAAAACTGGAAAGACATTTAGAAATCAATAGCTCACAAAGCATGCTGATAGCTCCAAAGGAGCTTTGTCAGGAGACTGCCATTAATGGAAGTTGCCAGATAGCACACAGCATCTACCCTCTCCCCACTCACCACACATGAAGTAAACTGTGATACCTATTTGTTCATTTTTTATTATTATCTGTACTCACCTTCATTTAAAATAATTGCATACATGTGACCAGCTGAGAACACCCTTAGTACCTGGGTTTCAAGGCTCTCATGATGGGTGGGGCACGGCATCCGTTCCATGGGAACTTTGCCCTCCTCAGCAGCAGAGTTTTATATGTTTCCCATAAGATCACAAATATGGTGTCTCATGGCTTGCGATCAGAAAGCATGGAACCACTCTGCTTGTCTGTCAGCGGAAAACAGAGTTTTCTAAAAATGCTTATGTATGTAGCTAAATGATTGGGAAGTTTTCTGAAGTTGAATTATTATAGCTGACAAGTGAAAAGTAAAACATTACAGGGAGCATTTTACACTGTCAGGAGAATCAATGGCTACAGGTGATTTTCAGATAGAACGAACTGCATGCTAAAAACGGACGCCGTGTCCTGCATGTAAAGCACGCCTCAATAACGTAAAAAATCAAGTTACTTTGTAGGGGTGGAGAGCAGGGGGTGGGTGACCCAAAGGGGAGAAAAGGAACTTGGAGATCATAGAAATATTATATATTTCATTATGACTGATAGTTATTTGAGTAGATATATTTGTCCAAAGTATTCAAATATGAAAAAAATTATTTTATTTTTCTGACTTAAATCTCAATAGAGGAGTTTTTAAAAAATCAGCAGTGAACTGAAGCAAAGCCCTTATTTTGCTTTTCAAGCCCTATCAAATTGCTCTTTTAAATATTTATATTCATAAAGGCTGAGAACTACACTACTGTAGTGACTGTTCTTTTCCAGATTCCTTCACAGATTAAAAATAATATATGTAAATCTCATTAAGTGAGTAGCATCATGAAACTCCTTTTGTTATGAAGAGAAGCTGCAAATGTTTATCCTTGTAAAATGACTGGGCTTCTCATGTATATTAATACGCACATCAGATTTCATATCTCTAACAGTTTACCATCCAGAGTCAAGGCCTACTCAAAAGAAATGCAGATGGCTGATAAACTTCTACAGAGAAACCTTCACATCAAAATGGCTGAGCTCAGAAAAACAGGGAAATTTTGATACCACACTTAATCATCCACACAAAGACAAATTCCCCACAGGCACAGGCAACTGTTGCTTGATGCTACCCTGGGTGCGTGTTCATGATACAGGCATGAAGGCCTCTCACGCGTGACCTCACATCACCTTTTAAATATCCTCTACATCTGATCATTTTTATCAAGGTTTTCCCTCCTAATATTAAAAAAAAAAAGTATTCGATAAAAATGGAAATATTTCCCACCATTCTTAGCATCTCTCGATTGGACGCACCCAGACAAGGCTTTGAGGAAAAGCGTCCGGAGACAAGCTAAGCACCGAGCATCTGTTTTGTCGTTGTTTTGTTTGGTTTGGTTTTTGTTTGTTTGTTTGGTTTGGTTTTTTAGTACAACTGACAATTGAGAGTCCGCAATTAAAGTTAAAGAGGAGCAGAATAATCAGCATCCAGTGCAGTTGTAGAGACCAGTTTCCTGGCATCAAAAGTCTGGATTCCAGCCACTCTGTGGAGGGGAGCAGTTTCTACAACAGGAAGATTCTGCAAAGCACGTCCAGGGCTGGAGACAGCAACAGCATTGTTCATCAGCCGGTCTACCGTGCATTCGGGACAAGGCAATTCATTTCTACGTGGCCTGGCTGTTATCTGTTCCCCTGCTAATATACATGCTTTCTTATAGCACAGGCATTGACTAACTAGTTCATCACAACATAACTGTACCTAGAACAGTGTAAGGCAGTTTCAGGGCTCACAACACTAGCAAAGGCCCAGAGAACATTGCAGAAGAGAGGACAGAAGGATTTTTAAGAGCCAGAGGAGCCGGGCAGTGGTGGTACACACCCTTAACACCAGCACTTGAGAGGCAGATGCAGGCGAACCTCTGAGTTTGAGACCAGACTGGTCTAAAGAAGGAGTTCCAAAAAAATAAAAATAAAAGGACCCAGAGGATCAGTAAATTTGCTGAGAGATTGTGCCTACCGATAAAGTATCACTAACATGTCTGTCTAACTAGGAGCTGAACAAGGATGACAACAAAAGACACGTCAGAGTGGACAGTGAAAACCCAGAGGCTCAATCCTACACCACACACAAAGAACTACAGGTAACTAAGGAATGCTCAGAGTAAGAGAAATAGCCTTCCCCAGGGAAGAGCACGCCAATTGCTTATCCAGAACCAAATGGTCATTCCCGAAAAACATACGTACAAGTAACATTATACAGGCTGACTTGGGTATGTTTAGGAATACATATGCATATACATGTACATACGTATACATGTGTGTATAGGAGTGTGTGGGTGGAGGAAACTGAGGGGAAATGATGTGATCGTATTATAGTCTTAAAAAAAATAAAATAAGATAAGAAAAATAATAAAAACCACTGAAACATTGAAGTTGACATTTGGGGGATACTTGACCACTAAAGGCCATTTGTTTTCCTACGTGCAGACAGCACTAGTGTCACAGAGACATTGAAATAGACAAGGTTTCTGTCCTAGAGATTTTTATAATCAGATAATGATGAGACATTGTTGTCAAACAATTCAGGAGAGTTAGGAAAAGCTAAACTCTTGCATTCTTTCTAGATCTTATCATAAAGGCAAAAAAGCCAATGGAAAATGTTAATGCAGAATATTATTAGTAAAGAGCATGTGCTGAGCTTCAGCTCTGTGCCACACATTCCTGCACACATAATTTCATTGAAAACTCACAACAGTCCTCTGGATAAACTCCAGCTGCCCAGCGTTTAGATAAGCAGTTAATTAGTGAGGCTAGCTCAGGCTAGGATAGCAAAAGTGGAGGTATCTGAGTACTAAAACTGTAAGCTTTTGAGTTTTCATGGTCAAAAGCTGTGAACAATGAAAAGACAAGAAAGGAAAGTTGTTTGGAAATTTACTATCAAGGTGCTGCAAAACCAGAGACACGAAAATGAACAGGAACGCTGATTGGGAGAGTGTAAAGTTAGGGATGGAAGTCTGGAAAGTTTTAACAGAACACGCTAACTGGAAATCTTAACCCTGTGCAAAATATTACAGTATAGACCAAAAGATTAAGCTGATAATGAAGAGTGTGAGGTAGGTCTCTCTCTCTCTCTCTCTCTCTCTCTCTCTCTCTCTCTCTCTCTCTCTCACACACACACACACACACACACACACATACACACACACACACATATGGATTTATAATTAAATCAAATTAGTGACTTATTAGAATTTAAATGGTGGCTACTTATTGTTTGTTTTAAAACCATTCTCATGAAGAGTCTACAAAAAATTCTCTTCTAGTCAGTTTCCTTTAGGCTAAGCCTCCAAAGCCAGCTGGCCAGAGAGACCCACAGAGGAGGGAGAGCACAGAGAGTAAGACCACATAAGCACAGAGGGAGAAGAAGAAACG
Organism: Cricetomys ansorgei; assembly: GCA_026225945.1. Classification (NCBI taxonomy): domain Eukaryota; kingdom Metazoa; phylum Chordata; class Mammalia; order Rodentia; family Nesomyidae; genus Cricetomys; species Cricetomys ansorgei. The sequence continues at coordinate 2,287,621 of JAMJFZ010002461.1, forward strand.
TGCAGGACCTGAAATGATTGTCTCACAAACCTACACTCAGGCACTAGACCTGAATGGCTTTTCGATTGTCTGGAGCTAAAGAGCGCAGGAGCTTTCTCAGGTCCCTGAGCAAGTCTCTCTGTTAGCAGGTGCCTCCTGTGGTGCTTTGTAGACTTGCAGCCTGAAACCTGTCAAGTGTTCTGCTCTCATTCTGCCCTGCTGCTTCTCTCTTCTTCAGGAAGGTATCCCCATTGGCTTCCACCCCGGGGACTTTGTTTCATGCTTGCATTCACATCCAGTTACATGCTAATTGCTCTCTAACATCATTGTTCCGATCTTCTTCCCTCTATTATGACAGCATTGCACTAGGGAACAAGAGTTGAGTAAGGAGTCGAAGGCTTACAGAGAGAATAATGATAAAAAGTAAGTTTTGCTGAATTTGGCTTCCCACTAGGCTTCCGAAAGCGGAGCTTAGGAGCTTGATTTGAATACGTTAAATTTTCATGCGGCTCTTTGTTTTACCTCTTTCAGCGTTAGCTAGCACAACAGGTATGAGTACCATTGTGCAGATGCACAGATGCCACAACATGCCTTTTCACTCACTCTCGCATTCATCCATCTAGCATCTACTGGAGCACTCCCTCTCCGTAACTGCACTGATGCTCCCAGAAACTTTTATTTTTCCCTTTATGAACAGCTAAGACAAAGTTAATCATTGTCCAATATTCCTCTATATTATCTCCCCAAAACTAGTTTCACTACGAAAAATGAGAATATTAAGACATTAACTTCACTGTAATTTTAGTGTTGACTTTTAGAACTTCATTGTCTTGCCAGGATTTGCTGCTCTTTAAGGTTTAATAAGCGTCTGCTATGTGCTGGGTACTGTCTTGAGGCAGGTTGATGTCAAGATGTGAGACATTCAACACCTACAGCATCACTTCCCTAGCAAGGCTTGCATGTGGGTCCTATTATAAATAGCCCAATCTACCTTTCACCACATTTTTATGTCATTTTGCATGTGTGGTATAACCCACACATTCAAGCTATATTAAACTATTTCCAAAATTAGGTTAGACTTAAGCTTTAGATCTTATGTGCTGCTGTTTCCATACCGGATTCTACTTTAATGAAATACTGATACCTAAGAATTTCCATGTGCCCCAGGAAAAAATACAAAACAATCATAGACATGGTGATGTGTGTGTGTGTGTGTGTGTGTGTGTGCACGCGTGCCAATGAGGGTAACTAGGGTTATTTACAGGAGCAACCACAGAAGCATAGACAATCTATCTACCTGTGTCTGCACCACTTTTCTTTCTCTCTGCCAACAATCACTAACTACCTATAAAAACTCAGAGAGGATCAGGGCCTCTTTGAGCTTGTTCCCTCCTGGACAGAATGTTGATGAGCGCAAATCTGTGCAGGCAACCACAGAGACTGAGAGTACAAGAGTACTCTCTCGTGCCTACAACACAGCATTCTACAACATTTCACTTTTCCTCTGCCTTGTATATTCTTTACAACTCCTCCTCCATGGTCCTGGAGTGCTGTAGATGTCCCATTTAAGGCCGAGTATTTAACAGTCACGGATGCTCAGTACTTTGGCCAGTTATGAGTCTCTGCAGTAACTACGGCCCACTGCAAAAAGAAGCTTCTCTGACCAAAGCTGACAGCAGCATTAATATACAGTAATAAGCACTAATATTTAAAAGGAAATTTGACTTTTTTCTGTCTAGTAAAACAACAGCAGCAACTTCCTCGTCGGGGCCTATGACATCTCCTGCCAGGGGCTTATGCCAGCTTATAGTACCCGACTGATTTCCTCCTGAGAAATGGACCTTTGATCCAATTAGAAAACAGCTGATTACCCCCCATAACAATCATGACACTTGCATCAAGGAGCACAAAATGGTTATTCTGTGTAGACATTTGAACAGGAAAATTGTATGCTGTTTTTCTTAATAGGAGAAAAGGAACTTTTTAAATGATTTTTTTCCACAATTTCAGAACCTAGATAGTACCATACTTAGAGAATTAACAAATAGCACGTAACTAGAATACAAACACGGAAAGAAGAGCATATGTCCAGTGTGTCCATGCTAATCTACGCATGTCATAGAGGCATAATGCACAGAGAACAGGATGACTAGATCTGAACCACAAGCCGTGAGTGGACCTCTCCGTCTCTAGCTGCCTCAGTCTGAAATCCCCAGGTCCCCAGCCTGTAAGGAATGGTTAGCCACAGAGCTGCTGTGAAGGCTGAACAACAGGTGAGCCGTGAACAGCACACAGGCAGCACCTGATAAACACTGTCTTTCTATCTTCTAAAGCAGTATTTAAGTTTAATTAAACCAACCTGAGATCATGTACTTTCAGAGATTGGTCCTTATAATTGGGCGATGCCAAGAGCTTGACTCTGGAAAAGGAAGGGAGTGACAATGTATTATTGGGACATACAGACTAAATGGATGTTTTCTTTTCTAAAGTAAGTCAAATTGGAAGCTTGTGTCTTGGGATTCCCAACTTTTCCTAGGCCACATCTGACATGGTGACGGAGTGTTTGTCTCCTGATGCAGCTGTGGTTTTTGCCGGGTCTGCACTGAACATCAAGAGAACAAGCAAGTACAGCCTTCCTTGTCACTGCTGTTTGTACTGAACGCACTAGGTGCTGTGATTTCCTATGTATGGTGGTTTGAATGAAAGCGGACAGCGCAGGCCCACAGGGAGTGGCACTATTTGGAGGTATGGCCCTTTGGAAGAAGTATGTCACTGGAGGACTTTGAGGTTTCAGATGCTCAAACAAGGCCAAGTGTGACACTGGTTTGCTGCCTGCAGATCCAGATGTAAAACTCTCAGCTTTTTCACCAGCAGAATGTCTGTCTGTGTGCTGTCATGTTTCCCACCATGATAGCATGCACAGGAACTCCATGGGTTTAGGCTAGACAAGGTCCCAGCACTGAGACGGAGAAGTGGACATGAGATCTCAACTCTAACCAAGAAGCTTCTACATCTGATGGCTGCTAGCAAAGGGAAAATCTATTTTTAATGGAGTCCCACTGGGTACATCAACCACACTCCGGGCCCAGGAGTACCTGGCTAACACAAAATGAGCTCAATGATATTTTGTTGACTTTTTGTTTTATTTTGCTTTGTTTTGGCATTTTTGTCTTCTTGGGCATTTTTGTGGATTTTTTTTTAAAGAGTGAAAAATAAAAGACAAAGTTGGGTGAATAGGGAGATGGGAAGGATCTGAGAGAAGTACGGGGAGGGAACAACATGAGCAAAATACATATTGAAGAAAAGCTTTCAGCTTAAAAAAAATGCTCAGTAAAAGCTTTGAATAAATGATCGCTAGTTAACTGACTTAGCGCATTATGTGTGTGGCAGGGTGTGTTTGCTCGTATGTACATGTATGTGAACAGATGCGCATGTGCACATATGTACATGAAGACCAGGTCGACATGGGAGTCTTCTACCTTAGTTTTTGGAGACAGTCTTTCAAGGAACTTGCTACTTCAGCTAAAGCCCAAGAGTTCCAGAGACTCACCTGTCTCCCCCAATTCTCAGTACTGGGGCACTGCACCCCATGTGCAGCAAGTGCGAGCATCTGATTCGGTTTCTCATGCCTGCACCGCAAGCCCTTTATTGACACAGCCAACTCTCCAGCCCTTAACTAAATAATTGATTAAACTAAATGCTAAGTGAGTCAGGGTCCTGAGGATAAAGAGTGGTATTGTGAAGAACAACTTCTGAATGCCTTTCTCAGTTCACATAAAGGGTCAGATTATGATTCCCATTCTGACTGATTCTAAGCCTGACTCTACTGCCAACATTACTGTCATGTCCATCACATAACCCACGCAATTAAATTAAAGGAGCCAAGAGTTATATTAGCATTTTACTCTGTTCAAGGGATTAAAGCTAATTGACTCAGTTATTTAAGTCAGCTCAACAATACTTTCACTCGGAGAATTTTCTCCCGTTTGAGTGTCTCAAGGTGGTTTATAAATCTTCAGTTTATAAACCTACCTTTCCACTTTAAATAGTAAATCACAGAGACACATTTAGTTTTGATGAAATTTTCCAATGGAAAAAATAGATCTTCACTCTGAGTCTAATATGTTAGAATTCAATTCCCAGAGTATTTCAAGTAAGTATGAAATGAAACATTAAAAATAGTGGAAAATCAGCCAGACAGCACACCTTTAGACCCAGCACTCGAGAGGCAGAGGCGGACGGATCTCTGTGAGTTCAAGGCCAGCCTGCTCTTACAGAGTGAGTTCCAGGACAGCCAGAGTGACAACAGAGAAACCCTGTTTCAAATAAATAATAAATAAATAAATAAATAAATAGAAATGACGGTGGGAAATCACCCTTCCTCCAATACAGCAGGGCGTCCACACTTCCCCTCCAACAGCCTCCCTCAAAAGATGAGGAAAAGAAAATTTTCAGAAAAAACAAGAGCAACCAACTATGTTTGTGAGGCTTTGTAATTTAGGTGCAAAGGCTTTAAGTCAGGAAGATCTGAATGCAAACTGCAGAGCCAATCTACTATCTGCGTGACTCATCAAGCTGCTTAACACTTAAAGTTCTTATCTTCCTTGTGTGTACAGTGAAGAAAACAGCAGCAGTTCCCCGGTAAGACTGAGGTGACGTTGTGACTTGTGTCAGTCCGCAAAGAAGACAAAGAGCTAACCCTGCCAGACCTTAGCAGAGGGAACCACCTGTCCTGGCAAGCACCATTCTGGACAGTGGAACGCCGACTACTGATCTCAGGTGTTTTTATTGAGACAGAAGCTCCTCAGGTGTTACAAAAACTCCACCTTCTCATCCAAAGGCTTATTTGCATAATGAAGGAAACCTGTAGCTTAGTCTCATCTACAATTCTTTAGCAGACAAGCTATGTCCCCTTTACGGTGGGAGAGGGAAGGGGAGTGTTCTCTTCTTGTTGCCTGAGACTGCGGGGAAGAGACTACAAGAATTCCTCCACAGCAACTGTGTTCTTCCACAATGGCTCTGCCAGAGAGCAGTGAACAAGTGAAGATAAGGAGGAAGCAAACATCTTTTAAATAAAGCCAACACCTGGAGATAACACAGACTACAGAGGCTTAGGCACCCCAACAATGTACAAAACAATTATTTTTAAATTACATAAACATAACTAGAAACAAACTTCCTCAACAGGCAAAGTAAGCACTCAGTGTGTACTCTGCCTCATCGTTAAATACCGCCTGTGATTGTTAAGTTTTTGGTCAATGTAGAGGGTGTTTTTTAAGTCAGTGATCGTAGACTAAGCAGATCACTATCCGTGATATAAGTGAATCCCATCGAATCCATGGAAGACCTGAGTAGTTGCCCAGTAGTCTAATAATAAACTAATGGTCTTTCTGAAAGAGAGGCGATTCTCCAGCAAAATGCCTTCAGTCTCAACCAACACCACAATACCACAGCCTCTCCCCGGTCTCTGGGTTGTAGCCCTCAGATTGAAGCTAGAACAGCCAGTCATATGGAACTCACAATGGCCAGTCCGCAATGCAGATATGGACTTCCATAAATAAGCACAGGAGCTAATTCCAATAGATAGATAGATACAGGGATACAGAGATACAGAGATACAGAGATGGTAGAAGATAGACACAAAGGTGATAGGTAGGTAGGTAGGTAATGGAAGATAGATAACAGGTACGTCTACAGATAGTACGTAGATAGACCATATTGGTATGATTTTCTTAAAAACTGAAACAGAATCTTACACAAGCATGAAAACTTAGATTATTAAAAATGAAACTCGATGATATAAACTAGAGCGTCAACACGCTTGGAACATGAGACCCTTCCTTGAAGGCAAGCATCAACCTTTAGGTGTTAGTCATGCAATAAATACCCAGTAAATACTTAAAGGGCCTATCCATCAATATATTTTAGCACAGCCGTGCAAATATTGTGACGTTTTTAAAGGTACATGTGAACTGAAATGCTCAAGACAAAGCCTTACAAGCGCAGTGTGAAAAAGGTGCTAAATGAAGAAGCGTTCAAATTACCAGCTGCGCCAGATGGCTGAGAGAGTACATGAGCTTTCCCAAATGTCAGCCTAGGGAACAGAATGTCCCAAAGGAACTGAAAGCTAGGGAGTAGATGAATCACATCTGCTGTTGTCATGGATACTGTTCATCTTATCTGTGTGAACTTGAAAACTGAAAGCACTCTAGAATAGAGTGGCTGGCTACTTAATGGAGGCCTCATCTGTTACCAAAGACTCAGGCCAACAGAGCATCCTTAATGTTTAATTAGCACTCAAAGTAGACTTGGCTTCATACAAAATGAGCCAAATGTACATGGACAGTTTCTGCTCTCCTGTTCGGTTGTTCTCTATGCTAGGTACCAATGGGGAAATTTTTGAAACATCTTTGACAGCATCCAGGCCCAGATATTCTGACTTAGAGGTGTAAGACCCCTTACGTGGAGCTAATATTACAGGTAGGGTTGGGAACTGTGGCTGAAGATAATCATAGGAGTTCTGTTGGATGCTCAGAAACATACGTCAGTGTCCAACTCCTTCCCCTTCACACTTTTCCCAATTCTTCATCTATTCAACTTGAATACTCAGGAAATGTTCTGCTATAATGATGTGTTAGTGCCTCAGTTCACCATTTTGTAATTATTCCAGTGCTCCTAATTTCCTTACTCAGAGAGTCTATAAAGGTAGGAATATAGGCAAGCAGGAGGTTGCAGATTGTGCCATTGGTACGAAGTTTGGTAGAGAAGGAGCAAGAGGCTAATGGTTAAAAGCAATGTTTCTATTAAGTCCCAAATCCAGGACAAGTACAGAAAAAAGGACTAATATACATAGAAATAAAATTGAATTTTCTGTATTTTTAAATGGCAAAATGTCTAAAAATTAATGAGTTCGTGAGCACATACTGTTAAAGCATCTGAAACATCTGTCCAAGTAGAATTAACTAAATTTTCAATTCTGTTAAATGTTTTTCTCAACTGCATTTTCTTTTTGTTTTTGGAAAGTAAAAATAAATATTGAGGAGTTCCATTCTATTTTTTTAACCAAACTAGTAAAATGCAAGCAATACCTTTAGTGCAGGAGACAAAGGAAATGCATGATTAGAAACAGAAGTGTAAGTTTTAAAAATCAAAACTTGAGAGAAGTTTGGAAAATTAAATATTTTTACTGTATGTTTTGGTATCTTATTCCACCAGCCAAATCTGAAATTCTCAGGCCGCATGTGTTGCTGCATTTGGAATCTCAAATGTCTCTGGGGTCCCACGTGTTAAAGACTTCATCTCCAGCTTGTTGCTATCAAAGGAGTTAGAATCTATGTTGAGCAGGGCGGCTTAGCACAAGGTCTTCCAGTCACTGGGAGTGTTTGGAGGGATGTTGGAATCCTAGTGCTTTCTTTTTCTTCGTCTGTACACACAACCCGTAGGTGACTGGGCCTCGGTAGCCAGAACCTCCCTTCACCCAAGCTCCAAACCCAACATAGCTGTCTAATCCTAGACTGGAACCACCAAAGTTGTGAGCTACAGTAAGCTTTTATGATGCTAATGGGAAACCGAGGGACACGTGGTCAGAGTGGGAGACAGCTCTCCCTGCAGTCATTGTGATTACCTAAACAAATGTGTAGGTAGACCAACACACCATTGTCAAGTCTGAGCTCATGCAGTTTAAAGCGTCCTTGATCCGGTTTCCCTAAGGAGCCGTGGATGTGGCCTGATAGTTTTCCCCTCCGCAAAACTCGGAGGAAGATAGCAGCTTGAGCTGGCCACTTCTGGTCCACTCTGGTTTATTTTAAGGGTACATATGGATATTTTAAGGCAGAACTATTGCACATATCCATTCATTGAGCCTGTGGACTGTGCCAACAGTAATTATAAGCCATACCTCTTTCCCCTTTTTTACATATGGCATGTCTATTGCATTATTGCGTTCATTCCACTCCCTCCACATTATTCATAAGCTATGTCTATTTGATAAGCCAAGCCAAAGAGCAAATGCTTAAAATTGCCAACAGGGGTCTGGAAAGATGTCTCGATAGTTAAAACCACGGACTGCTCTTGCAGAGGACCCAGCTTTGGTTCCTAGTACGCACATTTGACAGCTCACAACTAGCTGTAACTCCAGTTCCAGGGGATCCAGCGCCCTCTTCTGGCCTCCATAGGCCATGCGCGTATATACAGTTAGGCACACACACAAACATGTAAAGTAAAACGATACATCTAAAAGTTGTTTAAATGCCAACAAGATATTGGAATCTTTCTTGACTATGACACTAAAAGACAAGGCAATAATTTTTTAAAATGTGATTTGCACTACAACAAAATTTGAAGTTTGACACATCAAAGGACACACTCAAAGAGTAAAAGAACTCAACTCTTTAAATAGGAGAAAATATTTGCCATTGTATCTACCAGCTTGAGAGTGATGTAAAGAAATGGCCAATCAGTATAAAAACATCCTCAGTACTACTTATCTAAAAAGATGGAAAACAGACCACAATGCACACTATTTTACATTTGTTTGGATGGTTACTATAACACTAATAAGCACTGGTGAGACTGGAGAGAAATTGGAGCTTTTGCATTCTGCTGGATGGAATACAAAATGGTGTGGCCAATATGGAAAATAATATGTCAATTCATCAAAAATTCAGAAACAGGCCCAGGTATGTACCAAGAAAGAATGCTTGCCTAGATGTGCAGAGACCCGGAGCTGATCAGTGGATGCCCTGATCCACTGCAAAAATTAAGCTGAAATGAAAAACAGAATTATAGTATGATCCAGTAAGACCACTTTTGAGTCTCTTTCTTCTGATCTCTTGTGTGTATTAAAAAAATTTAAAATAGAGATTAATAAAGGTGATTATCCACTGACATTCACAGCAACATTAAAGATGAATGAATAAAAACATTATCATTGTGTGTGTATATATGAATGTGTGTATTCATATGTATATATGAATATATGTGTGTGCATGTGAGTGTGTGTGTAGGTGCAAGTATGTGTATATATGTGTATATGTGTGAGAGTGTATGTGTATGTATGTGTGCATGTGTGTGTGGATCTGTATGTATGTGGATATGTGTGCATGCATGTGAGTGTGCGTGAGAATCTGTGTGTGTGTGTGTGTCTGAATGTATGTTTGAATATGTATGTGAGTGTGTGTGCATGTGAGTATGAGTGTGTGAGTCTGTATATGTGTGTGAGTATATGTGAGTGTGCATGAGTGTATGTATATATGTGTGAATATGTATGTGTGTGAGTGTATGTGAGTCTGTGTGTACATTTGTGTGTGTGTGTGCACATGTATATGTGAGAATATGTATGTATGTGTATATTTGTGTATGTATGTGTGTGTTGTATATATGTATCTGCATGTGTGAAACAGTGTGTGTGTGCATATATGTCTGTATATATGTTTGTGTGTGTCTACAATTTAATCTTTAAAGGGAAGGAGATTCTGACACATACCACAGCATGGATGAAGGCAGATATTTTACAAGTGAAATAAGCTGATTGAAGAAATACTGTGTGACTTACACTCTTTCAGTGCCTACAATAATCAAATTCATACAGGTGGAAAGTGGGGTGGTGGCTGCTGTGGAGAAGGGGGCTGTTTCGTGACACAGAACTTCAGTTATGGAAGATGAAAAGAGTTGTAGAGATAAACAGTAGCCATGGCTGTATGACCATGTGAGTGTGTTTGAACGCCACTGAACTGTGTTGAAAGGTGGTAAAATCCCAGGTTTGATAGTAACCTGTAACCCCCAGACTTGGCAGAAGCCCAAAAGAAGAGAAACTCAGTTTGAGGCCAGTCTATACTACATAAGTGATTCCTGGCTAACCTAGTCTGCAAAGTGAGGTAGGCCAGGGGGAAATTAAGTTAAAATGATAAGATGTTTTAAGTATATTTGCCACAATAAAAATACAAAAGCCGTCAGGCAGTGGTGGCACATGCCTTTAATCCCAGCACTTAGGAGGCAGAGGCAGGAGGATCTCTGTGAGTTCAAGGCCAACCTGGTCTACAGAGGGAGTTCCAGGACAGCTAGAGTTACAACAGAGAAACCCTGTCTCGAACTCAAAAAAACAAAAACAAAAAAAAAACAAAAAACAAAAAACTTGAAAGCAAATCAAATCGATAACAGTCGTGTATTTTCCTCGTGAACCCACAATTTGGGGAAAGCTAGATAGGCTGGCCTGCTTCTACGTGGCGTCATTTGTGGTAGAAGAACCACTTCCAGGATGTCTCACACAGCTAGCAAGCTGGTGCTGCCATTGGCCAGAGTCTCAGCTCCAGCTCTCAGTCAAGAGCTTTACTTCTCCCTGTGGGGAACACAGGGGCCTTCTGCATGGCACAGCATATCCTTGTTTCTTCACACAACACTCAAAGATCCAGGAGCTGAAAACTAACAATCTCTTCAGGTCCCGAAACGGAAGGTTCACACCCACAGTATTTTGTCAGTAAAGTCAAAACAAGAGCAAACAAAAACAAACATCAAAATTCCCACCAGATTCAAGGGAAGAGAGCATAAAGGGCAGAGATCTCACCGTTGGATAAGAGAGCTGTCAAAGATGTTTTACCCACCGTTAGCCAGCAGCGCTGATTAGTTTATTCCAAAACTCCCTCTGTCTGATCACTTGTCCTCATGACTCACTGTCTCAACCTTTCACAGAACTAAGTTCCTCGAGCAGGGCTGCCATGGGATCTCTAGCACGCATCTGAATACATTGTGCAGCCTCAAAGCCCCTGTCAGCTGCCTGGTTCCGTCTTTTGTCAGTTTGCAAAGTAAGAGCGAGACTGTAACAGACTCAAATCTCTATTTCACGAGAGGACACAAGTGACCAACACTATATGCATTGGCTGCCGTTTTATTCAGTCCTCGTATCTAGCACCAGCAGCCCACGGGGCTTTGTCATGTGATATGAACTATGGGTGTTTTTTGCTTCTCTTGTTCACATACCCAGTGAGCATGGGAGTGAGAGCCATGAGTGGAGTCGTGGAATGTCTGTGAATACAGCAGGTACCATCTGTTCCCCAAGTAAAGAAGAGGCCTCAGTGGCGCTGGAAATGCTTATATAGATGTCAACTGCCACGTAAGTCATTGCTGCATTCAAAATAATGTTGGTTGAGTCTCCTTCTTTGTGATGGCTAATCGTGGTTGTCAACTTGACATACCTGTTGAGAGGAAATCTCAATCGAAAAATTGCCTCCAACCGATTGGCCTTCGAGCATGTCTGTGAGGCACTTTTCTGATTGCTAATTAGTGTAGGAGTACCAAGCCCGCTGTGGGTGGGTCATCCCTATGCAGACAGGTGGGCCTGGGCCATGTAAGAAAGGCAGCTGAATAGCCAGGGAGCAAGCCAGTAAGAAGTGTTTCCCCGTAGTATCAGTGTCTTCCCTACCTTCTTTTTGAGACAGGGTTCCTCACTGAACATGGAGCTCACCAGTTTTGCTAGGCTAGCTGGTCAGCAAACCCTGGGATCTTCCTGTCTCTGCCCTCCAGATATTACAGGTGTGTGCCACTGTGCCAGCTCCTTAAAGGTCAGATGCCTGTGCAGCAGACACCTCACTTACTGAGCCATCTTCCCAGCTCTTTGTTTCATTGGTTCTCTTTTACATGGTTTGTTATTTGACTTTCGTTTGTTTTTGTTTTCTTTTGGTTTTCCATATAGGGTTGTGTAGCCCTGGCCGTCCTGGAACTCACTCTGTAGACCAGGCTGGCCTCAAACTCACAGAGATCCGCCTGCCGCTGCTTCAGAGTGCTGGGATTAAAGGCGTGCGCCGCCACCGTCCGGTCTTGTTCTTTGACTTTAAGTGTTGCATTGCGTGCCTCATCTTCCTCTTATTCTGAACGAGATTCAATCCGCACGACGGATCTCTGAAATGAGGGACATGTCTTTGTATGTGGGAGAACATAAAGCTTCAAGTACGGGCAGACAAAAGATGAGGAAGATTAGTGAGGACACCAAAGAGGGCCATGTTCGTAAGAACTTCAGATAGTCATCAGATACAGTATGTGTACATGTGTGGACAGGCTTGACATGGATCAAGTGTACGCTCAAGAGGCAACATAGACCAGCGGACTCAACATCCCAGATTTCCTCGCATGCAGTGAGGTGTGATGCCCTCGCTCGTGTTTCACACACTATTCTGTTTACACCTGGTGAAGCAGAGACATGGGTTGCCTAGGTGCCCACCCACCTTACCCCTTCCACTCTTCTCGGTCAAGCCAGAATATCTTCTACCATTTTAGAATTCCTTAGATCCTATCTCTCTATACACCTGCGTGGGACTCTCTAATAGCCGCCAATAGAATTAGAATGAAAGGTAAATACCTTGTTATTGCCCAGCTGGCCCTAGTGAGGCCTGCCTTTCCAAACTGATCTCATACCGTTCACTCCAATAATCCAGCCACAACAGTACTCCCCTGGGTTTCCGCACCCTTTGTTTCCCCTACGGACTCTCTACACTGATGACATTAACTCAAGAAGCTTGCACAGGCCCACGACTCTCTGTGTTACTGTCAATATTTTACACCACACATTGCTCCCAGATTTACCACAGATTTGTCTTCACCTGCTAGCTTCACTATATCCAAGACTTCATTTCTTCCATTACCAGTAAGTAGGTAATTTCTTTGAGTATCTCACATGTCCTTAGTAAATGTTTGTTGAATGTACATATGATGAATACCATCCTTCAAAAATATCCAGCTTTCTGCTAGGCAGCTCTTTCTCTTGCCGGTACAAGACTCTAACATCACGGACACCGTGCTGATAGATCTTACCTATCCTCCAGAGGCTGTAAACTTACATCATACGGAGAGTCAAAACGATTCAAAACTAGAGAGAGATTAACCCTCAGGAGTACAGATGGAGGAGCAATGTTCCCATGGGGCTCACATTCCATACCGTTGTCTAAACTATGGCACGTACCATAAACAGGCAAGCGCGTTCTGTGGTGTATTATGAATCTGTCTATATCTACGGTTGAAGAGAGAAAATCAAATGACAGATGTGGGCGTGAAAGAGCACATTTGAATCAGATGGCTCCAATCAGCCTCCCTGAGAACAGGACATCTGAAAAGACTTAAGATGATAAGGAGTGCAGCTAGCTGTGTGGCTATCTGTCACAAGTGAGTTCTAGGCAAAAGAGTTCTAGGCCTGGAGAGCTCTAGAAATAGAGGTGAGTGAGGCCAGAGAGATGGAAGAACCAGATACAGGACTAGAGAGACAGTTGAATGGTTGAGTTCTTCCTGCTCTCCAGGAGTCCCAGAGCTGAGTTCTCAGAACCCACATTGCGCCTGTACAGGCGGTTCCATCTGCCTGTAACTCCAGCTCCAAGGGATTTGACAGCCTCCTCTGCCCTCCACAGGCACCTGCACATATGAGGAATACATTCACACAGACACAGATAAAAGTAAATTCTTTAAAAAGAAGAAGATGAGGAAGAGGAGGAGGAAGAGAAGGTATGTGGGCTCCTGGTGTCTAGTATTGAATGTTGTTAAGCAGTTGGTGGGTTTAGCAGAAAGCTAATGTTACCTGTTAAAGGGGTCCTGTATCTCATTAGAATCTCTATAGTATTCTTGGGTTGAAAGAAGCCCATGGGAGTTGTGGCATCTGTCTGAACCTAAGGGCAAGTTCAGCAGGGCAACATCTGCGGCCCATTGGCCAGCTCCCAGCTCTTACCACCCACAAACCCCCCAGGACTCTATTTTCATGAGCACAAATGAAGCCAGAAAGGAGACAGGAGTCAGATGGCAACATAGCTGGTGTGCAAATCTGCAAAGTTTTGCATGTATCCCATTGGTCTTAGAGTGCAAGAGCTTGAGGGGGAAAGAAAGCAGAGTGTAGAGGTAGCTGTGAGGTAGAATTAAATGGACATGCTGGAAAATTAGATTTGACAAGAAAGCAGAGCTTTGACTCCCAGATTCATGTCTTGGGAAATATATCACATGTGTCGTGTGAAGTTAATATTTGGTGTGTGGGTGCGGGTGGGGGATGATGAGCTGACATTCGCTGCTCACTGCCAGGGGAAATAATGCACTCTCCCGCCAGTCACCAGGCTTAAAGCGCAGCCTTGTTTCTGACTCAATCCAGCATTATTAAATACTTGCATAAATAATGCATCACCTGTGCTTTCCAAGAGCTTGTTCCCTCCGCTCTGAGATGGTGGTACTCGGGCTTAGCGCTGGAGTTATGTTAATAGGAAAATCTAAATTCTTCATGCTGAGAATAGATCAATTTTAGAAGAAAGCTGAGAGAGGTAAAATATTCCTGTGCTGAGGTAAATTCAGAAAGGAAACAGCCACTGAGGGTAGAACTCCTTCCGGAAAGGAACCCAGCAACTGCAGCGCAGCTGAGGAGAGCAGGCCAGGGCTAGCCCTCTTCAAACAGCACTCAGGAGGCAGCAGGGCCCTGGCCTGCTAGTCTGAAGCAGGAGAACTGAGAAGGCACCAAAAACCCTGGGACCAGGATGCAGGGTCACAGGTCACAGGTCACAGGTCACAGGAAAAGCAATGGGACTCCTGGAGTAATGATAAGAAAGGAAACAATCAGCCCTAAGTGAAGAAGGAGAGCAGAGTGGGCCCTCAGGAAAGAAAGAGCAGATCTGGACTCACAGCTCCACACCTTTGGATTCCACCAACCAAGGGCTGAAAATATTTGCAGAAAAATTAACATCTATACTAAGCCTACGTAGAATTTTTCCTGTCATTTTTTTCCATAAATAATAAAATACAACAGATATTCTCATGGCTTTGTATTAGATTATATATCTTAAAACAATAATATATATATATATTGTTTAGGTAATCTAGAAATGACTTAAAGTATGCAGAAGGATGTGTCTAATTTCTATGCAAATATTAAACAATTTTATATACAGGACTTGAGCATCCCTGATTTTGGCATCTTTGGGGTCCTGGAACAAATGCCCCATGAATGCCAATAGTCAACTATGCTTGATAAGGGAGTAAGGGAAGAGCAGAGAGAGGAGAGCAAATATAGAACGAAAGTAAAAATAGCTTTAAATATGAAGCTTGTTTCTCTGTTAAACATAGGAACAAATTCAATTAATGAAAGCTTGAATCCCAGTCTTGGAGTTTTGCACTAGTTTAAAGTGTTTATCTGAACAATGAAGTTTTAAAAAGGACTGACTTGCGGTAGGTCACTGCACCATGGTCTAACCCGGGAGTTGTCACTCAGGAGACAGAGACTTCCTGCCTCACTGCTGTCACGTGATATCACTTGTCCTCTGGCATCGATAGATTTATAGACATGTTTTCTGAAGAACGCATCTAAAAAATAATCTCCCTCGAAACTTCTATGATGTCTACGGAGAAAACAACTTTCCCTCAAAGTTACAGTGCAGTATTTGTTGTAAATAATGCCTGCTAATTACTAGCAATAAAATAGCTGACCAGACAAAAGTAGATGTTTTCAAATTGGATATAGTGGCCCGTGTCTGTAATCCCAACATTAAGGAGGCTGAAGTTAGATAATCATAGTTCAATGCCAGCCTGAAGCTCACCTGAATTAGAGCTTTGGTTTTATTTAAAAGTTAAGGATTTGGGGTGGGGACAAAAGTCTTGCTTTTTGATACAGTCTCGTGTACTGCAGACTGGACTCCAGCTCACCGGATAGCGGACTGACCTTGAATCCCTGATCCTCCCAAGTGCTCCCAATGTGCTCCACCTCACCTGGATCAATGTTAAACTTTCAGCACTGAATCCGACTGTCACACACTTGTCTTAAAAATATAATACTTTGTAATTCTTTTTTTAAGAGATTAAAATAAAATATTTGACTTCATCTTACATCAGCAATGTTTACAATGAAATTACAATCTAGCAAACTATAAAAATGTTGATGTGGAGTTTTTTAAATGTATTAATTTAGTATTATTTCCACTATTTTTAAAAGTATTCATTTCCTACATTTTAGCAATTTTCTGCATGCATTTTGAAAACCCTTTGGGAGACAAAATTAGTGTGCTATCGTGACAATGTTTCCATTGCCTACAAAACCTAGAAATAGCAGATATTTGTTTAATAATAATGGGACAAATCAAAGATAATGCCAGTCTCTCTCAGTGTGTTTATATGTGTGTCTGTGTCAGTGTTCACACATATGTGGTCCACTGGCCCATGGAAGTACATGTGGAGGCCAGAGGTTGACAGTTCAGAGGCCTTCTTTTGTCTCATCCCACGTTTTAGTGTTTTGATCGGGGGTTGGTTTATCTGTTTTTTATTGGAGGTTTTTGGGTTTTGTTCTTAATGTTATTTGTTTTGTTTTTGATGTCGGGTCCCTTCTCTGAGCCTGAAGCTTGCTGTTTCGTCTAGACAAGCAGATCCTATCACGCTCAGCTTTTACATGGGTGTCAAGAAAAACTCAGGCTAGGCATGGTGGCACATGCCTTTAATCCTAGAACTCAGTGGATGCCTGGTCTACGTGACAAGTTTCAAGCTAGCCACAGTGAGACCGTGCCTTCAAAGAAAAAGAAAATCTGAATTCAGGAACCCAGGTTCTCATGTTTCCAAAGCAAACACTCTACCCACTGAGCCATGTCTCCAGCCCTGATGTCAGCATCATAAAACTGAATAGCAGAAACAAAACAAATGACATTGTTGTTGTGTTGTTGTTAAAAAAAAAAAAAGATGGTTTAAGTAAGTTGGAGCATTAGTAAAAGTCCCCAAGTAATCTACTCTAGTAGTCTATATTTTTTTTTCCTTTTTTTGGTTTTTAGAGACAGGTTTTCTCTGTTGTACCTCTGGCTGTGCTGGAACTCCCTCTGTAGACCAGGCTGGCCTCGAACTCACAGAGATCTGCCTGCCTCTGCCTCCTGAGTGCTGGGATTAAGGCGTGCGCCACCACTGCCCAGCAGTAGTCTCTGTTCTTATGACTGCCTAACGTCTTGAGCAATGTTTTTCATCTGTTTGAGTGACTCTCCAGTTTGCTCTTAGAGCAAACCTGTCATAAGAGCTGCCGAAGTGAGAGAATGGTGGGCTGTCCTTAATTTAGATAACAATGTGATTCAATTCCATCATCTTCTCACTTCAATTTTCCAGATATTCATCACATTTTGTGACTAAAAATCTGCTAAAAGTACTTCATTTCCATCCTACAACAGCTCAATAAACTTATACCAAGTTTAGGTTGTATATCAGAACATTCTGGAACATTGGATGGGAAACCTTGAGCATAAAGAAACGTATATTAGTAATTATAAAAGGGATATAAGAGAATTTTAAGTAATACAGAAATAACCAGTACAGGAAAAAAAACAAAACAAAACTAATTTCTCTGTGACAAAAGAAGAGTGAGTCAGGAAGAAACTAAATCACAGAAGAAACCTGCCTACCCATCCCAGCCCCTGGTGGAGTCATGCCTTTTCAGAGGCAGTGAGCTCTGGCTCAGCAACGCTTTACCTGTCAGTGCCCTGGAAAGTAGCCAGATAGTACCTGCTAGAGCCAATCACATGGGAAGTGGTTTGCTCAATAGTGGTCAGCAGACTTCTTATAGGGCTTGAGATGCTGGCTGTCTATTGTCAAGGATGGAAGAGTCATGGAAACTCAAACATGTAGCTCCATTGGCAGCTTTGCTGAAGTTGACAGCAAACTTGACCTTCAAGAGGAGGCCATTCCCCTCATGACAGTGAAATGGCCCAGTGCCCATTGGCAATGTTGAATGGTATACCAGCTGGCAGTAGAGAAGCATCTGTGAGGTCCAGCTCCAGTTCATAAGAAGGACAACTGTTGCAGCTGATGGGTATTGGGTTGACAAATGGCTCTCTATTCAGAAAAGTCTGATGTAAAACAGAAAGCATGGAAGTCACTTAGAAATCTTAAGGGAGAACCTTGAAGACAGATTTTCCTGTAGTAACCGAGTCTGGTGTACAACTAGAGAGCACTGTTCAGGAATTGGGAAAGGCAAGCTGAGTTTATTTTTTAGATGTTGGTTAGAAATAGTGACGTGGCAGAGAGGTGGGATGTCAAATGGGAGCTCTAGTTAAAAGTCACAAGGCCAGAGGTTCTAAAACAAAGATACTGATTCTTACTTGAGCAACTCTAGACAGAGTGAGCTGGTACAAGGCACAGGAACCGACTTCAGTCCTCAGGAGAACATTAGTGATGATCAGTGACTTCCACAGGCCACACCGAGAGCTAGAACCCCAAGGAAATCCCAAGGAAAGACAATGACTACTGGAGAACAGTAGCGTCCTGTTATCCTGGACAGAATGACCGGGAGACAGTAGAGAATGTGGTCGCAGCTAAATTCTGTTTTGTGTATTAACCAGAGACTTTCAAGTGGTAACTTTGAAGTGGTGTTTTAGAACTGAGTGTACATGGCTCGGGGCATAATTCAGTGGTAGAGTCCTCACTAGCATGTCCAAAACCTTGAGCTCAGTTCCCAGCACTGCAAGAATTACCATCATAGTAAAAAGAATAATGTTCATCACTACGCCACAGCATTCTGTGGAATATACGCTAGCACCAGGCAGCCCATCATCTTAGCCACTGATCCCACAGTACTAAGACCACAGATGGGATTGTCTGCCCGCCTCTTCCTTCCTCTAGCTAGATTCTGCTAAGGATGAGAAGCAAAGAATTCAACTAATAACACAAACTCCAACCACTTGAAATATATAATAAATTTGCTTCAGTAGAAGGTATAAGCTGTATAAAACTATAGCATCCACAATTCCCCTAAATCCATGCTGTGAAACTCTGGGGCAGCTCTGCTGACATCTTATCATCTGCTCTAAGTCACACATTTTATACTTAGCAAACGACTACTCCGTTCCTATAATTAAGGATTCGTAACAACACCTAGAAATACATAGAAAGGTGCGGTGTACAAGTTTACATAAGGTAAGTTTATGTAACAGAAAAGCCGTGTGTGTGTATGTGTGTGTGTGTGTGCGCGCACTGATAAATAAATCACAGCAGATAACAGAAAACACTTTAGATAATTATTATACCAAGGGTTATTAATCAAAGATAATACATGTATTAATTTCACAATATCTGAAGTCATCTAAATAAGTTTTTATACATTTGTCAAGATAATCGTAATGGGTTTTTCTTTTTAAATGGATGTATTTTTGCCATTTGGGACTGGGCTCTTAAAGGTTGCAGCCATTCCTAAGTGCTGTATCAAACTTTGAAGCCTTTGTAACTGCTAAGTTTTTCACTTATAAATGGATTCCTAAAGGAACTCCTCTCTCCTCTGGTTCAGCTTCACTGGGCAGTTTCTGAGATAGATCTAACTTGTCACCTTTTTCTTTAAACCTCAGTAAGTTCAAAGGGTTAAGAAGGAAAGGAAAGGAAAGGAAAGGAAAGGAAAGGAAAGGAAAGGAAAGGAAAGGAAAGGAAAGGAAAGGAAAGGAAAGGAAAGGGAAACCTTTACAGTCCCTTCTGGATGTTCTTATCTGTGTCTGTGGCTTCCCAGCAACAGTCTGACTTCTTTCTTATTCTCTAGAACTATCTCTCTTTATCTGAGCCTTGTTTCTGCCTGATTAGCTCCACTTTATCATCAGCTTCTGGAGCTCACTTTTTCCTATCTCTACCCCAACTAACTCTGGTGCTCACTCTTCCCCTGTCTCTACCCCAACTGACTTTTCCAAATGTCACATTTCTTAAATACCTCCCCTTGAGCTGTTCCCATAAGTCCAAGCAACATGTAATCATAAGGAAAGCTGTACAGCACAAAAAGCCTCCTGGCAAAGTGTGCTTCACTACAGGCAATAGAACATCGAGTCATATACACTCAAGTAAAAAGATACGTTTGGTTGAAGAATTCATATGCTCCTAATATTGTTATGTAGTCTAAATTTGTGGTGCTGATAAATGTTTATCATGGAGGCTGTAAAACAGAGTCTACTTATCCCTGGTGCTGTTGTTGTGAATGCCAAATGCCGTGGATCTCTTAAATTTTTTTCTTCTATAACTTTATTTATATCATTCTATATTTATTTATTATCATTCTAGTTGATATGATTTAAAGCCCATCATACTTTTTTGCCTGCCTCCCTATCCCTAAGCTTCACAGTTAAGATTATGTGTAATTATTAATCAGATTAAGATTTAGACCTATTCAATATCTTAATGCTTTCAATAAACCCATGAAATATTGGCCCTCTGGTCTCCAGTGTGGGAATTTCTTAGCTGCTATGTCCTAGGTTCTATCTGAGCTTCTCATGTCAGTGACTCTCAGGACTGGGCACAGGCTGATAGGCTGTTGATGTTCAATTGCTGGCTTTCATTAAAAAAAAGAAAACAAAAACAAACAAACAAACAAAAAACAAGTTCATTCTAGCCAGTTGAGAAAGCGGAGATTAATAGAATGGAGAAAATAAATCCAACTATCTACCTACCAGCCAGAAATACCCACTGAATGAACTTTTCTACACCTTTGTGTTTTTTAAAGTGGGATTGTATTGTATGTACCATTTTATACACAGCTTTAACTCCCGGATAACACATAATTTTTAGTTAAAATCATTGAGTTTCACGACACAGGAAATAGTCAAAGAATCTTAGTTCCAAAATAGGATTTATGTAGGAACACTGGAGGATGGGTGTTCAGCAGACCCTGCATCTTCTAACCAATGTTAATACAGCATAACTATACTTTCTGTGTCTTGGTTCAAAGCAGTGGGAGGAAATTTAATTAAAATTATCCTTGATGCGAAAGCTTCAATGACTCCAGCAGTGTGAACTGATGAGGGGGACGGTTACCTCAGTCCACACCTGCGTGAACACGGTCATGTAAGTGTAAAATGGATATGAGGAGCCGGATATTTCTGCTATAACTTTGAGTCTTTTCTTCCCTTGAGGCAATATCTCCAACAGCCTACTCTGGCTAGCCGCTCACCGTGTACATACGGATGACCTTGAACTTCTGAGTGTCCTGACCACACAAGACCATATTACATATTACATATTACATATTACATTGGGCCTCTTTTGTTGTCATTCACAGCATCATTTCTCTTACACACTGGGATTAAATTCTGGGCCTTGTGCATGGTGAGCACTTCTGTCTCTGGACTGTTCCCCCTGCCTCTACATCAAAAACAAGAAAAACCTGGTGCCATGATGACACGTGACGATGGTGTATGTAGTGATGTGCATGGTAACACGTGACGATGATGTGTGTAAGTGATGTGCCGTGATGACACGTGACGATGGTGTATGTAGTGATGTGCCGTGCTGACACGTGACGATGGTGTATGTAGTGATGTGCATGATGACACGTGACGATGGTGTATGTAGTGATGTGCATGATGACACGTGATGATGGTGTATGTAGTGATGTGCATGATGACACGTGATGATGGTGTATGTAGTGATGTGCATGATGACACGTGACGATGGTGTATGTAGTGATGTGCCGTGCTGACACGTGACGATGGTGTATGTAGTGATGTGCATGATGACACGTGACGATGGTGTATGTAGTGATGTGCATGATGACACGTGATGATGGTGTATGTAGTGATGTGCATGATGACACGTGACGATGGTGTATGTAGTGATGTGCATGATGACACGTGACGATGGTGTATGTAGTGATGTGCATGATGACACGTGATGATGGTGTATGTAGTGATGTGCATGATGACACGTGATGATGGTGTATGTAGTGATGTGCATGATGACACGTGACGATGGTGTATGTAGTGATGTGCATGATGACACGTGACGATGGTGTATGTAGTGATGTGCATGATGACACGTGACGATGGTGTATGTAGTGATGTGCCGTGCGTGACACGTGACGATGGTGTATGTAGTGATGTGCATGATGACACGTGATGATGGTGTATGTAGTGATGTGCTGTGATAACATGTGATGACACGTGACGATGGTGTATGTAGTGATGTGCTGTGATAACATGTGATGACACGTGACGATGTGTGTATGTAGTGATGTGCGTGATGATGGTGTATGTATGTGATGACACGTGACGATGGTGTAGGTAAGTGATGTACCGTGATGATGACATGTGATGACACGTGATGACAGAAGTGATCTATGATGTGTGTGTGTGTAAGTGATGTGTAATTCGGGACACTGGAATAGACTCCAGGTTGTTTTTTTAGATATACAAAGGGCTGTGACGCGCATCAGCGCACCTTTGGAGACATCTAAAGGTCACAAACGGAACCCGTAGAGGGAACACTCAGAGGCTGTGCATGGTAGAGACTGCTACCTATCCGATTACATCTCTCCTTCTTCCCAAACACAGGCGGCCCAGCCCGTCGGCGTCAGCCAGGCTTCTTGGAAGTACGTGTGCCCTGGTAACTGAACTACATCTGTGGCAGTGGAGGAGATTTCCAGGCCTCGTCTGCACGACCCTGGCACACCTGCTCCTGAAATGGACGTCTTACAGCGTAGCTGGCCTCCCTGCTAACCTCCCCACAGAGAGACGCGGCAGAAGATGCCTGCGTAACTCATGTGGCTACACTGCAGAGCCTGCGCGTCCCATCAGAGAAAGGTGTCAGTGTGCGTGATGTCCGGAAAGCTGTCGCCGACTTGTGTTGGCTTTAGTGCTGTAGGGAAGTTCTATTTCCTGTACCCTACTCAACAGAGAGACTCATTTCAAGTTTTTTTTTTAACTTAAAAATAAACTGCTCTGCAGTTTGAGTGTCTCTCGGGGTTTTTGATCATTTGTGGTTTTTTTCGTTTATGGATTTCCAGTTTCTATTCCTTGATGTCTTTTCTGTCATGAATTTGTAAGAACTTCTCATAGAAATGTGAGAAAAAAGATAAAATAAGATGAGCAAAAACATTTTTATCTGTGAAACTGGGTGATGGCACATGAGAGATTCACCACGTGGTTCTCTGTTCTTGCACATTTAAAATTGTCTATAAGAAGAAGCGAAGTTTTACGCCAAATGTGGCGGCATATGTTTGTAATGCCAGCATTTGGGAAATGGAAGAATAAGAATCAGGAGTTCAAGAACAGTCTTGGGTTACATAACAAGTACAGCAGTCCTGAGATGGAGCGAGACCCTGTATCAGGGAAAAAAAAAAAATGCAAAGAAATTGAAATTTTAAAACACATCCCCTTTCTTAATTTACTGAAAAAACCAAAAAACAATAGTCAAACTTAACGTTATGTTATTATTATTTTTGTTTATTTGTTAGAAACAGTCTTGTTCTGTAGGTCCAGTGTAGTTGTACACTGCTGTGTGGGTTCACCAAAGAACACAGGAGGCATTTTTTCATAGGTGAAAATGCTTCCAGACCTCAGCAGAGGGAACCACCATCATGGCAGGTGCCATACTGGACAGTGGAACACCATGTGTCTGAGCTCAGGTGTTTTGATTGATTCAGAACTTCTCGGGTGTTCTACTGATAGCACGTGCAGATCATGTGCAATCAACATCCCCCACAGAAATCCAACACCTGCAGATGATACAAAACACCAAGACCTAGGCAGATCCTCACTCAACAGTGCACAAAACAATTATTTTACACATAACTAAAAATGAACTTCCACAACAGTCAGGGCTAGCTTTGACCCTGCTATGTTGCCCAGGGTGGCCCTCATAACTTAATTGGCTCCTATACATCTCAGCTCCTACACTGTTGCACTAATGATGATGATTAGAACTCCACCCATGAAGGAACTCTTCCTACAGACAAGGACTAGTTATTTTTCCTGTAAACCAGACTCTATCTTAAAACCTGGAAAGTGTTTTCCCCGTCGTCAGCACATAGAAGCTGTCTTCTAGAACTGGCTGAGGTTGTATCTCATGCTGGCAGCCCAACTTGATACTCTTAAGAGTCACCCAGCTGGTTCTGGGTTTGAAGGCATGAAGAGGTCTTTGGAGAGCTGCTGAGGCTTGGCACTGTAACAGGCCAGGAGAGGCCATTGGTGAAGGTGCAGCCTCAGTGGCAGATGAAGGCCCAGACTGAAGAGTTCACGTAAAGAAGTTGAGGTTTGGGACCATGAAGAGCGCCCAGGGGAGGCTATTAGTGAAAGTGCAGCCCAGTTGCATCAAGGAACCCAAGCAGTTTTTGAGATGCCAGTACCATGGGATGAACACCAAGAACAGCAGCAGTGGTGTGAGCCAGCCAGAGCCTGGAGGACAAGCTGTGTGTGCAGTGATCTGAGCCCTTTTGAGGAGCCCAGAAGATCATGAGTGAATTCCAGGTAATTAGACATTGGTAATGTTTTTCTGCTGTCCATTGTGAAAGCTTGATAGATGTTTGGTTTCATTTGGTCCTGTGCATTGACAACCCTCGTTATAGTTCCTCTTGTAAATAGTTTTGCTGGTGTGGTGTTAAATTGTAAAGGTAAAACAAATTTTTTATACAGAAAAGGGAATTGTTGTAGAAGTTTACTTTTCATTATGTTTAAAATAATTGTTTTTGTGCACTGTTGGAAAAGGAGAGTCATCGGCCTTGTCATTTTGTATTGTCTGCAGGTGTTGGGTTTCTGTGGGGGATGTTTGATTGTTTATGATCTGCATCTGAGGAGTTCTGAATAAAAACATCTAAGCTCAGATGCTCAGGGTTGGACTGTGAGTATGGCACTGACCATGACATCAGTTCTCTCTGCTGAGGTCTGGCAGGGTCTGCAGTTATGAAATATGCCTCCTTGTCTTCCGTGCTGAGCCACCCCAGCAGCAGCAATGTGCTACTGCCACAGCTTAATGCCGTCACTGAAAGAAAGTTGTTAAAGAAAAACACTAGATGATAAATCTAAAAGCCATGATAGAACAAATGTGGGCTATTAAGAAAAAATCAAATGAAAAACTTTAGTAAGAGGAAGGCCAATACGCCACCACCAAAAACAGTAGACTAAACCTGACCCAACAATCCCAGCACTGAGGAGGCAGAGGCAGATGGATCTCTATGAGTTCAAAGCCAGTCTGACCTACATATCGAGTTCCAGACCAGCCAGGGCTACACAGAGAAACCCAATCTCAAAAAACAAACAAAACAAATACGACCAGTGATGAAAACTTCCAATGCGTGCCGTGAGTTATCAGGAACACTCGGCACGGAAAATACCACTCTGATATTTCATCGAGCAAAAAGTGGAAATGGAATCTAAATAAAGCTTTCAATAATCTCTTATTAAGAAATGCGGGGGAGGGGGTGAGTTAGACAAAAGTCTGTGGGAACAACTGGACAACAATACCATTAGATATTTCTGAAGATGCACGACCCAGTTTTTCTAATAACGCAATGCTAAATTTAAAAAGAAGAGAAATGAGACTATTTAGATTAAATAAGAGCACATACTGTAAGCGTGAATCTCTCACATCCTATCGGTGTGCCATGTGTGAATTTCATTTGCCTCCTGATTTAAATAAATAGCCATCAAAAGACTTTTTTGTAAAATTGGGAAATATAAGTATAGATTTTATATTAAATGATATTAAGGAAATAATTTTGATACAACACTATAGCTATGTTTATGTTAAAAGAAATGCTCACTTAGTGGTATAAAACTAATTGCGGACAAAATGACCTAATATGAGAAGTTTATCTTTAAAATTACATAGAGAAGGCAGGGGAGAGGGCTTGGTGGGTGTAGCACTTGCTTTAGGACATGAATTCAAATCCCAAGCACTGCTGTGAAAGCCAGCCATGGTTGCACATGGCTGTTGTTGGGGATCAGAGACAAGCAGATCCTGGGACCTCAGTGGTCATCTAGGCTAACTAAAACAATGTCATTCTGGTTCAGTGAAAAGCCCTATCTCTAGAGAATAAGAGAGAGGAAGGGAGAGAGGGAGGGAGGGAGGGAGAGAGAGAGAAAGAACTTCCTCTGACCTCCACATGGCATATACCACATACACACACACCCCAATTTTTAAAAAAATACAGAAAGAAGAAAGAAGTAAAGAACTATGAACAAGGATAGCAAACACTGGTAATTTTGTTGAACCAACAACAGAAATACGAGCATTCGCTACACAACTCTCTCCGCTTTGGGTAATTTGGAAACATACTAAGTTTGTTCTCTTTATCTGATTCCAAATTTGGTCTTTTGAAGCTTGATTAGACTCAGTGTCTAGTGCAGCTCAATTCTCCACTAAATATGCACAGATGCACCAGGGACTTGGAGAATGCAGTATATGGAGAAAGGGCAGAGTTCAGCCTCACTTGGTGGCATCCCCTGTGCCAACCCCCATCCCGGGGCTTTACCACTTAGTAGTAAAGTGTTCTGTGCAGAGGATAAGAAAGGGAGATAGAAGGACCTGGAGACGTTGGAATTTTGATATTTCCGCTGTGTTTCTAGTTTGCTTTTCTTACTCAGATATTGCTTGGAACAGGGACTGGAAAGCCAATGGCAGATCCGGCTGTCTGTTTCTGTCATGACGTTTTGCTGGACACAGCCAACTCACCACTTGTTTATCATCATCATATATTATTATTGTTGTTGTTGTTGTTATTTTACATGGCTGCTTTCATCATACAGTGGCAGAACTGAGCACTGTTATCACACCTGTGGACAGTCTTTGAAGTATAGAACCCTAAATTGCTCACTTTTAAATTATATGCATGCCAACAAAATATACTCCAAAAGTAAATAGTATTTTTGAAAAGAAATGCTGGATGTCACTTATTAAACATACAATTTTTTTTTTTTTGCTCTTGGTTGTGTCAGTTCATTGAGGTTGCTATAAGAAAAAGCAAACAAAGGAAACACTTCAGGATAGGTGGCTTTTGAACAAGAGGACTTTATTTCACACATTTCCAGAAGCCCTGATCAAAGTGCTTTGGATCTGGTGTTCAGTGACTGTCCTGTCCTGTGGACCTTTTGTGCTGCGTCCTCGGATGAGGGTAAATCACGCTGAGGGCTTTTATAAGAACACTGATTCCGGTCATGTGTGTTCCACGCTTGTGTCATAACCACCTCCCAGTGACTTGCCTCAAATTCCCAAACTTTGAGAAGTAGGTTTTCTAATCTGGAGGGTACAGACACCGGCGTATGGTAGCAGAGACGGCATCTTTGGTGAGATTAACGTTTCTGGAAAGAACCTTATGACTTTTATTCTAAAACTTTTTAATACAGTAATTTGCCAATTTTGATCTAATTTCATTTCATTCAGCTACTTAGATATACTTTTTTTATCTAAAGAATATACAGCAACTTCTGAAATATATATCTTAATGCAAACACTACATCGTTAACTACTTTTTAAAATAATTTCAGTTCAGTCTACTCTTTAGGCAGAGAACTGTTGAAATTGAGTCCATTTTGATCTTTCAGATTTTAATTTTAAAATGTCTTACAAGTCTATTGTTAAGTTTTAGAGATTTTTGGAAGTCTAAAGCCACTGAAACTCTTCAGATGGAACATTTTTCAAGTAAGTTAAGAAAAACGTATTTCCAAATGTTTAAGTGCACAGAGTTTTACAACTTCATTTTCCAACTTCAATTCTCAGAAGGCAGATATTGTTGAGTTTATTGGAAAGATGTGCTTCAGGAACCAAAGTCTATAAAGAAAATGGAAATGACTAGAAAAGAGCAAAGGAAGTATAATGCTGTCGGGCCAATGTTGCCGTACTACCCTGTCACTGGTCTGGAGAAAATGTGTCTCTGATTTGTCATTGTCAGCTACCGTGGCAGCTCAGCAAAGAGACGTGTAGGTATATTCATAGGTCCAATCCCTGCCAGACCTCAGCAGAGGAACCATCATCATGGCCAGCACCATCCTGGACAGTGGAACCCCAAGCTTCTGAACTCAGGTGTTTTTACTGATACATAACTCTTCATGTGTTCTACTGATAGCACGTGCAGATCATGTGCAATCAAACATCCCCCACATCAATCAACACCTTCAGACACTACAAAATACCAAGACCTATGCATCCCCTCACCCAACAGTGCACAAAACAATTATTTTATGCATAACTAAAAATAAACTTCCACAACACTGATGGTGTAAACTAAAGGGCTGAGCCTTATATAGCAACACACTGCAGGAACATCTTATTTCAAAGGAAGGGTGTAAACTGCAGTTCCAGCTGACCTGGAAGGAGCCAACAGCAGGATGCTGACCTTGGTTCCCACAGCTGAGCAGCAACTTCTTTCTTGATCTGGGTATCATGATTCGGTATGTCACATGCATCACACAGAAATAAAATCTTTCCAATGAACTGTTTCCCAATATTTTGTTTTATGGTACTAGAGATTAAACTCAGGGATTGTACATGTTAAGCAGACATTCTATGTCTGAGCTACATCCTTGGCCCCCAGACATCTATATCTTTCAATGTTCTCTTCATAATTTCACTTCCTTAAAATCTAGGATTGATAGAGCATGCCTAGAGTTCCAGCACTTGGGAGGTAGAAGCAGAAAGATCATGCATACAATGAATCACATGCTAGCTTGAACTACACGAGACCCTGCCTCAAAATAATAGCAATGACAAAACCACTTTCTTGAAAATGTACACACTTCCTTTCTTATTGTTAAAAAAAGTCCACATTTCCCTTGGAGGAGTGGATTAAGTACACATTTAAGTTTTTATTATCTGACAGGTCGTGGGGGACTCTGAGACCACCACAGCCAAAGATCAGTGGGAAGCAAGAAGGCAGGTTGGTTCAGCACAACTCAGAAGCCAGTGTGGTTCAAGCTTCAGGAGTCTGACCCTGAGTGGTTGGTTTATTTTTGGCCTATTTAAGCACAGCCCAATTTGGTGAAGACTTTCCTGATGATAATTAACTCAATTCTGCGTGCACAATAATGCTTAAGACATGACTACATCAAAATTCTCCACAAAGTACATGTGACTTCTTCCTTAAAGATCGGTTCTATAGATTGACTGAGAATAACAAACTCATGATAAGGGTGTGGGGGAGGATCTAGCGAAGCCTAGCCACACAGATAGTGCAAAGGTCACCAGGCTGTTAACCACATCCTAGCCTTCTGGGCAGAAAACAGGTTATACATCTCTCCCTGTGAAGAGCTAACCCTGTGCGTTCAACATTCCTGGATCCCCTAGTGCCTATCAGTGAGCAACAGGTAGCAAGTACCGAGACATAGTAACAGGCAGTTACATTTGTTAAATTGTTGATTTGCCAGAAAAGGCCGTTTCAGTTTTCTTTTGAGGACAAATGGGTATCAGCTGCTGAAGTTTGGATCTTGAACATCCTCTGAAGCACCTGTGTCAAAGGTCAAAGGTCTAGCTCTGATATGGTGCTATTATCAGGTGCCCTGGAGCTTTAAAAGACAGAGCCTAGTAGGAGGTCAGTAGGTCTGGGGGGTGGACTGTGGGACCCCAGCCCCTCTTCTCTTTCCTTCTGGTCCTTGGGTGAGCAGTTTTCCTCTGCCCCATGAGCCTCCTTTGGTGCTCTGCCTCACTACAGGCCCAAATGGACAGGAACCTCCAAAGCTGTAAGCTAAAATCAACCTTTAATCTTTATAAGCTGATTTTCCCAGGCTTTTTAGTATAGTGATAAACAATAACACACTAGTCTACAAGTTTAGTTCATTTGAAGTCTAGTAAATCAGTCTTAATATACTATGAAAGATTCCACTACTGAGACATGTATCTTAATATTTAAAGGTTTATTATAAATTTTAATTTGCATTACATTAACCATGTCAGTGACACCTTTTAGCATTTCGTGGGCTTATTGCTATCTTGGCTGGTTGGTTACCGTTTTCCTGGGGAGACACTCAAGGCTTCGTGACTGTGAGGCGAGCACTCTGTCTCCGAGCTGTAAGCACTCCTGGCCCTAATCCTTACGCACTTCGTGTGCAAGGGCGAGTGGCACTTTAAGTACAAGTCTTGATTTTTGTATGGATGAGTGATAGAAGAGGTGAATTGGAACGGCATTGTTGTTAAAATCCATCTTTGGCCTTTTTTAACTCCAGACAATTCAACTTGGACAATGCACACAATTTTTCTAGGAAACATTATTTTTATTTAAAAAAAGTCATGGATTTTTGGAAGTTACATTATCTCGGCTCATATTCTTTACTTCTTTATTCCCATTATGGTTGCTACTGTTGATGTTATTGAAGTTTTGAAACAGGTTTTCCTACAGTCCAGGCTGGCCTCAGACTTACTGTGTACCCAAGACAGGCCTTACACTCCTGACCCTTCTGTGTCTACCTATCTCACGACTGCCGAGATGAAGGCATGAAGCATGTCCAGCCCTGACTTACAGCCGTTTTGTTTGTCACACAATTGATATATTCTTATTTTATGAATAGGACTGTTTTGCCTGCATGTACGCCTGATGCCTGTATATACCAGAAGAGGGCACCAGATCCCCTAGAACTGGAGTTACAGACATTTGTGAACCCCCAGGGGGAGGGGGAAGGGTATTAGGAACTCCACCCAGGTCCTCTGGAAGAGTGTCCAGTGCTGTTAACCACTGAGCCATCTCTACAGCCTATGTTCCTTTTTTTTAAACAGCAAACTACTGTTTTTGCTTTAATCTTAAGGATACACACACACACACACACACACACACACATTACATAATGTTGAGTTTGCATTTTATGTATATAATGTTGATTCTTTTTCTTTTTAATTCTGTTCATATTCTGTGTTCCTCTTATCCATATAGTAATCTAGTCTAAAAATCACAACAGAGTAACTAATTTTAGATTGCAGACTCCTTAACTTGCCTTTCTAAATCAAATGTGCAAAGATACTCCCACTTGTGTGTTTGCCACATGGGGCTTTAAATTCCTGTGTATGCGGCCTATTTTTAACAAAGCTAAACCCCTCAAAATGTGCATACCGGGACTCCTGATCAGAAAGGGCAAGGAGACAGCAAGACCTAAGGCAGCAAACAAGGAAGTGACAGAAGATCCATTTCTGCCCCCAGGCTGTAAGATTTTAATCGATAATGTTATAAAAATTCATGAAAAAGTACGACACGAGGAGTCAAGCAACCGCGGCAAGATCCACCATGGATGAGTTCCGTAAAGGAAGTCTGAGGAGCATTTCCCGTGGCCTCGGGAATGTCCACATCATGTAACGCCTCTCTCTGCCTGTCGGCCCACAGCTTTCTTCGGTGTTACTCCGGTTTAATGTGAACTTGCGGCTATCAGAGCCACCTGAGGAGGGCCCCGCCTGCAGAACCGACCTGGTTGCCCTGATCTGTGGGAAGGCCACCCACGTGGGCCGCATCTTCCCAAAGGGCTGTTTCAGAAGGAAGGTCATCTCGCCTTCTGCTTGCTTGGCCTTCCCTCCTGCTGCCTTGCTCTGTTGCCAGTGGAGGCTGCAGGTTCCGCCGCTCTGTCCAGCATTTCCGGGCTCTCGTCATGGAATAACGGACCGGTGACTCTCCAGGACCCTTCTGGGCTTCCAGTGCCAGACTGGGACTGCGGGGGCTCCTGCCATGTGGACTGATTGTTGCCCCCCAGTGAGAGACAGCCATTGTGGGATACTTCAACTGTTGGGGCCCAGCCTGCAGGAGCCAGTAGAGGGTTCTCAGCATCTCTAGTGTGACTAGGCTCTTAGTGTTTTAAAGACCGCTTTGTGTGTGTGCGTGTGTGTGTGTGTGTGTGTGTTCCTTTGATCCTGTTCCTCTAGAGAGCCTGCCTAAAACAGGTGTATAATTTTAGCCATTTTGCCCACAATGTAAAGAAATAGTTGTTGCTTTTTATGACTAAATAAGGGATGCTAAAGAAGATGCCCTTTAATTTTACCAACTTTTAGGGAAAACTTGTGAAATCCGGAAGTGAACGTGTCTTCAAACATGGCTGAAATAGTGATAACATTTCATTGTCTTCATTTGTGTTCTAGATACTAGGTGTCAAAATGGCACTCTAATCTTTAGCCAGTATCTTCAGCAAGAATGCTCACTCCCCATGCCGTTACAGTGTGTCGTATCTTAGTTCTTTACAGCAAAACTAGTCCGCCTCTCCTCATATTTTCATGCATTTTGTAACATGATTACAACCTTACAGCCTGGGGGCAGAAATGGATCGTGTGTCACTTCCTTGTTTGCTGCCTTAGGTCTTGCTGTCTCCTTGCCTTTTCTGATCAGGAGTCCCGGTATGCACATTTTGAGGGGTTTAGCCTTGTTAAAAATAGGCCGCATACACAGGAATTTAAAGCCCCATGTGGCAAACACACAAGTGGGAGTATCTTTGCACATTTGGTTTAGGAAGGCAAGTTAAGAAGTCTGCAATCTAAAATTAGTTACTCTGTTGTGATTTTTAGACTAGATTACTATATGGATAAGAGGAACACAGAATATGAACAGAATTAAAAAGTAAACATAAATTCAACTTCTGTATATATTCATATATGTGAAGACACCCTTACTCATGATTGAAAAAATAAGCAAAAATTAGGAGATGATGTTTAAATTTTTATTTTAAGAGATGTTTTTCTAATGTGAGAGAACACAGACAATTTGAAGGATTTATTTATTTACCCGTTCTTACTGATTTGATTTGATTTTTATACTAGGGACTGAATAAAGGGACTCGGATAAAGGTGAGAACTCCACCACTGAGATATGTCCCCAGCATCCAAGACAAGACTTTTGTTTCTATTACTTTTCCTGCGGTCTCCCTGAACTGTGAGCCAAAATAGGTCCTTTCTCCCTAAAATTGTTTGTCAGGTTATTTCATCACAGTGACAGGAAAAGTCACTAAGACACACTACAAGGGAGACATGGACCAGGACTAATACACACATAAAATCAGCTAAATGGTCTAATTTATTTTTTCCTTAAAATTGGAGAAGACTCTCTCATATTTTAAATATGAAAATCCACTTTGCCGATCATCAAGCCAGGATGAAGGATGTGTAACATAATTCAAGAGTTAACTGGTTACAGCTAAAAAAGACAAAACACATTAAAGAATGCACATTCCACATCATGCATGAAACATTGCTAGAACTCATCTATCTGTTCATGAACTAGCAACTGGGGTTCAGGGTAGTGTGGCTCTCCCATACGTGCTACTGTTTCTACTGACTTTGACCCTTTTATGCCCTGCTGGAGCCCAGCACTGTCTAGTCTTTAATGCATTTGCAACCACTGTGGGGAGTTGGAGGTCAGCCTAAAAGATACATCGTTGATGCAATAGGAATTTGTCCTGCTCTCTTTGACCAAGATATTAATTTCAAAAGCAATTGTAAAAACAGCATCCTAAGCATAATGATGGATGTCGCAAACCTGAGTAGTGTTTGTGATTTAGTTGGTGATGAACTATCTCAGGTTACGTTTGCAACCCCGAGGAAACTATCTAATAAGACAAAACTGTGTCCTCGGTTTGTTATGCAAACGTTTATCTGTGCCCTGCTTGTGCTTGCGGGAAGACACAATTCTCATTATTTTTTAAGTAGAGTCAGTAACCCTTTTGTATTATATAGAAGCAAACAAGCGATCAATATTCAGAGAGTAAGTGAGATATGTCTGTACCAATAATGAAGGAGGAAACCAGAGATTGAGAAAAGAAGTGAAACAGATGCAGAATAAGAACTGTTGTTTCACAGGGGCCTAAGGAAACTGAGAGGAGAGGAAGTAGACACAGAGATAGTAAGTGCATCATTTAGACGTGGGAGCCAGGCACAGTGATCTACCCAAGACAGAGAACACTGCAGAAGGACTGTGGATTGAAGAGGCAGCAGAGCACAGGGTACGGGACCACCTGCAGCAGGCAGAGAAGCTGAGTAATGAAGAGAATGGCCCACAAATGCTGCAAACAGGTAACAAGTCTTCTCCCTGTGCTCCCCGAGGAGAGACAGATACGGTTGCTATGCTTACCCATCTGAACCGGCTACATAATTCTATCTCTGGAGCCTTGTGGGGAGATTTCGTCTACCATACACCGTACACAATGAGCTATAAATATTTATCTCTGTGCTCCAGGGAGTCTGTAGCTCAGTGAGATAAACTATTCATGTGTATGTGGAAAAAATGTTCAATGCTTCACAATGCTTGGGTCCCCAGGTT
The DNA here is from genome assembly GCA_026225945.1 of Cricetomys ansorgei. NCBI lineage: Eukaryota > Metazoa > Chordata > Mammalia > Rodentia > Nesomyidae > Cricetomys > Cricetomys ansorgei. Next base: position 2,321,522 of record JAMJFZ010002461.1, read on the forward strand.
CAAACTCATTATGTATACGTTTCTGTGTATTCAGTTTACTTCTGCTTAATTTTTGGCAACAATTTTATTTCCATTTTAGATGGTTTAAGGCAAACTTTGTTATTGTTGTTGTTGTTGTGGTGGTGGTAGTACTGTGCATCGAACCAAAGACCTTGTCAATGTAGGCAATCCCTCCTCCACTGAGCTGTATCCCAGCCTATATGATTATTTCTCCATGAGGATAATTAGAAAAGAAAAACGAGAGGGAGAAATAGGAGGAGGAGCAGCAGGAGGAGAATAATACAGAGGTGGGGTATATAAAACAGAGTCACTGGACACAGTGGCTCACACTGGTGATGCCATGTTTGCTTCTCAGTTACTGCAGTAAAACATTGGACAAAAGCCACCCAGGGAAGGAAGGGTCAGTGTAGCTTATAGGCCCGTCATTGAGGGATACCATGTAGGAACTGGAGTAGGAACCACGAAGGGGTGCTGCTTTCTGGCTTGTTCCCCTTGGCTTCCTTGGTATGCTTTTTATACAATCCAGACCACCTGCCGGTGGGTGGTTTAACACCACAGGGGGCGGGGCCCTCCCACATCAATCATTAATCAACAAAATGCCCCACAGACCTGTCTGTCGCTGACCTGAGAGCAGCAATTCTTCAACCGAGGCACCCTGTCCCCAGGTGACTCTAGTTTGTATAGAATGTTAAAAAAACTAACCAGCACATTCCAGTGCCTGCAGAGCAAAGGCAGAGGGATTGCCATGAGTCTGAGGCCACTCTGCACTAGACAGGAAGTTACAGAACAACCTGGGCTACAGAGTGAGACTTTAAAAGTCAGGTGAGGAGGAGGTGGGGTTGAGGTGTGTCTAAAGCAGACAGCAGAAAGGGTCCCTTCCACATCTAGGAGAGATGTCCACAAACGGGGGGACATTTGCTACATTCTCGCACAGCTGTAAGAAGGAAGCATACACAGAACTTACAGTCAATAAATCCTGACCACGTAAGACAAGAGCGCTCCTCATGCAGGCCACAGTACGCCACAGTTTGACTTGCTGAAATGAGAAAGGATCTACAAGACACAATACCACAGGAGTACAGTTTTTATTCAGTGTCTCTAAACCAGAAAGTTCCACTCTTTCCTTTCTCAATTTGCTCACTGTAACAGGACATACATACAGAAACCCATATTTTGGCTTTCATTCCTTCCTAGTTTTGTGTGTTGTATTATGCCTCAACCACCCTCACTCCTTCGTACCCAACTCATCTTTTAGGACTGAACTCAGCCAGACTTAGTGGTTCACACCTGTGACACCAGCGCTCGGCAGTCTCACGCACCATTGTAAGTTTGAAGTTAGCCTGGACTACATAGGAGAAACTGTCTTGAAAGAAATTTCCCTTGCATGTGTTTATTATTTATGTTATCTGTGTGTCTGTGTGCCTGTATGCAGGAATGTACATGCCTGTGGAGGTCAGAAGTAGACACTGGCTCCTTTGGAGCTCGAGTTTCAAGCAACTGTGAGCCCCCCGACCTAGGTGCTGGGAATTGAGCTTGGGTCCTCTGCAAGAGCAGCAAGGCCTCTTAACTGCTGAGCCATCTCTCCACCAACCCTTTAGTATTTCTTATTTCTATCACTAATCATTTACATTTTGAGATATAACTGGTCAATTTGTCTGTCTCCACAACCAGATTTGAAGACCCTTGAAGCCGAATAATACAAGCTGGTGAGGAGCTGTGGTCTCTTTAAATTCTCCCGGCAGTTGTATTAATATTTCATTTCTACCACAGCACATTTCTGTACTAATGGTGTGGTTTCATGTTATGGTAAGTAGGCAAAAATGGAAGTTTTCAATGTCTCCTTTTTATTTCTAGAGTATGTGCTGCTATCTCCTAACTTGAGCAGTCTGGGTTTTTCCCCCTTTTCTCCTTCAATTTCCCATTATAGTTGAAGTAAGCAACGGGGGCAGCACCAAGTCTTTAGTTTTAGAGGTCAAAGATGGCATCTAAATTTCCAAACAAGAAATGCTTTGACAGGTCACACACACACACACACACGGTAGGTCTCCATTCCTTAGCACCATGCTTCTGTGTAGACAGCTTCTCCATGTGCCCTCTATAAAGGAAGACTGGGAGGAGGTGGCTGAATAGCTGAGAAGGGGACAAGTCATCACCTTTGCATGGCAACCTCGTCTAGTGCAGCAGTACAGACAGGACAGCCATGATGTGGGGGCTCCAAGAATACAGGAGATCTGGGCTCAGATTTGGATACCCCTGGATGGAACACCATGAGGAGTTCTATTTGTAAAGCAAATTTTATAAAGAGTACCATCACTGAGACAGGCATCGAGAGTAAGAACAGGTTTGGGAGAAGATGATACCAGCTTTAGAGTGTGAAGCATCAAGAAGACAGTTGGCTATAAGCTGGAAGTATGGAGAAAGTCTGGGTTAGAGATTCTGTGTGTAGCCTTGAATTCACTAGATCGCTGAAAAGAGCAGTAGGGTGACAGCATTACCTTAGCAAGCAGGACCTGGAGTCAGGCAGAGGAAACAGACCAGGGAAAAGAAGGATGGGCAGAGAACACGAGAGGACCCAGTAAGAGACAGTGTCACCAATATGTATGTGGGAAGAGCTTGGCGAAGGGACAGAGAACACCTGGCATGGTGGGAGATGTTATTTTATGTTGCTTTAGGAGCTCATTGATGACTTTGGTGAGGGTTTCAACAGATAGGCAAAGTTGGAAGTCAGTGACAGAATAGGAGAGGAGTGGATGTTGGAAACTGAGGTGTGTACACCTATACCCTCAGAACTCCGGAGACTGAGGCCAGGGGTTCCAAGGACCAGGCCAGGCTGGTTCACATAGCAACACTCTGTTTCAAAAAAACCAAACACCCTGGAAGTTATATGTAGCTACAGTCAGTGTTGAAAGTCATAGGTTTATTACCTGGGGTACTCAGGGGACAGGGGACTGATTTGAATTACAGTCTCATCAGAAACACTCTCACAGACAAAAAAATCATTTTAAACCAAATATCTGGGTAATCTATGATCCAGGGAAGCTGACACATAAAATCAGTCTTCACACTCATTGAATTAAATTTAGATTTATTAGAAAAATCTTTGGCATAGTGTGTGTAATTTAATGGTTTTATAGAGCCTTAAATTGAATATAGAATTTAATTTCTTGACAAGGCAAGAAATCAGAACCCTATTGATAAGTGGTTCTATGTAGAAGCCCAAACTATTAAGAAAAATTTAAAAACACAGAACAAGTCATGGGGAGTGCTCACCTTTAATCCCAGCACCTTGGAAGTAGAGGCACGGGGATTGTGAATTTGAGCTTGGACTACATAGCAAGACTGGCTGTTTTATTTGTTATTGTGTCATTCTACTTCTCACCACATGGACGTTTCAAAAAATCCCACTAAAAAGAAACTTTATTTTTGAAGGTAACAGACGCCAAGAGGAAAGGAAGAACAAAAGACAAAACACCAAATCCATAAGCCATAGAAGACCTAGAAAAAAGCTAGGTCCGTGTCTCACAGATGCTTCCCAAATAAGATACCATCTTAAAGACAGATTGCTTCCAAATTAACGGGTGCCGTGAGTTGCATAGCTGAGCCAGTAGGTAATTGTGAAGAAAACAAATATGTTTTCTAGTCTTCGCACAACATACAAACTGTATGCATATCTGAATATTCCAACAACAGAGAGTAGCCTGTGTTTAATCATCAAGAGTTCAGAATATTTTATCCATTGATTATATTAGTATATTTCATTAAGCTATGGTAATTCTTAATGGTTTGTCAACACTTTCCTATATTGGGAAGTTGTGTTACCAAAACAGGAACAATGGGAAGCCCCAACAGACACTGTCCTGCTGAGTTTGCAGGTATAAGCCAGATAATAAAGCAGTGCGGTTGCATCCCTGAGTGTAATGGAGGAAGGCTGACTTAGGTCATCTGGCAAAGTGTTTTTGGAGTAGGGTCAGATTGGACAAAGGTCCTGTGGCAGAGGGATAAAGCAAGAAGAGACCAAAAGCAGGCCAGCATGAAAAAGTGCAACAAATCATGGTCTGAGCTGAGACTGGAGCCATGGGTGGCTGATGATACCCTGTCCCCAAAGCCATGAAAATTTCTTAAGTAGAAACAATGGATTGGAAGGAGTCCAGGGGAATGTGGGTGGACCTGCGATGAGGTTATTGGATCTGTAATAGGGAAGCAGATTAGTATCAGAGAAAATAGAATGGAATCTTCATATTTAAGAATACGTAGGAAGTCAAATTGATAGTTGGTAATGAATTTGATGGAGGAAAGGAGAAATTGAAGTGTCACGAACATTGTCTTGTAAAGCTTCTGAGTGAAGGAGTAACACAAGAAAACCCTGAAGGAGACAGTGGAAACATACAGTCTGTAGACAGGCCTGAGCACCCTTTATAATTGTTACAGCAGGTCTTTAATCTTGCACCTGTTGATAACACGTTGCGAGCACTATCGGGGAAGGACTGAATTCTCCTGCATCATCTACCTGGCCGTGGTATGACATTTTCAGTTCACAATTTGAATACAAGAAGTGTATTAACTCTACACCACCCCTTATATTTTTAACATGATTAGCAGACACAGAACGGGCTGCGGATATGGCTAACTTGGTAGAGTGTTTACTTAGCACAGGGAGGCCTTGCTTGAAACAATAGGGATAGGGGTTCATACCTCAGCTCTTTTCAGGCTGAGGCAGGTGGATTGTGAAAAATCTCAAGCCAACTAGGGCTACCTATGGAGACCTTCTTTCAAAAAACAAACAAAAGACAATAAATTGCTAGATACGTTTTCCTTACCTTAGAGATGTGTGACTGACATTCTCATTCTGGCCGGCAGATGGCAGTATTTTCTCTTGTTTAAATATTTGCAATTCCAGCTTTTGTTTTGAGTCCTCCAGGCAATCCAATGACTGGGGCTTCTGAGAGGCCACCTTAACACTTTTTGATCCCCAAAGTCCCTTGAACTTCTGTTCAATTTGCTTTTTACTTGTTTGTTGCAAATAACTGTTATTAGCTTTTTAAACAGGAAACCCTAATTTAACCCTTGTTTTCTCTTTTGACAAAGTGTTACTGTGCAGCTCACATTGGCCTCCGAGTTTCACTACCACGTTCACCTTGTGTGACTTTACTCCTTAACAGTTTTTCTTTTTTCCTGGAAAAAGTCAGTGGTGGATCAGAAATTCTGAAAATAAAGTTTAACGTATTTAACTGAATAGGGCACAGTTAAAGATTTGCCTGGCTGCCCTTCCCCATTAGAAAAATGAACCCATTCAACTCTGAATTCTCTGGACTCAAGACTCCCTTAGTGAATGTGGCCTCATTCCCATGATGCATTGTTTGCTGACAAGCTTTGCTGACTGTGTTTTTCTCCTGTAGATGTTTAGTGAATGAATTAAACCCAGTGTGCCTACTGCTGTCATGCACTTGTGGAAACATCACAGAGTTGCTGGTTTTGAAATTCTAATTTCTTCAGAACTCCATAAAGAAATAAGAAGAGATGGAAAATTAACACACAGATGGCCTTGAGTTCTACAGAGCAAGTCCCAGCCCATCTTGACCTACATATTAATTATCTCAAAAACATAAGTAAAAACAAAATATCAAGAGATTTCAACTATATGCAGAAATAGGATTCCTTTCAACAACATCTTCAAAGTATCTCGTTTCCAGTATAATAATGATCGTTATGATAAGTAGGAGCAAAATGTGGCTGTTCCGTTTCCTCCTGTGGTCTTGTTACTGTAAAGTTTAAAGAAGCTTCATTATTTACTTAAGTATAAACAGAAACAACACACCAAGCTACAAGTCCTCCAAACAAAAGGAATGCTCCAGTACCTCCTTTGAATATATGTACAAGAACAGAAAATGCCTCTAATTGGAACTTTCCAAATGCATTTCTCCCCAATTAGAGTCAGTAATGACTCTAAACGGCACTGTCTTAGGGACAGCTCATCAGTTAATTATAAGGAGTCCTCATAATTGAGGAGAGAAGAATGATACTCAGTTTTGATCAATGCAGATAAATATGGCTTGTCATTAGTCACTTGATATTTTAGACAGTCCATCGGAGGAAAACAGGGAACAGAAATAATTGCCTTTTACAAAGAACAGAGAGTATGAGAGTAAAACTGAACATTTACTTAACTCTGTCTTCTTGTCTAGGGTGTGTTTTTCTCAAGTGTTCAGTTCACACCATCCCCAGAGGCTCCCATTTTGCTTGCCCAGTTTCTCTTCCATCTGGTTCTTCTAAACAAAGGGAAACAATATGGTAATTCTATTGTTGCTGTTAATAACCTGGGAAAATAAAAATACATTTTAAATATAATAGCTACATAATATGGCATATAAGTAAAATTTCAATATGTCAAAGGTTAAAGTTTGTTAATTCTCGTCTTCTAGCATCTGTAACACTCTTTATTCCTGTAACAGCTTAAAATTCTAGAATGTACTATATAGGTATATAGTACATACATATACATACATATTCTGTGTATATAATATATATATAATATAGTCTTATCTGCAAAGTTTAAATGAATTCTTCCATTTTATAAACAAGACACAAAAGAAGCAATTGTTTAAATAGCAAATTTCCAGTTTATTGTTTATCTTAACGATTTTCAAAATTTCTCATTTAAAAAAACGTTCTTCCCCTCCGGGGTTCTTTCTCGTGATTATCTTGCCTCCATCGTCTCTCACTTGCTGTTTGGTCAGTTGTGTTCACGGAGTTTTCAGTCACCGTGGATATACGGGTTTTGCTTGCTGTCAGGCCTGGCCTCTCAGTTGCTATTGTCTCCAGTCACATCATTCGTGAATTGAAGTTAGGAAGCAGACTCCTGAAGCAGAACTGTTTAGAAATAACCCTTCAGCTTCCTCTATCCCCAAAGGAGTTTGCTGCACATGCCTAGAACTCCTTCCATCTGGCCGCTGCACAAAGGGCCTATCCCACGGTAACACAAGCCTTTGTTTTAGGACTGTGAGTTCATCTGCGTGGATACATGTGACACAGCAGTCATACTGCTGGAGAACCCAAGGTGACCAGTTTTCTTGTTAGTTTGTGTTTGTTTTTTTGTTTTTCATACTTAAACCTGAGATGACAGAGCTACATTTGGCTGGCAGCAAAGACCAAGGAAGGTAAGCCCTGTGATGACAGATCAGAAGCAGAGCTGAGAAAAAAGTAACTGGGAAGGGCCTTCTCCTGGCCATTCTTAACAATACTTACATTTGTGTGGTTTCGGTAAACTAAGGGAAGGAGGCTGCATGTTTGTACATTGGAAAACCTTTGTGCGACGTCTCCTATGAGACACCAAAAAGACAACTGCCACATTTGAATACTCACGTGCCCTTGAACTTTATTGCAATATTATCTTTTCAATAGAAAAACATATAGGATCAGTGTACTAATGACCTAAATTTCATCAGTTTTCACCCTGCGATCTAAATCCAATTTCAATGGCAAGAATTAGAACGCCTCCTATTTAAGATGGAAATTTGCCTTTTAAAACGCAGGGAGGTCTCGGCGCTGAGTCAATGGATTGTCTCTTCCTAGGTCCCCATGCCATTCAATACATCTTCTTTTTACCACACTCCCAGTCTTAGGTTTTGAGAATTTTGTGGTCCTCTTGTCTAATGAGAGATTGGAGAGACAAAATCTAAAGAATGATCCTCAGTGGGCCGAAAAGGAAAGACTAGCAATAATGAAATGTGAGCAGACACACCCCTCCCCCGCACAGCGGCTCAGTTCTTAGTGATTTATTTAAAACTGTATTGTAGAAGGTTAGAGCGAAGACTGTTGGGGTTTTAAAGGAGTTCTAGAGATGGCACAGACTGAATTGAAACAGACGAATGGCCAGTGCTGTAAAATGGCAACTGAAACCTTGACCCTAACCGAGTGCAGGTTACTTTGTGAGCCCTGTTCCCCCATTAGATGTCAATCTTGTTATTAAAGTGTTGTTGTTTTTTAAGTCTGTTTTGGCATATTCTTTTCAGAACTTAGTAAACATCTACATTTTGTATTCTGTAGCCTGGACCCCTCTGTCCTTCCTTTTCTGGCTTCAAACTCAGAGCAATTCTTCTAACCTAACCCTAACCCTCCTCTTCCCGCACCCCCAGCACAGGCCTTACAAGCATGGCTCTCCACCCCCCCTCCCCGATAAGGTGCCTTTTCCTGTCGGCGGGTGCCCACAGCCAGCAGGAACGGTGGCTCCCACATAGAAGGTCTGGGTTTGCCAGCAGCGCTAAAACCTTGTTGCAAACAGCGAGCAAATCACTACGGCTGGGTCCGATTCCAAACACAAACTGGCTTAAAAAAAAAAAAAAGGAAACAGCAAGTCCAAATTGCTTCGCGTTTCTCAGAGGAAATCCTGAAACTGCTGTAGACTGCAGCGCTGGAAAAACAAGCTCACGTTCCCAGTTTCTGTGGCGCCACTTCCCCACTCGGAGCTGCGTAAGGGAGTTCGAGCGAGCATTCGTGCTGACTCAGTTGGTCCCGGTTGCCGGAACCGGTGTGACCCACACACACGGTCTGCCGGGTTGACCAGGAGCGCGCGGAGACCGGCGATACCCACTGAGCTGCTGTAGTTCACCAACACACACTTCAACGCCCCTTTCCAGAAAGCAGAAAGGGCGGACCTAAGATCTCAGCCGACGGCCTCAAGGTCACGGCCCGGGACGACCCTGGACACCCGGCGCAACAAGCCCGGGTCCCCAGCCGCCCCGAGCCGCCCCGGAGCAGGTGCGGGGGTTCGAGGCCGCGTAGGGCAGGCACCAGGGCTTCGCCGGGAGTTCTTTTGTGCTCCGGCCGGAGGAACCCGAACGCGGAGGCTCGCGTGCCGCTGCTGCCATCGCGGGGAACAGCATCCTCCAGCGATGGGTGCAGGGTTCGGGGGCGCGGCGGTCCTTCCTCGGCAACGCCCGCCTCCCGAGGAGCCAGCGGGGAGGAGGGTGAGCACCGCGCCGGGGTGGGGCGCGGGGGACACCGGGAGGGAGCCCCGCGGCCGGGCTGCGCTCCCGCCGACGGTGCGGGGGAAGCGGCAGCGGCGGCGAGGGAAGGAAGTGGGAAAGAGGAAGGAAAGGCGGGAGGGGCCCGGCGCGGCGCGGCGCGGCCCGGCGGCTGCAGCAGTCTCTGCGGCCGGCCCGGTAGGAGGAGCGGGAGGAGGATCCCGCGCGGCCCGTCACAGCGCGGGAGGAGGAGGGATGGGAGGAGGATTAAAGATGGCCACCAGCAGCTGCGGGAGGCGGCCGCCGGCCCTCACTGCCCGGCGTGGTGCCCGCGGCCCGGCCCGGCTTTGATGGAGAGCGGCAGCCCGTGCAGCGCCGAGGCTGAGGCGGCGGCGGCGGGGACCCGGCGAGGGCGAAGACGCGGCGGAACAGGGACCCGGGCCGCAGAAGGGAGCAGCGGCGGAGTCGCTGCCCCGGCCGCCTAGCGCGGCTGCCGCCCGGCCCCGCAGCTCGCGGACCGCAGCGGGCGCTCGGCCCCGGCCCGGCCCCGGCCCGGCCTGGGGCTCCCGGGCCCCGCGTCCAGGCCCGTCCGCCCGCCCGCCCGCGGTGAGTGCTGCCCTCCCGCCCGCCGGCCCGCGGGGCGCTTTGTTCCTGCGGGGCGGAGGCGCTGTCCACCGGGGCCAGGCCGCGGCTCGGCCGCTCCCCCACCCGCGCCCTCCGCCGGGCCTGGAGAGGGCGCCGTCCGCGGCGGTCCCGGGAGGCCCGCGGAGGGGCGTGCGGGGGCCTCGCGGATGGGAGGGGGAAGGCGGCCGGCGCTCCGGCAGGCGGGGGCGTAACCTGGCTGCGCCCGGGATGGGGGTGTCAGGCCGGTCCCCTCGGGCTCACCCTCCCGCGACCGTTCCCGGATCCCCCTGCTCCGCGGCGCCGCGGCGCTCGGCCTCCCTCCATCCCTCGGGGGCCGTCTCCAGGGCCGCGGGCCTCTCCCGGCTGGTCTACGCCCTGGCCTGGAAACCCTTCCCTGTGCAAGGGACCTGGGATGCTCCTGTCCTGCATCGGGGACCGGGCCGGGGTGGCATCGCCGGCGTTCCCGGTGATGGCGGGGTTTCAAAGGCAGCAGTGACCTTTCCGACCAGGGCCCTCTGGACAGTGGTTGCATCGGAGGTGCTGCGTGCCATGGATTTTCGAAGATCTGAGTCCGGGAGACAGACTACTAGGTCTTCCTTCGTAGGAATAATACGATAAAATCAGACCTAACAGATGTTTACCATACGCATGGCTTTTCAGTACCTCACCGATGGTTCAGTGTTTTCTGTGAGGGAAAAATGGTGCTTATGCATACGAAAAACTATTTTTGTTCAGTAATAGCCATGGGTTGGTCAATGCTGAGTGGTTATTATATTGTCTGAAAACCAACGAAAAAGGAAAACAGAACCTTTTGCGTCGAGACAGCGTCTTCCAGGCTGGTATCTGTCAGACAGATTTAGATCAATTGGTTTCCACTAGCAAGCATAACAAGTAAAAATAACAAAACAACCAAGAATATGCTGATTTACAGAAAAACTGGATGTGGCGTTAGTGCACAGGTCTAGTATAAATACATCCCTCTCTAAAAAGAAAAAAATAATAATAAAACTTTCATCATGGGACCCTATATTGTAAGAATTAGCTTGATATGCTTTTCTGTTTAAAAGATCCATAGTGCATTAGGTCTGAGAACTCATGGTATTTGAAATCAGTATTGTGTGATTTCCAACAGTACTTTCGCAAGCAACTAGAAATACAGGTTTGTAGTAGTTTCTTTTCCTTAGTTGAAATCCGTCCATATAAAAATAAGCTTCTGACAAAATTTCTGCACAAATGTGAGGAGTTAGTAAACACGAGGTTCTGAAGTTACTTGAAAAATATGAAAGAAAGTTAAATGGTACTGTAATATTCCAGTGTCAGATTCTCTGCCTTGAAGATGTTCATCTTGGCAAGTCTTAATTGTTTACATCAGGCATTCTTACTGTCATTAATGTGCTTCATTCAGTAGGGTCCTGGAATTTCCAGAAACTATCTTCAGAATATAGCATATGTTAGTGTCTCACCCCCCCCCCCCAGATTTTGTCTGGAACCACAGAACATTATGGACAACTGGGTATAATAGTTAATAAATATCCTACCTGGGTGTGGTGGTTGACACCTGTAGTTCTAGAACTTGGGAGGCTGAGGCAAGAGAATAGCTAAGCCTGGCAATTGCAGGCCAGTCAGAACAACACACGTGTCACTGTCTCAAAAAAACAGCGTGTGTACTTTCCATCTGGTTGTGTTTAATGCCTGTGACTGAGAGTACAGCAGTATAGCACAGTGAGTAGCTTTTCACGGACTCGCACTCAGACGTTAGGGAAATGTTGATCCCTGTGTATGGGTGGGGAATTAGATACTAGACAATTTTGAAAGTCTAGTTCAGATGGTCTAAATTTAGAGCCAGGGATACTAGACTTTGAACCAGCGATGGCATTTGATAGATGTTCAGATGAGTAGTTGATGTTTTTGGAAATCAGAAGTGAAGAAGTAGCTGAGAATTGTAACAGCATGACATTTTGGAACCATGGGCTCACAGTAGCCAGAGCTCAGGAGAAGGATCTTGCTTGGGTGACCCAGGTACGCGCACTGCTCTGCGGCCATGCTCAAGAGTCATTCCTCTAGCATCCTTCCCATGATCACTCGCCCTCTGATTTTAGTGTTTTCTGTGATTGTAAATTCACACAACTTCCCCCCCCCCCCCCACATTTTCATCTTAGTGCAAGCTTATCTGATAAGACAGTTCAGTTTTACTGTGTGTACAGTTGGGTAGTCTCTCTTACAGGTGAGACAGAACATCCGTGTTACCCCAGAGCCTCTAGTGTTTCTGTGTTGTTTGTTCCCAACCCTTGGCAACCATTGGTTAATGTCTTCTCTAGAACACCATCCAGACGCACCATACAGAATGTTGCCTTTTGTGTTTCCATGCACTGAGCGTACCTCTGTGTCATATAAAGGTGCTATAGCCGTGGGCTAGTAAATGTTAACAACCTACCTGCCCCCCCAAACAAAGCAAAACAAAACAAAAAACAAACCATCTCCTGACTTGTAGCATTTGGTAATTACTGTAATAGTCACCTCATCCTATAAGCTCCCTAAACCAACATTGGAAAAGTCCTGAAAACTCAACCCAGGGTTCTGATTAGCTGGTACCACCCAGCTCCAGCATCCACTGAGTTTCTTTTTAACGGGGTCCCTCATTTTGTCCATTCGTTATTGATAGACGGTTGAGTTCTCCGTTTTGGTTAATTGTGACTAAAGCTGTTTTGAATATTGGTTCCGGGCTAGTTTTCTTGATGTGATATGCAGAGACAGCACTTGGAGGTCCTAGCACTTTATCAAGCTGCCAGGTTTGCAGGCCTGTCCACAGTGCAGTCGTGCACCCTTGCAGCACGTGTTATTGCTAGTTGGTGATATTTTAGCCATTTATTATATGTAGTAAGTGCTGTGCCTTTAGTATTTTTGACTTCTTAGTTCTTGTTCTCAGCAGTGTGTCGGTCGATTGGAAGTTTAGGACAGACACGTCACAAAATGCAGTTTGTCTTGGTTGTCAGCCGTGCTCTCACTCGGTGGCTACGACCTCTCGGGGTGTTTCTTGAGCGACTTAGTGCAGACTCATCTTTCATGTTGTAGAATTAACTTTTAGTAAAGCACTCACTGCGGAATTGTATCTTCAGCTTTTACTCAGGCTTGAAAACAATTCAAAGTTGCTATGCAGCGTGGATTTCAATTCGACTTTACACTGAAGAGATTTTACCAGGTTTTTGTATAAGCTCATCGGACTGACTTACAGTTCTAAAGCTATGTGTGGTCCCAGCCTTGGGAGGTGGAGACAGGATGACCAGGAGTTTAAGGCTAGCCTCAGCTAAATGACAAATTTGAGGGCAGTGCTGTAGTTCTAGTGTAGGCAGATGGTTGGGTTGAAAAAAAATATATATGTATATAATATTCATTCATTATAAACATTTACAATTTAAGAATACTTATTTAAATTTAATCATGTGGGTGTGTGTGTGCGCGCGCATGGATTCAGGTACCCTTAAAGGCCAGAGGCATCAGACCCCCTGGAGTTGGTGTTACGGGCAGTAGTGAGACTCATGTATGTTGGGAATTGAACTCAGGTCCTTTGAAAAGCAGCATGTACCCTTAATTGCTGATCCATCCCTCCAGCACCCTGAGCATTTAATTTTTAATAAAAAATACATTTTCTAATTTTTAGAATACTATATCATCAATTAGGAGGGGATTATAAAATACAATAGTTAGACCTTTGTATATAAGTAGTTGATTAGATTTACAAGTGAAGATCATCATGCTCAGAGTTTGAGTACCTGCAATGCGTACATTGCTGTGTAGTCACATCTGTTGGGTCGTTGAATCATAACTTTGTTAACAATGAAGCATAACAAATGTCTTGTGCATGTAGCTGGTAAAATCTTGCCACAGCAGAGCTGAGAGTTGAGTGAAAGGTACCACTAAACAGGGCCTTGCCTAAATAAAGTTTTGGTGTATATGAAATGGGGCGTCCCAAGAATTCAGACTTGAGATTGGTCAGGACTTCCTGCAAAAAGCGGTGTCTACCTGGAGACGCCCAGAGTGTAGGTGGGTGAAGTGGCTTTGGTGTGTCAACAGAGCGTGCAGATACGCACGGCAGAGGAAGCTGAAGGGTGATGCTGTGTTCAAGGAACCAGTCTTGCACTCACTGCCTAATCTTACCTAACTTAGGATGGTCAATAGAAGTCAAACTTGAGAAACCGCCAAACAGCAAATGTGTACTCTGTGACTGAGTTGTTCTTTTGATAATTTGCTGTTCTAATAGGAGTCATTTATAGATCTAATCATGTAGACTTCGAGGTTATCCTCAGATATTATAAAAAGTATCAGTACGGAAATAATTGTGGCGTTACTTTTTATTATATATCCTTGATTAAGTGTATTTGATATCTATTGCTATCATCTTTATCATGTGTTGTTATGCACTAGTATGTAATAAGTATTAAATGTAAAGCTATGATTTTGTGCTGATCTGGATGATATTTATTTTCTCATATGGAGCAACATATCTGATGTCCAGTTACTTAGTTACAATTTTGAGATAGTATGTGTGTGATTTTTGTTTTCTCTTTCTTGAGGCATGCTCTCCCTTGAATTCCTGGGCTCCGGTGATTGTTTCTGCATCCTTCTCTTGATGGCTAGTATTACAGACAGGCAGCACTTGCTTCCGGAACATTCCATCTCTAACTGCCATTTAAAAAAACAAAGCAGAACCAGTCCAAACCACCCTGTTGAGTTCTAGATCTGTGTGTTGATATCCAGCAGCTAGTGCATGCATGGCCTCTGAGGTTTCTCAGGCCTGTGGAAACTTCACTGGTGCCCTCTCCCTCAAAGTATGTCCACGGAGCCTGCCTTTTTAGCCTTGGATGCTTCGGCTCTTGTGCAGTCGCCAGATCTAGACCTCAGAGCCCTGATCCACTCCTCAGTGTCCCTCAGGTTCACTGAGGAGCAGCCAATGCGCATGTCCAATGCGCAGCGGCCTCTGATCAGGTTGCTTTTATTTTCCAAATGTTTTTCCTCACTCGGCTCTGCCCCCTCCCCCAGAGCTGGTTTAGCCCCGTTTCTTTGCTGAAGTGTTGCAGTGATCTTGAAATGACCTCAGTTTCATTCTACCCTCTTCTTATAAATGCCCCTTAGACGCTTTCCACAGTGAATTCTGTCCCTTTGCACATTTTGAAAACTGAAATTACAGCCTTTTATTTATCCTTGACTCTTTTGAGTTATTATCGGATTGCTACAAAGGCAGTGGGTACTGGTGGAGACAAAGGTCCGTGAGACCTGGTGCCAGCTTCTCCAGTCCTATCTCTGTTAGCCATTTATTTATTCAGTTTACAAAACAGGACTGAGTGCCTGCTGTCTGCTGTGCACGCTGCAAGGTAGTAGAGTGCTCCAACTCAGCTCAAATGGTTGTATGGAGGCGTTGATAACAAGTGCACGCCGTTGTCAGTTGCACGGGTAGCGACATAACAATTCTGTACTCTGTTACACTCCCTTACAGCACTCAGTACAGCTGTCAGCTCCCCCATATTCCTGGAGTGCTCGAGTGCCAAGGAGGAACAGGCTGGGTTCAAAGGGTAAAGGCAGGACTGGGTGTCATGTGAGTGGGACTACCATGTATACAGGGTTGTGTGAGAAAGTCTCTCTGATGGAGAAGACGTCTGAAGCAATTGGGGAGAGGAGAAACTGTAGACGTGAGAGGGGAGCGGGTGCTGAGGCTTGACGCAGGAGGTTGTGTGCTGAGTGCTGGAAAGGGCTGGCTGCAGAGACCAGAGGGGATCAGCAGTCCCAGTCCTAATGTAGGGACTTCATCGCTAAGCTCAGGAGGGTTTTGCCCATGTTGCATTCTCTGCGTGGACAGAGATACATTCCTGACTTCCACTTGAAGGTTCAAGTATGCTACCCTCGCTGGTGCCTTGTACCCCGTCAGCATCCATGTTGTACTGTGTTAGAATATGGAGTCGCTCCTTTGTTTGTCCCCCATTCTCAGGCCAGTGGCTTTGGGGTGCAAAGGAGGAGGGCTAGACTTTTTAGTTCAGTTTCTGAGTTCCTGT
Organism: Cricetomys ansorgei; assembly: GCA_026225945.1. Lineage (NCBI taxonomy): Eukaryota > Metazoa > Chordata > Mammalia > Rodentia > Nesomyidae > Cricetomys > Cricetomys ansorgei. The sequence continues at coordinate 2,337,150 of JAMJFZ010002461.1, forward strand.
TTCAGTGGGTTAGTGTTTGTGAAATTATGCAACTGCTGGAAATTGGGTTCATCGTTGATAACTGGGTAGTGGATAGCCAGCGACACTGCAGTGACTCATAGCTCCTGTGGATGCAGAGTCTGCTGCTCTGGGTGCTGAGCTGTGTGCATAGGTGCTCAATAAATACATGGTGAACAGTCAACTGTATATCCACGTGCCAACTCTGTTAGCTCTTTTCCTCTGCTCCCCTCAAACGGACATCCTCAAATCCTATTTCACCACTTCCTTATCCCTACACTGATGCCACACTCAAGAAATGCCACACTCTAGGAAAGTAAAGGAACGCATTAGCAAAAAAATGGAGAGAGATAAGCTAAGTACAGGGCTTCATTACTGAGGACTTGGCTCAATCATTCTCCTCTTTGCCTTTCTTTAGTGGGGATTTTTTTAGCTTAATTTTGTTATGTCCTCATTAGTCTTTATTTGCAAAACATTGGTAGGTCTAGAATATAAATTCTGTATACAGCTTGAAACACCAGTCCTGCAGAAGTTGAAAACTCTAGTACCAAAAGTGCAGCTAGTGGTATTTCTTACAGTTTCATTTGGCTGAACAAAGAATTGCCCTGTTGGTAGGATTTTGCTGGGGTTTTTTTTTAGGGGGGGGGGTTGCTTTTGTTTTTTTTAAATCTAGCTGTCTTAGATTCCAGTAGAAATCTTTGAACTCTGGAGTATTTTAGTGTCATCATGGGCACTGAACTGTGTGTTACCTGTAATCTTAAGCCTGATCCTTCATCCTCAGACTTCCAAACCTGAAGTTCCTGCATGTATTTGAAACTTCTGGGGAAGGACACTGAGAGACCTAAGTACTGACTCTGCAGAGGCTGTAAGTCTGGAGACAAAACACTTAAAGTAATGTCTGTTAGTAATATGAGTCTTTCCTTCCATTATTGTTTAACCAAAAGGCATCATGTCCAGTAGGTTGAATACAATAGCTCATAAATATTGGATTATTGATCTTCCATAATGTGTTATATTTTGACTATCTAAGCTATAGATTTCACTAAAGGCTCCTGTACTGTTGTTTTTAGTTTAGGCTTCTGTATGAACAGGGTCTTGATTTTATTTCTCTACTAGAGTGGTCTGTGCACTTGGGGTTTTTCAATAAAAGATGTGGTTGTTTTTTCCAGTGTAAGCTTTAAACCCCTGGAGTTTCTTTTAACTTTGGTTCCATTTGTGTATCAGTGTGTTTGCGTACACTGTGTGGTTTTACACAATGTTAAGGCCTCTAGTCATTTCAATATCATTGTTCTGTGATGTTCCACAAAAGAGCATTGTGTTGATCAGAAGCAGCCCTACTCCAACAAGCTCAGGATTTAAACTAGTTTCCAGGCTAAGGAGAGCTGGTGGAGCTGGGACTGCAATTGGGCATTTGGTGAGATTGCAGGCTGAGATTAGTAACTTTAAATCAAGGATGGGTGAAGCCACGGGAAATTTAAAGAGTAGCTCTTATTATTTGGATGTAAGAGAACCTGCTGAATGATTGAGCATTTGACAAGGCATTGCAGCTGTCTGATCCTTCTCTGTATGTCCTGGTCCTAAAGCTCTCATAGTTGTCATTACTACTGTGAAGATTCCTTGCTAAACCCAGAAGTGTCTGCAGAGTTGTGTTCCTTTTGTCCAGGTCATCTGCCTGTCCAGCCTCTTGCCGGTCTTTTTCATCCCAGGTCCTCGACTTAATACTAATAATTGAACTCTTCCACGTGTTCTTTTAGTTTGCTTTTCAGTTTCTCAAGCGTGGTACTTAGATGTTAGTGAAGATCACGTGACAAGGTAGTTTCTGAAGCATCAGTAGGTATGTGGTCAGCATGTAATGAATCCACATGTTTGGTACCAGCCCCGCCCAGCCCAGTCCAGCCTAACCCAGCTTCCTCTTCCTGCATGGTGGTTCCTTCTGGCCTGTTCCCTCTGTTCTTCATCCAGCATAGCCTTTGAGGAGGCCTACCACTCAAATAGGAAAGAAGACACTTTATTTGGTCTGTTAGATAGTTGGGTCCAGTTGTTTTGTGTTGCCTGCTGTTTTCACCTGTACTTGTTTGCTCTAGTCTGACTAAAATATCCATGTATATAAATCACAATTTATGAGCTGTGATTTGGGGAGTGTTCTATTTTTGCAAAGGACTCAACACTTTTAAAAGAATTCCTACAACTGTATTTTCTCAAACCATGAAAATTACTTAGTATATTTTAAGCACAAACTTGGACAAACACTTTGCCTGTTTTAATTTCACTGAACACTTATTAAAACTGTGTTTGTTGCCTTATTGATTGTTTTTATATTTATTTATAAATGTATTTATAAATGCACAGGAAGTCGCAAAGAGAGAACAGGCTCCTTCCCCTGCTCCCGCAGCTAACAGCTAAGTGCTAACAGCTTGTGCAGTTGCAGTAAGCGATTTATATTTTATTACTAAAAGCATCTGATCTATTCACTTAGAATAATGTTGACAAGTCCAGGAATATTGACGTTTCTTTCACCCTCTTCTTCCTATGGGTAGCCCTCCAAAAGGTGTTTCTTTCCTACGTTTTCTACAAAAAAGGTGACTGTTAACTGGGCAAGCAGCTGGTTATCTTCAGCTTGGTAAATCTGTCATAGCCAGGGGCAGTAGTCATGTAAACATTTTAATTATGTGGCATTTCTCATAATTCTTCTTTGTTAAGGCTCCTTCTTTTAGTAAGTACTATATTGGCTTACTGAGTACTTTCATTCCTGAAGTGTAAAAGAATACAGTGGAAAAAATACTCAGTCATCAGTAAGGGTTCTGTAGTGTCTGTTACGCGCATGCTCAGCACAGAGGAGCTTTAGGGGAAGGAAGGGCGTTCTCAGTGCACTTAGATGAGCCAGTAAAGAGCACCAGCAGAGTGCGGGTTTGCACACTGCTGCCCTTTAAACACAGCATAGGCATGCGGTTGCCTTTCACTGTGTATGATGATCATGTCAGAAACTATGTAAGTCTCATGAACAAATGCCGAGGGTCTGGGGTTCAGCTCACTGGGTAGAATCCTGTTTAGCACTCACAAAACCCTGGGTTAGAACCCCAGCACTGAATGAAATGGAGCACGGTGTGAGTCAGGGGGCTCCGAAAGGCAAGATTATCTTCTGCTACAAGGCCAGCCCAGGCTACACAAGACTATGTCTCAAAATCATGAAATAAAATAAAAATAGTTTGCTGCTACTCTTAGGAATTCTGCCCTGTTGTACCTGTTTCTTTTTTCTGCTCCTCTTAGAAATTGCTAGGTAAATTTATAATCAGATTACTTTGACTAAAGTCTCAGTATCTCTGACCTTTTTTTGTTTTGTTTTGTTTTTGGAGACCAGGTTTCTCTGCTGTCACTCTGGCTGTCCTGGAACTCACTCTGTAGACCAGGCTGGCCTGGAACTCACAGAGATCCACCTGCCTCTGCCTCCCGAGTGCTGTGATTAAAGGCGTGCACCACCACCACCTTGCTGTATCTCTGATTCTTAATTCCAAGTTCTTTATGATAATTTCTCATAGAACACAGGGTTAGGTGATTTAGATGCCAGATGTCATATTTGTTTTATGAGACAGGGTCTCCCTCTGTAGCTCAACTAGCTTTAAGCTAAAAATCTTCCTGCATCAGCCTCACGAATGCTGGGACTGCAGGCTTCTCCACTATGCCTGGCTTCGATGGTAAATATCATATTTAAGTATAAGAATATTAAGTATAAAATAAAAATAAACTCTTTCATTTATTTTTAGAATAATCATACATAGACTGCCTAATAATTTTGTGTAACTAGTAGTGACAAAATTAAAAGAAGCAAAAAAAGCTTATCTTCCTGGGAACGTCTAAGTCAGGTTCTCACCCTTCCTAAAGCTGCAGCCCTTTAATACAGTTCCTCATGTTGTGACCCCCCTCCCCAACCATAAAATGATTTTCATTGCTACTTCATAACTGTAATTTTGCTACTGTTATGAATCATAATATAAATATCTGATGTGCAGATGGTCTCAGGCAACCGCGAGAAAGGGTCTTTTGACCTTCAAAAGGGGTTGTGATCCACAGGTTGAGAATCACTGTTCTGATACTGAAATCTTTAAAATTCAGTTCTCTGATGTGAAGGTGTGGTTATGCCTTTGACACTTGTATGGCACAGTGGAGATAATGTTGATGAACGATTGACTGGTGTGTACAGAAGTTGTGCGGACACTTACTGAGTTGAGAGATGACTGTCGTTGATGCGATTCAGAGCACCCTAAAGTGATATTTGATCCGAATGACAGAGGAGTGAAAGAGTTTCTTTGGTAAAAACTGTAAAGTTTACTTATATCAGGATTATAGAAATTAAAAGTTGCTTTTCCTATCTGATTCAGAAGGGACTTTGGGTGAGTACCCTGAAACTTAGAAATAGAAATAAAGTAATATGCTTAAGATATTTTTACCATAAAACCTCACTTTTGTTTTTGAAATATTTTATAACTAGGTCATCATCAAATTATACTAAATATTACTTCCCTAGTATGCATTCCTTTAAAAAAATAATTTTACTGTACTTAAGGCATATACATGATGCTACAAGAAACACATTAAAGTAGTCACTGTATGAAATATTACCATCTCACAGAGCCATTTTGTTTTTAATGTTTTGTTTTTTACTTTAAGGCTTTTGTGTGTCTGAGGTACTGTTGGTGAGTGCTCTGTGTGTGCAGACTTGACACTGAACATCATCCTCAGTCACGCTCTGCCTTGTGTTTTGAGACAGGGTCTCCCTGAGGCTGAGCTCTGACTCTGCCAGACTGCGGAGCAGCAGCCCTGGGCCTCATGCTCCACCCACACAGCCTTGTCCCAGACTCTTTGTCTTTATTTTTTATGAGAATGAAAGAACAACGGAGATCTATTCATTGAGCAAGACCCTCAGATGCAGCATAAGTTTATTGCCTCTGATCTTGCGTTGGACATTAGAATGCCGGACCTCTTCATTCTGATTCTAGTCCTTGGATCCTTTGACCTACATCTCTTACCACCCCTTCATGTTGTAACCATCATTTACTTCCCACTTCTGTGCTTAATCCTTTTTGTTTTCTGAGATCCCACGTGCAAATGAAATCCTGCATTATCCCTTCTCTTTCTGTGTCTGACTTGTTTTACTTAGAATAATGCCCATCAGTTTTATGCATGCTGTGACTCCTTTTTAGGGCTGAATAATGTATGTGTAGATAGACAGATAGTTGGCTTGGGCAGATGGGTGTTATATCAGTTATTTTAGTCTATTCGGGCATCAACAGACTCGTAGATGGTTTCACATCTGTGTTAACATTTTGGTGAACATATAGACACCTTTGTGAGGTCATCTCAGTTTTTTATATCTCAGAGGGATTGTTGGGTCTTAAATAATTCTGATTTTAACTTCTTTAAAAAATAGTTTTATTAATAATTTGAGTTCCATATAATGTATTTCGATAACACCCTCTACCCATTCTTTCCTGTTCTACCCTCCCACCTTCAAAAGAAAAAAAAAAAAAAAAGAAACAGAGAAAGCAAAAACAAACAAACAAACAAGCAAATAAAAGAAAATTAAGTCCACCTAGTGTGGCAGGATCATGGCTCATGGGCATCACCATGGTTCCTGGAGGCAGCAGGCTGCTCTGATGATGGACATTCACCTGACTCATACTTGCCCAAGACCAAGCATGACAAAGTTCAATCTGAAATTGGGCCTTACTGCTTACAGGTACCTGGGCCTCCAGCAGGCACCTAGACATCACCCAGGCACCCAGCATTGAGCAGGCATCCCAATATCCGGCAAGCACCAGGGCATCCCTCAGGCTCCCAGACATCCTGCAGGCATTGGGATATCCTGCAGGCCCAGGGCCTCCTGCAGGCACCTGAACAGCCCGAAATCACCAGGGCATCCTATCACCAGGGCATCCTGCAGGCACTGGGCCAACCTGCAGTCACCTGGACATCTGTGAACATCTCCCAGGCTCCAGGGCATCCCACAGATGCCCTGATTTTAATTTCTTTAAAAATGTTTATTATTTTTTGTTTGCATATGTGTATGTGTCTCTGTGTGCATCTTTGTGAAACCATGTCATGTACATGCCTGTGGAAAGCCAGAAGGGATATCTGGTCTCTTCAAGCTGTAGTTACTGGCACTTGTGAGCTGTCCAGTGTTGGTGTTGGGATCTGGACTGGGGTCCTTTGGAAGAGCCATTTCTCCAGCCCCCACCCCCACCTTTTTTTTTTTTTTTTAAAGATTTTACTGTTTTATTTATGTGTGTATATATGTGGCTGCATAAGAGCACAATGTCTGTGGAGACAAGAGGATTTATAGTGGGTGTGAGTCGTCATGTGGGTGCTAAGGAACTGAACTGGGGTTCTCTGCAAGAGCTGGAAGTACTCTTAACCACTGAGCCATCTCTCCAGCCCCAAGCCCTGGTTTTAATTTCTTAAAAAGCATCCATCTATACTGTACCATGATGACTGCCTTAGTGTCTGCATTCCCTCCACATCTGTTGAGAGTTAGCTTTAGGACCTGGTGGGTATGGAAATCTAAAGGTGCTCCAATTCTTTATAAAATACAATAGTATTTGCATATAACATACAAACAGCTGTAGATAATGTAAAATACCTAAAACAAAATACCCAGTATCATAAAAATACTAACGGAATGCTTCTGTATTATAGTATTTAGGAGGTAATCACAAAAACAAAGTTTTTACATGTTCGATGTGGACACATTTTGTATTTTTCAGTGCCATTTCAGTGCCAGGGATTGAACGCAAGATCTCATACATCTAGGGAGGCACTCTACCATTCAGCTATCTGCTGAGCAGCCCTGTCACCTCCCTGCATTGCGTTTTATCCAAGGTCGGCTGCATCCATAGATGCAGAACCAACAGAGAGGGATTCTCGGTTTATACTTTGTAGGGTAATATAATCTGTTGTGGAAGTTTATTTTTAGTTATATATAAAATTGTTTTGTGCACTGTTGGGTAAGGGTCTGCCTAAGTCTTGGCATTTTGTATTGTCTGCAGGTGTTGGATTTATGTGGGGGATGTTTGATTGCTTATGATCTGCACCTGAGAAGTTCTGAATCAATAAAAACACCTGAGCTCAGACACTCGGGTTCGATTGTCCAGCGTGGGGTTGTCCATGACGGCGGTTCCCTCTGGTGAGGTCTGGCACAGTCTGCACATATGAAAATGCCCCCTGTCCTCCTTGCTGAGCAATACCGCAGATGTACTAGTACAAGTGGTGCCTGTAACATGGAGTCCAAAGTCATCCTCATCCAAGTGGAGACAAGAACAAGAGAGAAACTCCAGACTTTGCAGAGTCCTGTAAAGTATGCTCAGAGAAGCTCTCACAAGATAGAGATTAAGGTTTTACTTGAAGGCTCCCAAAGGAAGAGGAGAGAGAGAAAGGGAAATAAGCCTCTATGAAGAGAAAAATGTGAAAGTTAAGTGAGAAAGAGGGCTCATAAGTGAGAGTCACAGAGTAGAGGCCTTTAGAGAAAGACATTCTCATGGTAAAAGCAATTCAGTTGGGAGCAGGGAAGAAGCAAGGGTTTCCACGTTTTTTCCTTATCCTGGAGCCAACACTCCCTCCCGCCCACGGCGGGCAGGCAGGGCATGGGAAATGGAAACCAGAGTGTGCTGTTTTATAAACTGAGTGTGTTGATGGCTTTTTTGTGTGTGAAGCCCAAGTGGGCCTTGTGTTTGAGGTCTATGAAAAATGTTCCCTATAACAGTGGTGAGAAAGAACACCAAACCATCAGAATATTTCAACCAGCAATTCTTCCCACCAGCCCGGAACCCCCTGCTGTTGTGGAAGTCTGGGGCTTGGGGCCTAAAAGCTGCTTAAACTGAGAAGCTTTTTGTTGTTGTTGTTGTCTGTTTGTTTTTCCTGTAAACCTGACTAAGAGAAAGACAAGCAGTCCATATACTGTTGATGGTGATGGGAACTCCACTCACAAGGGAACCCTTCCTACAGACAAGATTACCAGTTGTTTTTCCAGCTAACCAGCTCTATCTTAAAATCTGGAAAGTGTTTCCTCAGGGTCAGCACACAAAAGCTGTCTTCCAGAACTGGCAGAGGTTTTATCTCGGGCTGGCAGCCGAACTTGCTACTATAAGAGTCACCCAGGTGGTACTAGTTTTGAAGGCATGAAGGGGTCATGGAGAGCAGCTGAGTTGGCCCTGTAAGAGGCCAGGAGAGGCCATCAGTGATGGTGCAGCCTCAGTAGCAGTTGAAGGCCCAGATTAAAGGGATCATGCAAAGAAGCTGAGGCTCGGCACCATAAAGAGAGTCCAGGAGAGACTATTGGTGAAAGTTCAGCCCAGTTGCAGCAAGGGACTCCAGCAGTTCTGAAGATGCCAGTCCTGTGGGATGACCACCAAGAACAGCAGTAGCAATGTTGTGAGCCAGCCAGACCCTGGAGGACAAACTGTGCATTGCAGAGAGCAGAGCCAGAGAAGTGATCCAATCTCTTTGGAGGAGCCCAGAAAATCATGAGTGAATTCCAGATAATTGGACATTAATAATGGTTTTCTGCTGTCCAAAGACATTGTGAAAAGCTTGATAGATGTTTGGTTTCATTTGGTCCTGTGCATCAGCAACCCTTGAGATTGTTCCTCTTGTAAATAGTTTTGCTGCTATAGTGTTAAATTGTATTGTAAAAGTAAAGCAATTTTTTTTTTATATAGAAAAGGGGAAATGTTGTGGAAGTTTATTTTTAGTTATGTATAAAATTTTTTTGTGTACTGCTGGGTGAGGGTCTGCCTAGGTCTTGGCGTTTTGTATTGTCTACAGGTATTGGATTTATGTGGAGGATATTTGATTGCTTATGATCTGCACACGAGGAGTTCTGAATCAATAAAAACACCTGAGCTCAGACACTCAGGGTTCCACTGTTCCATATGAGCTGGCTAGGACAGTGGTTCCCTCTGCTGAGGTCTGGCAGAGTGTGCACATATGAACAGGTCTCCTTGTCTTCTTGGCAAGCCTACACAGTAGGTGTGCTACTGCAGGCTTCTACTGGACAAATGACAGATGTGCTTTAATTTGTCAACCTACAGAAGAAATTAGATGACATGTCTTTGGTTAAAATTAAAATTAATATGTTGCTTTTTTATTAATTTCTGGAGTTTCAGTGTTTAGAGTATTTCTATTTTTCTTTTTTTCTTTCTTTTTCTTTTTCTTTTCTTTTTAGTAGAATAGCACTGAGAGAATTTGGAGACTTGATGGCATGTACGATTTCTGAGGTAGCTGTCAGTGGTCAGCCTAAATGTCCCAGGGGAAAAGAAAGGCCAGGGTGACTGGCAGGTGAGGGGAGAAAAGGGACAGAGAGGGCAAGTGCGTTCCTTCTGTGTAAGGGCGGTCTGCTTGGGCCACTCAGAGTAGATGCAGCAGGGTGCCTAGTCTAGCCTGAAGTCTATCCTCCAAACCTGTGAAGAATAGAAATCTCTGGAGTTAGCGTTGGTTGCGCAACAAATGTTAGTGGGGATTGTAGCTTAACATGCAGTGTGTTCTCCACAGAGACCTAGATTAACATCTGACTCACCAGTGTAAATAAGCCCAGTGACGCCCAGCCTGTCTTAGGTTACATAAGCATACACAGCATAGGTGTCTCTGCTCTCGGAAGTAGATGGGGAAGCTGGTGTGTGTTGGGGGGGGGGGGAAGGCAGCTGCAAGACCATGGCAGTCGGTGTGCCCCTGTGTGTTTGGGGCTCGGTACACACCGCCCATCACAGTTCCACGGAGACGGCCCATTGCTCTGTATTCATCAGCCTGGAGACAAGTAATGTATCTTTTTAAGAAAAATGTTGACTTTCTCTATGTGGATTTTCATATTTGAGTTTTTCCTCATCTTGACCAATTTTCTCTCTCTTCCCTTTGCTGGGGGATCAACCCTAAGGCTTGACACATGGGAGCAAAGTCCTATAATGAACATTTCCCTTAAAATTTTTTGATGATTATTTACTGGTTTTGGAAAATTTTTAGAAAAGAACTCTGTACTCTAGCCCTTCTTCTCTGTAGTCTGTGGATAACCAGCATAGCCAGCGTTTACTCCAGAGTATAATTGTTGTTTTGCAGATTCTGAGTCACTTGACTGAGAATGAAGATCTCCTTTAAGAAGCACAATTGTAATGGAAGAAAAATTGTTTGCACCCCATCGTCTAATTGTTACTTAGATGTTCATAGTGTTGAGCGTGGCTTGTAGTTAATAATAATCCTGAATTTGGTTAAAGCTTGGAAATCCTCTTAAGGAGTCTGTTAGGTAAACTGATGGTCCTGTTTAAGCTCCCTCCCTTTAAAATTACTTCCTCCTTGTGGTGGCTAGTTGTTGTTGTTTTTAAATCAGTTTGACACAAACTGGAATCACCTGGGAAGAGGAACCCTCAAGCGAGGAATGCCCCATCAGGCAAGTCTGTGGGACATGTTTTTTGATTAATGATTGATGTGACAGGCCCAGCCCACTGAGGGTGTTGCCACTTCTGAGCAGGTGGTCCTGAGTTGTTTGAGAGAAACTGGTCTGAGCAAGTTCAGGAGAGCAAGCCAGTAAGCAGCGTTTCTCCACGGAACAGTCTCTGCTTCAGTTCCTGCCTTGCGTTCTGCCGTGGCTTCCAAGTGGTGAACTGGGCTTTTAACAGGTAAATTTTAAACCAGCATTAGTGGGAAGTGCAGCAGACAGCGTGGCTCGGTCCTGGAAACCCGACTGACGCTGGAATAGAGAAAATTAAGTGAAAGTAACTCCTGGATGAGAGGGTGAATGGGAATCCGCGAGTCTGCGCGGTGAGGTGCGTTTGCGGCGGGCTTGCGAGTGCACGGGGAACCGCTCCGGGTCGGTCCTTCTTAGAACTCGGTGCTGCCTTCCTGAGCCAAAGTCCTCCCGAGCGGCTGACATTCCTGATGATTCTGCCCGGGGCCAGGGGGCGAGCGGCACACCTTTACTGCTACCGGAGCCCCGTTTTCTTCCGAGCGCGTGTTTTAGCTGCCCGCTTCGTAGGCTGAGAACGTGGAGTTGGTGAGATGCTGGGTCCGCACTCCGAGCTGCGTCGGTGCTGGCTTAGGTTATGAAGAGTTAGCAGCACCGCCCCGTCTGCTGGCTTCCTGGCTTCCTGCCTGGCTGCTGTGGATTCTGCATTCAGCATAGGCTGACCTCATGGGGCCTCAGGCAAATACGCATGCTTTCCTTTCCCGAATCTTGGCTACTTGTTATTTATTGCTGTCTGCTGCTTGTTCTTTAGATGGGTATCAAACTTGTAAAAACTTCATTGGGATTATACTCATAACAGAATAGAATTTTGATGAAGGGGTAGGAATCCCGTTTGAAGGCTCTAGGTGGACTTAGAAGTCTAATGAATTGTATTTATGTTTTATTTTTGCTTTTAATTTTTTATTTTTTATTTTTTTCCTGAGGCAGGATCTCTCAATGTAGCCTTGCCTGGCCTTGATGGAATTCTTTATGTAGACCAGGCTGGCTTCAAACTCACAGAAGCTCACTTACCTCTGCCTCCAGAGTATTGGGAGGCATTATCACCATGCTGGACTTAAAAAGAATTCAACACTGGTTAAAAGAGACATTGATTTATATGAACAAATATGTACATTATCTTACCTGTTTTACCCGTCTGTTTTCTACCAAGATTTCTGCTAAAACTTGGAAATCAGACGGTCATCTCAATATTCTGTAGTAGAATCTTTTTATAAGATGTAGTGTAGTCATATTCTCTCTCTCTCTCTCTCTCTTTTTCTCTTACACACACACACACACACACACACAACCATTGTTTTTCTCTATATTTACAAGCTGTAATCTTTGATTGAAAACATCCAGCAGTCCTTCCTGTAATATGCTATTGTTTTAATCCCAGAGTATTTCAGTTTCACACCATTTACATTTTTTCTTTTCTTTTTTTATCCAGTTGTTGTAATTCTAAATTTTGCGTGTTTACTGTTTGTCAAATTTCACTAAAGCTTTGTTGTATTTGTTATTTGCTAGGACAAGGTAAGTTTTAGAGCTGGGGAGAGGCTAGTGCTACACTGGATGGACTGGCCCAAGTGATGTATGGTCTAGCCAGGTACAGGTGCTAAGGCAGCTTCTTGGCAGGCCAAACCAGAAGCCAAACAGCTGAGAGCAGTGCCTTCAGCTCCTTGTTCTTGGGAATTCACATGAACACATACATGGAATCTGCGGTAGGGGAGTGTGTAAATCCCTAATTCATGAACAGAAGCATACCTGTGTGCATGTATTCGTATGGGTGGCCACCAGCTCGTCCTGTCTGCAGGTAGTGGGCTCTAGGTAATGGATTGCTACACTCTTTGGGATTGGGACCTAGTAATTGAAAGTAGGTCCTGGCCTTGGAAAGGGTCAAGACAGGGATCAGACTGGGGATCTCCAAAACATAAAACAGAAGTTTACTTACAGTAGCTTAGCTGTGAACAGGGCTAGGATAGTGAAAGAGGAGCAAACAACAGCAGCAGAACAGAAAGAGCTAGAAACTCTTGTCGTCTCTACCTCAGGAACATCCGAGAGAAACAGGTTGAGTTTCTCTGTAAACATTCTGTAAAGTGGCTTTTTAGGCTAAAAATCAGTTCCATGGTTAATGAGTAACCATCGAGCCTGCTCGGTTGGTGTTGGTGTGACATCACGAGACTGCTGGGAACTGCTGCTGCTGTGCAGTAAGGTCTTTAACAGAACCGCTGATCAGAAAGGCAGAACTGAGCTTGGCAGGGAATGTGTCTCCTTGCAAAATAGAGGAGGATATGAGAAAGCACTTTAGGCTTGAGGTCCTAATGTCAAGAGGCAGACCTGCAGTTTGGAGTGACAGGAAACAAGGGAAGGCATGGTTGTTAGGGCACTCCGTGGTAAGTGTGAGCTTCAGCAGAAGCCACACTGGTGTGACTTTCGGTTGTACTTGGAGGGGATTTGGTGGTGAACACGTGGAGCTTAAGCAGAAGGAGCAAGAAGTGCGCTCAGGTCTTATTAGCAGGAGTTATTTATTCATGGTTGAGACAGAGTCACATTCTGTTGTCCAGGCTGACGTTAAAGTCACTGTCCTCCTACCTCAGCCTTTCCGTGTTTGTGGTTACAGGCCTATGCCTCCACACTGGGCTGGGCAGCAGTTTTTAGAAATACCTTTTTCCAAACCCCTTGCCATTAAGGTTGCTTTGCTCTAGAGATTGGGTTAGATCAGCCCTGTTCAGATCAGGTATTGGTCCCGACCACAGTCAGGATACAGAGATGCTATATGTGGCCTTGAGGTTCTTTCTTTGTGCACCAAGGGCCATTCCCCAAGAAGCAGAAATCAACAGCTGCACACCCTTCCTGGAAATGGGTAGAACATCTCTTTGGCAACCCCATTTTTTTTTTCTGTCAGCGCATCTCTTTTTGTTTGAGTCATGGTTATTTGAAACAAGGTTTTGCTGTCTAGTCCAGGCTGGCCTGGGACTCCCGGAATGCTCCTGCCTCAGCAGTGTGCACTAGAGTACCCACCCAGCGCTGAGCAGTTGGGTTGGGTGCACCTTTTCCTATGGAAGAAAACCCAGCTGCAAACTGATGTAACACAGCTAGAGGCATAGCCACAGTGCAAACAGGCTGTGGGCAGTAAGCATTCCAGCGCCATTGAGATTGATTCTTGGTGTTTAACAGTCTAAAATATGTCAACTTGTATCTGCATGATGGAAGAAAAGGAAAATGCATTTAGAGAGACAGATGAGCGGCCCTTACTATACTCCAGAGTCTAGAAGGAAATAAATGGTGACTGAACCCCTGAAGTGTATCCCAAAACAGTTCACTCCAGAGCATACTACAGTGCTTCTCACCCTTAATGCTGTAGCCCTTAAATTCAGTTCTCATGTTGAGGTGACCCCCAACCACAAAATTATTTTAAGTGCTACTTCATAACTATAATTTTGCTACTGTTATGAATCATAATGTAAATATCTGATATGCAGATGGTCTTAGGCAACCCCCAAAGGGGTCACAACCCACAGGTTAAGAACTGTTGCTCTATAGCTTGCTTTCTGCTATTGTTTTGTCTTATGAGGGCTGTGTTCCTAGCAGGCCAGCTCGGTTCCTCGGTCCTGCACAAATGCCAGGGAACCCCCCCACACTTCCTGGTTACTTCCTGGTCTTCCCAGACTCAGGGTGCAGTGGCAGCTTTCCCTTAATAGTCAGGGAAGGCCGCCCACTCAGTTCATACCTGTCTGTGTGCTTGGATGTGTTGGCATTTTGTTTCCTTTAAAACTGGAGATGGCTCCCTTGGTAAAGTCCCTGCTGTTGCAACAGTGAGGGCCTTGGTTTGGGTCCCTAGCACCTGTGTAAGAGACCAGGCAGTAATCCCAGTGTTGAGGTGGCAAAAGCAAGAGGATCCAGGACAGGCTGGCCAGCTAGTCCAGCCCATTGGTGAGCTCCAGGTTCAGTGGGAGACTCTGCCTCGAATAAATCAATCAATAAATAAATAACTGGATAGCAGGTTCAGTGGGAGACCCTACCTCAAATGAATAAATAAATAAATACATAGATAAATAAAGTGACCGATGATGAGAGATCCTGCCTCAAGTAAATAAACAGAGAAACAAACAATAACAGGTTCACTGAGAGACCGTGACTTGAATAAACAAACAAACAAGCAAACAAATAAATAAAACAGATTGAGAAGCAACTGACAAGACACCAGCGTTGACTGCCCTCTGGTCTCCACAGATGCCTCTGCGTACCACAAGAGTTGCTGTTTCCTTGTCTACCAAATATACACTTGTTTGCTTACTTGCTTTTAAATTGAGTTCATATTTTGTTAATATGTGTTGAATATCAGTTTGTTACATGTTTTGCAAATGCTTTCTCCCAGTTTATAGCTTCTTCTCAGTTATATAGGTGTTTTTTAAAGAGTAGAACTTAATTTTGGTGATGTCAAAGACATGATGACTGGAGTGTTAGAGGCTGGCCACATTGCTGTAGTCGATCCAGAGAGATGAATGTGGGTGCTGACTTTCTCCCTTCCCCCTTTTTATTAGTCTGGGACCCAGCCCCTGGCATGGTGCCATCCACATTCAGGGTGAGTCTCTGCCACTCAATGTAACCTTTCTGGAAACACCTTCATGGGCATACCTCGTGGTGTGTTTTCGTGGTGATTCAAAATCCAGCCAAGATAGCAGTGAAGATTAACCATCACAGCCCAACCACCGACATTATATCATAACCTTATGACCCAGCCACTAAAGTTTTGCTTTTTCCTCCTGATGTAAAATGCTTTTAGTCCACCTCTAAAGTTCTCCCAGTTGGTACCAATTCCAATACTGTTGAAAAGTCTCTTCTGAAACTCTTGTGAGTCCCTATTAAAAAGGAACTAACAGCTGACAAACTTTCTAATATACATTGGCACAGAGTAAACATTCACATTTCAAAAGAGATGTAATACAAGGATAGCAAGGAAACAGTGGGCCAAAGCAAAACCTCAGTACATCAGGGCAGACACCATATCCGGCCTCTGGGGCTGGTGAAGCAATCATCTGGGTTCCAATAGCTCCACCAGTCCAGTTCTGCAGCCTGCTGTAAGGAGCTTCTCTTTCCAATGGGTATCTGCAGCTTTCCTCAGAGGATGCCCAGGAGTCTCAGAGATGCACTTAGATTAACAGTCACATCTGTTATCACTGGGTAATGCTTAGCTGGATTTTGGAGACAAAGTCTTGTTCTGTAGCTCAGGCTGCATGGTTCTGTTGTGTGGTGGGTTGCCTGTTGTCATTGTTGTTTGAGACTGGCCACATTGTTTATGTTTATACCTTTGAATATATATTGTGAGTTTGGGTTTGCTAATACTTTGTTAAAAATTCTTGATATGTAACTACATATCTTTTCTCTTTTCTCTGGCTTTGGTGTCATTCATTGTCAGTGTTGGGTGATTTATAAAGACTGGAGAGCAGGGCAGTATAAACAAGTGGATTTAGAGACCATCCTGTCACTCATATAAGGAAAAAGGGAAACCAAAGCATGCACACATCTGCTTGAATTTACCAAGAGAAGGGGTAAAGGGAGGTATTGGGTCATAGGTTTATGGAAGGACGTGGTAAAAAGGAAAAAAAACTTACACCTTTTTATATAGTTTAGTTTTTCAAGTCTATTACTTTTCATATTCAAGATGAGAATGGTAGTTAGAAAAATCCTAAATTGCTGAAACAAGTGAACTAGATTATATTTTAAATTAGTACAGTGTCCACATTAAGGAATGAATCTAAGTAACTTATTAAAATAGTGCTTAAGTATTTACCCTCAGCTTGAGTGGAGGTCAGGACCATAAAAATCCTGAACTCTTTCTTTTGTGTATTTTTTGGGTTTATGTGGACAAAATAGGAACATTTTTAGGTACATTGAGGATTGAGTTTTGAAGTTGTTGGAATGAGGGTTTCCTTAAGAAAGGAGAGAGAGACAAATAGGGAATAGGAGAAGGCAAAAATAAATCTTTTGGGGAATGGATTGGAGTTGAAAGCACCCGTTTAATCCATTATTTTTAAAGCCAGCATATATTCGTGTGTGTGTGTGTGTGTGTGTGTGTGTGTGTGTATGTATGTATGTGTATGCACACACATAAGTCAACATACATGCACACACATACCTATGTGTATGCATGCATATCTTCATGCATTTGTTTTCTATCTCTGTCCTGACAGAAGGACAAGGCACAAAGAGATTTCCTGACCCCCAAACCTTGGCTGTATTCTCACATCTCACAGGGGTCGTCCAGAGTCCTCGGAGGAATAACACATTCAGGTCTATATACCAGGTGATCTCAGATCTTTCTTAATGCCAGAAAATAAGAAAGAAAAAGGTACCAGTTGATATTTCCATTATTCAGATCTGGGATAATTTTTATCATTCAATACGTAAAATAATGTATTGTGAAACATTAAAAAGGGGAATCCATGGGACCGAAAAGATGGATCAGCTCACAGTGCCTTGGAACCTCAGCTCAGGGGATCTGGCAACCTCTTCTGACCTCTCCAGGTATCTACACACTTGGCATACCCTCGCCTGGACACACACATACACACAAATAAAAATTTCAAATGAACAAAATAGAAATCCACACTACCATAAACTGATTAATAAGCATAATAAGAAAATAAATGGGGTGAGGCTCTTGCTTACAGCAGAATTCAAGTTCAAGAGCTGGAAGCCATCACTTTGTAGCCAGTTAGCATGGCTAGTGGTGATTAGTGGTGTCAAGGATCAATACAAAATCAGGGGGAACACTGACCATGGACAGATATCCCTCAGTCTTAAAGCATTTCCCCACAGACTGTACTAGTTGCAAAGAATAAAACAGTGATATTGCACTGGTGAGATCCAGCACCAGTATGGAGCAGATGGTCACCATGTGACTGCAGTTAGGACACCTGGAGGGACATATCCTCATATCTGCTCAGAGTGGCACGACCTTGCATTAAGAGGGACCATCAGGCAGATCCTGATTTAGGAATGTTATACTTTACAAAAAGAAGCAGCATGGGGAGAGAGAGGGCCATGTTTTATGAATAAGTTAGTACTTATTCATAAAGTACTGTAAGTGATTAAAGCTGTAGAAGAAACCGTGTTCACATTAAAGACTATGAGGTAAGCACGAACTAGTAATGCAATGCTTGATCTCACGTTGGATGAGAGAAAATGCTGCAGGGGCTATTATTGGAACAGTTGAGAAATTTGATCACACAGACTGAGGACTACATAAAGGTATTATAATGACTTAGATTAGCTGCAGTTGGTGGCTGTGGTTTGTCTATAGAGGAAAGTACCTCTACTGAAATGCACAGTCCAGTGAAGAAGCAAAGGACTGTAAGGCACATGACCCGTGATTTATCCTGGAAAGAGTGGGGGTGGGTAAGAAAAGATGAGACAAATTAAAACAAGTCACCAATAATAGGTGAACCTGGGTATCATTGTGGTTTTGTGTTCTTAAACAGTTTTTGCAACTTTTGTATAAGTTTGAAATTATTTCCAAGCAAAATATTTAAAACATTAAGAAAAAATCTGTCCTTTGTTTTAGATCACTCTAATTTATAAAGACCTTGTTTCTTTGTCTGGAGTCAGGGTTTGGAATGAACATTTTTGCAATATTTCCCTGTGTTTTGGTGTTGTGACTCTGTAAGCCACCCACTGTCAGATGTGGCAGCAGTTAGGAGAAAGGAAGCCATTCTGTGGGCTCTAAAGCCTCAGTTTGGGGGAATGTTTTACTATTGTGATTAAGGTCACACCTGCTGGGTCAGCTGTCGTCCTCAGGATTGTAATTATCTCATGTTTTGAAGAAATTTTAGAATGATTATTTTACATTTAAAAACTCATGATTATTCTGATTATCTTGTTTTATAAATTTAGACCTTTCGTTGCCTTAATAGTTCTGCTCATTCACTGCCTGACATCACCCTCTGTGCTCTTCTGGGCACTGGAGATGTAGTACCAAACGAAACAACTTTGTGTTCTCATGGATTTTACTTTTTATGTGTGTGGAGGAAGGGGGAGCTCAGAAAAACAAGAGTAGAATTGTCTGGTAATGTTGGAGAAAAATCAGAGAAGGGAGTTAAGGAGTACTAGAGAAGACTTGGAAAGATGCCCAGGAGACACTGAGCAATGGCCTGAAGATGGGGAAGGGCTGCATAGAAATAATGTCTCAGAAAGATGCTTGTAGATAGAGCAGCAAGTTAAAGGCCTTGAGGCTCAATGTGCCTGGTCTGCAGAAGTATAAGGAGGGAAAACTGGGGTCCGAAGCAGTGAGGATGTCGTATTGGCTCCTTTATGACAACATTGGTTCTTACACTGTGAGGTAGGGATGTTCCTTCGTTACATTCCGGTCCCATCATCCCACTATTTTCACAAGAAAGGACTGGAATAGAGTTGGCGTAGAAATTGGTAGGTCAGTTTCTAAACTTTGGTGGAAACTCAAGAGAGAGATTACACAGACTTTGACCAGCATAGGTACTGTATACGTGAAGAGAAGTGGTTAGATTCTGAATATACTTTGGGAGCAATCAATAGTATTTGCTGATTGGGGTGTAGGGAGGGGGTAAGAGCTAGACCTTTGAAGGATGTGAAGAGGGGGGGATCAATCAAGGAGGTGGGAAGGGAGTTGCCAACGAATGGGATCAAACCAAGAGCATTGAATACCAGGAAAGAGAAGCGTGTCAGGGTGCAGTGAGTCATGCCAGGTGCTGTTCATAGCTCAAGAAAGGTGACTAGCCTTTAGAATTAAGTTTCAGTGGTGTGGTGCTGGGGAGACAGCTAATAGGAGTGTGCTCAGTTTGAACGGGATGATCCTTACAGGCAGAAGTATGTGTTTGTGATGTCTGACCATCACCTATGGGGATGTGTAGGGGAAAGGGTTGCAATTGTCTGCCAACAGTTATTATTTCATTGTGGGGAGAAAGTTGGTGACTTAGGAGACGGAAGTGGGACTTAACAGCATCTGTAGTGACAGAGGGTTAGACTGAGGTGACCCCGAAACTGGCACAGTGGGAGGTGGGTGCCATCAGCACTCCTAGAGACCTGATGATGGCTGCTGGGGTCCCGTCAGCAGGTAGAGGGCCACAGGTTTCATGTGTCTCTTTTGTTGTGTCCTTGGTGCTTTTCATGACATGATCTGGCAGGTATCCCAGAAGAGCCATAGGAGGCTATAGAATTGCTTAGTAAAAGTTTTCTTTAGAAAATGAGCATTTTATTATTGCTTAATGGATCACTTTGTCTAAAGTTAGAGACTCCTGAAAATCACTAAAGACTCAGAAACAGTATTTTTTTTTTATTGATTTACAAACTACAAAGAGTTTAATTGGTTCTAAGTCTCTTAGATTTTGCCCAGTAAAACTTCTATGTTAAGTAATGCACTGGGATAGAGGCAGAGCTAACAGTTTAGCTAAATCTGGAGTCCAGGTGCCTGCTTCTAGTTTATATAACTTAGTTTTGAAATTCAGATTTTTATGTATGAACATGTGTGCATTTAAAAATACTCAACCCATGGGTCTGGAGAGATGGCTTAGCGGTTAAAAGCACTGTCTGCTCTTCCATAGGACCCAGGTTCAATTCTCAGCACCCATATGGCAGCTCACAACTGTCTGAAACTCCAATTCCAGGGGATCTGACACCCCTGACACCTTCACACCAATTAAAAAAAAAAGGAAGAAAATTAAAAGTACTCAACCCTTTGACATTGTACCAGGCATATTTTAAATTAGAGGCAAGTGAAGCATGATATAAAAATATGTGAACTATAAGGGTCAAAGTGGAAATACTGTCTAAATTGTAGCCTGTTTAAAACTTGACCCCTTGAAATTGTGTTGTGTGCTACAGTTGAGATGCTCTGACATCATTCCCTAAGCGTTTCTTTTGACTGAATTTATATTGAAATGAAGGATTAGAAAGCTTGATCAACTGTTTAGTATTGTGTATCTGTAGTTCATTGTATCTGTAGAGTGATTGCATGCTGCCCAGAAGGATGGATTGAGAAAAACACTGGCATGTTAGCTTGCTGTTTCCAGTTGCCTGGCTTCCTGTGGCTTCTGCTTCCATTTTATCTGATATTCGCCTAGGCCTGGCCACGCAGAACTGGCAAAACCAGATAATCAGCCCCCAAAGCATGTGTAAGAGAAGAGAAAACAGCTCAGGAAGAAAATAAGTAAAAGATAGGGACAGGCCTTTCACTGGAGAAAGCACAAATTAACCAATAAATATGATGATACAGAATATTAATCTACCATCATTAATGAGCAAGAAGATGCAAATTAAGATTGCAGTTGAATACCCTATTATACCCTAAAAGTAAGGAACTTGACATTACTAATTTTTGGAGTGGATATGGCTAAATATGAACCGTTATTGCCCGTGAGAGCATAATTGCTAAGCACATTGTGGAGAATAAATTTAGTGTCATCGTGAAATGGAATGGACAAGTCCTGGCAATGTAATATTGAATGAAACCATCAAGTTCTATCAGATATGAGCTGTTTGATGCCGTTTTTATGGACTTTCAAAGAAACTAGTATTCCATCTTGTTGACAGTACATAAATCCTCGATCTACTTAATGTCATGATAACGGCAAAATGCACGTGCTTAGTTATAGAGGGCAGGGGTTGGCTGTGGAATATACGAGCAAACTTAAATTCAGTTCTTGAGTCGAGTGATAGGTACCTAGATGCTCTGTTTTTGTTTGTTTGTGTGAGGCCAGGGTCTCATGTAGCCCAGGCTCGCCTCCAATTTGCTATGTAGCAGAGGATGGTCTTGAATTCTCATTCTGGCCTCTTCTGGCCTCCACCTCCCAAGGTGCTGTTTCCTGCGGATGTGGTCCATTTGCTTTCAGTGCAGAATGATACTGTTATGTAAATGGACCCGATATTGTTACTATTTCTTGTTATAAACATATGATTTTTGTTTTGTTTTGTTTTGCTATTATAAACATATATGTTAGGGAAGTTCTGGTACTTGTCTCCTGTTCCACATGTCAAAATTTCTCTGAAATATATGCCTAAGAACTAAGGAGAATGTATATATTCAATTTTTCTTTTATAAGCTTAAAAGTCATGAGCCTGGTGATGTTCATTTGTTACTGTTCTGCTTTGGATTTAGCTGGAAATTTGCAAATAATTATTGTAGGCAACAAATAATATATTTAAAATATAATTAAGACCGGCTATAGTTCTGTTAGTAGAGCACTTGCCTAGCATTTCTGAATGTTGAAATGTAACATTGAATGAAGACATTAAGCCCTGTTTGATATCATTTTTACAGATTTGTTTATAGACAAGTCCTGTTTGATACCATTTTTATAGATTTGTTTATAGGATCTCCAATATTCTATAAGCGAGTTGTGGTGGCACAGTCCTGTAATCCTGGGTGGTAGATGCAGGAGGATCAGCAGCGTAGTGAGTTCAAGGCCAGCCTGTGCTCCATAAGCCTGTTAAGCCATATTCTGAATTTACTCAGAGTTTAGGACATGTTATCACTTCCTGCTTTTTCCTCATTGCCATTTGAAATTGTTAATAGTACTATTAAGTTACTGGTTTAAAGGCTCTTCCTCATTAAGCTTGTGTGTGTGTGTGTGTCTACCATCTGATACATCACACAACTAAGACTTGTTGAAGATGCGATAGGGATTTTTAAAAGTAACATTTACTTATTATTTATTTGTCTTTGTTCTCGGCAGGGTGGCGTACCTGTGTGTCATGGCATGCTTATGGGAGTCAGAGGGTAACTTGTAGGGATTGGCCCTCTTCTACCTTGTGGGTCCCAGGGATCAAATTCAGTTCATCAGGTTTAGGGACCCAGATGCCTTTACCCCATGAGCTGTCTTGTGGGCTCGTTACAAGATCTTCTTTTAAAGAAACAGCTTCCAATTTCTGAAGAGCATTTTTCCTTCAACTTCACCTTCTAATTAAAGCCAAGCTTGGTTGGCTAGAAGAGACCTTGTCTCAACAAATAGATAAACAAACATGATAAAACAATAGCAACAACAAAAAAGAACCGTCCAACAAGTAGATACTCATCACAGCTAGATTATCATTGGATATGTCTTTGAATGATGATTTTGTTTGAATCAGTATATTATGATTAAAAGAGATTAACAAAGTTTTATGACCCAAAACAGTAGCGAGCAGGAAAGCAGAACGCTGCTGACGATCGAAGCTTCTGTAGGCACAGAACACTGGCCAAGTGTAAGTATGGAGTTAGAAGACCTGTGCAGGGTTCAGATGGGACAGTTGGCTAAGACCTTGGAGAGTCTTAAAGCAGAGTCCATGATGTGCAGAGCTAGGCTCCATATATATAGACTGTGATAAGAGAAGCATTCAAGTCATCTGTATGTGGCGTGGCAAGTACCCTGAGGCCAGAGCGGATCTCAAATTCGCGCAGATCTCTGCAGCTCTCTACTCCGGTCACCTTGTGACGCTTGGCAGCGCACCTAGGGAAGCACTGCTTTTCCTCCCTGACGCGGAGACCAAAAGGGCAGAGCTGCCTCACGGCCCAGCCCTGCCGTGCGCCGTGGTGTTGTCGTTCTCTGTATGTGACATCTTTGGGTCTCAGTTTCTTCACCAGCTAAGAGGCCAAACCCGACAATCTGTAGCAAATGCTTTGAGTGCCCTAGTTTTTATGGGTTTTAAGAAAAACTATCAACTCTTGTTTTTTTTAAAGCTTCTTATAACATTTAACTTACTCATTTGTGTGTGCGCATGTGTGTGTGGGCGCGCACCTGCACCATGACAACGTGTGGAGGTCAGAGGATAACAAGCAGGAGTCAGTTCTCTGCTTCCACCATGCATGTGGGTTCCAAGGATGAAATTCAGGTTGTGGTTGTCAGCCTCGGTGGTAAGCAGCCTTACCCACTGAACCGTCTTGCTGGCCCCTTTCATGGATTGTTTTAGAAGTGAAGTTTATCTGCCTTAAGTGATGCGTTGTCGGTGTTGGAGGTTAAAGGAAGGCGACAGGTGGTAAGACAGAAGTGGCAGAAGATGCCAAGTCAGCTGGTGCTCTGAATACAAGCTGAGCCTCTTGTTTCCTTTCCGACAGGTGTAATACTTCTCGACATCTGCTTCAGGAAGGAAGTGCCTGTCTTTCCCGGCTCTGCAGGTTCATACCAGCCCAGCACACAGAATCAGGTCAGTTTTAGGACTTCATTCAGCACTTGATAAAGGAGGCAGAGGTGGAATCTTTGGGGCACATTGAGTCTCCTGAGGTGGGATTCAGAAGACCCAGGTTTCAATCCTGCTTCATCCCTGATAGCTGGGCAGACTAGGGAAAGACATTTTCATTTGTGGCATTTAATATTCTCACTCAAACTGGGTGTATTGGCATATACTATCCTCAGCTATTATCCTCTGCTTTAAATTATCAGTATTTTTATTGTGGGTACTGGTAAATGACAAAATCATGTGTTAGAAACATTTCATCTCTTTCCTGGAAAATATCATTGAGTTTGATGAACTAACACATCATACAATGAAGGTACACAGACTGTGAGTGTGCTTACCATGTGGAGCTCCATGGCGGAGCAACACAGCACAGAGCAGAGCATCAGTCACTCACCCGCCTGATCTCCTGCTGACTGGGAACTGTGGCTCTTTGCCTCTGTCCAGCATCAGAGGCTATCATACCGTCACTGGCCCTGGAAAGGATCAAAATCCAAAATCAAAAGCAAAGTTCTCAGAGGCTGTATACTGTTCACATCACCGACACAGCAGCAGCAATGAGCTGGGATCATCTGTAGTTACTTTAAATCACAGACCTCTCTAACCAGTTGTGTTGTCCCATGTGAGTGCAGTTCAAGTGGGAAATGACGTTGTAAGATGCTTGCGCATCCTATGACTCCGCAACTGCCTTAATTGTGGTGTTTCATTTTAACGGTGGGATTTTAATTGCTTAGTTTTTCATGGGCTATCAGTCCTTCAGTGATGTTCTTCCCTTTAGAGATGGTGCCTTTTGGGCCAGATTAGTTCCCTGATGCTTGAAAATCCCTCAACTGAAATTAGCTTACCCAAAAAGGGAAAGGTATCTGGCTTTTGGGAGTGTTCCAAAAGACACAGATCCAAGGGCGGAAACACAGCCAGGTTGCACAATGGCAACCCAGGAACCTCAGCACAGAGGTTCACTGCCAGCTCTCAGCAAAGCGCCTGCCCTCTGCTCACACACGTTTCCTGCCTTTTGCACACATTTGGGTTTCTCTGCCCTCTACACACACGCATGTTTCCCTGTCCTCTGCACACACGTGTGTTTCCCTGTCCTCTTCCTGTGCGCGCGCGCGCGCACACACACACACACACACACACACACACACACACTCCCTGTCTCTGGCTGCTGGCTGTCTTCAACCTATCCTTTGTGATGAAACCATGCTTAGCAGCTCCTCCCAAGCTGGGTCCTTTAGTCCAGACTCCCCTGGCAGACTCTTCTACACACGCACCTACATCCCCAGAGCACACCATTCCTCTCTCAGTCCTAGACAGGCTTAGGAGAGGGACATTTAAAATCTCACATTGACCTTTTTGTTCACAGCCTGCTCTTTAAACGCATCTGACTTCTTCTTACTGAAATGCAGTGTCCCTCCCGCAGACAAAATTCTCAGATAGCTCAGTGGTCCAGCACATTCAGATTCAATTCAATTCTCAGTACCAAATGAGGAAACTAAAACGTTCAGGGAAGGATCTCGAGAAAACCCCAGTGAATACACATGGTAGATGCAAATCTGGAAGGACCAAGTGTAAAAAATTCTTATTGTCAGAAAAAATTGTAATATAAAATAGCATTGCTAATGTTTTAGGATTTTAAATTATAATTTATTTTCCCTTAATTTTAAGAAATGGGGATTAAAATTTAGGACTCAGGAAGACTAGATGTGTCTAGCTCCATGGGGGAGCACTTGCTTGTTCAGTCTACACCACTACAGATAAACTAATGTCACTAAGTAGGTAAATAATTTAGGAGTCAGGAATGTTACTGATTTTCATCCTAACTTTATCTATTGCTGTGAAACTTTGTGTAATTTTCCTTTTTTCACAGACTTCTAGCTTATTGAATAATACCTGAGATTTTCATGCCTGTCTCATTGAACTGATGTTTAAATCCTTAGTATCCTTGGTGCTTATTTGGAGAGCAAAGTATTCATTGATCTCCATCAACAGGACAATTAGAAATGACACCTGTGAAATATTCCACGTGCTTAAGAGTGAAAACCCACCAGGCCCCAAACTTACTGCCCCTGTGTGGTTCCTCTCAACTGTCCATGTGGGGTGATTTCCCAGTTCTCATTTTCTTTTCTGTAAAATGGCTTTGTTACTGGCTCTTAACAGAAATATCAAATGTGATGACCACTCAGAGACGCAGCCTGGCTGGCCCATGAGAGGATTTGGCTTTGCTTAGCTTTGCTTTGCCCAACACAGGGGAAGGAGCAGAACAGGAATGTGCTTCTCATGGCCTTGTCGAGGATGCATTCTTCCCTGTGTACTCTTTTTACCAAGCTCCCTGCTAAATAACACACTTGCATGTATTAATATGGTTGTGAGATGTCTGTGGCTGCTTAGGGGCCACAGGGGCCGAGAAAGCTAATCTTTCAGAAAAAAAGGATCTGTGGGTTAGTAAAGAGAAGGGAGGAATTTGGGAGGAAGTCTCCCACACCCAAACACTTTGACCCAATTTGGTCAGGCATCAGACATGTGCCCAAGCACATTGTTTTGTTTTTTCTTTATATAATAAAAAGGAAGACTGCTTTTTCTCTGGGAGTGCATGGCACACTTGTAATCTGGGCACCCGGAGGCCACAGCGAGGACAGAGAGTGAGACCAGCGTGGACTGCATGGGGGCCCTGCCAGAAAAGAAAGAGCAAGCACCATGAGTGTGACTTCAAAGTTCTTGGCAATATAAATGATATACAAGAAAGGCAGGAAGCCTAGACTCAGACTTCGGAAGTCCAGGTTCAGGATCCTGTGACTGTGGATGGTATCATAGTAAAATAAGAGAGATGAGCAATCTGATTTCAGGACATACAGAGAAAGGCACAGAGTTCTTTCTTCTTCTTCTTTTTTTTTTTTAATGTTTTTTACTCAGATTTTTGATTTTTCATATAAAAATTAAGATATCTCATTGCTTAGTTGAAGAGATGCTCCTAAGAACCTCATAGATATGAATATTTATCTCTGCCCCAGTTTTGATTTAAAAATTAGAGTTTTAAAGACTAGAGTTAAGATTTGGCTTAGTTAATAAGTAAATCTTATCTTCTCCAAAAATCAGTAGATAAGCCTCATGTTTTGCTGTGTTTGAGGATAGAATATTCAGGAATGAGGGTTGTGGTGTGGTTGTGTGTGTGTGTGTTTAGATATCTTTGAAGGAAAACCGCTAAAAGTTTTTCAGAAAACAGATGATCCCACTTGAACAATGGGGTCTCCCCAGCCTTGTGCCAGGCTAGGAGAGGACTCAGGTGAAGCATTTCCACAGGGGCCTGTTGACCTGAGCATCGAGTCTTAGCCAGACAACAGTGCAAGTGTCTGTGACCACAGTGCAGCTGGCAGCCTTGGGGGTGCAGTCAGGAGAATCCTGGGAGCTTATGGCCACTGAGTCTGGGGTACACAGTAGCAATACAAAGAGATTGTCTCAGTCAAAATAGAAGGCAAGGTTCTATACCCAGGGCTGCTCTCTGGCCTCCATCCATATGCATGTGCGCGTTCTCTCTCTCTCTCTCTCTCTCTCTCTCTCTCTCTCTCTCACACACACACACACACACACACACACACACACACACAAAAGAAGAAATGCATCATGCCTGGCTGTGGAGGTCTTCCCACACATGTAGATTGTCTAGAAATCAGTGATTACATTTTTATGTATGCTTACCTTTATCTCTTGTTTCTTAGATCATGCTTTGCAGTGTTTTTCATTTCTTGCACCTGCTGAAGAAATTCAAAGGATTTAGTTTGATAATGTCACACTTATATTTGAAATCTACCCACTTTGTCTGAATAATAGTTAATGGTAATAAGAACAGTATTATTAGCAGGTAGCATTCACTATGAGTTTCTGTTCTTTTCCAGTATTCCTCCATTTGTTCTTCCTAGCACATGATTCCATTGTTATTGTAATTTCCTGCTTGGGAGACACAGGCCGGAATTGGTGGCTCTGGGACTCACTCTGTAACTACTTAGGTATTACAGGAAAATATTTACTTCTTTCTTTTTTGACCCTAAAAGGGCATGAAACATTTTGACTATGTGTGTTATGGATTTAGTATTGAAGATAATAACCAATGGATGGTCATTGTATTAAGCATGAGTTTCAAGCACCTTCTTTTGGTGAGAAAACACAAAATCTTCAGTAGGAAGATGTTTGGAGCATTGCCTGCTCTGACCATGGTTGGTTTAAATCCTATTTGGGGAGAGGACGTACTGACTCGTAACTGAATCTCAGGCCTTGATAGACCTAACCATGGTTTTGGTATTTAGTGTGTTAATTACTTTGGAACTCTGTATCTGTGTAGGTAGATAGATGCCCATATTTATCTTTCTCTGTAGTCAGTGTGTGTATGAGACAGGATCTTACTGTATAGTCCTTGCAGGTTTCAAACTTGTAATTCTCCCGAGTTCTGGGATTACAAGCATACCCCTCCACACCTGGCTTTGAAGAGTTACTTTGAAATCAAGTATCCTGGTGCCAAATACTATAGAACTCACATACAGATAGTGTGGCCAGGCTACCAAACACAGTGCCTGTGCCTTTGTTTCTTTTCTAGAGTTGTCTGTCCTTTCGATTTTTCCTTCTTTCTAAAGATTTCTCAGCTCTCTTAGCATGTTCAGTGGTCCACCTGTGTGCGAAGGCCAATTAGATAATTATCTTGGTGGTAGGAGAGAGGGGCATGGGCCCTTTCTGATGGGTGTCCAGTTGCCATTCTCAGAGGTATCCATCTGATAGGAGAGAGGAGCATGCCCTGTTCTGAAGGACGTTTAGTAGCCAACCTCAGCAGATCCAGTTCTGTGTTTGTGCAAGAGTTTCCTCCAGGCCAGTTCTCTGTGATATTGTGGCGGGAAGAAAGTGAGTATGTTTTCTGTGGTAACTGAAGAGGAAAGTGAGAAATTTGTCTTAAAAATTTTTTTTGAGAAGTTTGAATCTGTTTCAAGGTTTTAATCTGAGGTAGCTCTTTGTGTTTTGTTTGTTTTGCATTTGTGGGTGTTAGGTTTTGTGCTAAACTTTATTTCTATAGCTTTTCTTTATAAGTCTAAATGAGAATATGTTCTAAATTTCCTAGTGGACGCAGGAAGCTACCTGAATGAATGCTTTAGTCATAACTTACAACTCTGGGGCTCAAATAGATCAAACCTGCTTTGTCTGAAGTATACAGCAAAAACTGCATGGTATCCAGGTGGTGGTGGTGCACACCTTTAATCCCAGCACTCGGGAGGCAGAGGCAGACAGATCTCTATGAGTTCCAGGCCAGCCTGGTCTACAGAGTGAGTAGCAGAGCCGGAGTTACAGCAGAGAAACCCTGTCTTGAAAAAAAAAAAAAAAAAATCCCAAAAAAACTATGTGCTAATCTTTGCCATCTTCTGTTTTTTTTGTTTTTTTTTTAACACTTTGTCTTCAGATTGGACATACCACTCCTTTTCTTTTCTTTTTTTTTTTTGTTTATATTATTATTATTTTTTTGTTAAGGTGGTTTTTTGTTTTTTTTTAATTGTTAAAGCTTTATTTTATTCAGATGGAATCTCACTCTGTTGTCTTGGCTGTCCTGGAACTCACTATGTAGGTCAAGCTGGCCTTGAACTCACAGAGATCCCTGCCTCTTCCTCAAGAGCGGTAGGATTAAAGTTACTTCTTTTAAGCGTTTACTTATTTGGTGTGCAGATGTGTGTCTGTGCGGTTACACAACAGCGCAAACACAGAAGTCACAGGATAGCGTTCCACCACCATGTGGGTTCTGAAGATTGAACCTAGGTCATCAGGTTCGTGGCAAGTGCCTTCACCCTCTGAGCTGTCGTCCGTACCCTGTGTGTGCTCCCCTCCTGTTTCCTGCGAGCTTCGCCTGAGTCTTGGATCTCAGAATGTTTGTACTTTTTAAGAATTAGAAAACTACTCACAACAGAATTAATAGACGGCATATAAGGCATTATAAATAATTTACAAGTTTTATAGAAACATAGTTACTCCTCTAGTTTTTGGTTTACCTTGGTGAGACACTCCAGTGAACACTGGAAAGCTGCATGCCTTGAGGAGAGGTATGTGCAGTCCAACCACCTTCATCTGTGTGACAGTGACGAGGCTCTGGTTCTCTACTCCGTGTTGGTGGCGTCTGTCCGTTTGTTTATGCAAGGAAAACAGAGCAGTCATAATCTTGTATGTTCTCACTTTTAACCTGACTAGAATGGTGATCCATTCTAAGAGTAAGCAGTGAGCACTTTACAAGAGGTTTATTTGTGCTCTGCCATGTGTACTAGAAATATAATCCAGGTTAGCTCAATAACAGAGCCTGTACATAGCTTAGCACACCTGAGCTTTGTTTTCAGGGCTACAGAAGTCCTCCTGACAACAAAACAGCTGAAACCAAACAGAATGTCTCCTTATGTAACTCAATCTCTCAATTTTTTTTTTTTTTTTTACTTCTTAGGACAATGTCACTATGTAGACCAAATCTGCATCAACTTACAATGCTCCTTTCTCAGCCTCCTGAGTCCCAGGATTGTAGGCATGCCATACAAACATGGCCAGCTTTCTTCTTTCATTTTAACACTGGCCTTTAGAAGATAGTTCAAACTAACATCTTGTAGAAATCCACATTATTTGTTTCTTCCTGGAGTCTGCCTAATGACATGGGAAAATATTCCTGTTAGGAGCAGGAATCCCCATGAGATATTAAAAACTTTTCCCCCCCGGAATTGGATAGTGACAAAGTAGTTACTGAGTTACTGAGGTTAACATTTGAGAACAAGTTGGGTTTCTTCCAGGTTAATGAAGCAGAGGGGGTGTGTGTAGTGAGCCCAAGTCAACATGGTTTTTATTGGGAAGGCAAAAGTGGTTGTATGCATTAGACATTTTGTCCGTTTGTCAAAAGGTTTTCTATACAAGTAAAATTACTATTTTGCACTGCTTGCAAATTTTCAAGGACATTTGGAGCCACTCTCTCTCATGGTGGCTGTATCTATGCTTTGCTGTGACTGCACAGTAGTGGGAAGAGATCAGAACCAGGTTCTGGTGCTAGGTAAGCAACTCTGCGTGGAACTCAGCCTCTTGCCACTTCCTTCTTTGTGATGAGGAAGCAGCTAGTGCGGGGGAAAGAGCAGAGGCTCTGCAGCCAGCAGACTGCCCTGAAGTCTGGTTCTTCTGGGTGCTGGCACAGCGACCTGCAGCTGCTTAACTTCATTCAACTTAGCAATTAGTAAGGTTCTTCCTGATTCATAAAACTAACAGATATTCTTTATGGCTGGGCCTAAGCATCAAAAATTAATAAGAACAGGATTGATGCTCTCTATATCACTTGGTTATTATTGGATTAAAGAGGTAATTTGTGAAAGGTGCTGAATGTGAACCTGCAATACGGCAGCTACTTGGATCAAGTTAAACGATCAAACCAACAAGAATCCCTTTGCCGAGAATAAAGTCCTACAATAGAGCACTGGTGGATACCTGGGAAATGACGTGTGGGTACGAGCCGTGTCCTCACTTCCATCCATGTTATAGAAATCTCTGAGTGATGGCTTCCTGAGAAAAAGTAACATTTCATTTCAGAAATGCATTTGAAGAAAGAGCGAATAGTTAGTGCCCGACACGGCGCATGTGCTTGTGTGTGTGGAGTGATTCCTTTGATCTCTCGGGGTAGAGTGCTAGGGTTGTCAGCCCGGGCGGCTCTATTTATGCTCCCAATGCATTCCTTTTGATGTTGCTTAGAGGAGATTTGTATTATTTTTAAACATTTTTGTAAAAACAAGCTTGTCACAGTGCTTGCAGTTTGAAAGAACAGAAAATAATGCCTAGCTCATAGGATTAAGGACTATTCTTTATCCAATTAGAATTTTAATTTTTGATGCTCAGACCCAGCTATGAAGAATATCCTTTAGTTTTGTGAATTGGGAAGAACTTTTGTAAATATATAATTGTCTTTTCCCTTGTAGGGAGACAGAATTCCAGCCTCATCCTCCTCTGGCAGTGGCTGGGTCAGATGATTAGATTGAAAACAGCCGGGTTAACACAGTTGGTTTCCATTGTTGTGGACATAGGGAAGGGGAGCGACTTAAAGGAGCAAATGACTTTGCCATTGAGGATTCCATCCGGGAACAGCAGCTCTGCTGTTCTGGGCTGTGTTGAGGGGACACATGATCAGCGTGTCTCGCTTTATGGCAACCAGCAAGCAGAGATAGATGGGAAGGCAGGAATGGGCCAGCGGTCTTCAAAGGCAAGCCCATGGTGGCCTACTTCTCACAGCGAGCTTCACCTCCTAATATTTTTACCTCCTTCTCAAGTAGTCTCACCAGCTGGAGATTTGGCCTGTCAACATATGTGCCTACAGGGGACATTTGATATTAAAGCCATAACTTGTTACATGGTGTAAGAAATAAGGAAATATTTCAGAAGGAAATAAAGGGTCAAAGAAGCAGCAGGAATAGGACATTTACATAATGAATTTTACAGCATATTAAGTTGAGAATCTGATGAGGCAAAATGGTTTGCTTCTGTGGGGTAATTAGCTGGGGAGAGCATGGCCAGGACAAGGGCTGGGTAGCAACGCTTGTCTGGACAAGTTTTCAGACTTCAGGTTCTCATTCTTCATGATAATGCCTGGTCCCTTTTAGTACAAAGGGAACACTGTCTACACGTGCATTTTATTCTCTGTGTTTAGCCAGACATGGTAGCTGACACCTAGAATCAAGAAATTGAGGCAGGAGGATTGCTTTAAGTTCAAGTCCAGCCTTGACTGCTGTGGTGGTTCAAATAAGAATGGCTCCCATAGGCTCATATATTTGAATGCTTAGTCATCAGGGAGTGGCACTGTTTGAGAAGAGTTGGAGATGTGGCCTCGCTGGAGGAAGTGTATCTGTAGAAGTGGGCTTTGAAACCTCAAAGCCAGGCCCAGTGTTTCCTGCCTCTCTCCCTGTGGATCAGGGAGGCTCTCAGCCATTGCTCCAATGACATGTGATCCACAGTCCACCTGCTGCTGCCATGATAACAATGGACTGAACCTTGCAGCTAAGCAAAGCCCCAGTTAAAACCTTTCTTCTCTGAGGTGCCTTGGTCAATGTGTCTCTTCACAGCAATAGAACAGTGACTTTTGCTTAGTGAGTTCTAGGCCAGCCTGGGCTACAGAGAGGACCCTATTGCAGCCCATCAATTAGTCAATAGAAAGAAAGATAAACAACATGAGAAAGTAATGTACTTACTCTTTTTCAAGTACCTTTAAACTTAGTCACCATGTCAGAATGGTTTTCAGTGATTTATTTTTAGCTTTCTCACCCCAAAAGCCCACTACAGTTTCTTTCTCGCCCAAGAGGAGAGGCCTAAAGAGGTAATTATCCCACCAGCTCCCAGCTAAGAGAATGTGAGGTCAGACACATCCACTGCAGCCTGGCTTTGTTCTTTAAGCAGTATGTATGAAACCAAATTAAACCACTTGGCTGCAAACGAAATTGTTGTTGTTTGTTGTTTTAAATCAGACACGTGTTTACTTGCTCAGACCTCTAGAAATCCAAGCCAGAGCTGAACTGGAACAGAACGAATCTTTGACTCTCTCTCGTCACTTACCGTTTCTTTAAAGTTAAAGGTTGAAAGACAAATGTCGTCTTACGAAAATTCTCAGCAAGGGCAGGAATTACAACTCCGTGGAGAGAGGTCACGCAGCAGGTTATGGGATCTTCATGCTGTTGTCCAGCTTTCTCCTGTGTACACTGGAGAAGATCCACCCTTGTCTCGAGGAGCTGAGGCTCCTTGTGGATCTTGACCTCAGTTCTGTTTCAGATTCTTAGAGTGGAACATCAAGGAAATGTTCATGCTTATAAAATATTCCAAAAGTTCCCCATGGAAGTCACTAGAACCTGTTACTGTTGTCCACAGTCAGTGGTTCTTGAAGCCAGATACAGGTGTATCGTCTAGCTTTGGTGTGTAACAAGCATAGGTCTATGTGTATGTAGCTTTATCCAGATGTAGTTGTGTACTGATCTCAGCTCTGTGGTCCTGTCCCAGCCATCTCAGTTCTCAGGGGTCATGCTGATAGGACTGTCTTTGTCACTTCTGAGGTGTCGGAGACTGACAAAGAAGTGGCTTTCCAGAGATCACCGTGACAGTGCATGTCTCTAATCCCAGCGCTCCTGTAAGGCTGACACAGGGGAGAGTTGAGGCTAGCCTGTGCTGCATAATGAACTCTAAGGCAGTCTCCAGTAACACAAGGTAAACAGCAGTTGTCTCTGATTGTGTCCAGTTGGCTTGTCTGAAGGAGTAGCTGAGAGGAAGGCTACGTAATTCTCAGGATACTGCCTTGTTAGGTAGACAGGATCTGCTGTGCGGCGGAGTCTGATGGAACAGACTGCCTTCATGTCCTCCATCTTTGCTTTCTCTTTGTCCTTCCCTACAAGGCATTTCTACAGCTCTCCATTTTCCTTCCTTTCTGTTCTCCATGTTCCTTTCCCTTCTTTTCCTCCCCATTTCCCAGAGCTCTATCCCCTGTTTGTGAAGGAAGCACTGACTGGATTGCTTCACAGTAGTTGCCTTAAGAATGGTTCCCAGAGAGTCAGCAAGATGACTCAACAGGTAATGCACCTATCACCAAGCCTGGCAACCTGAGTTCAATCCCTGGGACCCACGTGGTGGAAGAAGAGGACCAACCCCTTGCCCTCGACCTGCATGTGCACAAACTCATACATGAGCACGCACACACACAGAAATGTAAAAGAAAGCGAAGAAGATGGCCTCTGTAGTTATTTCATGACTCAGCTTGTGCTACTTACTAGCAGTACTTTTGGGAAATGACAAAAATCCCTGTAATAACTTTTGCATATTTCTCAAGCTCCCAAAGGAGGAAGGAAGACCCAAAAATATATCTGTAATGTATTTTGTCAGTGTCGTGACTTTTAAATTCATGTAGTAAGTTCTTTCCTGCCTAATTCTCCACCCGTTAACAATCGAGAGAGTATCATGATCTGACCATGTGTGCGGGATAGCTGAGGACCATGGCCAGTAGGTGATGGTTGTCCATCAGATGACTTGCTCAGATCCTGGGCTACTTAACT
Source organism: Cricetomys ansorgei (assembly GCA_026225945.1). Lineage (NCBI taxonomy): Eukaryota > Metazoa > Chordata > Mammalia > Rodentia > Nesomyidae > Cricetomys > Cricetomys ansorgei. The sequence continues at coordinate 2,371,872 of JAMJFZ010002461.1, forward strand.
ATGGAGAAAAGGGACAGTGGGTAGCGTTCCCTGAGGGTACAGTTGCGCGTGTGGGCACTTGAAGGAATGCTGTGTGCACTTCAGGTCAAGTGTCAGCTTTTTAGCTTTTCTAGCTGCCGGGCCCCTGGAATTGTAGGAATTAAAGATGGAACAGATCTCAGTTTCTGAGGTTGTCCTTCGAAATAATTTCAATCTTGCTGTAGAAAAGTTGCAAAAAAAAAGTGCTGTAGAGATCACTATGTATCTTTTACCTAGATTTGCCCATTGCTGCCCTTTTCTTGTAAGGGATTTATTCATTTATATATGACTGCTTCTGTGTGTATGGATAAACACACGCACACACACACGCACACACACAGACATTTAAGAGATCTGTCAAGGTAGGAAAGCCCCTTTGTCATAAGCCCCTCAGTGTAGAATTTGAGAATGTTGGTAATCTCTCATATCTATAGGCTGATACTTCTGTGCGTGTAACCCTGTCGGGTTACTTTAGTCTACCATTCTCCTTCCATTTTCCAGCAGATCCAATGCTTTCTGCAGCACTTGGCTGTCCTTCAGTGCACAAGCTTGTCTTTGATCCTATGTTGATCTAGATGTTGTGTTAAGATGCTTTAGCTTAGCTATGATCAAAACGCTGAGAAGGAACTTAAGGAGAAAGGATGTGATGGCTAATGGTTTCAGAGGGTTCATGCCATGGTTGGTCCCATCCTCTTGGGAAGAACATCCTGGAGGCAGAAGTTCAGCTTCACAAGAAGCAGAAGAGTTAAGGGAGACTGGCTGTCAAAGGTACACTGTTGTAGAAGTTTATCTTTAGTTATGCTTAAAATTGGTTTTGTGCACTGTTGAGTGAGGGTCTGCCTAGGTCTTGGTGTTTTGTATTGTTTGCAGGTGTTGGATTTCTGTGGGGGATTTCTAATGATCAGTAGAACACCTAAGGAGTTCTGAATCAATAAAACACCCGAGCCGATATGCTTAGGGTTCCACTATGGAGTCTGGTGCTCCAGGATGGTGGTTCTAAGGTTTGGCAGAGTTTGCACCTCTGATATATGCCTCTTTTTCTTCCTTGCTGAGCCACCACAGCAATGTTCAACAACAGTACAACTTGGTGGCCTCCTTCTTCCAGCTAGGTACCAACTCTATAAAGTTTCCACCAGCTAGGGACCAAGTATTCAACACAGGAGCCCTTTGGGGACATTTCACACACAAATACTAAGTCCTGAGTGCCCCGACCCTGGAATAGTTGTTCACACTGTCTCTTGTAACGTGAGTGTCTTAGGAGTATGCACTCTCCTACCTTTCCCTTTGTTTCATTGTGGCTTTATTTTCTACTTGCTGTGATTTCAAGGTAAGCATCCTCGGAGAAAATCTTATGTAAGGATTATGTCTTTATGGAATGTCTTCCCCATTATTTGAGATACAGATTTTGACCACCTGTTTCATTGTCTGATTTCTTCACTCTCTGGCCACTGGGACTCCCTTGTAACTAATGCACAGTCTGTGGGGAAGGAGGTACTTTGAGATAATTAAAATGCAATTCCTCACAGCATTTCCTCTCTGTATGTAACCTTTGTTGGTGATACTTCTCTATCTATTATTGGTATGAATTCACAGCTTTCTTCCCTCTCCCATGATTAATGATTCATTACTCTCTCTGCATTTTGATATTGCCCCAGTGATTGTGGCTCGACACTAAGAGCTCAAGGCTAGAAATCGAGGTACAGACACTTGGCTTGTATGTCAGTGCTGGATGCTTTGCTTCTAGGCTCCATCAGGGAACAAAGCTAGTGAGTATATGTACCTTTATACATAAAAATGTATAATGTATGTATGTATGTATCATTTGTGTGTATATGCTCCTGTTTCATAGATAAATGTATGAACAGTTATGTTTTGTTGTTGTTTGCTCTTTTGAAACAGGGTGTTCTGTAGCCTCAAACTCACTATGTAGTCAAAGGTTGACCTGAAACTCCTGAATACTAGGATTACAGGAGGATCAGGCCCAGCTGTGTTTGGAATATGGATTCACATTGATACCTTCACTTGGCCCTTTCTATAGTAAGAACATAATTTCCACCAATAGCAACGTTTTTACTTATTTGTGCAAACTGTATAACCAGGATGGTGTCTTTTCTCATAGTATTCCATTTCATCAATATTTTTATATTTTAATTATTCAGTCTATTGTATATTAGTAGAGCCTGTTTGTTTTCTTATTTGGCTTTTGATATTGCTTATATCAATATTGATATTGGCTTTTGATTTTGCCACTGAGAGATTCAAAACTTTGTGTAATCCTACTTGTTAATGAATCTATTATTGTTTTAACAGTTTACATAATAAAAATTAGAAAACATAAAGAATTTAAATGAACTAAGTGTAAAACAGGAGAGAAATGAAGCAATTATCTATAGGAATAATTCTCGATGCTGTCAGATTGCTCTAGTCTTACAGGTTAAAGCCAGACCCCAAACAAATGTTATTTTAGTTACAGAATAAGCTTATTTGACTTTAAACTTCTCCACAGACATTTTCAAATACCATCTGTCCCGTAGCTTCAGTAAGCATCACTCCCTTGAAAGCTACCCGCCCGCCTATGTTTGGACCCCAACTCCCAGTTACTGTGGAAAGGGGAGTTTGGGCTCACCTAGTAGGCCTTAATCAGCCGGTCTCCCAAAGTCTCAGCCTTTTCAGTGTTCTCAGAACAGCCCTCACTTCCTCCCAACACCTCCTTCTTAGATGTTTGTGGCGACTTTATCATCTGACAAGTCTCAAGTTTATAGAAAGAGATGAGAGATACAAGTCAAGTGCTCATTGGATTAATGCGTTAAAATTGCATGACTTTGTCCGGGTGGGACTGGTACATGCTTTTAATCCCAGCTCTTGGGAGGTAGAGGCCAGATGATCTTTGTGAGTTCAAGGTAAACCTGGTCTACATAGAGACTTCTGGGACAGCTAAGACTACATACAGAGACCCTGTGTCAAAAAAGCCTCAGATAAAATGTATGTCTAATTTCAAGTCGAGGTAAATGGAGTTACCTGGGTTGTAGGGAGGGAATGAAGTCTTGAGTGAATGCATGCTGTTGATATGGGCGCAGCCATGCCAAGGACTCAGATGCCTCAGCACCGTGGGAGTAGCAGAGTCTTCCCCTGGTGAAGCTCAGGGGGATGGCAAAGCCTTCCTTGTATATTCAGAAAATGTCCTCCATAGCTTTCTCCCCCAAGATGTTAACAGCTGGAAGAGAGACTGTATCTACCCAGATCTGCTAATCCCACCTCTCTGTTCTGCTGCATGCAATAACCTGTCTCCTTGTTCTGCTGTATATAGTAACATAACCCTGCCTTTCGTTCATCTGTATGTAATAGCTCCACCTCCGTGTTCATCTGTGTGTAGTAACCCTGTCTCTGTGTTCATCTGTAATAACCCTGTCTCTGTGTTCATCTGTAATAACCCTGCCTCCGTGCTCATCTGTGTGTAATAACCCCGCCTCCTTGTTTACTGTATGCAATAAGCCCACCTCCAGTTCAACTGTATGTAATGAATGGTGAGCTTCCAGGGTGCTTGCTGTGATTCTTCACCAGAGTCCAGCCCACCAGATGCTTTCTGTGTGTGTCCATCTGTGTGTCTGTTCTTTATTCCCTCAGCACCCTAGTCCCTGGAGTCATGCAAGGACATGGCACAGATCAATAAAAGGATCGATATTGTTAAAGTAGAATCACCAATATTACTTATCAGTTAGTCTAAAAAGACAGTTTATGGATGTCTGACAGCCAGAATCCAAATGCAGCGAGGTAGAATTCTCAAGCATTCTAATTTGCTCAAAGGCATTTCCTTTGCCTGCCATTCTTTTAAACTGCAGTCACATCATCTGCTAGCTTTCGTAGGAGTTATTTTACTGTATATTAATTTTAGTTTATCGAGAGTCTGATTAATTTGTAAGAATGACTAGAGATCAGGAGAGCCCTGGGGTTTCTTTTTTTTGTTAGTGATTGTGTTACTTGACAATCTCAAATGTGTGTACAATGTATTCTGATTTCTCTTTCCCTCACACCCTCTCTTATCTCCCTCCCATCCCAGTCACGCCCCGCTTACCCTCACCAGTCCCCTCCCAGGCTCCTGACTAATGGTTTTATTTAGCGACTGATAGAGGGCCATCTGTGTTCCCATTGGATTGAAGCTATCTACTGAAGCCTGGTGGTGTCATCCGTGGGTACACAACTGAAGGCAGTGCCCCACCCTCACACTTTATAAGTACTAATGGTCCAGTGTGAGTGGTTAGGGACCCCTGAGGCCCCCTCCGCCCAGGCCGCACTGTCGAAGTGCCCACTCTGGACAGATCCAGTGCAGACATCCACAACCACTCTATTTTTATTGCAGTGGCCGTGTTGTGCCTAGGAAATGACATTTCAGAGCCCCTCTCCCCATCTTCTGGCTCTTAGATTCTACGCAGAGTCCCCTGAGCCACAGTGGGAATGTCTTATTTAGGGCTGAGCACTCAGTCATCATTTATCCTCATCCATGGGTTTCTGCGTTCACCATTCTTCACTGGAAAGAGAAGCTTCTCTGCTTAAGGCTAAGAGTAGCCTCTGCCAATGGGTATAAACATATTTAGAAGGCAGCTTGACACTATGTCAGTTTGCTAAAATACAGTGTTCAGTCTTATTGTTCCCAAGGGCATATGATTTCCCCTGCCATGGTTCTGACCAGATTCACAGTACCATACATGAATTGCCTTCTGTGGAGTGGGTCTCATGTCCACTCAGATAGCAGCAGCTGGTTACCCATGTAGCAACAGTGCCATTATTGCACAAGGAGGTATGTCTTGCCTGTCAGGTTGGTCTCACAGATGCAGGAGTTGCAGCTGGGTTCATTGATTCTCTGATCCACTCACTACCCCAGCAGCCTGTGTATTAGCTTCTGGGACAATGAAAGCTATCTGGCTTCCAGTTCAGTTCCAGCTTGATTTCTCTATAGCCTGTATCCAAGGTGTGTGGTGTTTTCTGTAACAGGGTCTTATCTTATTCTGGTGGGCAACCTAGAAGCACGTCAGGAGCCTGTATTGTTTGGGGATCTTTTGTGTCCTCCCTGACCAATAACACATAAGGAGGTATCTCACATTTGTCCCTGGAGCATTTGTTATGTAAATCATGGCTCTGGGAGGTTTTTCTAGCCTTGTAAGGTATCTCCCCTCAAACTCTTCTTATTTGTCATCATAAACTGTATTATTTGTTTGTTGGGGGGGTCTTCTTGTTGTTTGAGAGAAGGTCTTGCTATGTATCTCTTGCTGGTCTGGAACTCACTGTGTAGGACAAGCTAGCCTTGAACTCATAGAGATTCATTTGCCCTGCCTCCCAAGTGTTGGGTTTAAGGCGTGAACCATCATGGCCAGCCTGTGTATTTAAAATGTGGTTACAAGACAATAGTTTGCACTTTCCATAACTGCTTGTGTGGCTTTTCTTCCCCGTCTTGTCACTCTCGTCCCCCATGTCCTGCTCTTATCAGCACCCCTCTCCACTTTTATGTTACCTATGTCCTCCTAGCCCCCCTCTCAATGTGTTTCTCTCTCTGAGTGGCCTTTTCCTAGTTTCTCGCTTCCCTAGGTCAGATGCACAAAATTAGAGACTTGAAGCCAGGAGTTTCACAGCAGTGAGAACATGTGGTGTTTAGTTTCCGTGGCCGAGCAATACTCAGTATAATTTTTCCAGTTGTATAATTTCATAATATTTCATAATTCTTTTTACAGTTGAGTAAAAACCCCATTGTATTTATACGCCACACTTCTCCGTATCCATTCCTCAGAAGTTGATGTCTAGTCGGATTGCATCTCTTCGCTGTTGTGAATAGAACAACAGAGCACATGAATGTTCCGTTTGCAACACATTCTGGGTACATTGCGATGCAGGGAAAGTTTTACTAAAGTTGTAGAACAGCTTTTCCTTTCTGCTTAAGAAGCAAATTGCTTGTTGGTAATCCTGTCCTGAGGTTTGTGGGATTCTGCAGAAAATCCTTCGATGAGGGAAAGATGTTGGTAACTAACCTCATGCCAGTCGATCAGTCGTTCGTACAAGAGCACGTTTCTCCTCCTCAGTGAGAACAGCAGTGCGGCCATCATGACAGGACGGAATGCCCTCTGACAGGATGTGGGCGAAGAGGATGGGGTAATCTTGGGTACGCAGCTCCATGGCTTTGTTTTCCTGTGGCTATCTCTAGTGAACTGCCCAGTGGGACTGGATATTACCTTTCCCTTGCATTTTGCATTTTTCACCTGTTTTCTTTGTGTTTTTCTGTTTTTAGTTTGTGATGTTGTTTATTCCTTCTCTGAAGTTGCAGGCTGTCCACAAAACAGATGGTTTTCTTGTAGCCAGCCAGACTGATAATAAAACATGATCTTTTTATAATGAGTAGTTGCCCTTAGATGTATGACAGGGCTCTAGTTTATGGTTAGGAACATCAGCTGTAATTTCAGGATTAGTGGATTATGAAACAGAGGCTCTTGATTAGTTTGCGAAGAGCACCAGGATTCGTGATTAGAAAACAGCGTGCTGAGTAATTAGCATTGCACGACTTGCCAGAATCATGGTTTTTTGTTTTTTGTTTTTGTGTGTGTGTGTGTGTGTGTGTAACTAGGCCTTGTTTTATTCTAGTTCCTACTAATTGAAGTTTGCACACTTACTATTTCTACTCCCCATAGATTGTACAAATTTTGGTGTTTTTCCTTTAATGTATACTTTCCATTGTTAAATATTTGAATTTAAGTTTTTTCTCTGGAAACTCCCAGTTTTAAGCTAGTATAAAAAGAGAATCTGAGATGTGGAAATAGAGATGAAGTAAAAATAGATGACTAAAGACCCCAAGCCTTCTTGAACTTTGCTTGTGTTTTTGTGGAGTGTCTTGAGTTTCCCTCGGGGTTTGAACACCAAGGTCACGCTACTAACACCAGGTATCGAGGTTCATTTGAGGCTTTTCCTTTACGATGGCCAGAGGGTCGGGTGCTTTATCTTAATGCTGATACTTTGAATGGTATCGCTGTATGCTGGTTTGGAATTTTGTTGTGACAGGCTTTAGATTTGTTCAAATTCTATGAATGATATTGTAATAAATGTGTTTTTATAGTAATGGAATATGCATAATCTAAAAATTCCATTTTAATCATATTAACTGTGATTTGTTGACACTTTATGCATTCAGGATGCTTTGTAATCATCACTTCTATTTCCAGAAAGTTCCATGATCTCAGATAGAACCTCTGCTGACTGCAGTTATTCTCTATGCCTCATTTCTGGTCCTGGTAGCCTCTATTCTACTTCTTGCCTCTGTATTTGCCTATCTCAGACATTTCATGTGTAATCTTACAGCATTTGCCCCTTTACAAGTGGTTTTCCCATTTAGAAGATCTTCAAGGTTCATCATGTTACTGCATGTATCGAACTTCATTTTCTTAGGTCTGAATAATACTGTATCATGTGTACATGTCATGTTTTGTTGTAGGTTTTCCTCTCAATAAACAATTGAGCTATATCTAAGTTTTGCTACTGTGAATATCAGCATCTGCGTCTGAGTCTATGTCCAGTGCTTTTGAAAAGAAACTGCTGGATCATACAGTAACCAGTCTTTTGAGGAACCACTGAACTTATTTTTCACATCTACGTGTTTTGCAGCAACATAACAGTGTTCCATTCCACAAAGTCTTGGCCAGCATTCAATCAGTCAGTCAGTCAGTCAATCATATATCCTTTGGCTATTCAAGGTTGTGTTACCTTCTTGTTGTGAGGTATAAGAACTTTTTTCTGCGTACTGGGTATTAAGCCCTCATGAGACACATTGTTTCCAAAGATTCTCTTGTGTTCTACCTTTCTGCTTTGTTGATGGGGTCCTTTAATACACTGAAATGTTTCTAGCATAACTTTTGTTTTCTTGTTTTGGTGACATATTTAGAGCAAAATATTGCCACATTAAAGGTCTTGAAGATCTGTCCTGTTTGCTTGTTTGAGTTTTATGGTTTCATCTTAAAAGTTTACATCTGTAGCATATTAGAAGGTAACTTTTACATGATTATTCCTATTTTCAGAGTTCATTTTTGTTTTTGTTAATTTGAATAGATTGTGCTTTTCCTGTTAAGTGGTCATAGTCTCCCTGTTGAAAATCAATTGGCTGATTCGAGAGGGAGAGATGTTTTTCCTGGGCTTCCCGTGCTGTTTACTTGTGTTTCCATCATTATGCCAATATTACATTATTTTGTTATATTTAACTTGATGTACTTTGTGTGTTGTGTGTGTGCACACATGTGCGCGCATTATATGAGTGAATGAAGTCACCCCAGTTGTTGTACTTTGTGTGTTGTGTGTGTGCACACATGTGCGCGCATTATATGAGTGAATGAAGTCACCCCAGTTGTTGTACTTTGTGTGGTGTGTGTGCGCACACATGTGCGCACATTATATGAGTGAAGGAAGTCACCCCCGTTGTCAGTTCCCACCTTCCTTGTTTTCCTGCTGTGTACTCTAGGGCAGCAGCCCATGAGCTTTTGTGGATTCATCTGCCCACACCTCCCATCTCCCCATGGAAGTCTGGGTGAGATTACAGACACTCCTGAAACTCATCTGGCGTCTAATATGGGTTCACATGCTTTGACCCACTGAGCCAATTCTCCAGCCACTGGTTATTACTTTTAATGTGTACTTTTAAAAACATTTTTGTTTCTAAGGTCTGGGGATACAGTTCAGTGGGAGAGAGCTAGCATGTGTGAGGACTGGGTTTGATTCCCTCGAAAAACACACACGCACATGGGCGTGCATTTTGCTTTTAATAGTTTCATTTATTTCGTGGTACTTCAGAAAGAACTTTAAGTATCAAATTTATTACAAATTCTGATGGGTGTCATTTGAGGAAAATTAATGCCTAGCCCAGCAAATGTTTGGTTATTCAATTGGTGCAATACTTTCTTTAGAAACTAATACTTAGAAAAGCACAGACATTAAGTGATTACTTTATACTTCGTACTTGATTGCAGAAAGATTACAGGGATGAGAGATACCAGTTATTTACGTGAGCAATTACTGATGTTTTTAAGTTAGTGGTTTGGTTTGGGTTTGCTTTATTTGAGACACGATTTCATGCTCTTGAACCTTTTTGTCTTTCCTGTTTGTGTCTGTGGTGTCTTTGTGTGTCCATATCTAGGGAGCATGTTTGTGTGTGTGCGCAGGTACATCTGTGTGCAGTCTTCCTTCCACGGAGGGCAGGGTCTCTCCATGAACATAGACCTCTCACCATTTCTGAATCTCTATCTCCACCTCCCAGAATTGGGATAATTGACAGGCCACCATGCACGTCTGTCGTTTATGTGGGTTCTGGGCATCTGAACTCTGATTTGACCATGATGCCATCTCTCCAGCCTCCAAATTTGCAACCTCTGATCTTCCCACCTTTACCTTTGAGTGCTGGGATTCAGGCGTGAGCCACCATTCCAGGATTCTGTGATGCTGGAGATGAACCATGGGTCGGGGGTGGAAGGCAAGCACTGTCCTAACTTCCCAAGTTTGTGTTTAGTGCCACTTCTAGGTCCAGATGTAGTACATCTCTCATTCAGATACTTGAGGGGTCCTCCCGTATGTGAAGAGAAGAAAAAGTATACTTGAGGCCAGCAGTAAGATTGTTTGGTGTTAGAATGTATAAAGTATTGAGCCTGTGAACTGTGACGGCTGAGGTTTGCAGTCGGTGAATTAGAGCACTTTGTGTCCAGGTTGTACTAAGTTCAGAGAATTTACATTCTACATTTTGGACAATGTGATTTAAAATTTGAATATTTAGGATATGTTGTTGATTTCCCGAAATTAAGTTATACAGTGTAAGTGTCAGTTAACTTTTTTCTTTCATTCTGAGTATTTTCATATTTTTAGACTTCTTGAGAAACTGATGACATTTAGCTTGAAATTAGTCCTCTGCTTATGCTTTCTCCGTCCGAGTTGCTTGCACACGCTGTTGTCCTGGCTAGCGCAGGCACCTAAGTACTGGCCACAGTCCATTGCACTGCCTGCTTCAGAGGTGCCTCCCTAGATCCCCTTTCCGTTCTTCACTGTGAGCCTTCCTGTGCAGTGCAGATCGCACTCTGCCTTTTGAATTTCTCTGTATTCCTGTCGCCTTTGGCTAAAGCACAGAGTATGGTGTCCTGCGGCTTTCCGTACCCACCAGAACTCATGTCTATCCTCAGTCCCCTCCCTTTTCTCTCCTCCTCCCACCCTCTGCACCTTCATATTCTTCCCTCAGTATTTTAGGTAAGATTTTGTATTTGTTTATTTCATTTTATTTATGTATTTATTATTATTATGGTTTCTTTGGACAAGGTCATGCTATGTGATCTTGGTTGGCCTGGTACTTGCTACATAGTCCAGACTGTCCTCAATCTCACAAGCCTCCCTAGGCCCCCACATACTGAGCGTTTGGGTGTGGCTACCGTAGCTGACCTTTATCCATTTCCTCACTCGATAATGGTACACTACTTCTTTCCCCCTTCGACAGCCAGTGTCTTTATTTTTCTGCTCTTTCCATAGGGTGTAATACAGTGGAGAACTGGACAAAGGAAACACAGACCAGTAGTTATTAAATGAATAAATGTATGTTAGTCATCTAATGATGTGATCTAAACCTGCCGGGTTAGAATGACAAGCATTTATTATCCCAGTTCCTGTGGGCCAGGCATTCAGGACTGGCTTAGCTGAGTGGTTCTGGCTTCAGATGTCTCCAGAAATTATAGTCAGGATGTTGGCTGGGGTATCTAAAGTTTTGACTTGCCTGGGGATTTGTTCCTGGACGGCTCACCCATGGCTGCTGACGGAGGCCTCAGTTTCTTACTAGTTGTCATCAGGAGCTGCCATCTGCTTACAGGGGACACTCCATAGCATTGCTTGTGTCCTTACATCATGGGAGCTGGCTCCTTCAGAACAAATGATGTCTGAGAGAGGCAGAGGAAGCTCTCAGGGAGAGAGAAGGCCCTGTGGTGCAACATTTGGCATGTGAGGAGTGGAAAGGATGCTGGAGATTTCCAGCCAAAGGGTGGAGTGAATGCGTTTTGAGAGGTCAAAGAGATCGAATTATCTGGGGTCACGGCAAGGAGTGTGAAATTTATGAAGGCACTGAAAGCGATTGGTGGATTTAAATTTACCTATTAGGGTTTCTGTTAACCAGAAGTACCTTTGCTTGCAAAACAAGAAACAGGCAGGAGGCAGGAGAGGAATTGGAAAAAAGGAAAGAGGCCATCGTAGTCCAAATAAACAGAGATCAGAAACAGAGGATGGAGCTGAGATCTGGCTGCAGTAGAGCGGATGAGACTTAAGGTGGCACAGAGGAAGCAGGAGGAGTGGATGAGAAGTAACATGATGCGGAGGAGGCAGGAGGGGCCATACCTAGGTTATGGCTAGAGCGTAGCCATAAACAGATAGATGCGTGGTGTTATCTTTGAGACTGGTTAGGAGAGGGAAATCGTGAGTTTATTTTTGAACATATTGATTATGTGCGGTCTGCCTATCATCTAGTGGAGAAGTCACTCAGTCCTGGAATTCAGGGACTTGGGAAGACGTACATAATGGATAATGGACCTCTAAAGTTCTGGAATGGGTCTCCACTGGCCTAGGAATTTTAGCTTTGAGTGTGCCTGCATGAGCCATGTTCTCACTTACTGTATGAAAAATGAGAAAGGGCTTCGTTTATGCATACACACGTACGCCTGTGTGTGTGTCTGTGTGTGTCTGTGTCTCTGTGTCTGTGTGTAGTATGTGTGTCTCAGTGTGTGTGTGTGTGTGTATCTGTGTGTGTAGGTAGTTGTCTCTGTGTGTGTGTGTGCGTAGGTATGTGTCTGTGTGTGTGTGGGTGTGTTTCTGTGTGTCTTATGTGTGTAGGTGTGTGCCACCCAAAGTGGGTGAGTCTTCCCAGCTCAATCAATACAACCCTCTCAGCACTGCTCACAGGCTACCTAATCCAGACCCTCACTGGGGCTCCCAGTAATTCTAGCTAGTGTCAGGTTGACAGTTAAAAAAAAAAGTAACAATATGACTTGTATGTTGTTTTTTCTTTTTAAAATTTTTGTTAATTGTGTAGTAAATGAGGTTTAAATCTTCTCACTGGCTTTCTTTTGAGTGAGCAGGAAGCAAAATCAGTTCCTAGTTGTATGACTTCAGAATGTCACATCTGAGCCCCACGTTGTCTCCTAGAGACAACTCCTAGAGTTATTTGTGAGGATGAAGGTCTAGGTCAGTCTGTTCGTAGTAAATGTAGAATGCTCTTTTATTCTGGTCCTTTGCCCTCACTTTGTTAATGTGTCTGTCCTCCTAGAAACACGTGTCATATCAGCGCTCACTGTCTTGTGTGGGATCCGTTGTTGGCTTTCTGAGACACGGTCTCACCGTAACTTTGGCTGGCCTGGAGCTCGATATGTACCCCACCTGGCCCCAGACTCAGCGCTCTGCCTGCCTTTGCCTGCCCAGTGCTGGTATTAAAGGTGTGCGCCACACACCTGGCTCTCTTGGCAAATGCATATTGCATAAATATATGAAAATATGAAATGTATGGAACGTCTCCTGGAGTGTCGATATGTAATTTTCCTCTTGCTTTCATCAGTCTGTGGTAACTTCGATGCAGCAGCTCACAAGACTATCAACTAAACAGTGAAAGTCTGAAAAGTTTGTTTTGAAATATTTTTGAAGTCTGACGAGTAGAACAAATTTAAAAAGTATCATCAAATTTATTTTTAGATTGTGTTAATCTTTTAATAGTTATTAATGTGAGACAATTTCATATTGCGCTGTTCTGTGTCTGGTGTAAAGCTGGGGTGCAGATAGGGTTGTCTAGTTGTCTAGTTGTCTCGGCTTTTTCTTTCCCCTACCCCTCACTTCTCTTTCATCTTAAATAAAAGCAATTGATTCAAACTGCCCTGCACTGTAGACAGAGGGCCACAGAGTGCCTTTTCCAGTTTCTAGTAACTGGCCACAACCCTTAACCCTTTGTTTTCTGTTAACAGCTCTTGGTTCTAATAGCTGTTGGCACAATGTTACAGAAAAACCCCTCATTCCTCTCATCTGCCACTCTGGAGTAAGATAGGAAATCCTGCTCAGTGGCTGCGTCCTAACCCCATTTACATCATTCCAGGGTGACATGGAGCATCATTCATTCTAGGACATACATCTTTTGATCATAATTTAAGAATTTTGAAAATAGAATGCATTTTTTCTTGTTTCTTATTTATTCACCCATCCATCCATCCATCCATCCATCCATTTATTTATTTAGAGACTGGCTTTTCCTCCTGCTTCTGCTTCCTTAGTGCTGTGATTACAGGTGTGTGGTACTGCATCCTATTTATCACCCAGCTTTTAACAGATACAATTTTTGAATTGACATTGTCTTTTGTGGTGCATAAATAACAAAGTCTAACAGTTGGTGAGGTCTTTGATTTGATGGAATATGGTAGCTCTAACACTATATTTCTCTATACATTAGATCTGAGTCGATTTGTTTATGTAAAGTAAGGGTATATATTTAAAAGTCATGCCATACTTTTCCCACTTGTTTTCTCCTTGTTCTAGGTATGAGTGGCACAAAAGTGACCCAGTTTTCTTATAAAAAGGCCTTAGTCTGTTCGAGTTACACTAACAAAAGCACCACATATTGGCAGAGTTACAAACATCAGAAACTTCTCATGGTTCTATAGGCTTGGCCTGTCAATCACGTGGCCAGGAGTCTATCCCTCAGGAAAGCTGATTCACCTAAACATTTGCCAGGGAGATGGGAGGAATAATTATCCCCTTAATGAAATAGCATACTTACTGTTTAAGTAAGCCTCCTCCATTCAGTGGCTTACAGAGCCTCCACCGTGTAGCCTGTTGACTTCTAGTACAACTTTCCTTCTTCCAGACACTGGCTGAGGCATGCCTTCCATGATGCTCGGCTTTCTCACTCATTCTCTGAAGAACCCCCCTGCCCCTCCCCCACACACTCCATGCCCTTTGTCCTTCATGTGGCTCCATCGCTGAACTTCCTGCTTTCCTGGATCCTTAACCAAAAGGCATATCTTTCTCTTCCTCTTTGCCACCTTCTCTTGGCACTTGCTGAGTTTTTATTTCAAACTCTTCTAATAAGATTGTCTTCTTGTTCTTTCTGAGTCTAGTTCTAAATTATTTTATTAATAAAACGAGTAACCTAAAAGAGGGAATCCCAAATTCCTAGATAATAGTAGTTTATTGTATTTAGTCTTGTGCCTTAATTGTCAGGGTTGCAAAACAGATGCTTACTGTATTTGAATCTGTGCTAATGAAATTAAACTCGAGAGGTAGCGTAATGAAGGTCTCTGGGATGAATGCTGTTGTGGGAGCTGACAAGCCTGATGCTGTTCTGCACTTGCTAGTCACCTGACTTTGGGCTAATTGCTTTACTGTTGTCTTAGCACAGTTTATAAACAATCTAAATTCATTTGGCTGAAAAGTCCAAGGTCTTGGCACTGACCGGGCAAGAGCTTCTATGTTGTGCCATCATGTGGCAAAGGGTATCACGTGGTGTAACACCAAAACCTGCTCTGTGGTTTCTTTATCTTTTTCCTGAGGACAGAGCCCTCAACCTGCTCCGCCTCTTCAAACAATTATTGCGGTAACTGAGTTCCAACGTAATGGGCGCATAAGAATGTATTTGATAGTGAAAGTGTGAAGCTGCATGTGAGGCTCTGACCTCCAGAATAGCCGTTCTAACTGTGTCAAAGTTCACTGAAGCTTTTTAGTCTTGTTAGTTTCAATCTGTGATTTTTTTTATTTGCAATTTCTTTACAATAAAGTTATTATTTACCAAAACATCTTAAAAATCCTCTAGAATATTCATGTTGTATATATTCTACAAATGGAGGAAACAGGCAAATGTGGTCACAGAATCTTATTAAATTTATGGCATGATAAATAATTCACATAGAATGTAGATTAAATTATAAAAACAGCTTATTTTGGCATCTTTGTATGTTTTGCTGACTTTTGTCCCACCACATACTGGTAAGAGATGGAATTTTAACTAATACTTGCTTTTTTAAGATTTTCCCTCTCTTTCCTCTTCTTTCCCTTCATTCATCTCCCCATCTCATGTAGCCCAAGTTGGACTCAAACTAATCTGGATGCGGATGGTCCTGAACCCTCTATCTTCCTGTCTCAACCTCTCAAGTGCTGGAATTCCAGGCACGACTCACCATGCCAGCCAGCTTTTCTGGAATTTCTTAAAAATAAGAACTTACAAGCTTTGTGTAGCTACATAAGAATGGTTAAATTTCTTCTGTACTTGGGTACTTTTTAACACGATGATTACCTCAGGATTCCTTTTAAAGCATCCATTCCAAAAAATAACTCTGTATCCAAAGGACATAGTGGAGTTATAGGCTGAAATCAAAGCCATGGTCCCCCAAGGAAATGAGAAGCCGATTCAGACTATATGATTTAGATGAAGGTTGTCTCTACCTACACCCTACTCCACTCCCAAGAACTTCTGCTTCAGAGCCCTAATGTTCTTTGTTTAGGCTTTAAGTAAGAGCATAGCCACTAGCCTTCAATTAGGTTACATAGGGACTAGATATAATCTGTGTCTCATACACGGTCAGTTCATTGACATGATTTCCAGGATGATGTCAGGTAGTTGTTTCCAGAATTGCCATAATCACTAAAGTATACAGCCCTTGTTTCTTCTTGTAGGTTACATTCTTGCACAACAGGCATCTCTTCCTGAAGAGTCTGAGAGCCTGGTGTATCTATCAGACGGGAACTGGGTTATAACTGATGTTCTCATCTGTAAATTCTGTAAGAATAGGCATTTAACTGTAGTTTAGATTTGAGGGTCCAGCCATTGTGTATGTGGATAGTGTGGTAAATTTCAACAAGCTGATGAGCTTGCCTGAAAATAGCAGGGTGGCAGCCATGGGCTCGAAGGTGCTTCTCCTTGTAAACTGCATAGTCTGTTACTGAAGGTATAGTAGGGTTTTGGCCAACCACTCTGAGTCCATGATGCTTTAAAATGTTCCCTTCTCCATCAAGTAATAGCTCAATCTCTCAGCTGTAAATTCCCACTGGACCACATCATGCATGGTGTTACCCACATACCAGGTGATGAACTTAATCTGTTCCTGTCTGTGAATGGAGTTCACAGGATTCAGTCCATGGTCAGCTTGCTCCGTTGCTGTAGGCCTGTGGCAAGGGAGAGCATCATGGTGGCAGAAGAGGGTGGTGGAGTAAAGCTGACCATCTCAGGACAACCACGATGCAGAGTGCTTACTCACACTTTCTGTAGCTGATCCATAAAATGACTGATACTCCATCTGCTGTGATCACGGAATGCCAGTTGGAGTGAACTCAGCCTAATAACAAGGAGAATTTTCATTTAAAACCACATTCTCTGTGATATGGGTTGATTACAGCAGCGTGTAGCTTTCATTCACCTTCGTATTCAGCCTTTTTTTACTTTTAAATTCTGAGAACATTTCTTCTGAGAGACTGAGGACTATAATATATTTCTTAGAAGCTACTTACCATGCTTGTAACATTCTGGTGTCAAGTAAAAAGCTTTACACATGTTGTTTCTAATCTAGTAACAAACCTGGAAGGGAGAAATAAAGGCAGGGCTGGGACATGGCCTCAGTTACCCTTGCTCTCAGAAGTCACAGAGTGCCAGTTTCAACATACATTTATTAGGAATTCCATTGAAGGGGAATGGAGAAACTTCTTTTTAAAGGTAGGAGTGTGGATTGATTTCCTGTCATTTTTAATCAGCACAAAAAAGCTAGTGACTTCTGGATTTACTTCTAACAGGATGGGAGTTTTGTTTTGCCCTTTGATGCAGAGATAAATGATTCACAGAAGAGATTGCTGGTCCCATCTAAGCTCTTGTCTCCCAGGTTTTGGCTGTAGACAGGTTCTGTTACTCACACACAAAGTATGTACCTATTCTGACTAGTTTTGCTTTTACAGAGCTCAATTTCTTCATGATTTTCCAAACTTATTTCATTGGATTTATAAAAAATATAACATTTATAAGTTCCTTTTTAGTATGTGTAGTGTGTAAGGGGTTTGCATGTATGTGGTGCTTATGTGTTTGCACATGTGTGTATGTATGCATGTGGATACCAGAGGCTATGCTGAACGCCTTCCTTGCTCAGCCTCCAGTCTCTTGCTTGAATGTAGGACTTGCTCATTCTAGTTAGCTAACTGGCTCTGGGGATCCTTATCTCTGCTTCCCAAGTGCTAGAACCATGGACAAAGGACCACACTGTCCTCACACCTTAGTGATGCTAGGGATCTGAATTCTGGTCCTCAGGCTTGTAGAGCAATTGCCTAACTTAAGGACCATCTTCCCATATGATGCTTTTATGATAAAGTGTTCCAGTACAGGAGGAATGAAAAGCTAACTCTCTATTAACCACTTGGAAATGGGAAAGAGCTTTGAGAGTCGAGTTAGGAAACTTGTTTGTATGAAAATGACTGAAGAGCCTGATGTAAACCATTCCTTTGTTTTTGCAGCTAATCTTCAGAGTAAAAGGAAGGCACTCCGAGATGAAGGAATCACAGCATTTCTTCATGTAGTGCATAGTGTTCAACGGGAAAGTTGATCACATTCAGACTTCACATTTCCTCTCAGATGCCATCCTATCAAACCATGCAGAAAAGCCATATGAAAATCTAGCTTGATTTATTGATTCAATACCCTATCACGAGCCAAAGATAACACCGGGGTTGAAATCCAAGTGCATAGAGACTCAGACTATAGTTTCTATTCTGATCTTCCTGGGAAATTGCTTAAATTCTTTGTCCAGAATTTAGAGCTTGTTTTTGGAGCTATCTGCTATGGTTTGCATGTATCGCCTCCAAAATTTAGGTCTTGAAGCTAATGTCACTGACAGTTGCCAGAGGTGACTAGGCAGGGATCTCACTAATGAATGGATGAAGCTCTTACTAGAGTCTTCATATAACAGTTGATCTCCCCCTCTTCCTCCTCCATTTGACAGTACCCCTTCTCCTCAGAGGATGTGCTCAAAGCACACCCTGGAAATGGAGGCTTTCCTCATTATGTGTTACAGCTACTCTGCTGCTGAAATACAGGAGCAGCCAGAATGCTTCAATTTCCTGACCCAGATGTTTTCAGTGTGGAAGCCACAGCTGGAATGTCTGACCCTAACAGTAGCTAATCTAGGTGATCAGGTCTTTGTTTTGCATAAGCCTGATGGCATTTGGTTGTGGTTACAGTTTGGGGGTAAACAACAAATGCACTTTGGGTACCAACATTAGGGTTGACATTAGGGTTGGTGAGTGAAGCAAAGGAGGGTCATCTGGTCACGAGTGGTTGCTACTTCTTTCTTCATGTCCTGGGGCTGTGGGGTCATCAGAGCTGGGAAGAGCAGTTGTAGGAGTTGCAATCCTGCGTGTCTTGGGTACAAGTGCTACTGTTGGTAGAATTTTGTTTGTACTTTGGAAAGAAAGCTTTTTCCTGGTTTCTGTTGGCTTGGGATAGATGATTTGATCATTGTTCTGATAGTTTAATATAATTTTCTGTGAACATTGATTAAAAGTCATAGACCATTTTCCCATGCCCTACAAGGCTTTATCTAGTGGCTACATTTCACACATGACTCATGAAATTGAGGAAGCGAACTCTTTTTACTTAATATGTTGAAATTAATATGAGCTCAAATCACATATGGTAACTTAAATATTGGACAATATAGACTTAAGCCTTTCCAAGTCCTGTAGGTTACAATCTCTATAAAAAGAGGTCTGCATGCGGGAGTGATTTAGAATTTCATTTGTCCACCTCACTTCCGAATATTGCAGTCAGCCAGCAGTCACAGTACCTTACTGTTTAAATTGTACTACAGCTTTGTTTGGCAGTTGTATTGTAACTTCTTTGTAATTCAAGATCTAAAGGCATTTTCAGTATTTGATTCTGTCTCTTCTATAATACCATGTCCAGAGTAGGTTTGTCTCAGGCTGTTAGGTTTGTTAAGATAATTTGAGGTGGATAGATACAGAATTCTTAAATGGAATCTCTCTGTCCCTGTGTCCCCTGTTAGAAACACTCTGGTGATTTATAGCCATCGTTTGCCCAAGTATTTTAAAAAGTGCAGCTCCTGTACTTGAACATTACTTAGTAATAAGACCAAAACTTTTGGAGTGATCTTCATAACATCTGGTGCTTTATTGCTATGGTAATGGTTCTCAACTCTGGTGCATGCTAGAAGCAGCTGAGGAAGCACTGATCCCATCCCTCTCCTCTAGCCCCCGTCTTCCTGACTTGGGCAGAACAGGGTGTGGGCAGCAGAGTGTCTTAACATCTCTGAAGAGTGGAATAATTGTGGGCCTGAGGTAATTAGCAGGTGTGCGTTTTCTATATGGAGTAAAATATTCCGAATTAGAAACTAATTCCTAATCTCCCCTTCGCCTTTCTAGTTGGAACCCAGATTTCAAGTCCTGAGTAAAGTACCATCTGGGATGGGCCCCATTGTGCTCACACACTCAGAACGAGTTACCCAAGGAGCGCCCTAAAGGTCAGTGCGCGGCAGGAGGATTAGTGACTGATGTTTTTAATCTTTACAAACATTGAATTCATCAGTAAAGTGTGATGATGGATTACTTGTGAGTGGAAATAGCTTTTTAAATTGACTTAATTAATAGTGCTATCTTTATACATTTGATTATTGAAATATATTAGGAACTATAAAATGTCTTAAGAATTACATTTCAATAGGCTATTTAAAGGAGGATGCATAATGCATGTCCACCTATATGTATTTGTGTGTGTGTGTGCGTGTGTGTGTGTAACATGTATGCAAGTGTATTCAAGAAATTGGTGATGATGGCTCTGGAGAAGGGCAGATGAGACTTTGTGGTGGCTTCTTTTTTACTGTATTTTTTTGTATTACCACGATCTTTTAAAACCTGTGATTATGCTAAATAAAATATTTATGGCTGAAAACTTTCTAGAATTTTTAGCAGTAGTTTTACAGGTTTTCCTATCAGGAAAATAGAAAACTATCCTGTTTTAGTTAGATTTGGTTTGGATGTATAATTTAGGGAGTACTCTTCAACTTTCCCTCTCCTGAAGTTAAGACTTAGGGTTGTATTTTGCTTTGCATCTTCTTATGCTGCATGTAACCCACCATGGCCAGATCTGTTCCCTTTGATCTTTAACAGTAATTCTTAGAGTGAGCTCCTTCTCCCATTCCATTCCTGGTAATAGTAGTCTTCCCGACACACAGCTAGATGTCTGAGTCCTCTGCATCTTGTCCTTTGATCTTGTCTTTGAGCCTGCCAGTTCCCAGATTGCTGATCCTCTGTTGATGGCATCCCCCCACCCCCCCACTCCACTGTTGTCAGGGAAGCAGCATTAAATCCATCCACCGCACACCACACAGTATGTTTAGGAATTATTCCTGGCCTCACACACAAGCCTTTAATGATGTGTTTGTGTCATGGTTGTGCATGTGTCAGTGTGTCATCTCCAGCTTCCCCCAGGTTCACCCTGTGTTCTAACTGTGCCAATAGTAAGAGGACCTGGCATCGTGCCTTATGCTTTTTTCCTTTGATACATAGTCCATTTGCTAAAAGTAAGGTCCAATCGTGGACACTAGTTCAACTTCCAAGGTCCAGTTCAGATGTCACCTCTGACATCTGATGTAGTTATGTTTTCTGTGTTTCTATAGCATCTTTTCGTTTAAATATCATTGTTCACTGAAGCTCGTTTATCGCCTGTTGTATTTCTTTTCATTGCTCAGGAGACCCTAGAAAGTGGTCTGTTTACTTTTCTGTCACTGTCATCTAGCAGAGTACGTGGATGGCCAAGCGCTCCCAACTGAACAAGAAAATGCAAGTTAGCATGCACTCACCACTTCAGGGTCTTTGGTAATTAAATAAGAACTAAACTAAAATTGACATTTATGAAGAAGAGGACTATTACTTTCATTTTAAAAGGATGGAAACAATCATCTTTTAAAAGGAGCTGAACATGTTTCTCACAAATGATTTATGCGGTAATCACAGGGCAGTTTGACTTTCTTTTACATGTATTGCATTGCTTGGATGTCTTGCTTTTTCTCCTCTCCATTTTCATTTGGAAACTGACAGTATTTGCCCTTTGTCATTTTGTAGTTCAAATGGAAGAACTACATCATGGTAGAAATTTACTTTAGTTTCCAAGTTTCTATTTCATGGATATAGTGCTCTAATGAACATTTAGGATTGAATCTATACTACGCTTTTAAAGACTAGTTACATGTGTGTAGATCTTGGTGTTCTAGAATTTTTATTTGACATTCCAAATAGGAAAACTGCTTGTTTGGGAAATTCAAGCTCTACCCATCATTCATGTTCTACTGTACACTGAAAATGATTCCATTCAGAGTTGGCAGAAGTGTGAACACAACTAAAATCTAAGTTCTATGCTGAGTGGTGGTGGCACACATCTTACTCCCAGCACTTGAGCAGAGGCAGGTGGATCTCTGTGAGTTCAAGGCCAGCCTGGTCTACAGAGTGAGTTCCAGGACAGCCAGAGTTACAGCAGAAAAACCCTGTCTTGAAAAAAACAAAACAAAAATCTTAGTTCTAAAAAGACATATACTTTTACCCCATATCTTCCCAGTAACCAAAAGCATTGTAGTCATGTAATAAATACTTGTTAAATTGTTAAAGCCAGGGGTGGCAGCTCACAGCTGTAATCCCAGTACTCAGGAGGCTGAGATGGGGCTGGTCAAGGTTCGGGCCAGCTTGATCTACACCGTACATACCAGGTCTCCAGGAGCACGCAGCGAAGCCCTGTGTGACACTGCTAACAAGTTACTAAATGAATACACGTAGAGTGCTGCTGGTCGGAAGAAGGGTTCTTCTAACGGGCACTTGGAGTCTTGGAAGAAGAAATTATAAGCCACTATCAGCCAGTGGCAATAAGTGATCCCTACTCTGAGTCTGACTTATAAAAGAACTATTAAAAAATGACATTTATGAGATAATCTGAACCTGGATGTTTGAAGGTGAATGGGAGTCAGCCAGCGGCGCAGCACCCCTGCAATCCCAGCACCAGGAGGCTGGAGGAGCTCAAATTCAAGGCCTGACTCTTGATGGTGTACACCTGCTGCTTCGCAGGTAGACTAAGAGAGATTACAAATCCAAGGTCAACTCAGGCAGTGAAGATTTTTCTCAAAGAAGATACTTCTAAAAGGTCCTGAGGTGGAAAGTCAGAAGGAGATGCTTACCTAGTGTTCTAGCTTGCTTTCTGTTGCTGTGATAAAGTACTGACCACAGCCAATGTGGAGGAGGAAAAGGTTTATCTGGCTTGCAGGTTACAATTCTTCATGGAAAGAAGCCAGGGCAGGAACCTCCAGGGCGGAACAGAGATTGCCAAGGAATGTGATTATTGGCTTGCTTCCAAGCTCAAGTTCAGGTTCAGCTAGTTTGTGCAGTGCAGACCTACCTGCCTAGGGTTGGCACTGCCCACAGTGGGCTAGGCCCTCCTCCATCAGTCAGCAATCAAGAAAATGCCACACAGACATGCCCGGCCAGCTCAATTTGATGGAGACAATTTGTTCCTTCATCCCAGGTTTGTCAAGTTGATGACTGAAGCTAACTGTGGTACCTAGAATGTATGAAGGCCTGCGGATTGGCCTCCAGCACACACACACAACAGCAATACAGATTTTAGAAATGTAGTTTTGATCCATTAAAAACAAAAGAAATTAGGTGTGGTAATACAGGACTGTAATCCCAGCTATTGGGAAACAGAGACAACAGGATCATTTCAAGCCTCAGCTACAAGAATGAGACTATCTATCTATCTATCTATCTATCTATCTATCTATCTATCTATCATCTATCTATCTATCTATCTATCATCTATCATCTATCTATCTATCTATCTATCTATCTATCTATCATATCGATCTATCTATCATCTATCTATCTATCTATCTATCTATCATCTATCTATCTATCTATATCATCTATCTATCTATCTATCATCTATCATCTATCTATCTATCTATCATCTATCATATCTATCTATCTATCATCTATCTATATCTATCATCTATCTATCTATCTATCTATCTATCTATCATCTATCTATCTATCATCTATCTATCTATCTATCTATCTATCTATCATCATCTATCTATCTATCTATCTATCTATCTATCTATCTATCATCTATCTATCATCTATCTATCTATCATCTATCTATCTATATCTATCTATCATCTATCGATCTATCTATATCTATCTATCTATATCTATCATCTATCTATCTATCATCTATCTATCTATCTATCTATCATCTATCTATCTATCTATCTATCTATCTATCTATCTATCTATCTATCTATCTATCTATCATCTATCTATCTATCTATCTATCTATCTATCTATCTATCTATCTATCTATCTATCTATCTATCTATCTATTGATCTATCAGCTGGCCTAGAACTCAATCTGTAGACCAGGCTGGCCTCAAACTTGAAGATTCACTTGCTTCTACCTCCCCAGTGCTGGGGTACCACCCTGCTCCAAGACCCCCCCCCCCTTTTTTAAGCAGAAAAAAAAAATTCCATAGACAAATACAAGGGAGTTCACCTGCCCTCTGCAGTCTGAATCCTATAACACAGGTTCCTTAGGCACTGAAACGACACAGCAGCTCTCCTTTCTAGTATATAGTTTTATGTGTATGTGGTTCATACACAGTGTATATTCTGACGTTAGGGATAGAAGCTTTCCTCATGTTTATGAGGCTTGGCTTGGCACATCCTTGGGGCTCTGGCAGTTCCTGTGCAAACCTGAGAAGCAGCTCAATTCCTCGCTCTGCATTTAGACTGCCAGGCTTCAAAACCTTTCTAGTCCCCACGTCTTCCATGTGTCTCTGTTTCTCTGTCATCTTACGGAGTAACCCAGGATACCTTCCAACTCATAATCCTCCAGCCTCAGCCTTCTGAGTGCTGGGGTCATAGGAATGTCCCCTACTACTAACTGCTGTATTTCATTCACAAAGCTTGTAGCAATTCCCAGTGAATTTATAATAGACTATTTACATTTTTTTCCTAAAATACAATGCCAAAATGAGTTTTTACTTCAGAAGAACTGGAGAACTAGCACCCATTCTAGTCAGTTTAAACAGGAATGTTGGAATATTAGTGGAGAATCATGTAGCAGAGGGAAGGGCTGAAAAAACACTTGAACTTCAAAATATTTCCCCATCCTATGCTACAGGGCAGACTGTTAAGGGTTATCTTTTTAAAAAATATTTTTTATTTTTATTTTATGAATATGTGTTTTGCCTGCACATGTGTGCTCAGTGCTGAAAGAACCAGAAGAGGGTGTTAGACCCCCGGGACTGTAGTTATAGACAGTTGTGAGCTGCCATGCGGGTGCTAGGAACTAAATCTGAGCAGCAGGTGCTCCTAACTGCTGAGTGGTCTCTCCAGCCTCCGCTAAGGGTGCTTTATGTGTGAGTCAGGAGATTTATAGCCAACTCAAGGCTGTATGCTAAATTTGGCCTATGATTTGATTATGCATTTTACTTGAACTGTGAATAGACTGTGCATTTTTAAATATTTGAAAAATATCAAAAAAGAACAATGATTTGTAGTACCAGTTTTATACATAAAACCATCCTGGGGCATAGCCACACTTACTGGTATGACTGCTTTCACCCACAAAGGCAGGGTTAAACAGATCAAAAAAATAATGCCTGATAAAGTCGTTATTATTTGGCTCTTGTGGGGAAAGGTTTGCCAGCCCTTGTTTTAGGGTGTACACTCTTGGCAACCTCAGAAGCTGTGTCTCCTGCTGCTTGCTGTACAGCCAAAGAGACACATGGACCCTGGACTTCCTTCCCGCCGCAGTGTGATCTCTGCACAATTCTGTCCTTAAAGCTTACGCAGTACATTTGATTGGCATATCCTAAGTTGCAACCGGAACCTGTATATCGTCTGAAACCCCTGCTGTTTTGCCTTATAGCGGTGTGCTGTGCTGTGTATGCAGGCACATTACAGAAGCAGGGCAGCATGATGCTGGGCTCCAGTCCCTTCCTCGTTTATTCTATTGTGGATAAGAATCAGAAATACGGCATCCCCGTGTCCGCTAAAATGATAACTTCCTCTGGGCATGGTGGCACATGGCTCCTTCTGAGGCTGTACAGGAGTGTGAGGCCCATGTGGGCTGCTCAGCAGGATCCTGTGTAGAAGTTTAAAAGGAGGACAGGAGATGAGGCTGTGGCTTGCAGTGCAGTGCTTGCTCAGCATTCACAGGTCTCCGGTTTGATGCCAGCACGACAAAAAGCAGCAGCAATAAAGGATCATTTGTTCACATAATTCTAGAGAACGCGTTGATTGCCTATAATTGTGCTCGTGTTCTAAGTAGACATTGTTTCCTTTAACTGCACAGTCTATGCTTCAGATTTTAGTGAATCCAACCCATTTAAACATTGTGTCCGATTAATCTTGCATTCTTTTAGAGAAATTATAATCTCTTATCTTTCTTTATTAGTAATAAATGGAGCTAGGAGATTGGATCATCTTGTGTTGTCTCATATTGGTTTGTAGTTAAGTGCAGAAGGTCCAATACCTGAGTACATGGAGTACTGTGGCGTACACAGAGGCTGGAGAGATGCCTGAGTGCTTAAGAATGCTTGCTGTTCTTCCAGAGGACTCCAGCTCAAAGCACTCAGTGTGGGGCTGTTCCAGCTCCAAGGGATCGGGTGCCCTCCACAGGCGCCCACAAACACACAATAAACATCTGTAAAATACCCCAGAAGTGCTCCAGAAGAGCTGCTGCTAGATCACACAGTGGGATCCAGGATCCATTTCCCATGGGACTATGCACGTCAGGCCAACAGGATGAGAATCCAGGATCCATCTCCCATGTGAATGTTTTCATTTGTTTAGTTATAATCTCTTAACTTTCTGAAGTTAAATCTAAATAGTTTCAAAGCCATGCCTTGAAAAAGATAAAAGCATAGAATCCAGAGGAAGGAGGGGAAGGGAGGGCCGGAGGAGAGAGGCTTGTGAGGATGGGAAGTGGCACAGCGCTGTAGTGATTATCCCAGGCAACAGAAGGGCCCCTGCCTTGGTGGAGTCTCAGCTATCAGTAGTTCGCTTGGTAGCTGGCTGCCAGGATTCTGAGAGTTGAGCTGTTCTCTTTACCCAGCACGTGTGGGCTCATTTGATCTGGACCCAGCAGCACAAGGTGAAGAGCCCGCTGGACCGACAAGCCTTCTCTATTTCCACTTATTCTGGATATGGTGGGAAATTTCATGAAACTTGAGTTTCATTTTTACATAAAAGTGATCACTTAGAATAACAAGGCCAATGCTTATTATTGTCGCTGGAGTCATTCACATCCCACCCCGCCCCCGAAGTTTTAGATGGCACTTTCTTATTCCTGAAGAAATTTGTAGTAACTTTTTAAATCGTATAATGTATCATATGTTTAACTGCCACAAGTGTCTTTGTATTTACAGTTCCCCTCAGTCGATTCTGCCAGTGAATTTTCCCCTTATTATTCTGAGTTTTACTCATATTTGGTGTTATGGTGTGGTTGTTATAATCAAGGAAAACTAACTAAAACAACAGGAAACTCTCAGAGAGAAGAAAATATAGTCAGGTGTATAGAACACTTCCCGACGTCAGATGTGTCGGGAGATAGAATTCTCTGGCAAGGTCGTATCATGACATAGTTCTTGTTTGTTTCCAGTTGATTTACACCCTTGACGGAGGATACAAAGAATGTACTTAGGATCTGTTCTCTCTCTCTCTCTCTCTCTCTTTCTCTCTCTCTCCTGTGTATGTATATGTAAAAGCTTCTTTTTATGTAAAAATACTTGATGTGATGATTATTAAGAATGCTAAAGGAGGAACAAGTCATACTGTCTTTGCTAGGAAGAACTAGAACATATGGTCGCTATCGTTTGAATACATCATTATTTCCTGGGCTGCAGAGATGGCTCAGTGGGTGAAGTTTGCTGGGCCACATGAAGACCTGAGTTTACCCCCAGCACCTTGTAAAAGCCACCTGGGCATGTGCACTTGCAACCAGATACTTAGAGACAAGCAGATCCTCTTGTCATCCAGCCAAATCAGTGAGTTCAGTAAGAGACTGTCTCAAAAATATAAGGTGGAGAATTGCTTGAGGAAGACACTGTATGTTAACCTCTGGTGTCTACACCTGCCCACAGGGGCGAGTACAAATGAGCTCACACACACATACAGAGAGAGAGAGAGAGAGAGAGAGAGAGAGAGAGAGAGGGAGGGAGGGAGAGAGCTTCCAATTAATAATGCAAGACTGGATCAGGATTCTCTATCTTCAAATTTTAGCTAAGGCTGGTCTTTCAATCTCTCTGGCAAAGTTGCTTTAACCTCTCTGAGTGTGTTTCTCTGTCTGTCATTTTGTGGCAACAGATGAGTCCATTTCTGTGAAAGTATCTAGCACCCTGTGTCTGAGGATCTTAGGCTGTCACTTCCTAAGAGAAAACTGACCCCGAGGCAGGAAGCAAGAGCTCCCTAGGGATCAACGCCAGCCTTCACTACTAAGTCCTTCTAGATTCTTACAGTGATTCAAGGGCAAAATAGCTGGTGTTTTCCACTTGGGAAGTCTGGTTACCAGCTGGTGAGTGGAAAAGATTGTGTTTGAGAAATTAACATAGGCAGAAGCAGAGCTGCAGAAACCTGACAGACCGGCCCGGTCTGTTTGTTTTCTTTCTGAAGTTGGAAACCTTGTAAACGTGTACATAAACCTATCTGACATTCTTCCACCCGCAGCCCTGCCTCCATGGGGCTTGGCTCGGCTTGGCAAGGTTTCCTTGCTTCATTTCCTTAGTCTTTCTTGCCTCTCTGCTGTAAGGGGCACTGACCCCATCATCCAGCATCACCACCACCACCACCACCACCAAGACTATATCAAGGGAGTTGGCATTCTCTGGTAAATGGCCATGTGACTTCTGCTGGGCAGTACTCACCACTGTATCCCAGGGACTTACCTACCCAGGGAACTGTTAACTGTTAACTGTTAACATCCTGTAAGTTCCTCACGATTCATCTGATGGTATAAGTCATCATTTAGAACCACAATTCTTGTCCCGGAGCCACAGAACAGATGCTGAAATTTATGGCGACCCTCAAATACAAACAGGGAGTTGCAAAGGCCATTGAGTTATTGAACACTGCAGGACCGGCTTGGTCTTTGCTGCTGTTGGGTACCATGGGTAGGCCTGTCCTGGGAGTTTAGGGTCAGATGTGTCGTGTCAGTAGGCTGTATTGTGTCGTTAAGTGCTACACAATTTCTCTGGGTGCTATTTAAAAATATGCAGTTTTATTCCTCTTTCCCCCTCATGTAGGAATCCTCCTGGAGTTGAGGGAGCTGACTGGTCTGTCCCTCTTCCCTCTATGGGATCTTTGGGCTGAACCCCATCTCTCTAAGGACAAACACTTGCCAAGTTGTCATCACTGCTGAGAAAGCCATCCCTCTTCCCCAGAGGATAGAGAAGCCTGTCCAGGACTTATTTTTGTTTTTATGACTCTACTGGGCACAAACATAACAAAACAAAGAAAACCTACTTTCTGCTAAATATTTTTACAGATGTAATATTTTTCTTGTTACTTGCTGAGCAGATAAATTATGATTTGATTTTAGTTTTAGAGCAAGAAAAGGACTAAAAAGGCATTCTGAAAGCAGCTGACAATCACTTTAGGAAAAAGTATATGAACATATTTAAGTATGGTGTAGTTGGGACTCATTATTGTTAGTTAGTCTAAGTATGGTTTAGTTGAAATAAGTCGGTGTTTAAGTATTTAGTTTTAGGTATCTAATGTAAATCTTTTTTTTTTTAAATTATTTTATGAGCTGCCATGTGGGTTCCTGGTGACCCAGATCTTCTGACAAACCATCTCTCTAGCCCCACAAATAAATTCTTACATAAAACTGTCATTTGTTGGGGCATGCTTGACTAAATTTAGAATTACAAAACAATTATTTCCTTTAAAAAGCTATACCTTTATAAAAAGATTTACTTTTAATTATGTGTATATGTATGCATCTGTGTGGGGGTATGTGCATGTCTGTGTTGGCCCCAAGGGAGCCAGAAGAGGGTGCTGGATCCCCTGAAGCTGGAGTTACAGGCAGTTGTGAGCCACTTGGCTGGGACTTGAGTCCTCTGCAGAAGTAGCCAGTGCTCAGAACTATTGAGCTGTTCCTTCCACGATGGACAAGCACAGCCTTTCCAGAGCAGGTGGTGTCAGCTGATGCTATTATGTGCATTTTTGTGAATGTTTTATAGGTGTGTTTTCTATTTCTAAAAGATAATAATATAATATTTATTTCACCATTGTTCTTAGTTCTTTTTACCTATCACTATATTCTTCAAGGATCCACGTTGTAACTACTGTAAACTATATCATTTTAAATGGCTCGGTGTGGCCGTGTATTATCTTGATTTGTCTTTATTTGCTATTAAAAACTTTGGTTTTTTACATTTTATTGTGCACATGTATGCGTGTGTGTGTGCATGCAGGGGAGCACATGGATGGAAATAGGTTCTTTCATCATGTGGGTCCCAGACGTCAAACTCAGGTCGGACTTGGTGGCAGATCCCTTTCCCGCACTGAGCAGTCTCAGGCCCTATGCCCCGACTATCTGTTTTCTCAGTGGTGAAGCTTTTTTAGAAGGCTTCAAGGCCGCAGCACCGGGAAGACAGTACGTGAATTCCTTGTGTGAGTCCCACGCCATGAGCATTTCCTTGGATTCAGAGCTGGGAGCAGAACGCTACATCCCAGCGCTGCAGGCAGCCCTTCAAGCCTCCGCCAGCGCGTTCTCGCTGTCTGTGGCGCCTGTCTGCGTAGAGCGTTCTTAACTTCCTGGCGGACACTGATCTAACAGGCTTCATATAGTGTTTTGTGTAACCTGTGCCCCCTGGTGACTGCTCCACTGAAGCATCCCGGTGTGTTACGTATTTTGCCTTCCTTCATTGGGATTGCGATATTTTAGTGATTTGGGAATTATTTGTAAATTCTAGTTGCTGTCCAGTTTAGATCATTCCAATGTCTGGTTTTCATCATGTTTCCTCTCTTTTCAGTTGGTTCACAATAATCTTTCTAACTTACTTAATTTCAAATCCCAATTTCTCCGGTAAATACAATTTAATGTTTAAAAATGAAAAAAACGTGTTAGATTTCATTAGCATTGCTCTTTGGTTTATTATAGGGGCATGCCCACATACAACACAAAACAAAAAACCAGTAAATTGGAAATATCATGAATTTCAGAAGCACAGAATATCCCAGCATACCGAAGATCATACCTTGGCTCCGTGCTGTACTGCAGTGCGTCATTGCTTCCTGTGTGTTGTGGGTGACTGAGAACTGTAGCTTGTTGCCGCTGACTGGAACAGACTAGAAGAGATCAAAATTCACAATCTGTAGTACAGCTTCAAGGGAATGCGTCTCACTGTTGTGCATTGCGCAGTTGGAGAATTGTAAGTCAAATCCTAAGTTGGAAAGCGTCTGTGTAGTTATTAAAGTTTTATTATGTTTTGTGTGTGTGCGTGTGTAAATCAGAGGACAACTTACACACATACACACCTTGGTTGTGTTGTGTGCTTTCCTTCTACCATGTAGGTTCCAGGGACTGAACTCAGATCATCAGGTACTTTTACCTGCTGAGTCACTTGTATAGTTCAAAACACTGGTTAAGAATTCTAGATCACACCATTTTAAGTTGAAAACCATTTTTCTATTTAAAGAAGGCTATTAAGGAATCTAATGCAATTACACTTAAATAATATACAATTGTACTTAATGACACTAATCAAGCCTTTCCGGTATATATGTTTAAAGAATCATAGTAACTGCTAAAGGATTCAAGCTGTACTTGAATCCATGTGCTTGAGGACTCTTGAAAGGAACAGTGTTCAGGAAACTTGATGATTCCGTGAGGTAACTTTTAGACAGGAAACAGCTTCCTATCAAGCCATGGTAATCAAACCAGGCTGATACAAGAAGATGAAAACCAAGGAGCAGGAGAGAGTGCACAGGGGACATAGCCACTGGGGCTCCAGCTCCCTTCCTTGAGAACACAGCTGAGTTAGACAGCTACATAAAGCCATATACCATGGTGGTTGAGTTCCATGAACTCAAGACCCAAATACGAGAGGGGAAGTCCTAGCCTTTGCATGCTGCTGTCCCTGCCTGGAACATGTTGCTCAGCCCAAGTTGTCATTTTTAGTTTTGTTCAATACAAATTGTCATTTCTAAGATATATTTCGAGACACTACAAGCGTACAACTATATTGTATTTTGATCATTGAAATAGTTTGTTACATGTGCTTCCTAAGAGAGGTTAGATAATGAAATGAGCAGTTATGCCCCTTAGACCCTGTGCTTTCTGTTTAAGCCTTTACAATCAAAAGCCCAAACATTAAATGCATTCAGTAGATTATTACTTGGTTTTAATTGTCAAATGCTGAATCTGCTAGGCATGTTTAACCTACATTTCAGTTGTATGCCTTTGCCCTTTCCCCAGCCCTGGGTGAGCATTTGTCATTGGGAGAAATGACCAGTGAGGCTAGGCCTCGCCCTTCAGCCTGAGAAGAAACTCAGGTGTTGTTGAGGTGTTAACCCATAATGACTGATTTCATTATAGAATTTTTGCAAAGAAACACTCAGTTTCTACCACCAAAGGAGAATCTTATTCAAGAACTATTTGTGAATTTTATTATGTGGCATTGTTCCTCTGAGGGGAAGATGGGCCCGCTAACAGAAGTGTAGTGAACTGATTGAGATGTTGCACAAACCAGCTTCCCCTAGAATTTAGAAAGGCAATGCATTTAAAGCAGCGTCAGTGTTTCAGATGGGTTTTGAAAACACACTATAGCTGACTGATAAAATCAACACCTCAAGCTAGACATGCTGGCATTTTATTTAATCCCAGCACTTGGGAGGCAGAGGCAGGAGGATCTCTGTGAGTTCAAGGCCAGTCTGATCTACGTAATTAGTTCTGGGACAGCCAGGGTTGCATAGTGAGAACCTGTGTCAAAACTTAAAAAAGAAGAACAAGAAGAAGAATGGGAAGAAGAAGAGGAGAAGGAGGAAGAGGAAGAAGAAGAAAAAGTGGAAGGGGGGCCATTTCCCTCCCTTAACCCAAAGGTGTTATTTAGAATAGGCCACATGTGATCAACAGTGAAGTGGTGTAATTAGGTTATGGCTATTTATGGTGGCCGATCTTATGCTTCCGTAATGCTATAAGGTCAGAGATACCATTTTCTTACTCTTTTCCTATATCCCCTGGTCAACTCTCCAATTCTCATCTCTCAGTCTCATTAGTGAAACTGACCCTTCCTCCCCAAACACGAGGCTGAAAATGTATTTTCTATTCCGTTTGTGAAATACTATATAAATCCTTTTGCTGAGACAAGAGTTAATACTTCTCTGAGTCACAGTGTGAGCCAATAAGAAGGTCTTCTTGTGTCTGGCATATCATTAG
Source organism: Cricetomys ansorgei (assembly GCA_026225945.1). NCBI lineage: Eukaryota > Metazoa > Chordata > Mammalia > Rodentia > Nesomyidae > Cricetomys > Cricetomys ansorgei. The sequence continues at coordinate 2,404,381 of JAMJFZ010002461.1, forward strand.
TAATGCAGCTTATATTTTAAAGTGTGTTTCTTTGAAGCTCTCATAGTACCTAACCTTTCCCACTCCCATATCCCTGCTAAATGAATACATAGGAGATTGTATATGTCTTTAAAATAACTTTGGTAGAGGATTTACAGGAAAAAATGTTTACTGTCAACAAGAATATTCCTTGCCTCATTCTTTCATGAATTTATCCAGCCAGTCATCTGTTTCACACACCTGCTAGGCTAACGTGGTCAGTGCCAGGGAGATCCTAATCGGTGAGGTGCTGGGCTGCTTGGGCGTGAGAGCCTGAGTGCAGGCCACAGCTGTACACTCTGGGTGCATACACCCCAGAATCCCAGTGCTGGGGATCCCAGGAGCTTGAGGCCAGCCAGCCTAGTTGAAATGGAGCTCTAGGTTCTTTTAATGATCCTGTGTCAAAAATAGGATGGCTCATGACTGAGGAAGACACCCGGTGTTAACCTCTAACCTCTATGCTCACCTGCAAACACACAGAGAGTATCCTCGCTGTGTGGAGTATGTTGCTAAACACTAAAGCCTTGGACATGAACAGCAGCAACAACAGCAAAATAGTCCACATGATTCTGCTCTGACATGAAGTATATTTTAAAGCAATGTTATAGTCATGTGCTCACTGGAAATCCCCTTCATAAATCCCAAGATGCTTTTCCTAACCTCTGGTAGGTTGACAATTGGCCTCATGGATCCAACTAGGTTATTGGCTGCTGGTTGCTAGCATATCCTAATGGAAAGGCTTGGTGTGGGTGTCCAGGGTGTCCTTCAGCAGGTAATGAGCAGAGTCTGTGAATTTTGGCTGAGTGTGAGGCATGGAACAGAGCCCTGAAGACAGTGTTTACATGGACATTCTTACAGAGCAGGGCTGTCAGAAGACATGAATTCAGCTCTTATTTATGCTGTTTGGTAAGAATCAGGACAAGTCACTTCTTATTTCTGAAATACTGCTTTCTCAGGTAGTGTTTTGCAGGTCGCATGAGGCGTTGTGTTCTGTGCTTTGTTTCATGATTACAAAGCCTGACACACACACACACACACACACACACACACACACACACACACACACACACACACACACACTAGCAGCTGACAAACAGGTCTTAAGAGTCTTTATGATCTCAGGGATTGCATTTTAATTAGAGTTCAGTAAAACTGTTTCATGGAAACAAATGACAGTTGTATTTACCCACGTAGGAAACAAGATATAATTTGAGAGAGTGAGAAAGAGGCTCGGTGCATTGCAAAGTGTTTGCCTTAGATACTCAGAATATGGCTCTCTTCCTTGCAAGGTGCTTTCAGAAATAACTGTGTTCTCCATGTTAAAAAGTAAACTAAGGTTAGCCTTTTTCTAACAGTTAAAAAATAGTTCTCAGAAAAGGTAATTTGCCGCCAAATGAACACCAGTGAATTCTGTGATTACCTGTGGTCTGGGAGTGAGGGGGGGACAGTAAAATGTCTCCTGCAGCACGTATAGCAACTGGTAAGTGGGATGCAAACATTCTCAAGAGTTATAAATAGTAAAATTTGTGTCATGATACGAAAACACGGATGAGATGGTAAATTGGAAAAACAAAACCCCACAAACAGTTCCAGTGCGTGTCCCTGCGTGATTCAGGATGCTATGCCTCCAGTCTCCTGGGAGTGACCCACTTTCCCTGTTTATTTGCTCCTTCGCTTTCCATGTGTATGTGAATATGAATAAAATAGAAAAAAGTACATTGTAGGTTCCACATTCCCACAAAAGAGTGTATTGGTAGGAATATGTATATAAAGATGTCTGCGGTTCTGTTCTGAAGTTGTATTTTAAAAAGTGTTAAAAAAAAAAAAAAAAAAGGAAAAAGAAAAAATAGTTAGGTGGTGGTGGTGGCGCACGCCTTTAATCCCAGCACTCAGAGGCAGAGGCAGGTGGATCTCCTGTGAGTTCAAGGCCAGCCTGGTCTACAAAATGAGTTCTAGGACAGCCAGAATTACAACAGAGAAACCCTATCTAAAACAAACAAACAAACAACCCCCCCTAAAAGTAAATACATAAATAAATAGTGGCATCGTGTATCGTGTTGTTTTTCAACTTACTGTTTTTACACATTTAATTCCTAAAATTAGCTTCTAATTAACTGTTCCATGTAGTTAGTTTCCCTTAGTAAGTAAATCACAGATTATCCCCTATGGATGGACACTACTATCAGGTTCCTGATTCTCTTTATGGTCTTCTCCCACACATCCTGTGCACATGAGCGTCTCTGGGCATGACTGGGGAGTGGCATGCAGGATGAGATGGCATGCACATGTGTCAGGCATCCCGACAGAACGAGTCATTGAGGGGGAGCGGGACCAGCCTGTCCCCCTCGGGGCTGAGCGGGATGGTGAGTATCGGCGGCCCAACCCCTTCCCACCGGGAGAAAAGACACACACACACACCCCGAGCTGGGAGAACTGTTGAAGCAGGAACTCGATTTACTGAACAATTCAGCCCCTTAAATAGGCCGAGGAGGAGGGGACGGTATGCGGGATGGGGTGAGCTTACGTAGGAGGGAGGAGTAAAGTGGTGTGAGAGCAGTGGGAGTTTCTGTTATGTGGCAGTTGCTAGGTAGAGCCGGCTATGCTGAGTCACCGCTATGCGGAAGAAAGACAGGTCTCGGAAATCGAGCCTGGCTTGATCCGGACAGTAGGCCTCATAGGGCCCAACATACATGTTCAGTATCACTGGCTAATGCTAAACCAACAGTGTCATGTGAGTTGGTTTCCCATTGCTGCTGTAATTACCATGATCTTAAGTGCATATGACAACACAAAGGTTTTAGTTTTTGGTCCTGGAAGTCAGAAGTCTGAAATTGATCTAACTGTGCAAAAACGCCCGTGTCCAGGAGCTGTGCTCCTTCTGAAGGCTCCAGGATGGAGTGACATGAGGCTCTTCCTCTCCCTTGTCAGCTTCTGAGAACCACCACAGTCCTGGCTCATGGCTGTGTCTCCTTGACCCAGCACCCACTGCCACATCCTGTCTCCTTCCTCATACTCCTGACTTCGTGATCACACCAACCTGCCTCAGATATTACAGAACATGCTCCTTCTTATCTCAGGGGCCTTGGCCTCATCATATTTGCAAAGTCTATCATCTGTCTTCTTCTATCTATCTATCTATCTATCTATCTATCTATCTATCTATCTATCTATCTATCTATCTATGTTTTTGAGACTGGGTCTCACTATGCAGTCCTGGCTGGCTTGGAATTAGTTTTATAGATCAGGTTGGCCTGGAATTCAGAGATTTGCCTGCACACAGAGTAAATGCATATGCGAGGGCTGGGAAAATGGCTCAGCAGTTAAGAGCACTTGTTCACAATTGCTTATAACTTTAGGTCTAGAAGCCCCTCTTCTGGCCCCCAAGGGCACCACAGACACATGATACATTTATATACACACAGGTAAAACCCACATACACATAAAGTAAAAATAAAATCTTACAAACAAAACACATGCCACCACACCTGGCCTTGCACAGCCCCTTTTTGCCATGGAAGCTACCATACATCCTACAGGTGAGGATGGAGGTATCTTTGAGGCCTTATCTGTTTTATGTAAGTGGGAAATTCTCTTATTTTAGTGGGGAAGAGATGTATTTTGGCTTATTGTGAACTTGTTTTATTAATATGCATTTCCTTTATTACTAACCAGATTGTGCAGCCTTCCTAAGATTTGTGGTCATTCATTTCTTTTTTCTATGAAATATCTGCCTGTGCTTCGCCCTCTTCTGGGTGGAGTTGTTTGCTTTTCTGCCATTGATTAGAAGATGCTCTTTATATGTTTTAGATCAATTACTTTTCTATTCCAGTGTCCACAGGTTGCCCCCTGTCTCCAGTAAAGACTTGTATGTTATTAGTTTACTTTTTTTTGTTGTTTTGGATGTTTGATAGCTTTTAATTTTGATAAAGTTGATTCTGTGTGTGTGTCTGTTTTTGTTTAATAGACTTTCTTACCCTGAGCATAGGGGATATTTTCCACTTTTGTTGTTGCTTCTTTCCCCTCAACACTCAGAAGATTGTATGAAGCACGAGGATCATGAGTTTGAGTTCAGCCTGGCCTACATTGCTACACTCTAAAAACCAAGTATTATTTCCATCAGTGTCTAATTCTGTGGTGGAAAAGCAGAGGGAACGTGAGTGGCAGCAGCTGTATCCTCAGCAGGCTCAGAGACAGAGAATGGGTTAACATGGGGTATTTCGTATCACGTGTCCAAATTGCCTTAGGATTAAGAAGATTAAATATCCGTAATAAATTGTAAGGCAGTTAAAAAAAATTAGTTTTCATTTCAAGAAGAAAGCCACTGTGTAGAAAGCCCCAGGTTGCAATGTGCACTGCAGGTTCAGAGAGCTGCATATTCATTCAGATTTTGTGGATCTCTCTTCTAACTCTGATGGTCTGACTCATCACTCTTAAGAGGAGAAAGGTGTGTTGCCTCACCACAGGCAAGTAAAGACTGGAGCTGGTACTTCCCATGATGTTTTATATATAGCAGACCCTCAAGGAGTTCTATTTCAACAAATCCCTTGTGGCTAGAATTCAACAGCAGTGACTGCAGCACATGGTTTCCAGTGTGAGTCGCAATGGCAAGGTTTTTGTCTGTTAATGGATCTCTGTGCTTATTGGTCAAACACATTTTGAGGAAGTCTGGAAACAAGGTCAAATGAGTAAGCTGGGTAATTCCATTTTTGCTAAAACAGACATGATGACATTGACTTCTACATGGGGCTTTAAAAATACTCTGAAGGCAATTTAGGTGAGTAGCAGGGATTCAGACAGGTTCTCTCTGTATCCAGGTTCAACTGTAGCTTGACTGTAGGGCCAGCTGGCCTTGAACTCACATTTCTTCTGTCTCCACAGAGGGGTGGGATCACCATTGTTTCATCAAGGTTGAGCATTAAACCAAGGGTCTTAGACTTACTAGGCAAATGCTCAACTACTGCTCTATATCCCCAGATCCCCAAATTTATTCTTTCTTATTTTAATTTTTGAGACAGGGTCTTACCTTAGCTCAGGCTGCCTAGATCTTACAATCCTCCTGCCTCAGTCTCTTGAATGCTGACATTACAGATCCACCAGGGTCTTGTTATGTAGCCCAAGCTGGTCTGCAGTTTGAGATTCTCCTGCCTCTGCTTCCTGAGCTTTGAGATTGCCGGTGTGCATTACTGTGCTTGGCCTTCTCGCTCACTTTAAATCACCTTCATTTATCTTTGTCTTAAAATACCTCTTATTTATTAATCCTAACTACGTTGATCATCTTTTACTTATGCATCAAGCAGTCTCTCTGTCTGTCTCTGCCTCTCTGCCTGCTGCCTCCCCCACCCACACCTTCCCCAGAGACCAGTCTCACTGTGTAGACCGGGTATTTAAGTGCTGGTATTAAAGGTGTGCTCCTTTGCCTGTTTTTACTTACCATGTGTCATCAGGTATTGGGCAAAAGAAGCTGAGTGGAGCATTACCTTTGCCACCTATGCATATACTTTTTTTTTTATCTGGTGTTGGAAAAAGGATAGTTAAAATAGCAATTACACACAGTGCACTGTGGGAACAAAAAAGGGGGATTGCCTGTGAACTGGGGGGTCGGGGTTGCTTTCTCCAAAGAGGGACAGCTGAACTTTCATTTAAAGCTCATCAGTGAGGCAGAGCAAGGAGACTTTGACCACAGTTGGATGAAGTTGGAGTAGTGGGGTGTAACTGGAGTCCCACCTGTGCAGGAGCTACACAGTAAGGACCCACAAAAATTGCTACTTGGGAGACAGAGGCAGCTGGATCTCAGTGAGTTTTTAGGTCAGCCTGGTCTACATAATGAGTTCCAGAACTACATAGTGAAACCTTGTGTCAGATAGGATGGATAGATAGCTAGATGATCGATAGATAGATAGATAGATGGATGATGATGGATAGATAGATAGATGATAGATAGATGGATGGATGGATAGATAGATGATAGATATAGATGGATGGATAGATGATAGATGATAGATGGATGGATAGATAGATAGATAGATAGATAGATGATAGATGGATGGATGGGATGGAAGCAGCACGCAGAGAGACAGACAGACATATAAAGCAGCAGCAGTCGTTCATATGTACACCTTCACTTTCCCTGTGCACTGGGGTTAAGACTTGGAGACCACAGTCGTATGCGAAGGAATTCATGGATCAGTGAGGGATATTGATGATCAGATACCAAGAAGTTGTCTTTAAGCAAATTGGTACTTTTCAACTTAGACAAATACTTAATGCAGCTTTTGTTCTGGAGACAATTAAAGGGGTTTCGTGAAGGTTTTCCATTTGGTAAGAAGTAGGATACATAAATTACAAGTTTTAAAAAATTACAGGACATAATATTTAACATCTTGAGGAACAATGAATCTGAACAACCAATAATCAGAATTAACTTGAGAGAAAAATCTGGTTTTCCCACTTTCTGGGCAAATAGCACTTTATCTTTTAGTATATTTGCCCATCACAACTATGAACTCAGGATATAAACCTGAGTAAGATTTGGTTCCCAGCACTGAGGAAATGTGTAAACCCATTCATTTGTAAATGTATCTTGAATAGATATTAATAGTAATAATAATAATAATAATAATGATAGTAGTAGTAATAATGCTACTTGCTGTACACCGCTAACAATAACGATGGAGCCAGGAGTGAGTGTCCCTGGCTTGGGAACACAGACTCAGTTTGCCCCACATTCCATATTCCAAGGTAACACAGTAACGGAACAAAGAGTGCTAAGGCAGGCACCTTTCAGAGCCTTGCTCTGGACTCAAGCAGGAGCCCCCAGGAGAGGCGGGATCCCAGCATCGGCCTCAGAGGCTGTCTCATGACATTCTTAGCCTTTCTGTTGGTGTCGTTAGCAGTCTGTACATTCCAAAGATTTACCTAATATGGCTAGCAAGGGCCAAGATGGCCCAAGATAGTTTGTAATTAGGTCCTGAACTTGCACTTTGCACCATTCCAACCTGCCCACAATCACTGATGGCCTAATCATCCTGGGGTCAAGTGGGTGTGTCTTTTTTCCAGGAATTTTAGTCCATTCTCTCTTAACGGAGTATTCTAAGGCCCACTCTAACTGCCTGGACACTTGGGAACCACCTGTCCTGAGAAGGTAACCTCAACACTGAGCACTTTACTGGTAGGCAAAGCCAAGGAGGCACCTTCTTGGGAGGGAAAACAGCAGACTCTGCGCATGGGGCACTGACAGTCTTTCCGAGGCCTGGACTGCTTTCCTGGAGAATTCCTACTGGAAGCTGCTGAGAGGTAGTTAATGAGGCCAGGGCATCTGAGAACTCGGGTATCAGATTGAGTTGCTTTAATGCATCCTCATGTGGTGTCTGCTTTGCCACTGAGAAGGTTGTTCAGGAAGTGTGGGAGATGCTGTTAAGACAGGATACCAGTCCTGAGGTCATGAGATGTAGTTCACTTTTATTGATCAGTTCAAAGAACCAGACTTGGTCATGTTGATTTGTGTTTTGTTTCCCCCCCCCCTTTCTTTCTTGGTTTTGAGATAGGATCTTACTTATAATAGCCCAGGCTGACCTAGAACCTGTGCTCATCCTGACTCAACCTCAGGAGTGCTGGACTTTCAGGTACAAACCACCAGGCCCGATTTTCTGTTTGGTTTTGGCTTTGGAGACGGGGCTTCTTGTAGCTGAGGCTAGTCTCAAACTCTGTGTAGCACAGAATGACTTGAACTGCTAACCTTCCTGCCATTCACTTCTGAGGGCTGGGATTACAGGTGTGTGACAGCCACCACTCCTGGTTCATGTGTTGTTAGGGGAAAAGGATCCACCTCGGGCCTTGTGCATGCTGAGCAAGTGCTCCGCTACTTAGCTTCATCCCCAGCATGAAATGTCTCTGGGTAATTCTTGACTCACTAATCTTTGGTGTTTTTCCCTCACTGATTTACTTGACTCTGTTGCAGCCTTTGGGTTTCCTGTGTCCGGCGTCTGTGGTTTTAACCTTGTTACGACCCGTTTTAATTGCCTAGTGTGAGGTTTGCCTCAGTGAATGTCTTGTGTGAACGTGAGAATGTGTGTCGTGCTGTTGTTGGGGTGCTCCATGAATATCAGCGAGGGTTCCAGTTGCTTGCTAGTGCTGCTCAGGTGAGCTTCGTTGTGCTGCCTTCCTGGTGCATATCTTTTGAAATGTAGAGCAAACCTGAGGCCTTGTGCATGCAGGGTGAGGGCAAGTGCTCCAGGACCTGGAAGCCAGGCTTGAAGTTTCTCTCCTTAATTCTTGACTCTACCTCCACCTCTGGAATGCTGGGATGAAAGGATTGCACCAAGACAGAAAATAAAGGTAAACCTATAGGATTTGATCTGACAAATACTGTCTAAAGACTTGAGGTTTCCAACCTTCTCTTTTATCTCTTTCTGTCAGTTCTAAGGAGTTTGCCTTGTGCGTGTTGTTAACTTAGACCCATTAAGGAGTGGTTAACTGACTCTGCCAACATGGACTGTCCCTCTTTCCTCCTGATACTCTTCCCTTGTTGTAAAGATGGCAATGTGTGAAGTTAATCTAGTTTCTCCATTTTCCTTTTGATTGGCGTTAACATGGAATGCCTATTGCACACCTTGGTTTTTTGTTTTTGTTTTTAAAGTCAGGGTCTCATTTGTGTAGGCTCATGCTATCTGTGAGTAGCCTCAAGTTCCTGGGGTTCCTCCTTGCCTCTGCCCCTCAAGTGCTGGGAATATAGGTGAGTGTCTCTCACCCCAACCCTACCCCACCCCACCCCAGACTTTTAGACTTTTAGTCATTCTGATTTTTCATTTTTTTGAAATTGCTTTCTTGTAAATGATATCTGTACAGTTGTGGGACTTTTGCTTGGTGGCTTGTTATTGATCAAGATAAAATGATCCAAGCGATTATAGCTGTGCAGTTGTGGTTACTGTCTTCTGTTTTCAACTTTTCTTTGTTGTATTTATTCTCTATTTACCCGCCTCTCCGCACACAACCTTCCCTTGTGTTTTAACTCAGTACTCAGAATTACCTTCAATTTCTTTTCTTCTGAAGCATTGGAGATAAGGTTGGGGAATGGCCCTTCCCTCAGGTCAGAGAAGACTGGGAGGGCTTTCACTGGGGAGAGCTGGCCTTTCTATGGGCAATATTCTGGGTGTGACCTTTTCTTCCTGAAAGTCTTCCCACCCTTTGCCAGAAGCAAAGAATGGATCTCCAGATCTCCGGTGTGAGAGTCTGGTGTAGGGACCTGGGTAGTTTTTTGCCTGTCCTGGGACCGCACACCTGACCATCCCTCTTCCTGCAGCTCAGGCTGCTGTTCGCACCAAGGTTGTCACTGGCTCATGCTAACAGGCTTCTCATGTGAGGCAGGCTTCGCCCCAGTCATCAGAGTCCAAGAAGAGCTTTCCTATTTATTTAGTGGTTTCCCGCGTCAGGGCGAGCATCCTGCTTAAGTTTCTTTGTGTTTTAATAAACTCTTGTTTTGCTTTTCTATCACTTTTTTGTCACTAGTTCTTGACACTCTAGTAATTAACAGGTATAAATAATAGTGTGGGTGTACCATGTATTATTATTACTTCATATGGTGGTGCATGCCTACATGGATAGGAAAAGATAGTAAGGCCATGAGTCCTAGCTAGGCTGGAATGTAACGGAGGCCCTACTAAAAGTCATAATAACTCAGAAGGTCATAAAAAACACATCGTGCCTTGTATCTTGATGACCTGTGCAATCCTAGCATCCTTGAAGATGAGAGACTAATCTATGGAGCTGTCAGATTGCTCAAACAAAGACAATTGACTTAGATTTTAATGAACAATATTTGTGCATCTCCATTTTGCTGTTCTTACTAAGTATGTAGTTTACGAATTCTTAGTTTTGTTAAATTGATGAGCAAATACTTGTTCTTTGATTTTATTTGCATTTCTGATATTCCTAAGACATGTGCACTGATGAACTTTTTTACCTGAAGGAGTTTGTTATTTTAAATAATTGACTTGCGGTTTTCACTGAGACAGTTCTTACTCTGAAGCCCAGTCCTAAATTCTAAGCCTGGCCGCAGTCCTCATGCCTGCGGGATGCTTGGTCATAGATGTGAGCCACTAGGCTTGGCTGGTTTTAATTTCAGGCACATAATCGTCTAGGGTTTTTGTTCAAAAGAATTCCATAGATATTCTAGTTACTAAGACTTCATTAGATGATCTGCAGTATTTTGTGCTTATTTTCTTATTAGCTCATTTCTTTCTGTCTTCATTGTTTATTTACATTTCTTTTAGATAGATCTGTTCCTGCTTGTTTTCTATGTCAGAATTTTGTGGTATTTTTACCCATAAATTTGCCTTTTTTTTAAAAAAGAAGAATTCACTCTAAGCAATAATCATTTCTTTGCATACTTGCAACTAATAGTTTAAATTTGTACCTTCAATCTACCTAGAAGTATTATTTTCTTTATAAATAGAAAGAAGAAGAAATCATAACAATACCTTTAGTTTTTTTGAGACAGGGTATCTCTATGTAACGTGGGAAGTCTGGAAAACTCGATGTAGACCAGGCTGGCTTCCCAGAGACCCGCCTGCCTCTGCCTCCTGAGTGCCGGAGAGCAGGGATTAAAAGCCTGCACCATCATGCTCATCATAATGTATCCTAAACGGGATGAAGAACTGTAGAATTTTCCCCACCTCAGTCCAATCACCAGAAGTTAGAAAAAGGGAGATAGTGTGGTTGATCTCATCCAGGTAGAGTTCTATTGGGAAATTTTCTAAGGTGAGAGTGCAGAAGGGCACAGCTGAGCGACCCCACCTAGACTTAAGCAGAAACATCTAGAATACAAATTTGTCAGGCAGTCAAGATTATAGAAGCACTGAGCTGTAAAAAGTCTTTGCAAGTCTTTTATACAATATATAAACACTTGTTTTCAGAGAATGTTGGTAATTATAAGTTTGACTACAAACATTTTTCTCATAGTGTAATCAAATTGTACTAATTAGTAATACCAACTAACCTTCTTTAAGGTAAATATTCCTGTGTGGTGTCCCATTGGTGATGGTTTTCTTGGTAGCAGAATAGCAGTGGAAGCCTGAGCCGGAGATGGTAAGGGATGTTAGCTTGGAGATGTCTACAGAATCTGCTCATAGCTCAATCATATCTGAGTGGTCTTAGGGCGGGTCCTGAGTTTCTTTTATATGTTTTCCCCACTGAAAAGAACTGAAAGTATAGGGAATTTAGCTTGGAGAACGTTAGGGAATAGGTATTCAATATTTTGTCCTGTAAAGGAGATTGATGGCTTAGAACATCTCGCAGTGGGCTAAACTCTGATGACTGCCATTAAGGCAAAAGATCAGTCTTCACAAGGTAGGAATTTGATCTACGATTACTACTACTACTAGTAGTGCTACCATTATCATTACTGAGACACTTCTCACTATGTAACCTTTGCGTCCTGGGTATCCTTGAACTCATAAAGATCCACCTGCTTGTGCCTCCAGAATGCTGCAGTAGGTGTGGCCACCAGCCAGGCAAGAATTTAGTCTACTCTGAATAGTGCTAGAGACAGTAGCCCTGCCATTAGGATCTCTTATTTGCTAGGTACTGATAGAAACTTTAAACAGTGTGGTTCAAGCTGTCTTTGTTCCTTTCTAATTGCGTATTAAGTCGATAGTGCACCTGTAGGTTGTAGAACCTAAAAGTTTTGCCTGTACTCTCTGAGTGTAAGAAAAAAAATAATTTTTTTTCTAGAAAAATCAAAAGGAGGAAGGGGCTGAGGAACTGCAGTTCCTTGATGGAGCCGTATTTCTGTTTCTCGTAAGGTGAAGGGTAACTTAGCAAGGCTGTTTGAAGTTTTTAGCCAAGCCTCCAGAAGGCAGCTGAGGACTGGACAGGTGTATTTAAAGTGCAGGCTATTCTCCTGGTCTTTGTGCTTCTGTAATTTAAATGGTGAAAATCCTCTTAAAGGGGAAGTGTAACGTGGTTTTCAGGCATTAACATAAAAGGTTAGATTAAGGAATACTGTCCAGATTAAGGAACATTATCCCTCTGATATTTAAATACCCTCCTGTTGGCGGCATAAATACTTTTTTATTGTGGAAAAAAATAAGGGTTTGTATTGGAAAGCCTAATAAACATAGCAATCTTTATATATTTTTTAAAATCTCTGTTAACATTCCTCACAAAATATAAGTCCATAGTTTGTTCTCCCATTGTATATCTTGCATATTTCTCTGGTCTTTGGCTTTTGAACTCTTCCTGAATTGGATATGGTGGCACAGGCCTATAATCTCAGCTCTTAGCAGGCTTAGCCAGAGGCTTGTCAGGAGTTTAATCTGGGGCACAGTAAACTATGTAGTAGCAAAACCCTGTATCCAAAAACCAAACCAAATAAAATATTACATCCATTGGAGAATTGATCCTATTATCTATCTGTATGCCTATCTATCTATCTAATATATATGTGTGTATAAATTTTATTATTGTCTCTACTATTAATAGTAGTAACAGTAACATTGGGGTATGTTTCTGCAGATATATGTGTGTGTTTCATCATTTTGCAAGTCTCTGTAACATTCTTAAGGACTTATATTATTTTTTTACTTAATTAAATAGTGACAGTTGTAAAAAGGAATGAAGTTTCATGACCAAAGTAAAGGAAGAAAACAAATATTTATTGAATTTCAGAAATGAGCTTAGCACTTTATATAAATGTTGTCGTCTGTGTTTTACCAAAGGCCATGAGGAAAGGTTTCACAGATGAAAGAAACCCAGCATCCAGGGAGTGTAAGAGCCTTTAACCTCATGTGGTGCTAGGAAACTTCCTGTTCTTTATACTCCGCTTACTTCTCAGCATCAAGTATTGTGTTTGGTTGTTGGCAGGACCCTCTCGCCCCAGCCTCTGAGTGGCCGGGTGAGAGTTATGCACTGTTGTAGTCTCCCCCCCAACCCCGTTTTTTTTTTTTTTTTTTTTTTTAACTAAAATGAAAATTGGTTAATTTGTCTCTGAGAAAAATTTCAGATTTTGATCATTCCTTTATGTTAAATAAACATTGGACTCAGTTTCCAAGAATTGCTTACTCTGCAATGGATGCGTCAGTGGTAAGCAGTGATCGGAAAATGAGTCAGAGCTCCAAGGCCTGGTTCCCTCAGCCTTATCGTTGCTCACTGTGGCAATGTGCTTCATCTGCCTCTTAGTGGACTTCATGAGAGAGAGAACAATTACAGCAGCAGCAAGCTTAAGTGGAAGACTTCTACACTGAAAACTAACACCGAGGAGAGATAGAGACATGGATGAAATTGAAGATTACTGTGAAAATTTGCATGTCTTCAGAATCAGTTCAGCCCTATCCAAATCCAAATTCTCTACAAAACTAGAAACGAATAAAGAAATGAGCAGAAAGGGTGAGGGCATGTGCCCTAATCTGAATCGCAGGAGGCAAAGGCAGGAAGTTGAATGCAGACCAGGACAGGCAGATGTCCAACACAGGATCTACTCTTTTTATTATTTGTTTGTTTTTTTTCAAGACAGGGCTTCTCTGTTGTAACTCTGGCTAACCTGGAACTCACTCTATAGACCAGGCTGACCTTGAACTCACAGAGATCGGCCTGCCTCTGCCTTCCGTGTGCTGGGATTAAAGGTGTGCACTACCACTGCCAAGCTAAAGATCTGCTCTTGTCTGGAGTAAAAACAAAACAAAAATCAAAATCCCCAGGCCCCAGAGTTATCTACAACTTACAGCAGTCTTGAGGAATGAAAGAACAAAGCTGGAGGTTTCATTCTTCCTGTGTCCAAAATAAATTACAAATCTATAGTAACTTTTAACATTTAGATCATTGGAACAAGTTAGCAAAACACAGGACAAGAAATAAGTCCGTGGATTCGTAATAAACTCATCCATCTTTAGCAAATGTATCAAGAACACACAATAGGCACAGACAATCCCTGGAATAAATGGTGTTGGAAAAAATGGGAAACCAAATCCAGAAAGCTGACATCAGGATCTTCTTTCCAGGATACATAAAAGCCAAGTCATTTAGTTCACACTAGACAACCAAAAGCTGCTAGATAAAAGCAAGTGAGCGTTTCTTGCTATTGGCTCAGGACATAATATTGCTGGATATGACACTAAGAGTATAGACAACAAAAGCAGTCTGGTGAGACTGTATTAGACTTTAACCTTTCTGCACAGCAAAGAAAACAATCAGATGTGAAGAGGCAACCTATAGGGCAAGAGGAAATGCCTATATCCATGTAGCGGTTAAGAGGTTAAGATCTTAAATATACCACGGACTCACACTACTCAGTAGTAGTCCCAAATAACCCAAATAAAAAAATCAATTATCTGAACAAATATTTCTCAAAAGAAGATATTCCAGTGAGCGAGACTTATATGAAAATGTGTTCAGTATCACAGGATCAGGGAGTGCCAACCTAAACCATGAACAGCACCTGTACCTTTTAGGGTGGTTGTTACCTTGAAAGACAAACAATAACAGATGTTGGCCAGATGGGAAAAAAGACAGCCTTTGTACACTGTAGGTATGAATGTAAACTGACATAGCCATTGCAGAGAACAATGTAGAGGCTCCTTAAAAGGCTAAAATTAACAACTATGTACTGATTCAGAAATCCTACTTCTAGATATTGAAATAAAGTTGATCTCAGATATCTCCATCCTCATGCTTGCCCTAGGGTTATTCACAATAGCCAAGATATAGAAGCAACCTACATGCCTCTTGATGTTGTGTTTGAATGAGAATGACCCCCATAGGCTCATATATGTGAGTGGCTGATTCTTAGGTGGTGGACTGTTTAGGAAGTATAAAAAGGTATAGCCTTATTGGTGAGGTGCTGTCTTGTTGGAGGAGGTGTGTCACTGCTTTGAGGTTTCAACAGCTCTCACCAGCCCCCCACCCCATCTTATGGATAAGACAAAAGCCATTGTCTACTAGTCCAGTGCCATACCTGTCTGTGGCTGTGCTCTGTGTCATGATGATTATGGACTAACCTTTGCTTCTGTGAAACTGTAAGCAAGCTCCCAGTTAGATGCTTTCTTTTAAAGTTGCCTTGATTGTGGCATCCCTTATAGCAACAGAACAGTAACTAAGGCAATGTATAAATGGATTTAAAAGAATGACTTGGGTATATATACAATATTATTCAGCCTTAGAGGACACAGAAACTCATTTGCAAACAATATGGATGAACCTTGAGTATATTACGTTAAATGTGAATTACAGTGGCTTTGCAGGTGCAAACACTGCATCTTGCTGGTTATATGACAAATCTGTAGAGTCAGAACGCAGGGTGGTGGTTGTCAGATGCCCGAGTTGGGGATAAGTGGAGGAACTGTTGATCAAAGGGTGCAAGGTTCTGGACATGTGACGTACAGCAGTGTGACTATAGTGTTAATACTGAATTGTACAAGCAGTGTATTGTACTGACTGTACAGTCAGTATTGTATCGGATAGATGTACAGGATCCTCACCATGAATTTTTTTTAAAGATTTATCTTTTTGTGTATATGTGTGCACATCTGTCCGAGTTTATGTGTACCACATGTGTGTAGTTGCCTACAGAAGACAGAAGAGAGCATCAAATTTCCTAGAACTGGAGTTACACGTAGTTGTGAGCTGCCCAGTGTGCACGCTTACTGGCCACGCTCAGTGTTGTTCTAGAGGCTTTCAGGTCTGTAAAACACGAGCACATTAGTAGTTCTTGAGTATGTTTGCTGAAATCTTTTTATCAACACTTGGCAGACTTGAGTTGTATTTCCAAAAGTGATTATGTTGGACAGCCTTGAACTGGCTGCCCCTCATTTGGGAGGTGCCCCTCATGCCTTTCTGCCTCAGGAGAGATGAGAGTGCGCAGATGCAAGCCAGACAGAGTTCTCCACAGCAACATGCTTCAAATCCCTGTTCTTAAAGTTTTAAAAAATCAGTAAGGGCATGTAGCAAAATCCTGCTTAGAGAAGCGGCCTCTCACTTCTTGAGAGGTAGCATACTAACTCACGTAAACACATAGTAAAAATAAAAGCAGGGCATGGCTACATTTTAACAGATTAAAAACAAAGTGCTTTTCGTCCAGATTGTCCTTATCCCTGTGTTCTCCAGTCTTCCTGGTTCCTTTGTTAGGTTTCCTGTTTTTGAGTCTGAGATCAGCTAATTCCCGGCACACATAGAAGTAACCCAGTGGCTGTTGATGCTTTCTGAAAGTGTGGTGGACCCACGTGTACTTGAACCCAGTGGTTAGTTTACAGACTGTGGGTCCAACACGCGATGTGTTTTACCTAACTCTACAGTACGTACTAATACGTCCTTACCTAAAATACAGGGCTATGTGGCATCAAACAGTAGCCATCCTTACCACATGCGGTCCCGTTGGCTTCTTTACTTTTTGATTTAAAAAATGCCTGTCACTATAATGAGTTAACAAGACTTAGTAAAGGTTTCCAACCACAGTTGGAGAATACGGTCTTTAGTTCTATGATCAATCTTTTTATGTTTATAATATGTAAGGGATATCATTCCATTTAATTTATGTATTTTCAGACTAACATATGTTTATCACATGCTTAAAATTCCTCACATTTTAAGAGTAAAACTAGAAAATTTGTGAAATTTGATTCTTTTTGGCTTAACTTTATATGTTTTGAGATTCGGGTTCAATTTCTGACAATTTTCCTTTTACATATGCTTGACTGTTAAACCACGTATTAGTAGTAAGGTTTGTGATCCCTTTACGATTTGAACTTGATATTAAATGAATAGGAAGCCCTTTTTACTTGTCCCATTATATTGTATATAAAGCAAACAGAACGTTGCACAATCTTAGAACTCTTTATAGTTCATACATGTTCATGCATGACTGAGGCCAGGCAGGGACATGTTGACTTTCATGTCTTGACATTTTCCTACAGAAACAGAAGTGTGTTTCACCCACCAGCCAAGATGAACATGGTGAAGAGGATTATGGGGCGGCCTCGACAGGAGGAATGCAGCCCCCAGGACAATGCCTTGGGCCTGATGCACCTCCGCAGGCTCTTCAGTGAGCTGTGCCATCCTCCGAGACACATGACCCAGAAAGAGCAGGAGGAGAAGCTGTACATGATGTTGCCGGTGTTTAACAGGGTGAGTCCAGCTTGCCAAGCACTTTCCTTCCAGCACTGTTGGTACCATGGGCATCCTAAGGCTGGTAAGTCACAGGTGGATGACAGGATGGGTTTAGTTTTGTTTTTTAATTTGCTATAAGCCAGATGTTGACCACACACCTGCTGTCACAGCACCTGGGAGACCACAGGTTTGAGGTCAGCTAGGGCTACAGAGACTCACATCTCTAAAACATTTGTTTCGCTGTACATGTCTACAGTGAGAGAGGCAGCTGGTCACATTGCATTCACAGTCAGGAAGCAGAGGGAAACGAATGCTTGGTGCTCAGCTTGCTTTCCTATGTGCCACTCAGTTAAGGTGAGTCTTCTTCCTAAATCAGTGTAAACTGGATAATCCCTCACAGGTGTGCCCAGAGGCTAACCTACTCAGAGAGTCCCTCACAGGTGTGCCCAGAGGCTAACCTACTCAGAGAGTCCCTCACAGGTGTGCCCAGAGGCTAACCTACTCAGAGAGTCCCTCACAGGTGTGCCCAGAGGCTAACCTAATAAGACCTTTCTTACAAGTGTGCCCAGAGGCTAACCGGGCTAACAAATCACACAGTCCCTAGTGGAGGTAGAAGGTAGCGAATTGAGTGAATGGGGGATGAAAAGAATATACTAGGCTTTGATAGACTTGAAAAAAATCAGGACAAAAAAGACTGATGGAAGTTGTCTGGTCTGTTTGTTGTCACTATAACAAAATGCTTGAGGTTGTGTACTTTGTGTAAGAAAGAAGTTGGGAGGTCTAGACAGCAAAGGTGAGCAGCCTGGCAGGGGCTTTCCTGGCTGAGTCATGCTAGAGAAGCAGAAGGAAAGGATTTATTGGGTTTACATGTCTAGATCACAGTTGATCATCGAGGGAAGTCAGTAAAGAAACTCAAGCAGGAGCAGAGACAGGGACCATGGAGGGTGCTGTTCCCATGATTTGCTTACCCTACTTCTTTACACAATCCAGGACCACCTGCCCAGGGGTGGCACCACCCACAGTGGACTGGACACTCCCACATCAGTTATTAATCAAGGAAGCGCTCCACAGTCATGCCCACAGACCACTGTGACGGGCCATCCCTCAACTGAGGCTTCTTCTTTCCAGATGACTGTAGGTTATATCAAGATGGCAAAACTAGCCGGCACCAGGGGATCTAGGCTCTTTTCTTTCTCTTCCCTCGTCCTCCTCCTCCTCCTCCTCCTCCTCCTCCTCCTCCTCCTCCTCTTTCTCCTCCTCCTCCTCCTCCCTGCTCCTTCTTCATCATCTTCTTTTATATTTGTAGAGTTTTGCTTTGTTTCTGGATTTTAAAAAGATTCAGGCTTGCTCATAAGAAAGAAGAGACCCATAAAGTGAGAAATTTGCAAACTTTCAAGAACAGTAAACTTAGATCAAAGAAGGAGAGAGCATAGTGTTAAACTACAGGTGAATGGGTAAGCACTGGACAGGAGAGAGCCAGGGAGCTCAAGTGGAAAACAAATTCTGCTGGCGTGGCTATAGACTGTGGTGGCGTTGGATAGGTGTTGGGTCAGATCTTGCTCAGTGACTTTAATATTCCTGTTGTCACTGGCTGAAAATGTACTTTACGGATCTAGAGTAAGTAGCCTGAATAAAGAACCAAAGGAAATTTTATTCATAAATAATAGTATAGAAAGGGAAAAGCAATAAGGATTTGTTAGTTTTGGGAATGTACAGAGGTGATAAGTCTGCACTGGCTCTTGTCCAGACTGTCCTGTTGTGGGAGATAAGAGGTTCCTTGTGTTTTGGGACTGCAGATTAGCTGGAGTGGAAGGAGCATGGAAAGGATTAGCTCACACGTCATCTATTGATTTGTGTTCAAAGGAGTAGAGAGAGAATGAAAATGTCAGTACATTCAGAGGACATGCATTTTTTGCTATCTGCCGAGAATGATGAGGGAGGAGATGGTAGAATAAGAGCATGAGGAGAGGTGGGAAAAGGCTTCCCCAACCGTTTGTAAATGAATGAAAGTGGAGTTGGCTATGAACAGGCCACCGTTCCAAGCTCTGCTAAGAAAAGCCATTGATTTTTATTAGAACCAGTTGTAGAATGTTCTTGTTGCTTTTCTGCTTCATAGCTGTCTTTAAAAAAAAAATCATGATATGCTACTGTCTACTGGTTAGTTAAAATAATTGCTTTCTCTCAGCCTATGAACATTTCTAAAGCACTTACAAGAACTCCCTCAGCTCCTCTATTGCAGTTCTTGGGTTAGAACTGAGAGTCTCTTGCGTGCTGGACATCTGAGCTGCCTGCCTAGCTCGATTCTCAGCTCAAAGCATGAACTCTAAAGTGATATCTGGCATATGCGACCCCCTATCCCCGCACTTATTTAAAGCTAGGCTTCTGTAGTCACTGAAGTGAGCCTTGGTCCATGAGTCTTAGAAGTATTTTCATTTCATGTGTGTGCTTGCTTACTTGTTTTCAAGGTGGTTCCAAGACACCTTAGTATTATTCTTTGTCTTTGTATACTGTTTGGTTTAATGCTATTATTATATTCTGTGTTGTTGTAAAGAAGTATTATCAGATAGCTATTACATTTTTCCATGTTGAAAGTTTTTAATTAGCTGATTTGAAGTGCTGCCTTAAATCTCTTTATAATGAATTATTTGACCATCAGAAGTTTAGTACTCTTTCTCCCATCTGTGTGTGTGTCGTGGGAGGGTAGGAGTGGGAGGGTAGGAATCAAATCCAGTGTGGGCTCTACTGAGCCACATACCCACCACTGGTTCAGTCAACTGATTTTGTTTGCTGTTGGTTGCTGTTCTGTGTGTTGTGGGGAGAACTCTTACAGGCTTAGGCAAGTGTTCTACCACAGTTACACTTTACCTTCCTAGGAAGTTTCCAACTAATGAAAAGATTCGATATTATTTCTATACCTGTGTGTGTGTGTGTGTGTACATATGCATATACACACACATATTTATGCATAATATGTTATATATATAATACTCATTGTGTAAACACTAACAAGCAAAAATTACCATTTCCACTAAATCTCAAATTGATAATTACTTGTTTAATAATGTTTAGCCACTTGTGCATGAACATTCTCCACTATCAGTAAATATTTTTGGTGAATGAATGGCTTAGCATGGATGTATTTTTTAAATTATTTGCCCTAGATGAAGACTATTTGAATCATTACATTCTTGTACTGTGGAAGAAATAACTTTATTTTATAAACTTCAAGCAATGTAGTATGCATGATGTAGTATACATACATCAATGTAATCTGTCTTAGGGATATGTATAAACACCTTCATTTAAAAATTATATCCCTGAGTAAAGGTAAAAGTTCAAGTGTGTATGTCATTAGTGGAATTTTATCTTTTTTTTTAGTTTGAGGGATATTGGTCTTGCTGGTGTAGAGCTCAGCTGGTAGAATTACTTACCAAGCATGCTTGAAGCCCTGGGTTCAGACACAAAAGGGAGCTGTGGATCGTATTTAACAGGCGATAGATTTACTGAAAGTACACTTTTATCAAAGAATCATAGTGGGGGGGGCGTGGAGAGATGGCTTAGTGGTTAAGGGCATTGGCTGCTTTTGCACAGGTCTCAGGTTCAGTTCTCAGCACCTCATAGCAGCTCCCAGACCATAACTCCAGTTCCAGGGCGTCTGGTACAGTCTTCTGCCCTCCACAGGCCACAGGCAAATGTGTGAGCATGCATACAGTGCACGTGCATAACTGCAAGGAAAGCATACATAGGAATAAATAAATTTCTTTAAGTTTTAAAAACAGTAACAGGGAAAGATTAAGGAATTTTTTAAAAGCAGTTTGTTCTTTGAAAGCTTAAAATTTCCTCCTGTGAAGTTGATAGAATGGTTTTTACTATTTTCAACTTAATTTGAAGCAATATTATATGAGGATGTAGGAATCATCTTATATTAAAACAATATGGTGGGTTTTCTACATATTTCTACTAGGATCTGTTGAATAAACTTTCATTACTGTTCTGAGAAGTCCACAAGCATGCAGCATACATGTGTGACAGATGCTGAGAACTCCACATGCATGCAGCATACATGTGTGACAGATGCTGAGAAGTCCACAGGCATGCAGCATGTGTGTAATACGAGCATGTCTTAGACTTGATGATTGACTAGGAGTAGTACGATGCTTAGGTCTTTCTCTTTTGACTAATTGAGCCAAACTTTGTAACCAAAATATGGAAAAATAGAGAGTTCTTTTTGGTTTTTGAGTTTGCAGACCCTCTACGTTCTGGCTTTTTATTTGCTGGTTTATTTTTGTTTTGCTTTTGTACTTGAGTCTTACTCTTGCTAGTTGCTATACACTGTCTTACTATGTAGCCTAGACTCGATTTGGACTTTCCCTATCCCAGCTTCCTGAGCTGGAGGTGAAGTTGTGCATACCCATTCTTACTTTTAGCTTAGTGTTCCTTTGACAGTCTAGAGGTAGAACTTGCTTGTAGCAACAGTCTGCATACAAACAGCCAACCTTACCTAGGGAGTAGTCCTACAAAAGCCTAGTGTGATGTTAGCTGGGGAAAGAATGTAAAAGGTAAATTAGGTTTGATCTCTTCATAGTGACGTTTGAATAGCAATAATGCAAAGATCGCATTATAAATGGGAAGTATTGTGACAGCTTAAAAGACAGAATTCCCTTTCTTCTGTAGTGAACATTTTTAAAAATTAAATCTATACAGCTACTAAAAAATACTATTTCTTTTCTCATGATGGCCCATCCTGGTTTTGTTCCTTCTACTCTCCTGAGCCCACACCAGTTTATCTGTAAGAATTATTTATTCCAAAGTTAATTTGTCCTAAAGTTTTGTGAAAGCAAGTTCACTTACAAGTCTTCTCTTCATTCCTTTATCTCTTACCATTTTTATGACAGCCTCATATTAGAGATGACTATGGTTAGAATTTAGAAACTTCTGAAATACAAATGAGTGAATGAATTCTCTGCTCAGCTTAGGTTCATCTCTGCCTCTTTCCATCCAGTGTCTTGATCCATCAAAGAACTTTCCTCTTTCATTTTCTGTAAGTTTTCAATTTAGGTTTCCTCAAAGAATGGTTATGCTTCCTGAGGTTTTTTAGTGAGACTTTTCCATTTTACCTAGTTAAACAGTACATTCATATGTGGAAAAGGCATGTGGCCAGGCGTGATCTTTTGAGAGACATGATGTAATCATGTAATGTCATCAGGTCCAGAGAAAATGTTGTAATTGCACTTAACCTGATATGATCTTCAAGTTCATTTTGTCTTGAACTTCAGAATTTAAAAAGACAAAGGGACAATGCTTGATTCAATGCTTTCTCTCCTTTACAGGTTTTTGGAAATGCTCCACCAAATACAATGACAGAAAAATTTTCTGACCTTCTGCAGTTCACAACACAAGTCTCACGACTGATGGTGACAGAGATTCGGAGGAGAGCTTCGAACAAATCCACAGGTACTTAGAGAAGTGAGCCAGAAATGAACTAGATGGAAGACAGGCAGATCTCTGTTGGAATTCAGTAGGAGGGAGCCCTCCTGCACATGCACTCGCAACACACACACACACACGCACGCACGCACGCGCACACACGCACATACGTGCACATGCACATACATGCACACACGCACGCATGCACGCACACACACGCACACGCACATACACGCACACACGCATGCACACACCCGCGTGCACACGCGCACACACACACGCATGCATGCACACACACACACGCACACACACGCGTGCACACGTGCACACACACACATGCACACACACGCGCACACACGCATGTGTATCTCAGCTGCCGCCCCTCCCCACTGCAGTCACCTCCTTCTGATGCGAGCTTGAGCCACCTAGAGGAGCAGTTCAGCCTGCGCTGCTCCTGCAGGGCTGGCCCTCCGCGGCCGCTCGCATCACCCTGTCACCCTCTGTGAAGAGCCCTAAACCGTAGCATAAGCACAAGGTCAGTCTATAATCTGGCTGCTTGGGTTTTCGTCTTCATTCTTGGTTCCTTTTCTGTATTTTGATCAGAATGAGCTATTGCAGCCTGCAGAGATGGCCGAGCTTGAGTTTTAGTCCTCACTGTGTTCCTCCTGGAAGGACAGTCCTTACCTCAGTTTGTCTTAATCCAGATCTCAGTCTGGATTAAGTCACACTTACTTGATGGAATGTTCTTGATTTCTGAAATCAAAATATTTTGTTTACTCTTCTAAACTACCCTTTTGTCCTTCAGCCTCATGCATTGTGTGTGTGTGTGTGTGTCTGTGTGTCTGTCTGTCTGTCTGTCTGTCTGTGTATGTGTATATGTGTGTTTTCTTCCTGTTACACCATAAGCAAATTAAGGGCTGTCCTGGTTGGTTGTTCTTTCAACTTGGCAAAAGCTACAGCCATTTGAGAAGGAGCCTCAGTCGAGTAAAAAGCCTTCACTAGATAGACATGTGGGACGTTTTCTGGATTAATGATTGATGTGGACGGGCTCAGCCCTCTAGGTGCAGCACCACCCCTGAACCCATGGTCCTTGGTGATATAAGAAAGCAGGCCAAGCAAGCCACTAAAGAGTATTCCTCATGGCTTTTGCTTCAGTTCCTGCCTTGAGTTCCTCAGTTTGCTCAGTGATGGACTGTTTCCTGGAAGTGTAAGATGAAGTAAGTCCTTTCCTTTACAGGTTGCTTGTAAAGGTTGTGGTGCTGCAACCTAGCAATAGGACCCCGAGTCAGGGGTCTTTATGCCATTTACAGTAGTTGTTAGGCCAGTGAGGTCACTCTGCAGGAGCCCAAGGTGAGGAGGCAGAGTCATCTGGTATAATCTTATAACATGTGTTGTATCAATCTTTCTTTCAGCAAGAAGCCTTAGTTGTGGCAGACCCTGGGACCATGAGTTCAGAGTTAGGTTGTCTTGTTTAGCCATTTTGTTGGTGATGTTTCTTTTGACCAAACAAGGATTTCCCAGAGAATTATTCAGACTCTCTTAGAAGATATGGCATCTGACTTGGCATTTTGGAAGTCAACATGAGGGGAAGGAGGAAGACTGGGAACCTTCAGAACATTAGCATCTGCTTTATTCCTGTGTAGTGGTGGTTTTCCTGCTTTGCAGATAGCTACCTTCTCACCATAAACTAAACTATCTGGGAGAGAGAAAACTAGCCAGCTCCGGGACTCTTCTCTAATGTGTGTACTCATTCTGTTATGAGGACCTCCCCTCAGCACCTGATCTCACCCTGGTCTTTCCCAGATGCCCCTACTGTGTATAGCATCACCAATAGCATGACAGTTCAGACCATAACAGGGGCAATCAGGAAAGAATACAGTACGTGTCCTGAGATGTCTAACTGAACACGAGCCCGTTATGCAGTCTTTGGAGTAAATAGGATGTCTTTAATTGAGGATTAAATTCGTTCATGTGAGGTAGTACGTGAGTGAATTGATGTATGGATTTAAAACCAAGCTGGCTTTGATTACGTTTATATCTGAAAATGTCTAATGAAAGGGGTCAGTTAAAGTGTCTGACTCTGTTCCCGCCTGTACGCAAAGTGGGATGGATCTCTTTCAGCACACGCTCCTGATGGGATGGATCTCTTTCAGCACACACTCCTGATGGGATGGATCTCTTTCAGCACACACTCCGATGCAGTTACTTCTGTGGGAGTGAGATTTTGTTATGTGAGATTTGTGTGGCAGGGAAGGGAAGCTTCTCCGTCACGTTAGCTCCTGTCACTGCACTCTATTTTTTGAATGACACCTGAGATTAGAAAACAATCCCAAAACTTAATTTTCACTGGCTTCACTTTAATCTTTGTTGCTGTCTTTTAAATAGCAAAGCTGTCTTTTTTTTAAAAGACATTTTGCTACACTAGAGATTGGTTCTCTTACATCCCTTTAAGATTTTATACCCATAAAATAATCTTTTTTGGTGAGATGACAGATGTCTTAGAAAATATGTCTCTTAATTGTCACACACATCTTTAAGTTTTAATTTTAATATATTTATAGTTTTCATAGGACAATGCACTCTCAGGGTGCCCTTCATTTACTTACCCCATTGCTGACATATTATTGAGGGATTTTAAGGTACATAGTTAAAAATGTTAAAGCTAAATATTATACGGATTAATAACATTTTTAAAAATTAACATTTTTAAACTTATTTAGACTTTCTAAGATTTCCTTTGTGTTGCTTCCTTGCTTGCTTGTGTACAGTAACATCTGAGTTTATTGTGCATGACTTTGCTACATAGTGCAGTTCCCAGTGGTACCAGCGATAGAGAGGCTGGGTGGTGATGGCCACAGTCCTCCAGTGGCAGAGTTAGTGACTTGTAGTGAATCCCCAATTAGACAATGCAGCCTCTCTTTCCAAACAGAAAAACAGTGCTGTGCCATCCTCCAAGGATTTCAAAGCCACAACACCTGCAGGTGATTCCGTCCCCAAGGTGAAGCAAGCACAGAGGCTGTGAATTCTAACACCGTTTTCCAGCTAACTTTACAGGTCTCTTTGTTTGAGGGCCAGGGTTATTTAGGGCTTTGTTTCTTCATTAATAAATTATTATAGCACTGCTAATGCAATCCATACCATCATCCCGAAGCATAATTGGAAACAGCATATGCTTTCAGTGGTCTTCACAAAGGCAGTAAGTAGACTTCATATTTGTCATCAACATGTTTCACATGTTGCTTCTGGACTTGTCTGTAGTTTTTCTGTGTATGAATACTGTTATAAATCATAATATTAATATCTGTAATTTTAATTACATGTGTGTGGGGGGGTGCGTGTGGATGCAGCTGCTTTTGGAGACCAGAAGAAGGCATCTAAGCCCCTGGAACTGAGCCATCTGACCTGGGTGCTGGGAACTTAAGTCCGGCAAGAACAGTGCATGCAATTAGCCACCAAGCTCTCTCTCCAGCTCTGAAAATTCATTTTATCAGGGAGTTTGGGGCTTCCCCCTATCATCCAGCTACAAAGGTGTCTAAACCTTTCATCTGTTTAGGTTTATGATTCAAAGCCAGACACTAATTGCACCACACTGTTGATATAACTTAGGTCTTTCCTACTTCCTCAAAAAGAGTAATTGTTAAACAGATGTGTTCAAAAAACACAGTGGAGGATTATACTGACTTTGGTTTTTTTTTGTTTTTTTGTTTTTGTTTGGTTTGGTTTGGTTTATTTTCACTATTTTATTTGGCATGCTAGCCCACAGAGCATGCAGTAGTGTTTACTAGGATATTGCCTATCCCCTCAGCCCCTCACCCTTTTAAATTATGAAAAGTCTCTTAATGTTGACTGTCAGACAAAATGTATGAAGTACACATCCTTGCCAGACATGGCATCAGGAGTTGAAGCAGGGGGATAAGGTGAGCAAGGCCAGCCTGGGCTTCGTGAGAACCTGTCTCAAAAAGAAAACAAACAGGACCAACAGGATGGCTCAGTTGGCAAGAGCCTGATGATGTAAGTTCAGAGCATGGAGCCTCTGGCGGAAGGAGAATCCACTCCCCAAAGTAGTCCTCTGTCTTCTGTGTTCAGGCTGTGTACAAGCCCCTGTGCACTTGTGCACATACACATACAAACACACACGTACACACAACACACACATCATAATCATAATGATGGTAACAATAATAAAGTCAAAACAAAGTTAAAAAGAAAACAGCTACACACCCCTTTCAAGTACAAATGCCTATGATTGTAGAGATAAATATAAACTGAAAGTATTAGTGGTTTAAAATCAAAAGTACATTTTTGATGTTTTGGTTTGGCGCCCTATGATAATGTCTGGCAGTCTTTTGAGTAATAGTGAGTTAATAGTGTTCACTCCAAATTTACTCAAAGTCTGCTCTCTACGGGTTTTTGTCCTCTCTGCCATGAAAATGACGATGCTTTGACTTTACAGTAGAGGTGGTTCTTTAGAATTCTAGTGCTCCCTGCTTTGAGCAGTGTAGGAGACACTGACCAGGTCTCTTCGTGTCAGTGTTGGTTGTCAGATGATGCTGGTTAACTAGACGCGACCAATGTCAGAAGTACGTCATGTTCTGAAGATGTTGCACTGCGGAATCTGAAATGCACAGTTTAGAATTAAAGCTGTCCAGTTACGAAAAGGCACTTGGTCTGCTTTGGTCAAGAGTTCCAGCTACCTGGGGACATGTCTACCGCATCTGTTAGTGACTCTCGGGAAGAGGCGTATGCTGTCTTACCGCTGCTGATTGGCTTCTCTGTAGTTTCTCAAACTACAGTTGCTAAAGTCGATTGTTGAGTGATATTTTTCTTTTGTTTTTCCCTTTTCTGTGTAATAAGATCATCGTTATTTTGTGAGCCACAAACAGTGCTTCTTCTTCATGTTACTCCCTTTCCTAAGCGTTACGGAATCCCCGCTCCCACAGTAAGTTGGATCTCAGTGGTAGTCTGTGTCATCTTTCCTACACTCTGCTCAGACTGCCCCCTTGGCAGGTACTTATTTAGTGCACACTTCTGTCAGTACTGGGCTCAGTCAGTAACCAGGATCAGAAAAGGACAAGTTTTAGTAGAGAGTCTGTTTCTGTGGGGCCTGTTTTCTTGAGGACTGGAGACTGTAACTTAATAAATAGAGGAATATGGTTGTCATATGACCTATGACATCTGAGATATTAGGTTTCTCTTGTGCATGCGCGTGCACACACACACATTTACACATGCACACACACGCAAAGACCACCCTGGGGATTGTATTTCAGGTATTGCTCACTTTTGTTTTTTGGACAAGGTCTCTCATTGGCCTGGAACTGGGGCTGAGCTGGCTGAGCTGGCTAGGGAATCCACCTGTCTCCACTTCCCCAGTGTTGACATTGCAAGGCCAGCTTTTATCCTTTCCAATTCTTTGACAATCTTCTACTTATACACAATGGTTTTTAGTCCTTCTCACCTCCCATTCCCCTCTCTCTTCCTTACTTTCTCACCAAAACCCTCCTTTCCAGCAAGCCCTTCCTACTTTTAAGTCGGTTTTGCTTGTGACCCACTGAATTTAACTAGGATTGCCTACGTGGGCGTGGGCAGAGGTTGTTTTCTAGAGAATGGGCAGTTCGTCAGTGTGTTTGCTAATGAAGAAAGTGGCACCCCTTCCCCCAGCTACCATCAGAATCTCTCAGGTAAGGGTGGGTCCCCTCTTGAGCCCCTCAGGCCTCAATCTTACACAGGCCTTGCCGGGTAACTACAGCCGCGTTCAATAGGTTCACGAGTCCAACGGCCGTACCCAGAGGGCAGCTTCACAACACTCTGCCTTTCCTTTGTGCTGTTTTAGCACGGATTCTCGAGGTCACGCTCACGCTCCATGCTCAGTGGCAAGTGCCTTACCAGCTGAACTCTTTCCAGCTCTCATATATATATATATATATATATATATATATATATATATATATATATATATATTTCCTTTTATTTCTTACAGACTAGACAGCCTGGATTTAAAATGAGTTCACTGTTGGCAAATTGCTTATCTTCTCCATTTTTCAATTTTTACCAGAAGGGGCTTATTGATGGGAAATAATTCACCCAGTTCTGTGAAAAGTGAATAAGCTCAAACACGGGTACTGAAAACAGTGCCTGATACCGGTCAGACTCAGTAAAAAACAAGCAACTTAATGTTTTTCTGTTAAAATATTTCAAGTGCATTATGACGGAATGCGCCCAGCATAGGTCATGTATAAGATTGAAACTGAATCATCTAAACAAACAGTTTGGCTGTTATGACTGTTACCCTGAAGAACAACACACCTCAGAGTGTCTGAGTTCGGGTCCACTGCCTGCTCCCCCTGAAGTGTGAGGTGCACTCTGGCGTCTTAGCCATTCACCAGGAGCCACTGGGACCTTCTGACATTTTTGTCTGTGCCAGATCTTAAAATTGGCAAACTGCTGATAAAATTAAGTGGCCATCTAGAGATTTTTTCCATTTTCATTTCTCTCTTTAAATTCTTTAAAATTTATCTATTTATTGCGATTTATTATACATGTGTCTACAACACACAGGTAGAAATTAAGGGACAGTGTGTGGGAGTCATTCCTCTCCTTCTGCTGTATGGGTTCTGGTGATTGAATATAGATCGTCTTGATTAGCAACGAACACCTTTACGTGCTGAGCCATCCTGCCAATCCCATTTCATTGTCTAACGTCATAACCAACTAAACCGCTCTCAGATGTCCGTCCACCTGCAGTTCCGTGAATGACGCTCACGCGCCTTACTGTTTCTCTGCCCCAGGCCAGCTGTCACGTGTCGTGCAGCCAGGCAGATCTTACTCTTATCTCCCTACCACGAGTCTTTCTGGCCTCAGAGTGTATCACACAGTGCCACCAGGTTAATAGTCTTAGAGTTGTATTTTCTACTTTTTTTTGAACCTACATTTGCTTCCTCTTCCTCTTAGCCCGTCTCCCTTTGTAATTAGACGTGTGCTGGCTTCACCAGTGCACCTGACATCGACGTTTGCGGCATGTGCTCTTCCGGATGGTGAGAGCGTGCTGACTCGCCTCGCTCCGGGAGCCTCTGGCCCCTCTTTTTGTTTGAATGCTCTGTTGCCATTTTCTCGTGCTTTAGCCTTCCTACTCCATAGGCATGAGCGCTTGCTTTCCAGGCAGCTGTAGCTCAAATGTCACCTCCTCCATGAATGTTGTTGACTAGTTCCTCATAGACTTTTCCCTGAAATACCCTTTCACATGTCCATATTAGTGATGTAAGAGTATATATATGTGCATAAATATACTCACTAAAACATCACATCTACTTTTTTTCATAGAGTACGAAATAATGTAATTGTGTGCTTTTCCCTGGTGTCTTTCCAGAACTTTTAAGTTTATGGTGATTTCCCCCCATTTACTGGCTTCGCTTTATTTTTGTAGAGGCTGCGAGTCGGGCCATAGTCCAGTTCCTGGAGATCAATCAGAGTGAAGAAGCCAGCAGAGGCTGGATGCTCCTGACGACGATTAACCTGTTGGCGTCCTCTGGTCAGGTGAGCGCAGTGCTCGTGCTTGGCTCCTGAACGCTTCGGGGTCCTGGGTTGAGATTTCCATGCTGCAATAACCGTTTCTGTTCTGTGGGCTCTGCTTTTGTGCTTCTCCTAACACCTCTGTGAGCCACATCTTCTTGTTTCCATTTTTCTCAGGGAATATATGCCTCAGAGCAGTGTTTTCCACCCTGATCATGTTGTAATGTACACAGACATATAATTACGTGGCATGGGAGGCCACAAGGTGGGCCACTGGCGGCCAGAGGGAAGTGTCCAGCAGTGAGCATACCAAATGTGTGTTACTCACGCTAGGAAAAACCTTGCTTGGGAATGTACTCATGTAATACGATAGCTAATGAATAAATGACACAGAACGTTCACGAGTATTTCTGGTTTTTACAAAAAATAAGGAACAGTAACACTTTGAGTTTGGGGATGGTGTATGTTTTCACCTAATTTATTCTGGAGACTGCTCTTTATTTCTTCCAACTCAGCTTTAAGTATCTGCCCTGATACATATTGAATGTACTCATGATTAAGCCATTTGAACACCTTATTCTGGAGATGCAAAGGTTTATTTTCAACATTCTAAAAGCTAGAGTATAATTACCTATCAAGAGGAAAGCCAGTGTTTGGTATCTGTTGTCTAACTCGGTGGACTTGGAAGCTCCCGACTTCATTAGCAATGGCATTTATGATAAAGGTGACTGGTCACCGCAGAAACAGTGAGTACCGTTAGCAACTGCAATCTTTTTTTGTTGTTTGTTGTTTTGTTGTTGTTTGTTTGTTTTTTTCAAGGCAGGGTCTCTCTGTTGTAACTCTGGCTGTCCTGGAACTCACTCTGTAGACCAGGCTGGCCTCGAACTCACAGAGATCCACCTGCCTCTGCCTCCAGAGTGCTGGGATTACAGGTGTGCGCCACCACAACCTGGCAGTGACTACAATCTTAAAGCATTCACTAGCCCAAGCAAGTTAGCGCTTGGACCCTTTCCTCTTAACAGCCTGTGTTCTCTGTACCTGTTTTATCACTCCAACTCATTTCAGTTACTGAAACTGCAAGACCAATTTGTCCGGGTTTTCAGGACTTGAGCTGTTTATGCTTCATCATGGAAAGTCCTGTATCCCACACATCCCCTGGGTCCCAAGCTGGTGGAGGTGGCCAGTCACCTAAGAAACCTTCAGATAATCCTAGCATAGACCGCTGTTTCAGTGTCTCTGTCTGTACTAGAAGACTAACAAAATTCCCAATCCAGCTGTCGTTGACGATGCCTGTAACTGCCTCTGTAATACAGAACCATATCATTATACGCTATTTAAATATTAATACTTAAGTAATTGCATCAATACTTCCTATGTGTTAAGTTTTAATTGAGATGTCTCTAATGTTACTATACTTTTATGAATGCTTAAGATCTTCTCATTGTGCGTGGACTGTCGCAGAATAACGCAATGGAGATTCACTAAATGTAGATAGACTCCACGAATGGATAGGCAGCTTTTCAACTAAGAAAGGAGCCTAACATGGTGGTACGCACCTATAATCAGGAGACTGAGGCAGGAGGATGGGATGGAAAAGTGTGAGGCCAGCCTCGCTAGACAGTGAATTAGAGGCCAGCCTGGGCTATATAATGGAACCAAGTCTCAACAAAAGATAGGAAAAGAGTCGAGCGGTGCCTTCTCACTTAAAACGATGACAAATGTGAGATATTGGTTTGGATGCCAAGTCGTGCTTTAAATCTACCAATAATGAGATGAAAGTGAAGAGCTGCACTGTTTTGCATAATGGGCAGGGAAAGCTAGTGATAATTTGACTGGAAAATGATGCATTTAAAAATCAAATTCAGTATTATGCCTCGAGCTGCTGTTTTTGTCTGAGCGCCGTTTTCTGCTGGCACCAGCATGATGCCAAGATGGCTGTAGTCCTTACTCAACATGTAGGAGGCAGAGATAAAATAGATAGCATCAGGGTACAGCAGTGAGCTGCGTGCAGCCCCGGACAATAGAAATGCCAGAAGTAAACACTGTGAGGTTGAGGGTCTGATGAAAGAGTGGGATTTGGGAAAGTTGGAGAAATGACAAGGACTTTAACTGCACACCAGACACATCCGACACGGCAGGCTGAGGGCACTAAACCAAAGCTGGGTGAAACAGAGGGTTTGCGGGAAATGGCGCTGTCTGTGTAAAGTGGGCCAGACCGTCAGGCATTGTTCGTGAAGCTTTCTCTCTCCTCCATTACCCAGGACTGTGTTTGATCAGGCCTCATCTCCTGTGGCTTTCTGTATTAGTTTCCCTACTCCCCCAACCTCTGACTCTGCTAGTTGATGATCCATGCTACTACAGGCTAATGATCTGAATTCGGCTTCTGTTCTGTTTTGCTGGTGATAATTCATTATAAGCACCACTGGTTAAAAAACAAAAAAAACTAAAACAAAAAAAAGTTAAAAAAAAAAAAAAAAGAAAGAAAATCAAGCTAGAATTTGAGACCATTGTCATGGATCACTGAGCACATAACCGCGCTAGCTCTCCCATCTAAAGCCACTTACAGAAGTGATGAACCTCAGTTACTCATCTTTGTGGTGTGATGACCGTACAGTGCTGATATCAACATACAGTGCTGAGTCTGAGGAACAGATAGCATGCCCTGCGAACACTAATTAAAGAGTAGTCATTATTGTGGCTTGCAGGCGTATGCCACTTTGGACTCTGTAGCTCTTCAGATGTGCTGCCATGTGGTCTGCCATGTGTCTGCAGGTGGTGTTTCCCCTAGTTATTTTAATTCTTTGTAATTATCTGTTTCACTGCAGTCATCGTTGATCACTCCCATTCGTAGTAGGTTGTATGTCCTGCTACTCTCGGTGGGAGTTTAAATGGGAGTTACTTACAGACCTGCTAATGCGTGTATAGTCCTCTGAAAGGGAGGAATTCCTAGTCTTGGCGTGCAGTTTTTCATGTACTATCTCACATACCCTAGCCACTCAATAAATGTTTGAGAAAGTAAGTAAATTAAAAAAATAATGCCAGTTCCTACTATAATATAACCTTATGCCACACTGCACCATGGACTTTTTGATAATTGTATCATCCTTCTAAGCAATATTGAAAGATTGTCTATAATTTCTTCTTGTAAATCTTTGAAAATAACATAGAGTTATCTTTCAGATGTCTTCTTCACCCAAGAACATTCAATAAGAATAAAGATAAACGTAGTAAAACAAATGCAAATATATTCTTCTTTAGTGGTTAATAAGTCTGTGGATTGATTGATTTGTTCATTTCTTGGTATTGGAATTGGACTCAGGGCCTCTTGTAAGTTAGGCAAGAATTCTGCTCCTAAGTTTATCTCCAGCCCTTCTTCTAGTTTTTCTTTTGAGACAGATTCTCAGTAAGTTAACTAGATTGGCCTTGGGGTCACCCACCCTGTTGTCCACATGAACTTTAAACTTGGAATCCTTCTGCCTCTACTTCTTGGGCATCAAAGATTGCAGCCTGTGCCACCGAGCTTGACATTTTTGGTATTTGTTCTGTTATTTTAGCTATCATATATATTCTGAGATGTGTACACAGTTTTATTCATTTGTGTGTGTGTGTGTGTGTGTGTGTGTGAGAGAGAGAGGAGGGGGGATGAGGTTCAGGAAATTAAGTAGTTTCACCATTTGAGGTAATTAAGTGTGTTTTTCTTAAATTCCTAATGTTCATGTTCTTTGAAACAAGCTGCTTCTTAATAAATAAATAGCAAATTTAAAAAATAACTTACTGTGTAACTAGCAAACCAGTCTCAACATTTGATTAAACCAAGTTTGTCCAAATGGCACATAGAATGTTTCTCAATCTGAAGTCAGGTTTTAATTCTTTCTTGCATTTAGAAGTGAGCTTGGTGTATATAACCCTCCCGCCTGTGAATCCTCCAGCTGTCCCGATTCCAGTTGTGCCCGTCTGTCTATCTATTCACTTCTGTTGGTTTGTCTTCCAGAAAACCGTGGACTGCATGACAACGATGTCAGTGCCTTCCACCCTGGTTAAATGTCTGTATCTGTTTTTTGACCTTCCACATGTGCCTGAGGCAGGTGGAGGTGCGCAGAGTGAGCTGCCTCTAGCAGAGCGCCGAGGACTACTCCAGAAAGTTTTTGTACAGGTAAGGAACCACTCCTCTTGCCTGCTTGTTTCTGCAGCTGTCTTTAAGATGAACTAGAACACTTCTTATGTAGATGTTCTTCCTGGCCTTTTGTTCTGTTTTAGCACAGGTTCTCACTGTACAGACCAGGCGGACCTTACACCCACGGCCTCCTGTCTCAGCCTCCCACGTGCTCTCCACCCCACACTTGGTTGTTCCTTCCACTTTTCATAGCATTTTCTTCTGCTTATTATGGTATGGCTTTCCCTCATAATTACATTTTCCTGTAAGTGCAGAAGGAACATGGAAATCCTTTTCCAGGGAATTTTGAAGGATGTGTTAGTGAATTTGTTTCTACAAACAGATCCAGCTGTTAAAGTTACACTTGAGGAATCAATAATGTCTCTAAAATTAAATTGCTAAGGAAATTATTTTTGACGAGTTTATCATATTGAGATTTGGAAAATATGTGTTATAATGACAAGGAAATCTATGTGATTCCTATTTATATATAGGATTTTCCAAGTCTGTAAATATTGAACCTAGAAAACATAGTCAATTATACTGAGTACTGTCACCGCCTACTGGCCACTGCCGCCTCCTACTGTCTGCTGTCACCGCCTACTGGCCACTGCCTCCTCCTACTGTCTGCTGTCACCACCTACTGGCTACTGTCACCTCCTACTGTCTGCTGTCACCGCCTACTGGCCACTGCCTCCTCCTACTGTCTGCTGTCACCGCCTACTGGCCACTGCCTCCTCCTACTGTCTGCTGTCACCGCCTACTGGCCACTGCCGCCTCCTACTGTCTGCTGTCACCGCCTACTGGCCACTGCCTCCTCCTACTGTCTGCTGTCACTGCCTACTGGCCACTGCCTCCTCCTACTGTCTGCTGTCACCACCTACTGGCCACTGCCTCCTCCTACTGTCTGCTGTCACCACCTACTGGCCACTACCTCCTCCTACTGTCTGCTGTCACCACCTACTGGCCACTGCCGCCTCCTACTGTCACTGCCTTCTGGCTTCTGTCACCTCCTTTCCACTTTGGAAAGTCCCTTCCCATCACTGCCTCTGTTCTTCTATAGCATTGTGGTGAACAAGGTGTGAAAGACCTTTTTAGAGCAGTCTGGCATAACAGACACCCTGCATTTAGAATATGGTCTGCCCATGGACCATAGGCATTAACTCAAGGCAAATACTGAATAATTTCACTTGTGTGAGGCATAGTACAGTGATCATAGAGCGATTGTGCGAGGGTAGGAGAGGTAGGAAAGGGGTTGCTGTTCACTGGGTATGGGAACGAGCTGAGGAAGTTCTAGAGTTGCATTGTACAACGGTGCATATAGTTAACACTACAGACCATCGCTTATTGTGCTAAAGATGATGATGTAGTGAGGTTTTAAAAAACTTTGATAAATAGTAAACTCATAATAACACCTTCAGTTGTAACTGAGGATACAGATTTCGCACTACAAACTGAGTGTGTACCTAAAAGGCTTTTGAGTTTTGGACTGTAGATCTCTGCTTAGCACAGAATAGACTCTAAGTAGCAATTTGTTGCTGTTGCCACAAGAGCAGGGAGAGACTAGAGGGGTCAGTGGGTCTGAGTGGGGGCTGCGTGGGTGGATGAAGGTGGCCGGTGAGCCTCGGGGTATTCGTCACTGCAGGAATGGCTGCCTTGAAAAGGTCCTATTACAGCAACGATGGAGAAGAATGGGACACTGAGGCACTTGTGACGGACTTGGATGACCAAACAAAATACTAGCTTGATAAGTATTTGAGGGGCCTGGAGCTGCAGCTCAGTTGGTAGAGGTCTAGCAGGCAGGAGGCCCTGGGATCAATCCCCAGCACTGCATTAACTAGGTGTGGCTGCACACACCTGTAAACCTAGCACACAGGATGGATAGGATCAAATCTTCAAGATCACCCTCTGCTACCTATGGAGTTCAAAGCCATTTCAGGCAGCGGGAAACCCTGACTCAAAAAAAAAATCTCTTTTGAATATTTGATTCATCACATAATTTTGTTCTAAACATCTTATCTCATGTAGCTTGAAAAACAATGTTTAACTTCAGAGCTTTTGTTTTTCTCCGAAGTGACTATATTGGCAATTGACAGATGAGCATAACTGTGGGATTAAGTCAAGGGATGCATCACACAGGAATTAAAGATGCTGTGAGATTTTGCTGGTGAGTGTAGTGGTTAATCTTGGCAATTGGAATGGTGGCCCCATTTCAGTGAAGGCTTTCGAAAAAAAGGTAGCTAAGACCTTAAGCAGTAAGTGGAAGGTGATCTTCTAATTCTAGCATGTACATAAGCACAAAACTCATTTTCTTTAAGAACTTAATGTCCAGTATTGGAAAGCAAATGGATGCTGACGTATATAATGTGTGTCTCCTGTTGATGTACTGCAGGTCTGGAATGTTAAGATGCAGTCAGATTCCCCCTTTGCATTGTGGGAACTGATGTCATGTGTATAACCCGCAGCAGCACCCATGGACCCTGTCCTTTCTGACCCAGTGTTCCCAGTTCTTCCTTTCCTTTGTTTTCCTGCCTCATCCCAGGGTGCACACCCTACCCATCGTTTCGTTAGGGAACCGATTGAGGCAAGGGTATTAAGTATCTCAAGCTAGATGAAGGCTCTGTGTTTGTATTGCGTGACAGATGGTTTCCTGGGACCTCAGCAGTTGGTGCTGCTTCATGCAGGCATTCATTGGTCACGTGATTGGTTCTTCTGCCACACTTGATCAGACTTTGTAAAGCTTCCCTACAAGTAGAAGCACTCACTGTAGGGAGAGGAAAGACTGTTATGGACTGCACTTCCGGCCTGGGGAAATCATCAGGCTAAATGATTTGCAAGAGTCTATTTTGGTAGAAGGAATCAATAAATCTAGTTGACTTTGTGAGCAGGGATTTGGTTTGGATTTTATTTCCTAGTTTTTACTATTTTGGGTTTGCTTTTTATTGCAAATTAAAAAATGGCATCTGCCCCTCCAAACACTAAGGCAGCATCAGAAGCAGAACAGTGACAGCAGCCCCCTCCGAACAGCTTCTCCTTGCTGAGTGCGCTCTGGCAAAAGACATGCAGAAGTCAGCAGGTGCTCTACACCCAGAAGTTCCCCCTGACCTTTCTAGAAAAGGTGCCTGTTTGCTAGCTAATGAACCTTTCACCAGTTCAGTAAGTCTCTCTTCCTATGAGTTGGCAGGCATGGGCTAGGAAGTCTTTGTTACTAGGAAAGTTTTGGTGTGGGCCACGGAGGACCTAATGTTCCATGAATGGAATTTCACATACCTTGTTTCTTTGGTTCATTTAGATGAGGGTGTTTAGCACTGAGAAGCAAAGTTCTCTATTTCCGCCATTGCTTGGGTCAGAAGGAAGAGACCGTTGAAGGCAAAGTCTATCTGGACTCCCTTTGTGGAGTGGCCCAGTACAACAAAATACTGAGCTGGAGTCAGCCTGCAGGTCACAGTTAGGTGTTCATTCTGGAGCTGGTAGACTCTGGAGTCTTCATTGAAATGCAGACTACAGAAAATTTCTGTCAATTAGATGTAATTAAAAGATATTTTCAAATTATGATAATTTATAGTATTCAGACATCTCCTTCTTGATTATAAAATGGAAACAATTTAAAACTCACTTTACTTTCAACTGTCTAATTTGTCAGTTATGCTGTGTTTTTAAAGAAGAGAATTATATTTCACCAGTGCAAATAAAGAACCAAAGAACTAAATTAGAAAGTTAAAATGGCCAGTTGTGGTGGCATACACTTTTAATTCCAGCACTGGAGAGGCAGAGGGAGGAGGTTCCCTGTGAATATAGAGAGACCGTGTCTCAAAACAAAAACAAAAACACAAAAAGGAAAGAAAGAGAAAGTTAAAGTACTAACCGTGAAAGGCAGTACAACAGTGCTTGTCTGTCCTGTTTCAAGCTGAATTCTTCAAAGATATGTGGAAGACTGAATAGTGAATATTTTAGGTAAGCTGTTTTGAATACATACCTAAACCCTAAATGTCCTTTTTAACATTCCTAAGCATTCCTAACATTTCAGTGATGCCCAGTGCCTGCTCTGAAGCTCGTGTGAGGTCTGGTCTCATTGTTTTCTCATCTTGCCTTTCATCAGCAGGTTGTGTGCTACATACACTGTTTTCTTTTGGTGTTTAGATCTTAGTAAAACTCTGCAGTTTTGTTTCTCCGGCGGAGGAGCTGGCTCAGAAGGACGACCTGCAGCTTTTATTCAGTGCAATAACCTCTTGGTGCCCCCCCTATAACCTGCCCTGGAGGAAGAGTGCGGGGGAGGTCCTCATGACCATCTCCCGCCACGGGCTGAGTGTCAACGTGGTGAAGTATATTCACGGTGAGGAGTGCCGCCATCTTTCCACTTCCTGCTGTAAACTCTAAGTTGTCCAAAGACTGGTCTTTAAATTAATGCATACATTTTAGCAGTTCTAGTTTGACTGAAGCAGGGAGGTGGAGAATTCAAGGGCCACCCCAGCTACAAAGTGAATTTCTGTCTAATGTGGATAACTTAGTGAGACCCTTTCTCAAAATGAAAAGAGCAACAGCCTGGGAAGCTCAGTAGTGGACTGCTTGACTAACCTGTGGGAGATATCCATTCAGTCCGCAGGATTCCCAGATACATACAGATGGAAATTGCCAGGAGAAAAAATGTGTTTAATTTATGAGTCTTTCCAATGCAAGACATTTTCATAATGAATATGAACTCGCTAAAAGTACTTCATTGTGTGAATGTTCAGCCTTAATTCAGTGCAGGACATGTCATTGTCTGATCACTTCTACAGAAAAAAGGGAGTTTTTTCAAATGCTATAATTGCCACTTTTCCAAAGATATTTCATAAATGCTGACACAGAATAAATAGAGTAAACGAATATTTTTATCAGTATTAGAAAGAATTATCTGCCTAATGTATACATAGTATCTGTTCTTCGAGGTGCTTTTGTGAGTGGTAACTCCTGTAGCCTCTCAAACGGTTCACTTCTTTTTTATGGATGCACATATATTCTAAGGTGTCCTGAAATTCTTGAATTAATTATTTCAACTATTTATTCACTTGTATAGATGTGAAACCTAATGCCTCGCCCCTGAATTAGTCATTAATTCTTCTTCCCCTGCGTGAATCTTAGCTTTTATTATAGGAGGCACTTTATTATAGCTTTTATTATAGAGTCCTCAGAGTTGATGATGGGGTATGACTCCTTTAAACTGGTAATTTATACTATAAACATAATTTTTTAACATTTTATCTATTGATTTATGTAAGTATCTGGTTGGTGTATATTTGCACTTTGAATATTTGATTTCTTTTTCTTCTTAACTGTTTAATCTTTTTACAATTATGTATCAGCATAAAAGATCAAAAAGTACTTAACAGTGGGCAATGATTTAGCTTTTGTTTAATAATGACATCAAAGTGTGACATAAGAACTTTGATAAACATCACCTTGTTCTCAACACACTCCTTTGTTACTGCTTAAAGAACCTTCCTGTGAATCTGAACCTCCCATTTGCCCTGAGAATAATGTTCACTATTGTACCATGAAACACACATTAAAATTGGATGCTTCATTGCTGTTCTTAAGCAAACGAACATTAATAATTCATACTTAATTTTTCATTCTTACAGAAAAAGAATGTTTGTCTACGTGTGTTCAGAATATGCAGCAATCAGATGACCTGTCTCCCCTAGAAATTGTCGAAATGTTTGCAGGACTCTCTTGTTTCCTCAAAGACTCCAGTGATGTTTCCCAGACACTTCTGGATGATTTTCGGATATGGCAAGGATATAGCTTTCTTTGTGACCTCTTACTTAGGTAAACCCCACAACTTAAGAATACATTTTAGATGTCTGCTTGGGTGTTTTTTATTTTTTAATCAATGGAAACAATGGGATAATCAGAAGAGATAAAGGAAATGCTTATTTAATGTTTAATTTATTTTTAATAAATAATTTTATTTATTTAATAAACGGTTATTGCAGAAAATAAATTTGCAAGACCCTACTGTCTTGTAATACAGCAAATGTTTTAAAGATAGTAAGCATCCAAGGGACAGCTAGTGGGGAGGGGCTGCAGTTCCTGGAGAGCACGTACCAGGAACATCCTGTGTGTGCACGTGTAGGGATTGGAAATGGAGGCAGTGTCTTCTTGGCTTCACTCTCTTTCTATTCTTATTTTCCATCAGAGGACAGAAGGTGAATTTTGAGTGAGCCAGTCAATGCTTAGAGTACAAGCGTTGAACTAGAGCTGCCCTTTCCTAGTAACCCAGAGGCCGTGGAGCTAGTTAGCTCTGAAGTGTAGACTCTGCTGCTTAATTATGTTTTCGTTTTTCCTCATTTTATAGTACTTGTTGGGTGTGTGTGGGGGGGGGCGAGAGGGGGGAGGCAGAGAGAGAGAGAGAGAGAGAGAGACAGCGAGCATCACTGGTCCTTCACTTCCCTTCCCTCCACTCCTTCCACACCCTCCTCACTCCTCTCAAGTGCATGGCCTTATATTTGTTAGGTTATTTTTATTAAGCTAATGGTAAGAGCAACTACATAGATTGAGACTGTTCAAGTATATATAAAAGACAGATTAGTCATTGCTAAATGTTTTGCCTGTGTTTCCATTCCCATTACTACATGTGCACACACAGAATGAGGCTGGGGACATATTTTCCAGTAACTATGGCCCTTCCCCACCAGCTGTCCTATGGATGCTTATTATTGTTAAAACATTTGCTGTGTTACAAGATAGCATTTTTTTGTAAACTTATATTCTGCAATAGCAGTTTATTCTACTTACTGTTGGCTAATATTAGCTAATCCCATGAAAGTGTTTCTGCACATATGTCCCTCTCTACAAGAGAGGGTGTGTGAACATCACCACTGGATAGTAATTGGTGCATTCCTTTAGAATGTAGGTTGATAAGCTATTCCTTCAGATCTTGTGACTCTGGCACAATTCAATCTTTTATCTGTGGTGAGAGGATAGGATTCTAAATAGGGAGGAAGTACATTAGCATATAGCTGCCAAAGCATGGTTGGTCTGAATAACATCAGAAGCATGTTCCTGGAGACATGGAAAACACATATAACACTGTTAAAGGGGAAAGAAAAGAGGCTGTACGGTTGTGAATGTGAAAGTGAATAACAAAGACTGACTTTGAGTTGAACACAATGTGAAAATCCACAAATGCTCCAGTGGATGGCCTTGTGCCCCAGGCTTCTCAGGCTTCCCTACATAGACTCTGGGTTATAAAAAGAGAGTACATGAGGTGGAGAGGAGAAAGTGGCCTGTGCTGTGGAGGGACGTGGAGGCCAGGGAGAAGGGGGTGATCTATAAAAACCTCAAACAGTACTCGGAAGCACACTGGGGCGGTGAAGCTGGTCTGAGTCACCGCGCTGACCTTACCTTTCTCCTTCCCCAGCTTTATGCATTTTGAGTTTATATTGATGAGAATTAGTGATTTCTGTAAAAGGAAAGTCTCAGTGAATCTTACTGGTTATGAGAATGAGACTCTTTTAAGCATTTTGTGTTGTTGGTAAGGCGGTGAGTTAGTTAGTTAATTCTCGTGAACCCAGACAGGCCCTTCGGAAATTTGCTTTGTGTTCTTAGAACTTCAACTGACAATGTTACCTCCACAAACCATGCAGCTCAGACACGATTTTTAGAGCTCTTCTTATGAATTTCATTTTTTGAACATTGTTTGCAGAGAAAATTATTAGGAAAGAGTAATCTGTGGCAGGAGGATCACTGTGAGTTCAAGGCAAATCTACAGCATTGTACATACAGCAAGACATTGACTGATGAAAACAAACCCTTCTGGTCTATACAGAGTTTTCAGGCCAGCCATGGCTACATAATCAAACTGTTGTCTTTTAAAAAAAGAAAAAATAGAAAAACATAAATTAAAAAAAAAGCACAAAACAAAACAAAACAAAAAAAAAACCCTTTGTACCAAAGCTGAGTGGTTTACTTATTGATGACAAAATTAAGACTTAAACATTGTGTTTATTCATCTGGCTATCCTCAAAATACATCATAATGTAGCATAGTAAAAGCTTCAGATTTTTTAAAAATATGTATTTACATGAGAAAATGTAAGATGCTTCTATAAGTACTTTATACATTTACTTACCAAATCTGAAATTGACAAGTAATTCTGTATTAAATTTAAGAATGTTAACATAAGAGAAAAAATTCTACATCTAACTTTTTCTAGATTGGAACAAGCGAAAGAGGCAGAATGTAGAGATGCCTTGAAGGATCTGGTGAACCTGGTGACTTCCCTGACCACATATGGGGTCAGTGAGCTGAAGCCGGCTGGTGTCACCACAGGGGCCCCCTTTTTGTTGCCTGGATTTGCAGTACCTCAGCCTGCAGGCAAAGGTGAGTTCTTACCAGCTCTGCCCATTCTGAGCTCCTAGAAGTAGAGGAGGAGTGGGTTTGTCTTCTGATGGTTGCTCCTTGTGGATATTATCTGTGTGAAGTAATTGTCATTTTTCCTTAAGGTTCTTCTGTCCATGGTTGAGGCTGTGAAGGATTTTCCAGGTCTTTAATCTGATAGACAGATGGAAACAGTGCTGTACCATTGCTAAGTCAGATGAGATTCATGTTGTATTCACTCACTTGAAGCACTTGGTCATCTGGCTCTACTTCCTTTGTATGTTCGTTCCTGTGCATGTCTTCTGTGTGTGGTGGTCAATGCATACTCCATTAGTGTTTCTTCCAGCTTGGACAGAGATAGAAAGATGCCCTGGCAGTCAGGAGCCTAGGAACCACACAGCTCTAAGGTAGGGAAGGTGTTCCCAGCTGAACTGAAGTGTTACAGTGTATAGTATAGTTCCACTCTGCTCTGTTCCAAGGGGAAGAAGTTCCCCCATGTTGCAACTCTGAGGGCAAATATCCCTGGCTGAGCTGAGGTCTTCTTCACTTCCTCACTTTGATGCTTCAACCTGATGAAAGAGTCTGGCCAAGCAGCAAATCTCACAAAAGAGATCTATTGGGCATGGCTGCCTCCACTTTTGGGAGTAAAGCAGCAGCTGAAGCTTTGCCCTCTACTGAGCAGAGTGTGGCTCTTTATATAGTGTTTCTGGGGGAAGCAGAGCTTTTCAGGGCGGCCTGCGATATTTGGGGTTTTCTTACTGTATTTGAATAATTGAGGGTCTGAGCTCTGAGTTACATGTGTTAGTTGGGGCTGCTTCAGTGCTACTCTACCAGGTTGGGGGACCCCAAAGCTGGATGGGAGTGGGGTCCCTGGTATTCCAGGGGGAGCTTTCCTATGAGGGTCCCCAGAGTTCCCTGGGCTCACAGAGCCAGACTTCCACAAAGGGGAGATGTGCCAGCTCTCCAGTGGTCCTTGGCACTGTTTGGGGCTCATGGCAGGAACAGGGGGAGTGGCCAAGGCCTTGGGGCCTCCAGCAGGGTACCAAGGGAGTCAAGCAGCAGCAGCAGCCCTCAGGAGGCAGCAAGAGTGCCCAGGCTGCTGATAAAGGTCAGGTTTGCTTCACAGCAAAAGCACAAATGGCAATGTGGTATTGGCTTGGGGGGCAGGAGGTGAGGCAAGGCCCTGTCCTCTGAGCATATCTGCTGAGGGAGGAGAAAGCAAGCGGGGGCCTGCATACTCCATTCTCCACAGAGCCTGGGTAGGGCTACTAGGTGCATATGGAAAGCGTGAGGTGTGAGTGCTTTTATTTCATTTAAAGCCACGCAAACCTAAGACAAAGAAGCTACATCATTTCCTTTAAGTCAGAGAGTAAATTTTCATAGGTAGATTTTTCTCACATTTTGAATCTTGTAGTGATTTTTTTTTTAACTCAGAAAAGCTTACTTCATAATTAAGAACATCTAATTATGTGCTGAGCATAGTGGCACATATGTACCATCCCAGCACTGGCAGACGAAGGCAGGGGGATGGAAAACTCAGGGTCAGTCTCAACCACACAGCATGTTTGAGGCCAGCTTGGATTACAAGAGACTCTGTCTCAAAATAAATAAACTAATTGTAGAAGAATGTCAGCTAGATTGGTTGTTTAGTATTTTTAGTGCATAATAGCCAGTCTCCAAAATTTAAACTTAGAGGCCTCTAATAGTTTCTTTCTGTACTTGGCACTTACTATTAGATGGGATCATAATATACCCATGTGAAATTTAACTGATCAGAAATACCAGCATATCTAGTTGTCTAAATTTCACAATAAAATTTACTCATTTACTGAAATCAGATCCTTTTAAATAAACGTGAGTAGAGGGCTCATGGAACTCACTGTGACGTGCTGTGCCTTCAGAGCACAGGTGAACCTGTCAGAGAACCT
This sequence comes from Cricetomys ansorgei, assembly GCA_026225945.1. NCBI lineage: Eukaryota > Metazoa > Chordata > Mammalia > Rodentia > Nesomyidae > Cricetomys > Cricetomys ansorgei. The sequence continues at coordinate 2,448,868 of JAMJFZ010002461.1, forward strand.
CTGAGGTAAATGTAGGCTCTCACACCTTCAGTATTTCATATTATGGAGCACATAGTAGTCTCTCAAAAATCTGATTTAGAAACTTCAGTATTCCAGTGAACTATTTCTATGAGTCAATACAAAAACAGCTCAGCAGGAGCTGGCAAGATGGCTCCCTGGATAAAGGACACGTGGCATGAAAGTCTGGCAACCTGAGTTCGATCTCCAGGACCCATTTACAGGTGAAAGAAGAGAATCGGCTTCACAAACTTGTTCTGTGACCTCCATACACATACTGTGGCGCACATGGTCAAGGTCATGTTCATGCACACACACACACACCAAAAAATGATAAGATTTTATTAGTAGTAATAATGAAAGAATAACACTAGAGCCCTAGAAACATGGGTTGGTGATTGGAATACTTCCCGCTCTGCTAGAGGACTGGCTTGGTCCCCAGCACTAGCGTGGCACCTCACAAGCATCTGTGCCTCTAGTTCCAGGGGATCCGATGCCTGCTTCTGGCACCTCTGGGCACTCGGCATTCATGCGGTACACAGACAATGCAGGCATACGTGTACAACAAAATAATTTTTTTTTTGAGGCAGGGTTTCTCTGTTGTACCTCTGGCTGTCCTGGAACTCACTCTGTAGATCAGGTTGGCCTAAAACTCACAGAGATGCTGCTGCCTCTGCCTACCAAGTGCTGGGTTTAAAGGCGTGTGCCACCACACCTGATATACATAAATATTTTTTAAAGATAAGTAAATTTTAAACTAAAAATAGCTCAGCAATATTCTTCCTGCTTCCTATATAACTGTTGTTTCATTTGGCCAATCAGTCTGGTCTTGACAACTAATTACAACAATACAATTTTATAACAGATGTAACAAAACAAAATTACTCTACATACCGTCTCATTTGATGCCTCATCAATAACAGGGATCGTCATTCTGTAACTGCACCTCCAGGGCATGTGTTATGTGGGAATCAGTGACGTGTGTCTAATGAAGGCAGGGTTAGCTAGCAAGGATGTGGTCTTAAGTGTTAGAATTTCTGGGACCATGAGTAACCTAACTTTAAATTTAGTGTAATGATCTATAAGATGAAGAGTTGAACTATATCATTTTGAATTTCCTGTATAACTCAAATTTATGTATTTTGCATGGGTACTTCATAACGTTAGTATAGCACCCAAAGGAGAGAGCTCTATTGCATGTAGATAGAACATGGAATATGTTGGAGTTTGTCATTATTATTGTCATTGATACGGAGAATAATTTGTAAATATTAAATTATATGGATGTGGGGGCCGAGGATGGGGAAGAGCACTTATCTGGTCCGGGTAAGGCCATGGGTTCCGTCTCTAACTCAGTTGTGCCACTTAAGAAGATGTGTGTGACTCATGCCGCATAGATGCACTCTAGCGTTAGTGGTGATTTGAGACCACATCAGACAGTATAGAAATGGTGAACTCGAAGGAATAGTGAACTCAGCCGTTATTAGCAAACCTACTTGTTTGTGCGCATGCTCTGAATTATTGCTTGTGTTGTGTAGCAAGAGATCATAAAAGTCTGTATTCTCAGCAGCAAAAGAGGATGGGGAGAATGATGCCATCTGACAGCTTTGTGACAACTGGTCCTACCATGTGTATCCCAGGAATCAAAATGAGGTCATCAAGCTTGGCACCAAGCACATGCACCCAGTGAGCCATCTTGCCAGCCCCTAAATTCTGCTCTTCTAATGTCTCTTTTAAAAGAATTATTTAGTTAGAATATAACATTTTCACATATTGTGTATCATTAATCTTTGTTCTTAGTAGCCCCTCCACTGCCCTGTCCCACCCCCAGCCCTCTCGTTTGTCCCCTTTCTCCAAACAGTACGCCTGCTTTCATGACACATGTATTTCATTTTCCTCTCATGTTCCCTCCTCCTCCTTTTAGATTTCTTCCTCTCATGAATGAATATGAATATATATACCCCTCTGTAGTGGATTATTTAAACTTATTCTCAAATATTATAAACCTACATGCACATCTATGCAGTAATGAGTATTGTGAACAGCTGCTGTATCAGGCAGCCAGAACCACTGCCAGAAGATTACCATAGCTGTTGGAACCAGCTTCCTGTGTGTGGATTCTAGAATGCTGAAAGCATGCTAGTTTGGAGCACCACGATTTTCTGCCCAATGGTCCAGGGATGGAGCATTTGTTGTCCTAATGTTGACTCTCACCACTGAGATATTTGTGTTGAAAGCATCTGATTGTACTAATGCTAATGGAGAAACTTTACAGGGTCCTCCCTCAGTGTAAGCATCAGTCAGGGAAGTCCTTGCCTGGGGTCTTGACTGTCCTGTAAAAGGCATCGTGTCAGCCAGCTGAAGTTGAGGGTTGGTGCACTGTGGAAGTTCTGTTCATTAAGCATTTGGGCCTTTGTATCGGTAGGCAGTGCTTCCCGTCAATACAATACCTAGATGCGATGTGCTTGAGTCAGTTGGCCATGGGAGGCAAGACCCTTTGCCTAAGCTGTCTAGGTTTTGCCTCTCAGAGAGTTGTCTTTTTTCTTTATTGAAACATAGAAACATAGAAATTAATGTTACCATCTACACCCCTCCTCTTACATATATATATGCATCTGTATAAATATCAATCTGTAGACTCTACATGAGAGAAATAACATACAATGTTTATCCTTCTGAGTCTGGCTTATTTCACTTAACATAATGAGACCAGTGCTATCCATTTTCCAACAGATGTCATAATTTCCTTCTTCCTTATGAGTGAGTGAAATTCTATTGTGTGTATACCACACTTTCTTTATCCATTTATTGATAGACATTTATGCTACTTCCATGTCTTGGCTATTGTACATAGTGTGGCAGTAAATATAGGTGCACAAGAATCTCTGTGGAATTCAGACTTAGATTCCTTCAGGCATCAAACCTGGAGTCGTATCTGGGCCATACGATGCTTCTGTCTCTAGTGTTCTGAAGAACCGCATGATTTCCATGGTCCTGTGCACCAGTTTCAATTCCTACTAGCAGTGTTCAGCATTCCTTTCCCCCCAAACTCACAGCATTTGTTGCTATTTGTTGTCTTTTTTTTCTTTCTTTTTGGGTTTTTGAGACAGGGTCTCATTGTGTATCCCTGGCTGTGTCCTGGAGATTGCTTTTATAGAGCAGGTCAGCCTTGAACTCAGAGATCTGTCTGCCTCTGCCTCCCAAGGGCTGGGCTGCCACACCTGACCCATTTGTGTTCTTAATGATAGAAATAGACATTTCTCAAGAAAAAGAAATGACCAATAAATATTTGAAGTGGTATCCAGCATCCTTAGCCATCAGAGAAATGCTGGTGAAAACTGCTGACAGACTCCAGCTCACTGCTGTCTTTCCAGCAGGAGATCTTTACTGTCAGTGCTGCACTATAAATTTACTGTCACTCAGATGCACAGGATTCGGTAAGCGCGTTTTTAACTTCCCGTGATGCTTCTCGCACGTTGTCAGGCTTTTACGCTTTCTATCTATCAGTCTGTATAAGCTGGATTTTTGGCTGACAACAGATAATAAAAAGTATGTGCTCAAAAGAAAAGTCACAGTGTTGGTAAGAGATTGAATATGAACGTGTTTGGCATTTTTTAATCCACAGAATAAATTTGTATATTACAGATGAAAACTGAAGTATTGATGGCAACTTTAAAAAAAATGTTCAGGATTGTTCATGCGGTTTAGTATTTCTGGGCAGCTTTCTGGCCCGTTGTCTATTTTTCTGGTTTGTCTTATTCTTTTTGTAAAATCTCACTTATTATGGAAAAATTAGTGTTAATTTTGTCACTTTTGCAAAGTACTGTATATTACTAATAATTGTGAACCCAGGGACAATTTCCTAGAAAAAACACTTGTTTTGATGTACTTCAAGTGTAACTTTTTATATTAATTTCTATATAATTATTATCATTAACTTTTCTCACAAGAACTATATGGGAAGATGTTTGACTTTTCCATTTGATGCATTTGAAAATCAAGTTTAAAACTACCACTAGTGGCCCTAGGTTGTTTTAGCAAATGTGTTTATGTAAAGAAATTTCTATTTCAGCTGGAAAACAAAGCAAATTCCCAAATTAAATCTTAGGAAAATCCGTATGTCTCAACTGCGCAGGAGAATCTGAAAGAGCGTCCAGCTGTCCGCCGCTCTATCCGCTTTACACTCAGCCTGGTGTGTTCACAACTGAGGGCACCTGTTCCTCAGTCAGCTCCGTCTTAAATGCAGTGTGCTCGTTCCACAGTCGAAGGCTGGTGTGTGTGATAAACGTTCATTCTCTCTATAAGGTTTCAAAATATGCTACACTTAAGATGTCCATGATGATGCATTCAAGGTTTGATTGGTTCTGTTTATTTTTAAGTATTTGAATTTGATGAAGAAAAATAAGACCTTTTATGAAAACAGGACAATGTCTTAGTAAATACTTGAAAGTGGTGAAATTCACGATGTGCCGACACAGAATTTTTGCCATGATCGGAACAGCGCACAGCACCCACTTGTGCTCCTGTCCTCTCTTTCAGGTCACAGTGTGAGGAACGTCCAGGCCTTCGCAGTGCTTCAGAATGCATTTTTAAAAGCAAAGACCAACTTCCTTGCCCAAATCATCCTCGACGCCATCACAAATATTTACATGGCTGACAATGCCAATTACTTCATCCTAGAGTCACAGCACACCCTGTCACAGTTTGCAGAGAAGATCTCTAAACTCCCAGAAGTACAAAGCAAATACTTTGAGATGCTGGAGTTTGTCGTTTTTAGCTTAAATTATATCCCTTGTAAAGAACTCATTAGTGTTAGTATCCTGTTAAAATCTAGCTCTTCTTACCACTGTAGCATTATTGCAATGAAAACTCTTCTTAAGTTTACAAGACACGACTACATATTTAAAGATGTCTTCAGAGAGGTGGGCCTTCTGGAGGTCATGGTAAATCTTTTGCATAAGTATGCTGCCCTCCTGAAGGATCCAGCTCAGGCACTCAGTGAGCAAGGTAAACACTTCCCCAGTTGATGCTCTGTTTGGAAGGGGAGGGGGTAGAGATGCCATGTGCCTGTGCTGCCTTTCCTTTGATGGTTGATGTGAATGGCTTCCTGCTGTCTGTGATGGTGGCATTCTATTATTTCCCAGTGTTAACTTCTCCTTCACCTTTTGTTAGGAAATTGGGTAAGGAGAGCCTAGAATTGCATTACAGTAGTGGAAGAGAGCTCAGCATAAAGGAAGAACTTGTATGGTCTTCATGACTTGTGTTTATTACTTTCTCTGAGAGATTTTTTCCATTTCTAGAAATAATTGAAATTTTTATTAATTATAATTAAGTACAACTAAATGTTACCTCAAAATACTTTTCATTAATTATAGAGAGCAAATAAATATCTATTTAGTGATGTTTCATCAACATCATTGGATATCTTTTTGATAAATATGATAAAGCACTGCTGTCTCTAGCAGTTAGTTTTGGTTGTGAGTTGCTACACGTTGAATAGACAGCTGATTCATAGGTATCTTTTCTTTTGTATGTGATAATTCTCCTATAATTGGCCTTGATGTTTAGATCCCTCATGTCAAGGATATATTTAACTTTGGCATTTTCATTTTTAATATTTGCTATATAGCTAACTCCTCTCACAATAAAAATCTGGTAACATTTATTTGTTGAGTATATTCTGGGCAGATGCTGGGCACATGCTACTTTAAAGGGTATGTTACTACCCTCGTGTTAGTGGGGAAAGTGAAGGTTGAGGACATGATAAAGGGAATTAATTATTCAACTGGCTCTAAAATGAACATTGCTTTTGTGATTTGGATCTTTGGGCCTGTCTTCTAGGGGACTCAAGAAATAATAGTTCAGTTGAAGACCAAAAACACTTGGCTCTGTTGGTGATGGAGGCCCTGACGGTGCTGCTTCAAGGGTCAAACACAAACGCAGGTAACTAGAAACCACAGGCAAGTGCTTCAGAGTGGGTCTCCTTGTCTCTTAAAGCTCCTGTCATTGAGAGGAGAAACAGTGCTTCAATGATGGTTCAGTCATGTCCCTGATGAGACACTGCCTGTTAAAGTACTTCTCTGGCAAGATCTGTTATGTTACTGCCTTAAAATATTTTTATTTCTTTTTAGAGTGTGCTTTCTGTTTGACCTCCTCTCCCCCAACTTTTTAAAGTTATATTGTGTACTCTTGTTCAAATAATTTCCCTATTGAAATTATTTCTAAAAAACTTCTCCATAGCTGAGGTTCATAGGAGTGGTGAAACAAAATCTTAATCCTAGCACTCAGGAGGTAGAGGCAGGCAGATCTCTGTGAGTTTGAGGTTAACCTGGTCTACACAGAGAGTAGAGGCCAGCCAGGACTACACAATGAGACCCTGCCTCAAAACAAAAACACACAGTCTTTCCTGAGTAAAATACTTTTTTATTAGATGCTTTTCTTTTTCTTTGGTCTCAATTCTTCATCCATTTCCAAGTATAATGGAGACCAACGGTATTTATAAAATATCACCCTTGCTTTTTAAAAAGATCACTTCAATTTTAGTCCACTTCAAAAATTTCTAAGGCCATACACGTTCAGTACACCTTGAAAGGATGAAGTGTGCAGAAGTGAACTCGGGTTAATGGCAGGCCTCACATCGTGCAGACCTCCTTGGGGCACAGCGAAGGGCTTGGTTTGGACTGTGTATGGGGAAGCCGTGGGTGAGCGGACAGATGAGTGCGCGGACGGACAAGACTGCTGGTGGCACACAGGCACTCCGCATTCGACACGTCTAAAGGTGTCGTGTCCCAGCTGCTCTGCTAACTCATACCAACGAAAGGGTAGCTCTTCCTCCAGGAGGATCACAGCCTAACCGAGAGGGGCGTAATACATAATTATGTCGTAAGTCATTGTTTACACGTAGTTTGGCAAGTGCTGAGGTAGTAGGTCACTGAAGCCATGAGTCTGATGACGTTTCCTAGGCTCCGTGGGAACATTTGCCTATTGGATAACACCTAATATGCCCATTGACACTAACCAGACTGGGTTAACCGAGATGCAGATGCAATAAATGATGGGAAACAATTTGTCAGATTACCTTTCTGCAGTGTCACGTGGGTTGCACAGGCTAAGATCAGGCCATGGCATTGTAGAGTGGAGGCTTACCCAGGCATTGTCTTGGCACCTCGCAGGTGCAGACATTCCCACGTGTTCTTTCTGTGTCTGTTGTTTTGTTCAGAAAGGTAGTACTCACCTTGTAAGCTGAGGCTGTGGGCTGTATCCATAGAAGTATTTCTCAGCTGTTAGCCATTATGGACCCTAACTGACCAGGGGGGTTGTAACCCCTCATAGTCAGAGAATATCACAAGTTCATGCCCTAAGTCTGGGATGGTTGTTGTTGTTTAAAGACAGTCTTGTTGGGTAGCCCAGGCTGGCTTTGTATTACCCCCTGCCTCCAGCTTCCAAGTGCAGGACCTGAGCTCCACAGCCTCTCCACAGCCTCCCCACATCAGCCATTGATGCTGTGTCTCAAGTGCATGACTTAACACTGACTTCAAGGTTTTATAATTTCTATAAAGTTAGCAAATGGGAAGCCACTTAAATTGAGGTGATTAAGTGGGTGGCCACTGCCACCCAAGTAAAATACACTGTTAGCTACTCACTTGAAATAAGTCCACTGAAACAAAGTCAGAAGAAAATCCAAGTTTTGTGTGTGATCAAATCTATAAACAATAAGATGGCAAAATTTTGATGCAACTACAAGCTATTCTACAGAGGAAGGGATGTAAGAACTACTCGTGAGAATCGCAGGCTGCTGAGTTACACGATTTCATCTAGATTTTAAAGGTGGGAATATAAGAACTACTCGTGAGAATCACAGGCTGGTGAATCACATGAGGAATATAAGAACTACTCGTGAGAATCGCAGGCTGGTGAATCACACGATTTCATCTAGATTTAAAGGTGGAGAGTAGCTTTCGACCTGAGACATGATCTCCAGCGACTGGGAACATGGGTAGGGAGCTGCCAGTAGACATGAGTTCTGCACTGTCACGCACTAGCTGTCACTTTGGGCTACATAATGCATAGTGAAGGCTTTGGAGAAGTCCCCACGGCTGGTGTTTTCTATAGTAAAGTTTGTCTTTTTGGCTCTTGTGTTTTCCTTATTTCTCTATAATTTCCCATGGTGCTTTACTTCATTCTTTTCCTACACTATTTTGAAGGCCCTTTTCAGTATCTGTACATTACTTTTAGTGTAAGATCTCTTGGCTTCTGCTTATAAAATCTTCAGGTGTTCTCAGAATGGACATGGTGAAAGGTATGAGGGCAATAATCTTACATTAACAAGTCTAGAGACAGTTGAGTGGTGGTGGAGCATGCCTTTAATCCCAGCACTCAGGAGGCAGAGGCAGGTGGATCTCTGTGAGTTCAAGTTCAGCCTGGTCTACAGAGTGAGTTCCAGGACAGCCAGAGTTACAACAGAGAAACCCTGTCTGGAAAAAAACAAAACAAAACAAAAAGTCTGGAGGACATGTGTGTGTATTTTCTTTCATCCCACAGTGCAGTTTTTACACTGTAATATAAAAAGTTTATCACCTTTACAGGAATTTGTTAGAATTGCCCTTGCTGTAGAAACCCTTGAGTTTTAATTTGCCTGACTTGTCCTGGGTATTTTAAGTTACTGCATGCTGTCCTCCTACCCCCTTCTTCAGGAATCTTTCGAGAGTTCGGAGGTGCGAGGTGTGCGCACAACATAGTGAGGTACCCCCAGTGCCGGCAGCACGCTCTGATGACCATCCAGCAGCTGGTGCTCTCTCCCAATGGGGACGACGACATGGGTACGCTCCTGGGGCTGATGCACTCGGCCCCACCCACAGAACTGCAGCTGAAGACTGACATCTTAAGGGTATGTTAATATACGCCTGCTTTCTTACTATTAAGACCTAGGGTCTTTTTGAAATTAAATGTACTTAGTTTCAAAACGGAAATTCTTTAAAGAGATTATTTATTAGTTTTTAAATTATGTGTTTTGTCTCCAGTGACTAGATCTGTAAGTTGGGAGCTGCCTGCAGACATGAATTCTGCTCTGTCACTTACTAGCTGTGCCTTTGGATTAAATAATGCATAGTGAATCTTTAGAGCAGTCCATAAATTATCATTCATGTCTTTCAGTGTATATAGTCCTGCTGCTGCTGACTGCCAGCCTTTGAAATAGTTATCCTGGCTCATTAGAATCATCTGAAGTTAGTAAAAACTAAGCACGGATATTATCTATTCGGTTCCAACCATCCAATGTCATGCATATATGAAGCTTATGCATATATAGGCCGTATATACCTATTTGTCTATTTCTGTGTCTGTAATAGATGTTCTAGTAAGTATCCAACCATCCCCTTCATGCTTTGTGTATACATTGACCATTTCACACCTTGGCAATCCTACAGAGCAGTTAGCGCACTGATTTGCAAAGAGGGAAGATAGTATAGTTTGTCTGTGTTTCCCTATGCAGGGTCTCCATGCTTTCTTTCTGTCACACCGACAAGCTTCATGAGGATTGGTGCACATACATATTTTCTCACATTGCTGTGGTCACTGGCTTTGCCATGTAAGAAAATTTTACAACTAAATGAAAGTAAACATTTCCCTTTTAATTTGTCTACATGTGAGTTCTGTGACTCAAGGCAAGGTATTAGCAGATAAGCGAAGTATATTAATTTGAAACCACTTTTCTAAGCACCAGAAAACGTAAGTACAACAGCAGATAACAGCTTCCTGTCTGTGAATACTGTCCTATACATGCGCATGCGTCCCTCGCATCGGCATCTTACTAAAGGCAGATGCTATCCGTGCCCCTGTGTCATTGAAGTCTCGCGTTTTTATTAATTTGTTGGCCCATGATTTCTAAATGCTATCTCCAGCACGAGGAGGCAGGCTTTCTTAGAGAGATGGGTGGTCAGAGCTGAGGACGTAAGGGAACAAAGTGAGCCCAAACCATTCATTTAGCCGAAAAGTACGAGCGGGAAGCAGGGAAGTGACTGAATAAATGAGGGTTAAGCACGAGCAGGCACAACGTGACAGCTCCTACGCGCAGTCCTACGCGCAGTCCAGAGGTGGCAGAGAACGCGACCTGGTTCCTCTCACGCTAGCAGTCGGTTCATCTAAAAACCAGCCCTGGTTTCTGGAGCTCCTGACGCAGCTGGAGAGCGCCAGGACTGTGATCTCAGGCTGTGCTTTGGTGCTGGGAAGCAAGGGGAGGATGTGGGGTGTCAATGTCAGTTTGCGTTTTCACTGTATTTCACACTGTCTCCCAGAGTCCCCACTGTAGAGACCACAGTCTGCTAATGAACTTTGCAGGTATTTATGCACAAATCTGGGCCTGTGGTATGTTCTTCATAATCCTGCTGACACACACATTGAGTTATATGTCAGCAGATGTCAGACCACACAGACAATATAATATCATGCTTAGGTGTATTTTGGAGAATTGGAATTTCCTGGATTTAAATCCTACCTTTGCTATTTGTTTAATACAATGTAGACTCTTTGGTTTTTTTTTTTTTTTTTAACCAGGGCCTTAATTCCTATAATAATAATAATAAATAATAATAATAATAATAATAATAATAATTATTATTATTATTATTATTATTATTTAGGTTGAAGAGTCCAGTTTTGAAAATTAAAACTTCAGAAAAACTCTAAATTCTAAAACTTAAAAAACATTAGTGTTTGCTTGCATGCATGCTTGTGTACTGTGTGCATGTCTCGTGCTCATGGAGGCCAAAAGAGGCAGCATGTCATATCTCTCAGACCTCCCAGAACTGCAGTGTAGACCGTTGTGGGCTACCTAGAGTGCCGGGAGCTGGACCTGGGTCCTCTGCAAGAGCAGCCCATGCTCATAATTGCTGATCATCACACCAGCCTCAAATCCTAGAACTTCTTGATGTGGTGCCCTGTGTAGAAAATCCCCTACAATAGAGCTGTGTTTCACACATAAAAATTGTTTAAAAAAAGAGTGCATTGCTCAGGCTATGTCTATAAACTACATATGAAACACAAGCAAGGTTTCTATTCAAACTGGACTCCCATTCCCAAAGTATGCTGTTGTATACATGCATGTATTCTAAAAACAGTACAAGGAATTCCTGAACCAAAGCCTTCAGATAAGAAGCACTTACTCACTTAGCCAGGCAGTGGTGGCACACGCCTTTAATCGCAGCACAGTGCTCAGGAGGCAGAGGCAGGCGGCTCTCTGTGAGTACGAGGCCAGCCTGGTCTACAGAGTGAGTTGCAGGACAGCCAGAGTTACAACAGGGAAAGTCTGTCTCGAAAAAAACAAACAAACCAAAAGAAGTGCTCACGTTACATACTTAACACGTAGCACGCAGTGACTCTCGTGTGTAAATGACCTACTGAAACATTAGAGGCAGTATGGTGGCGTGCTCTTCTTTAGCTATTGCACCACATGGCTGTTCTGAGACAGGGCCTTCTTTTGGTCCTCAGGCTCTGCAAGTCCTCCATACCTGAGAAACCATGTGTATATAAATCATAGACCTCAGATCTTAGATGCCCGTCCTCATCCTTCCAATCCCCCCAGAATAATACATCTTATATATACTTACATAGTCACGAGAGCTCATGATCATGTGATATTTGACTATGGATTTTTCTTATTTAATACAATCAATATGTTAAGTCACTGAATTTGTTGATAGCACTATAAGTTAAATGATGTAAGGCTTTTAAGCCACCATTTGGATCCAGTCTTATCCTATCAAAAGAAACGTGTAATAGTATTTCCTGAAATTACATTCTGCCTAAACTATGATGTGTCTAAGGAAAACTTTTGAAATGCTTTATAGAAATATTTACTGGTTTAATGGCAAAATCGCTCATACCAAATATTCACTGAATGATGTACTGACCTTGATGTACAGTACTTTTGTTTTACCTTTTAAAATTTAAATTATATTAGTTTTCCTTCTTTTCCTCTGTAGGCCCTCCTGTCAGTCCTTCGAGAAAGCCACCGTTCAAGAACAGTTTTTAGGAAAGTTGGAGGGTTTGTGTACATCACGTCCTTGCTCGTTGCTATGGAGAGGTCTCTGAGCTCTCCTCCCAAGAACGGCTGGGAGAAAGTGAGCCAGAATCAAGTGTTGGAGCTGCTCCACACTGTGTTCTGCACACTGACTGCAGCCCTGCGCTATGAGCCAGCCAACTCGCATTTCTTCAAAACAGAGATTCAGTACGAGAAGCTGGCAGATGCTGTTCGGTTTCTTGGTTGCTTCTCGGACCTGAGGAAAATAAGTGCCATGAATGTCTCGCCTTCAAACACACAGCCTTTCCAGAGGCTGCTCGAGGAAGAGGCGGTGTCCGCAGACTCGGTGTCACCCACCTTGCGCCACTGCAGCAAGCTCTTCATCTATCTCTACAAAGTAGCCACGGATTCATTTGACAGGTACGGACCTACTCTGTCTTCCGTACTGCAGGGTGCGCCCAGCACAGCTTCCGCCAGAAGACTTGAGTTAACTGCAAGGGAAGTGAAGGCCAATGAATCTCCTATTTACTTGAGGTCTGTCACTCTGCTCAGGACCGTTACTATTGCCTGGATGTTGAGTTTGCAGCACAGGAGCCTGTGTTTACAAGTAAATGCAGGTTCAGTTAGCTTCCGTTGTACCTAATGGAACAACTTCTGTGATGTTTCCTTGCCTCGCATGTTTAGTGTTCTCTTATTGTTCTTTGCTCTCAAAAAAATATTAGGTTCATGTGGATGTGTTCATACTGGTTGTCACCTGGAGAACATGGCTATTAGATACATGCTTCCAGGCTGATAGCAGATAGCCTTTTATGCTTCACATTTCATAGTCCTTGAAACATGGCATGGCTCCCTAAGAGACATATGGGTACCTGGAACCATCCCAGTCAAGGGTCCATCAGAATAATTTACTTACTCCTTCAGTATGCAGGTGCTGGGTGGAGACCTGCTGCGTGCTAGGTCACTGTACATTCAGGCGTTGAGGCTTTGGATCTACACAGTACCGCCCGGGTCCTGGCCACCTGCTCATTGATAACATACACACATAAATATTCGCAGTGATGGAGCATTCCGGGGTCTGCACAAGAACACAGGAGAGCTACTTTACCCAGAAACATTTGTTTTCATTGCTCTGATTGTGTTGTAGTTAATTTACCACTTTGAAAATAAAGAGTAGTCATATTCTGATTTCTCTAGTTTAAGCATTTTTCATAGTTTCTAGTTTTCTTTCATATAATAGAAGTGACTTTTCCATTTCAACCATAAATAGGCCAAGTAACCAGAGCTTCTCATAGGTTTTGTATTTTTTGTTCCTGGAATATCTACTTTTTAAACATATATTGAGATGTTTCTTGCTTCTTAACAGTATTCCTTAGTTATTAATAGTTTTTAAAATCCACATATTATAAATTGTTTCTCATCCTGCAGTTAATTATTACCTACAGGATCAGGAGGGAGTGTAGTGCTGAAGGCATGAGCTCTGGAGATGTGTAGAGACTTTCCTGCTTCTCATCCTGCAGTTAATTATTACCTACAGGATCAGGAGGGAGTGTAGTACTGAAGGCTTGAGCTCTGGAGATGTGTAGAGACTTTCCTGCTTTTCTTCTCTTTGCTATGATCCTGGTTAATACACCTTAGTTTTAGTTGTCTCTGTTTAACAAGGTCCCATGCTATCACTGGCAGCTTCTCCTCCAGCATCTGTTCTGTTTTAGTTGGCATATATTGTGCCTGTGGTCCTTGCTCCTGCAGAATATGGAAGATGGTCCTTATGACACTGACCCTGCATCTCTTGTGACACTAACCAGCTGCCAATGGTTCTCTCTTCTAACCTCTAACCCCTGTCTGTTTTGTTGTCTGTAGTCGTGCAGAGCAGATCCCTCCTTGCCTGACAAGTGAGTCTTCTCTTCCCTCTCCTTGGGGGACACCAGCTTTGTCCAGGAAAAGGTACTGATCTTACATGAGAGGTCAATCGGGAATGCTGTGGGTTTTCCTGTGCTCACTTACGAGTTGATGTAGTAATTGTGCTTTGTAACAAATGTTCTTGTTTTGCTTAGGCTTGCTTTTGAGAGGGGGGCTTTAAAAAAAAGATACTGTTGGGCCATGGTGGTACACGCCTTTAAGACAGATAGATCTCTGTGAGTTCAAGTTCAGCCTGGTCTACAGAGTGAGTTCCAGGATAGCCAGTTACAATAGAGAAACTCTGTCTTGAAAAAACAAAAGAGAGAGAGAGAAACTTTTCAGGTTTTTAGATTACTAGTTTTCCTTGAGTATCTTGATGAAAATAAAATGGTCTGTGCTTTAAAAATATGGATGGCATGTAGAATTTTTCATTCATCCCTATTATATAAATTTCATTATTATTATTAATATTATTATCTGTAGGGCAGGTACATCTTCTATTCAGAATATTGTCCTTGTGCTGGGGAGACAGCCCAGTGGACTTGCTGTATGAGCCTAATGACCTGAGTTATAGGTTATATTCTAAGAATTCCTGTAGAAGCAGGCAGCTATAATCCCAGTGCTTAGAAAGGAAGACTCAAGACAGTGATGGGAGAATCTCCAGGAAGTTCATGGACCATCTGGCTTGTCGTACCCAGTGCTATCCACACCCAGTTCACACCCAGTGCCATATAACAAGAGAGACCTCCATCTCAAACAAGGGGGATGCAAGGACCGAACCTGAGGTTGTACTCTGACCTTCCTCATACATCACGCAGGTGCATGCCTGTGCTCCTTCACACACAACAGAGAATACCGCCCTCCACACACGGTATGATTTACACCCAGGAAGCTGTGCTCAGAGAAGCTGATCCTAACTGTGGAAGAACTCGCAGACCATTGCCCCACACTCCAGTTGGCACTCTTTCTGACTTCTACCCTCCTGTTCATAAACTGTTCCCCCTTCAAGATAATCAATGTGGGCATAATGCTTCTCTAAGTGTGCTGCTTTCCCCCTTTCAGTTCAGTTTTGTTGGGGTCATTTCTTTTGTTTACAGTTACAACAATGTAAACTTCATAGCCCTGGAAGGAAATGTGTACTTCCTCAGTCAGGTTCAACCAACTGAAGCTGAAACAGAGATGTGTCAAAGCTCAGTTTTGAAAGGGGGAAGGAAAAAATCCATTGTACAAAAGTGAAAACTTTTGTACATCCCATGAAAAAATGTGTAAACTGGCCTAGTTCATCACACATCTAAATTTTATTTAAAAAAAAAAAAGGCAAAACAGTAGCTGATGGCCCAAGAATAGTTGAGATCTGTTTAAGATTCTGTGTACAACCTGCACTTGCACCTAACACAATCTGTGCAATTGGCACTTTCTTCCTTCCTCTGATGTCCTCATAGGCCACTGCAGCACCTTAACTCTTGTATGAACAGCTCCAATGGGGGTTGTGAGAAATAAATCTGAAAACCTACTATATTGTGCTTTTCATCCTAATGACAGTTGTTCAGATCACAAAACAAATACAATCACGAACAATGGATCAAACATATCACACGTTCTGTATTTTATTTTTGTGTCAGCAAGATCAACCAACCTCAGACTGAAAAAAATTTGGCTTCTATTGAATGCATATGAGCTTTTTCTTCTTATTCCCTGAGCAATGTAGTCTAAGAACCATTCATATTGTATTGGGTCTGATAAATCTAGGCAAGAGAATGTGCCTAGATCATAAGCAAATCTTACCTCACTTTTTATGTGGAACTTGAGCATGCCTGGAGTTGACTCACCAGAGGGAGGGTCTAGGAAAGACTCCCCTGGGAATACCCAGGGCCAACTAAATGTCTATAGTAATAGGCACTAAGGGTGTGGGGTACATTTTTGTTTTTTGTCTTAAGTTTATACTAGGGCCTGCAGCTCATTACAGTTGGTCGTGTGTAGTTTTAAACACATTTAGCATTGTTCTATGTATGTGTGCCCTCAGGTGTCTTTTTCTGTCTTGTGTAGTTCTGTGAGTCAACAGGGCTTTGTGCATCCCAAATTATTTTCTCTTAAAGAATTGATTTTAATTCAAGAAGCTGTAAATTAGCTAAATTTCAGTATGGCTTTCTGTCGGAAGAGGAGTGTGGTGAAAGACATTGATGTCTGAACAGGAATGTGTTTTTGATCTCAAAACTTAGTAAATGTTAGAGAGATATGAGGAAGTTGAAATTGCTGATTTTAATTTGGTCATATCATAAATAATAAAGACCTAAAATTTGTGATGTTCTAAAACATTTAGTCTTTATATGTATTCATTGAAACTCAAAAAGTAGAAACTGATAGTCTAAAGAATGTATTTCTTATGTAAAAAAAAAAATCTGGAACTGATAACTGACAAAGAGAAAATGGCTCTGTGTAGAGTTCTATGTGGCTTTAAATGAGAAATGTGTTTTCATTGTGGTGGGCAACTATCTGTGGAGATACCAGGGATTTGACCTAAGGGAAGCTGTCACTCAATCTGCAGAACATGTACGAAGAGTGCTAATCTTAATGCGTTTTCCATCAGTCTCACAGACTGACGCCACCTGACACTGTCCGTGCTAAAATTGATATTGTCCCACCCCCACTGCTCGGCATTGATCATGACCACTTACACCCACTAGGAAAGCACTCTCCCACTGAGCCGCATCCGCAGCACCCAAGCCAACAGTTTCAGGTCTCCATTTGGTCAGATTGTCCTCTCCCGAGTTATTAAGAAGCAAATAATACAGTATATTTATTCACACATCCAAATATAGCACGTTTTGAAATTAGAATTGCAGTCTTGTAGTCACATTGTTTCTAGAACTCAACAAATTACATCAGCTCCTGGGCATCTCTTCCTTTTGGCAGCACATGTCGGGTTTGCTGGCAAAAGGCAGACCAGGCTTGTACTGTGTTTTCATGATCGGGAACATTCCCACACTAAAGGAGTTTGAACTTCTGATCTTTGTCTGACATGAAAAACCTGGGAATACTTCTCTAATTTTAAAATAGGAAGAACTAGCCAGCCTCGTGTTTGGATAAACTAAAACATGACTTTCCCACAATTTATGATTTAAGAGAAATACTAGGACAGAGTTATAGTTGAACAATGTTGAGAGTTAGGGGAAGCAAAACACAAATAGTCAGAACTACTCCAAATAGATCTGCTGTTGGAAAGGTGGTGACTACTAGTTACTACAGTATACTTGTGCCTTGAAATTCCTTGTACAAACAGGGTAGAGTATGAGTATTTAACTATATATTACCAAAACAGGCCAATAAAACTAATTGTATGGGAATGTGTTTGATTATTAAGTAGAATTTCTAGTAAGTAAAGTGACTACAACATTCATATTAACTAATGTTTGAAATGTCATTTTATTCCCTTTGCAAAACAGTGAGGTCTTGCTTGTGAATTAACTATTTAATAAACTTACCATAATCCGTAATTAAAAATTACCCATACTTACTACTTGGTAAGAGTTGTTGCTATATCAACAGTCCTATAAAATGCACCTAAATTTAATAAATAGGAAAAAAATACAACTTTAGTCTTTTAACAATGTTTGCAGTGTTTTTCTGGTTTGAAATCCCTCTAATTATGACAATATTGTCAAATAAGATTGCTACTATAATGTTTATCTATTAGTGAAGAATTCAATTTCTAAAAACAAAAAGGTATCTTCCTAAGTATGACCATAATTTAAGTTCAATTTTGAGTTAAATATTAGTTCAAACATAAGTTTCAAAGGAAAGCTGATATGTAAAATGTACAACTGAAATATGTTTTCATCAAATTTGATTTGTTTTTTGATTGTAATGAAAATAATTATCTATGAAGTTTTTTTAATTTCAGTGGATAGGGTTCTCTGTTACACTATAGAAAAAGTGCAAATCTTACCCCCACCCCAGATGGATAAAAAATATTTTAAGGAATAAAGAATAAGAGAGGGCTGCCTGTTAGAAAGATGTGCTTAGAAATCTTGCCTTTTCTTGTTTTTATTTTATGTATATGAGTGTTTTGTTTGCATGTGTGTAAGTGTACTGCTTGCAGGGCCTGGTGCCAAGAGAAGCCAGAAAAGGGTGACAGATTCTCAGAGTTACAGGTGGTTGTGAGCTGCCATATAGGTGCTGGGAACTGAATCTGGGGCCTCTGCAAGAGCAGCAAGCACTCTTAACCGCTCAGCCGTCTCTCCAGCCCAGAAACCCTTCTTGATAAGTTCATAAGTAACATCTTTCTGAATGTAAACCAGCAGATCCAGGAGTGAAACCATGAATGGGTACAGGATTACTGACTTAAACCAAAGAGAACACGTGTGCAGCTGAATGCTTTCCTGGAATTTCTGTAAAAAGAGAATAGTACGTTTTTTGAAATCATGGCAACGCCAGTTCTTTTACTAAGTCACCAGTGTAAGGCATCTGTTTCCCAAGCTGCTCCTGAGTGGGAGCTGGAGCAGCACAGCTTAGTGACGAAGCCCTGCCTTAGCTTAGCTGTGTCCCACCCACTGGAACATGAGAGCCCAGAGGCTGTAGCCACAGCACCTGTTCCTAATTGCAGGACTGTAAACTTGTGAATTGGAGATGAGTATCATATGAAGTAGAAAAGGGAGACCACTGAGGGGAGGGAATGTCCACATTCAGGGAATGGCTTGAGTATCCATCTGATAGAAACTTGTGGTATAAAGTAGCCCTTCTCATTTGTAAAGACTGAGTATTTTCAGTAATAGTGGAGAGACACACAACATGTGTATGTAGTTCCAGATAAGCCAAAGACTTCTCAGTTGAGCCAGCATTCACTCAGTTGCTTCTGCTAGGATAGACCTCTTAAGTGTCGTTAGCTCATGGATCTGTTTCCCTTGGATCAAGAAAAGATTAAAACCACACAGGTAGTTTCAAAGGAATCTCACCGAGTGATTCAGTTTAGTCAGATATTGTCTAAACTGTTAGCTTCGCAGTCAGACTTGTGAATCACTCATTCACCTGCTTCTGGTACAAGTGCCACTGTTCAAGGAGACAACCCAAAGCCTGGATAGTACAGACAGTATGAGCCAAGGGTTGATACATTGTCCGCATGTAACTTGGTGAGGTGACGGTATACTGTTTCGCTTCTTTTAAACGTCTCATCCATTAGGTCTTTTGTAACTCCCTCAAGGCTTTGGCTTGTAAGTGGTTAAAAGTAACAGGAGATGAAGAGAATGAACTACTGACTGATTTTAAGCAGATTCTAAATAAGCCTTATTTATTTACTTATTTTCAGACATGCATTTCATTGCGTTTCCACTCCCACCGTGTATCCTGCAAAAAGTGTCACTGACCTGAAACTTCATGTGACAAGCTCACCTCTCCAGAATTCCGACGCCGTCATCATCCACCCAGGAGCCATGCTGGCCATGCTGGACCTTCTGGCCTCCGTGGGCTCAGGGACGCAGCCAGAAGTAAGCTAGGTTGTGACAGTCGTCTCCATGCTTAGTGAATGAAAGGAAGGTGTTTCCCTGAGAAATAAGGACTGGGAAGACCATGGAATGTTGCTGACCCACAATATCCATGACAGAACATTCCCGTTTAAGCCATGCCTTCCAGATATCATTTATGTTTTTTTAATACAGTAAACCTGTTACCAGTAGATCCCAGATGGTTGCTTCTGGTATGAGAGCTTCTCTATTTCCTCTCAAATCCTGATCAGTGGTCGAAATAGCTAAGAGGTGATACAGAAAGAAAACTGTCTACTGATACCACGGGAGCCTATTTATCTGTTCTGTCTTGTAGTACTCAAAAGTTTGTGTTGTTTACAGTTAGGGCGACTATTTTTGTTAAAATATTGTATGATGCTTGGCAGTGGTGGTGCACGCCTTTAATCTCAGCACTTGGGAGGCAAAGACAGGTGGATCTCTGAGTTTGAGGCCAACCTTGTCTACAGGGTGAGTTCTAGGACAGCCAGAATTACAGCAGAGAAATCCTGTTTCTAAAAGAAAACAAACAAAAAAAAGTTGTATGGTTTCAAAGCCCCAAGTGTGAATGTGAATGACAAACTTTGTTTGACCTAGTTGTCTACCACCATGGAAAAGACTTTACACCCCATATGTGGTGGCATACAGCACTACCCAAGACTCGGGACGCAAAGGGAGGCCAATCTCTAAGTTCAAGGCCAGCCTGGTCTCCATATTAAGTTCCTGGCTACAGTGTTACCCTATCAAAAAAAGAAAAGGACACTTTATACCTACTGTTTCTATGAAAATAGAACTACTATTTGCTACATAATTATGTCATTCAAAAGAGACTAGAGAGAATGGAGTTCAGTCACATATGAGTGAAGCAAAATCAGAATGAGAGATTTCTGCTTGACTTTTTCTTGAACTGCAGTATTTATCACTTTGAGCTACTTTCTTAATTTATGTGTATACGTTTTCAAGTAACTAAAGCTTCATGTTCCAAGTGTGCCTCCTGTTAAAAGAAGCCGTCCGTGTCACTAAGGATGCCTGGTGGCATGCATCTTTTTGTTCACTTAGCATGCTTTGGACCTCCAACTTGCTGTGGCCAATATTCTGCAATCACTGGTGCACACAGAGAGAAACCAGCAAGTCATGTGTGAAGCTGGTCTTCATGCACGGCTGCTGCAGAGGTGCAGCGCTGCACTGGCTGACGAGGACCACTCGCTGCATCCGCCTCTCCAGCGTATGTTTGAACGCTTAGCCTCCCAGGCGTTGGAGCCCATGGTGCTGAGGTTAGTAAATCCTTTTTCCTATTTACATAGGTGAGTAAAGGCAGTGCTTGGAGTCTTTGCGGAAGAGCCGAGGGTTCTGCACTTTCTTCCGACCCCGTGGCAAAGGCTCGCAAGCTCGGGAAGCTAAAACAGGAGAATCATAAATGCAAGGCCTGACTGGTGGGGTCGGCCTGGGGAACCTAGCGCCAGGCTGTCTCAAAATGAGAAGTGAATGAAGTCTTTGGTGGAATGCTTGCCCAGAATTCATGAAGTCTTAGGTCCAGCCGCAGTACCACAAAAAATAAAAAGTTTTCTTTCATGGACTTAATGTATATTCAATTAAATGTGAACAGACCACAAACAGAATGGACACACAGCTCCACCCTAGCGTTCAAGAGTCCAGGGTAGTAGGATTGTGAGCTACGGCCAGACTGGTCCACCATAGTGACACGCCTCATCTCTAAATCAATGAATGGAGATGGGATGGGGTTTGCTTGCTAGCAGCGTTTCTGTCCATGGGTTATTTTTCCCCTGCGAATCTAGAAAACTCATTTTCCTTTAAAATCAAACCATGTTTCATAAGAACAGGAATTGCATCTACTATTATTTAAGGGTGTTTCGAAGATGGAACTCTTTTAAGAATATGCTTAGGGGCTGGAGAGACGGCTCAGTGGTTAAGAGCACATGCTGCTCTTTCAGGGGACCTGGATTTTGTTTCCAGCACCCACATCAGGCTCCTCATAGCTGCTTGTTGTGGGCAACAGTTTCCAGCTTTAGGGGACCCAGCACCGTCTTCAGCCCTCTGTAGACACCATACATATGCACAAATGCACAGAGAGACATGTGCATGTATACATATAATTAAAAGTAAAATAAAACCTTAAAAAATAGTTTGTAAAGTGAAAAAATTATTAAAAATACTTTCTGAAACTTTTAAAGTAGTTATACTTTACAATACTTGTAAAGACTGTGAGGTTCACTTTCTCCCTACCCAGTTTGATCTGCGGTTCCATCTGCTGTCTGTGCACTACAGTATCAACGGGAAAGTGATATCATCTGACATGTGCACATATGCATTTAATTCTTCTTGGGGAGGGTCCATGTGTAGGTACTTCCTTATGATTAGGAGATAGGGTTTACTAGGTAGTGCAGGCAGCTTATTGCCTAAACCCACAATCCTCTTGCATCAGCCTCCTGGGTGCTGGGATCACAGGCATATCCCAGCAAGACTCACCCCAGGTGTACTTTATGTAACCACTGCCCAGTTCAAGACATTGTGAACATCTTGCTCGTACCTCTGCTGTCAGACTCACTCCCTGACCTCCCACCACCCTAACCTGTGTGCACCAATACTCTGCTTTCCAGCTCCACAGTTTTGTCATCTTGAGAATGTTCTGCTTGCACACATACCATATAATATGTAACACTCAGAGAGTGACAGTTTTTATTTACCATAATGCTCCTGAGATGCATGCAAGTTTTTAATGTATATCAATAATTAGTTCCTATTTATTATTAAATATTATTCTATGGTGTGAGCATGCTGCACTTTGTGAATCACTCAAAAGTGTATATATATGTCTGTGTATGTGTGTGTGTGCGCGTGTGTGTGTGCACGTGTGTGTTGGTAGTGCTGAGAATCCACCCAGGGCCTCATGCATGCTGGACAAACACTTTACTACTGAGCTATATCTCTACCTCTAGAATAACGTATGTTTTAATTTAAGAGAAAATGCTGTTTTAAAAAATGAAGCTTGTTCAGTTTTTAAGCTCTTTCCTGGGCCTAGAGAGATGGCTCAGCAGTTAAGAGCATTAGTTGCTATTGCAGGGGACCCTGGTTTGATTCCCAGAGCATACACAGGAATCCTCTGTAACTCCAGGTCCAGGGGAACGGACACCCTTTCTGGCCCTGTGCACCAAGCACACATGTACACAGCCATACGTAGAGGCAAAATACCCATACGCATCAATTTAAAATAAATAAGTCTTTTTTAAAAAAAACAACTTTTTTTCTGTTTTCTTTGAAATCCTATAGCCAAATAGATCTAGTAATACATTACCTTGTTCCTTCTTTTAAAAGTACACCTAAACCTTGTTCTGATACCATACCTGCTCTCTGTGATTAGTGTTGTCTACTGTTAAAGTACTATGAAATTTCAAAAGCTTTCCAAAAACATGTTTGACATGTTATTTGTGATTTTTAAAGCCCATTCCAAACTTATTACTGATTAAGAAAAATACTTGACATAAATATGTCAAACAGTGTTGTATCAGGTGGCATGACACCTTCCCAGACGGCTCTGAAGGAATCCTATTGTGTGTGATTCCTGGGCAGTGTGCCTTGTGTGTGCACCACGTCCAGGAGGACGTGTGGAACACACTGTATCTCCCAGCCCTTTGCAATACATTACGCTCTTTCTGGTACTTAGAATAGGAACAGAAGTACCTTATTTTGTAACTGTTGTAAGATGGGCTCTTGTTTACCTGTTATTACCTGGTACTGTTTGAACCCTTACTCTATTGGAGATGTAAAGAAAACATTGGCAGCCAGACAATGGAAGGAGCTTTATCTGAAAAAAAAAAAAAAAAAACAAAACAAAAAACAAAAAACAAAATGTACAGCCTAGTAAAGAAACATAGTCACATAAGCAGGAATTTAAAATACTGTATAGTGAATTCTGTGATAGCAGTGTTATAGAGTTTATTTAAGGGCAACTTATCCAGAAATTTTTGGGAGGGTAGTGCAAAGCAGGCTTTCTAGAGGGGTGACAGTTTAGACATAGAATATGAAAGGTAATTAACCAGATTAAATCCGGGAGGAAAATCCCCTTAGCAATGAGAGGCACAGACAGACACGATGGCCCACTCATCAGCACAGCGTGCCTGTGAAATGAAGAGCAAGTCAGATTTGTGAATGGGGAGAAAGTGAATGCATGAAGCTGAGAGTGAGGCAGACACCATCTCACCTGTGGCCTGCCAGGAGAGAACAGCCATTGAAGTCTTGAGCCAGGCAAGGACAGTCTGTAGGCCTGAATTTGAAAGACAATAATGAGCAGATTGTGTTGGGACAAGGTGGGAATCCCAGCAGGTAATTAAGACTGCTTCTAGAATGCAGTAAGGGGTTACTCTGGGTAGTAGAGGACTGGAGAGGCAGAGGCAGGTCAGAGACAGCTCAGGAGGTAGGATTAGCACGCGTGGAGGACTTTATGGCTCTTGGAAGCAAGTGAATGGGAAGAGTCGGAACACATTTCCGTGATGTTAGTAGAAGGCGATGTGTAGAAGCAGGGCACTCTGGAACCTTTTCTAAGCTGTGAAAAATGTGTATTAGGAAATGCAAAGTAGACGCGCAGGAATATGGTGGTTACCATCTGTAGTTAGCAGCACACATTGCGTCACAGGAACTTCCTTTTGTGGGGCAGCTACTCCATTATAAGGTACTATGCCCACCCCCAGCCCTTGACGTGCGCCTTGTTTAATAATATTCTCCATCGCAGAGTGACTTGGCCTTTCTCTACTTCAGGGAGTTTCTGCGTCTGGCTAGCCCTTTGAATTGTGGAGCCTGGGACAGACAGCTGCTGAGACGGTATCGGGTTCACAAACCAAGTTCACTGAGCCACGAGCCGGAGATGAGCAGTAAGATGAGCTTTGAATTCCTTTGTTTCGGTTTCTCTGGGGGCTGGGCATTTGTGAGAGTTTTAAAAAGAAACGTTGGTTGCTACACACAATCTGGTTGATTAACAGAGCAAGACAGCCATTCAGGCGAGCAAGAAATGGCGGGTGTGCTAGGGTCTCGAGGAGGTAAAACTACAGGCGGACCCCCTGGCGCGGAAGAGTGCCCCTTTCTCAGAGGACAAAGGCCGTTGCTGCCTGGACCGAGGACTGCTTGGTATTGGATCGTCTAGATGGTGCCGTGTATTTGCTAGAGGGTGGGAAATTAGGAATCACAACAAAAGTAAAATTAGGTCTGAGAGGGAAAGAAGGGAAACCAGATGGCTTTTGGAGGAAAGGGGGTCTTGCATGGAAAAGGGAGACGATTGTGGATTGGGGGAGGGGGGCGTTCTGTTGGTTTGGGGAGAAGTTGTCCTGTGGATCTTTCGCATGAATAAAACAGCTCATCCAGCACAAGAGTTTGAGTGAGCACAAAGAAGACAGAGTGGAATCAACAGAGCAATGAGAACGAGAGATGTCGTCTCCTAGACAGTCATGGTGGGTTTGCGCACCTCCATGCGGATACCACACTGAGCGGAGAAAAGAGCAATACCCAGGGAGCGAGCAGGACACAGGCACTGCCACTGTCTCTCGGGCTCGCAGGAGACCAGCAAGTGCCATCCACCGAAGTCGGTGGGAAGCGTCTCCGAAGAGCCCTGCTGCACTGGGTTTCATCCCGTGGCGTGGGATTTCAACCCATTCTGTGGCTCTGTGGGTTTTTTACTTCAGAGTTCCTTTTGAATGTTGTTAGCCATCTGGTAAAGCTGATGAGGTGGAATCAGAAAGAGGATCACGTTGACAATGCTAGTGCGCCATGCAAAGATGACCCTTGGAAACTTGGAGCGACACCTTCGCCTGGTTGTGTTTCCTGCTCTTTTGTTTTGTTTTGTTTTGTTTGTTTTTTTGAGACAGAGTTTCTCTGTTGTAGCCCTGGCTGTCCCGGAACTCACTCTGTAGACCAGGCTGGCCTTGAACTCACAGAGATCCTCCTGCCTCTGCCTCCCGAGTGCTGGGATTAAGGGTGTTCACTACCACCACCCTGTTGCCCTTTTGTTTTTGATGTGCTGGGGATTCATCCACGGCCCTCGCCTGCGCTAGGCAGCTGCTCTATCACGAAAGGGCATCCCCTCGCCCACAAAGCATTCTTTGAGAGGCTGTACTGTACATCACGGCCATTCCCTTCAGTTTCGAGGTGAGACTTCTGAAGTCAGATTATCACCCTTTAGCCATTGTTCCCTGTCACTGATCATTACCAGTGCTAGTAAGTGCTGTGCTATGGAAATGTAAGATCTTTTGAGTCCAGCATGGTTTCATGGAAAGGCAGAATATATTATAGCTTCTGATATTAACTAATATACATCCCTTTTGTTCGTTTTTGTTTAACACAGTCCTTTAGAATTGAGTTGCAGTTTTCTTTGTTAATAGAGACAAAAGTAGCTACTCCCTAAGAAGAGTATTAAAATACTCTATGGTTGACCTAGTGTCAGACACATTGAAGGGGAAGATGGTTCGCGCATCAGAGGAAGTGCTTTATTCTGTTTGTGATGTGTTCCTGGAAAGACAGGACTGTTTGTCACCATTTGTGTACATGTGGGAATTCTGAAACTGTGTTTTTATGATCATGTTTTATTCAGATAGATCTAAGGAGACAAAAAATGGTGGAAGACAGGAGAATTGAGTGCTGTCATTCATCTCTGCGATAGTATCAGTTTCTTTCTGTTAGGGCGCTTTCAGAAAAACTGCTTTCATTTCAAAGAGAAATGATAAGAAGTAATGTTATGAAATGAGAGTACATCTGAGCTGAGATTCAGTCACTTTGCTGGGGTGGGCTTGAACAGTGATTGTGGGCACTCTTACTCTTTTTCATACTCTGGTTCCTGATGTTTCTGCAGTGTGTGAGCGACTTTGATAGTAAGTAGAAAAAGGAAAGTAAGCTCTTTGAGCTGAAAGGGGACATACAACATTGCAGCTGCACAAGTGTACTTGGTATTGAAAAGGAAAATTCTGGCGTGTGAAATAAAATAGTCTGGTACAGTTATTTTAAAATCCGGCACATTTTCCCCAAGAGATGTTCTTTGACTTGCAGGCAGTATGGTCACCTCTCTGGAAGGTCTAGGCTCTGACAACGTTTTCAGCTTACATGAAGATAACCATTACCGGATAAGCAAAAGTCTGGTGAAGTCTGCAGAAGGAAGCACTGTGCCCTTGACCAGGGTAAAGTGTCTCGTCTCCATGACAACCCCTCATGACATCAGGCTTCATGGCTCATCTGTTACTCCAGCTTTTGTGGAGTTTGACACATCCCTTGAAGGCTTTGGGTAAGGAAACTGCAAGGCAGCTAGGCCTTGCTCTATTACCTTGAGCCTCATTTAAATTTCTGCAAATGGACTTTGGATTTAAACTATGGGATTAACATGTGTTATGATACTTACATACGCTAGAGTGTATTTTCAAGTGATTTCAGTTCTCTGAGCATGCTGTTTTAAGATTTCTATGTTCGGCTTTCTGAATTATTATATTAACTATATTGATATAATAATGGAGTTTGTAATTGAACGTCCACAGGTGAGTGAGGTTTTTACGTGTGATCGCGGGTGAAGATGTTTTACTGGGTCATGTCCTGCTCATCCATTTATCTTCTCAGAGCAGCCGAATTGCAGCGCCCTAGTAGGAAGCTGCCCACACAAAGCAGGGGTCTCATCTGGCCCCTTCCACAAAGCTGGCCAACTCCCAGCGAGTAAGTAGGAGATACAAATGATAGATAGCATTAGACGCAAAGCTCCGGTTGGGCTCTGTCGTCTTGTCTCCAGATTGGCTAGAACAGTGTCTTCAGCTGTGTGAGTGTCGGTGGCACCAGCGATGTCAGACGTCCTGAGGCTGCTGTAGTTACAGAAGCAGCAATAAAGACTCTGTAGAGCATCTCAAAATTTGTGAAATCTACAAGCTCAGAGTATACACAAATTTGTCCAATTACTGAATTATGAAGAAGCGTTAGAGAGGTTTTCTCTTCCCGTGATAATGAAATTATTCAAGTGTTTGGTTGAGATTGCTTGCTTTACATACGCACATTTAACCATAATTTTTTAAATGACTTGAAATTTAAATGATACTGTTGGCAGTTTTAAAGACATCATTTCATTTGATGTTCCCGCATTATTAAAAGGTGGAAGGGCTTTGCTCAGCCCCCAGATTTGTTCCATAATCTCTAATCTCTACCAATGGTTACATGCTCGTATTTCAATCTCTTGTTTCAGTCTTGAACGTCCACTGTGTTAAGAGAGAGAGTGATGTCTAACCCAGATGTGTTTTCTTTACTAGCTGCCTGTTTCTGCCCAGCTTGGCTCCCCATAACGCCCCTACCAATAACGCCGTCACAACAGGTCTTACTGATGGGGCTGTGGTCAGCGGCATTGGCTCCGGTAAATGTCACTCCTTTCTCAGTAGATATTTTTACTAACAGTCTGTCGTTGCCTCTTTTCAAAATGTTAATGTGAGCCACCAAGCTCTTTCATTGTTTTTCTCTTCTGACTCTAGGTGAGAGGTTCTTCCCTCCTCCTTCTGGCCTAAGCTATTCTAGCTGGTTCTGTATCGAGCACTTCAGCTCCCCTGCAAACAGCCACCCCGTCAGACTCCTCACTGTTGTGCGCCGAGCGAGCTCATCCGAGCAGCACTATGTGTGCCTTGCTGTGCTTCTGTCTGCAAAAGACCGGTCCTTGATTGTTTCCACAAAGGAGGAGCTGCTCCAAAATTACGGTCGGTGTCAGTCGCTCCCTGCTCTCTTATGACCCTACAGGTGAAATTCATCTTAACTAATAATCCGTTTGTAAATTCAAAGTGATAATCCCCTCTAGCTTTAATTAGGATAGCATAGAACAGGTTATATGAAATCTTGTATATTTACCAGTGAATTGTAAGATACTTGTATGTATATTTAATATATATACATGTTGTTTATTATTTGAGAATTTCATACATGTATGAAGTGACTTTTAGTCATAACTCTCCTTGCCCCCCTTAAGGTACTTTCAAAAGTGACTTGCAGCAGCTCAGGATTCTGCTAGGGAAGCAGCATGCACATTTGCTCTATTTGCTGAGATGGTGATCAACTGTGAGTCTGCTGATAGTATTCACTGAGTGCCTGGGTACCATATGCACAGCTCTCTGCTGCACACAGCAACATATCAGTCACTTCACCCATCATTTACCTTCAAGGCATTATATGCATTTTATGACTAATCCCCTCCAACATACAGTACCTGATTCTGGTGGGCAGGAGAACTTCAAACTCAAGGCAGTCATGAAGATCTTCCTGACAGCTAGATGTTGCATTGTAAATACAAACCCCAGATTACTCAGTTGTCTTTGTTCTGAATATAAAACTTACATACAAAAGTATTTTTTATCTTCTAACTTTTCTTCTTTTAACCAAAATATTTCACTGGTTGGCATATGATTGGTAATAAATATTAGTGGCATATGCATTTTGGCTCTTTAATTTAATTATAAGATTTCCTAGTAGTCTTCATGGTGTATCACACAACACTAAGAATCAGTGTAATTTCAAAATTCTCTTCTTCGGGGCTAAGGATATACTTCTGAAGGAGAAGCCTTCTGTGAGTTTGATACCCAGCATAACAGTAAACAGATAAATATAAAAATGTCTCATTGCCGTACTTCATTTGCCCTCTGGTGACCTTGGTCCTGTTGGCTTCTTCATTCCGACATTTCTGATCTGACAGTGTGGGGTACCTTCAGCCACTTCAAATGTTTCCCCATCCTTTCTCACAGTTCCCTCCGATCGGTTTCTCTTAAATCTTCCCTTCAGAATTAATGTTCTTTGGTCTTTTTATCCAATCTGTTCTTCCTGGGGGTGGGCAAATCATCATTTTTTGTTGGCTCAAGGCCACTTTATTCCAGGAACCATGAAATCATTTTTAAAGATCTGTCTGTGCCCTGAGCTTGGTGCTTGTATTTCCACATGTACAGTGGATATCTGCAATTAAATACTTGAATATTATTCTATGCAGGTCCTTGCCTAACATTTATAAAACCCAACACTCCCTCTGTGTGTGCTATCTTGATAACCCACAGTTCATTAGTCTTAACCACCAAGCGTTGTACTGTCTTACTGTAGTAAGCCATCCTGCTTCCTCCCTGGAAGTAAAACTCACAGTTTCTGATGTTTGCTTCTGAGATGGAAGTCACACTATTAGCCCAGGCTGGCCTGGAATTCCTGATCCTCCTGCCTCTGCCTCCTGGTGCTGTGACTACAAGGATGTACCAACTTGCCCAGTGTTATGCAATGTTAAGGCTTCCAGGTATGATAGGCAAGCACTCTAGGAACTGAGCTATGTCCCCACCTCTCACAGCATTTTTAAGTAATATCATCTTCAGTACTGGAGAATATTTACAGTTTATTAATAAGGAAGGGGAAAGGCACAAAACTTGTTTCTCTAGTATGCATTTGGGGGGAGGGGGCAAGGGGGGAGGGGGAGGTGCCTGGGCCACTGCAAACACAACGGTGCAGGAGTTGGTTCCATGTGGGTCCTGGGATCAAACTCAGGTCATCAGGCTTAGCAGCAAGGGCCTTTACCTAAGAGCCCACTTGGCAGCGCTGATGGGCATTGCTTTCTGTGTGAATGTGTGCTGGATGATTGAGGTCAGGACTCCATACATGCTAAGCACACCCCAGCCCTGTACTTTCTGTGATGCTCTTCACAGCCCTTGGTCTGTAACTGTGACTCCCTGAGGCTCTAACTCCACTTTCTGTGTTGGTTTCTGCTCCACTTTTACATCACCTGGTGGATTTTGCATTTGTAGTATCTTGGTTCTTCAAGGAGTTTTGTTCTAAAATATAATCTGGCATTTTTCTGTGATAGCTTTCTTGATAGTTCCAAAATAAAAATTGGCATTTTATTTGTAGTTCATTCATATAATTGGAACTCTACTTTCAAATGTGTTTATTTGTGTGTTCTTTGTTGTGTGCTTTAAGTTGTGAGGTTATGGGATATTTTAGCTCCTTCGTGCCTCTTATTGCATGTTTTTAATGTCTGCCCCTCACTCTTGTCTGCTGACTACAAATAGTGCAAAAAGATAGGACTGTATTGTAACTCAGGGGAAGAATACATGCTCACCACCTGTGAGGTTCTGGATTTGACTCCTAGCACCAACAAGAACAACAAATAAAACAAAAAACAATAAATTAATTTTCAATTAGATGAACATTAAAATATAAACCCATTATATATATAAACCAATATATAATATAAACCCATTATTTCTTTTTTGTTATAGTTTATCAAAATTTATCCTTAGCAATTTGTTGAGTATGGAGATGGGATCTAGGAGGAGTCGTGGGTGGGGAAGGGTTTGGAGAGGAAAAGGGGAGTGAGGTTATAATAAAATTTGCAATCTCAAAAATAAGAACAATAAAAAACTAAGAGAAGAAAATTCTCACTGTCCGGTAATCTTACTGTTTACATATGGATAAACCTATTGTCTCTTAGCCCAGCCTGGCAACATGGTACTAAGACCAGGCAGCAGCAGTGATAGACTTACGGAACTGGCAGAGTATTAGCAAACCAGAGGAGGCACTTCTATTGGATGGGCTTCTCACAGGAGCAAGACCTTGAGACAGCTAACACTTTTACCCAATGCCATGCAGTACCTCTTGTCCTGAGGTTTGGGGCAGGATGTTCACAGACTAGGAACAGGTTGTGGGAGGGGCAAGTTGTCTTCCTCTGGGTCCTGGGCAGACCATCACAATGTGCTGGTGTTGGTGTCATGATTATACAGTAGGGATAGTGTGGGCGAGTATTCTCACATCTGTCCCTCCTGCTTTATTTAGTTGATGATTTCAGCGAAGAATCCTCTTTCTATGAGATTCTCCCATGCTGTGCCCGCTTTCGCTGTGGGGAGCTGATAGTGGAGGGCCAGTGGCATCATCTGGCTCTGCTGATGAGCAAAGGCATGCTGAAGAACAGCACCGCGGCCCTCTACATCGACGGGCAGCTTGTCAGCACCGTGAAGGTAAGTATTCTGCACTAGGAAGCTCAGCAGTTCTCCAATTAGCTCAAGAGAGAGGGTGGTGGTGTGTGCAGGCACGTGTGCATATGTGGAGGCCAGAGGCTGACACCAATGTCTTCCTCTATTGCTCACCGCTTTATTTTCTGAGACAGGGTCACACTCTGAACTTAGCGCTCACTGAATGACTAGATATGTTGCCAGCCAAAACCAGAGACCCTATGTCTTCACCTCCCCAGTGCTGCTGTGACGTATGCCGCCCACCAAGCCTGGGTTTTCACTTTGATAATCCAAGCTCAGGTCCTCATGCTTGTGCAGTGGGCACTTAGTGAGTGTGCCGTTCTGTTCTAATGAGATAAATGCTAAAACATCCCACTGGAGGTCCTCATGCTTGTGCAGTGGGCACTTAGTGAGCCTTCTTTGTTGAAAGACTGGGATGTAAACATTACTCAAGAATGCCATATGCTAGTGTTCAGGCTCAACTGAGAGGCAGTAGTAAAGAATCACTTCCCTGAATGAGGATGAATATCATCACAGTTGAACACCCCTCAAAATGGGATCAGATTCCCTCTTCTGGCATTCAGGTGTACGTGCAGATACAGAACTCAACTAAAAATAAATAAGTAGATCTCAAAGTATTTTAAATTTTATATTTTCTGAGGAATAAAATGTGCACAAGTGACCCAAACCCAAAGTCTGGAAAAGCCTGTCTGAAGCACTCCTGCTTCTCAGCACTTTGTACCTTCTTTCTACAGAACTCAGCGAGGGTAAAATTCTTTAACTTACATAAGGCAGTATCCGTCTTAGACTGATGTTACTTGAAAGAATAATGAAGCAAATTGAGTTTGTATGTGTAAAGAGCAGCTTCTTTGAATGTGTTTCCTTCCATGGTGGTAGTAATGTTTAATTGTGACAATCTATTCTAGTAAGAGGAATGCTAGAACATCCCATGCTGTACCCATTGATTTCTTTATGTACGGGAGGACATGTGAAGTGAGTCTCTAGATTCTTTCGTCGGTTGCTTCTTGTTAACATTATTGAAAAAAAAGATGATGTCAGCTTTTAGAATTGAGGGGTACACATCATGCCTGTTTATAGTCAGGGGCTAGCAGGTAATCGGGAGTCTTCACCAGCATGCTAGCAGCAACAGTAGGGCCATTTTTTAATACACATAGAGTAATAGACTCTGAAGCTGGCTGATGTTATCAGAAAACAAACCAATGCAAATGTCCTTCACCTGTGACAGAAGCTGCCCTACAAGCAGCAACCCAAGTCCTTATTTCTCACACCCTACCTAAATATATCTTCACTTAAAATGAGTTGACTGATAATTAAGGTGTCTCATCAGTAAACAAGAGCATTTCCAACTCTCAGAGTGTCAATCAACCATGCCTATCTTGCAATGAGATAACATGTGCATATAAATTATAGAATTTATTTTTCTAAATATTAAGATGATACTTTTAATCAGTAATTTTAATTAGGATACTCCCATCAGAAGTGGTTTCGTTGTAGAATTGTGAACACTACATTTTCAGAGGAGCATCATTAATTCGATAAGCAGACCACAGCAGTGAGTGACGATATCTCTATATTTAGTTGTTGCCATTCCTAGATATAATTTACTTTGTGAGAATTTGAAGACAGATTCCAAATTACCGCACCAAGTGCCCAGCCAAAGACCCTAGACTCTTGCCCTTGTGTTTCTCTACTTGGCTTTGAATATCTGTACAGTCATTTGGCCTTCAGCTGGTAAAGATACATAAAACAAAGTGGTTACTCCTGGCTTAAAGGCTTCTCCACATGTCATACTTGTGTCTTCTCTACAGCTGCACTATGTCCACAGCACTCCCGGGGGCTCAGGCTCGGCAAACCCCCCGGTGCTGAGCACAGTCTATGCCTACATCGGTACTCCACCTGCACAACGCCAGACCGCTTCGCTGGTTTGGCGCCTGGGACCCACTCATTTTCTAGAAGAAGTTTTACCTCCTTCTAGTGTTACTACTATTTATGAGCTTGGACCAAATTATGTTGGAAGTTTTCAGGCTGTCTGCTTGCCATGTAAGTAACTCACTGCAGTTCTTAAAGTTGTACAGACATAGCTCCTGCAACACGGAAGCGTGTGTATGTGGGACTGGCGTGTGCAGCTGAGAAAATGTCTTTCCCACTCATTTTCTTTAGGTTAATTTCATTGACTACTCCTTTTGCAAATGCTCTCCTCGGGTTGAGGATGGGGCTGAGGATAGAGTGCTTAGCTATCATGTCTGGGCTGTGAGTTCAATCCCCAGCACTGCAGATAAAGAGATACATAAAATGAAATATGCTCCCTCTCAAAATCACACTGTTTTTTCTGATTCAGTATCTACTCACTAATTAATTTTCCAAGTTTTCTTCTTGGATTAAAGGTGAAGGCATTTACCCTGCAAGAGGCCAACCTCAATCCTGTTTTCTTTCTGTAACTCCTATTACATGAAGCAATTTAAAGTATTTAAGTGTTAAAAAAGAAACAAGTGGGTCCAAAAACACAAACATTATCAAGGTTAAAGCTATTATTACTCCTCATAGCTCAGTTTTTGAAATCCCGTTTTCAGAAGATACACAGAATAAAGGAACTGATGTTTGGCCTCAGTTTATTTATGGAACCCAGATGTGTTCCATCTGCCTTTCCCTTGTTCTGATTCCATTCATGGTCTCAAAGAAGTTACGACAAATATATTCTAAATGTTAATGACCTGATGAAATTGAGTGCTTCGCCTGTTCACTCGGCATTGATTTACTGTGTCTAATAAGAGTTGGCACCAGAAACTCCACATGTACTAAGCTGGTTAATATGCACAAGGGGCGTATTTGTTCTCAGCCTCTCCTCCTGGGTATTTATTTATCTCAAAACAGTATGTTAGATCCTACCATTATCATTTCCTTTTCATCAGTGTAGAAACTGAGGCAGAGACAGACAGATATTTACCACATAGATTTTAAGTAGTAAAGCAAGATTCCAAAGTGTGTGTTCTTCCCTACTTTGCCGTGTTTTCCCGAGGAGTGTGGAGGTGTGGATAAGAGCTCTTGATAACGTAAGAGCTCAGTCCCGCTAAGCTGTGGACACTCACGCATTTTTCTAACTTTCAGTGAAGAATAAAATGTTTGGTGGTTTGTTAGATAACAAATAACACTCTTTTGTTTGCCACAGGATACTTTAAGAGTAAAACAGGCTGGGTGGTGGTGGCGCGCACCTTTAATCCCAGCACTCAGGAGGCAGAGGCAGGTGGATCTCTGTGAGTTCGAGGCCAGCCTGGTCTACAGAGTGAGTTCCAGGACGGCCAGAGTTACAGAAGAGAAACCCTGTGTCAGAAAACCAAAACAAAAGTAAAACAATGTAGAAGTGTATGACTGGCAAGTCCTCTCCTGTACTGTACTCAGAAATACACAAGAGCAAAAAATGAAGTGCAATGGCTTTTAAGTCTGCCTCTCTTTTCCACTTTAAAAAAATATCTAAGTCACCCAGGCAAGAATGACAATAAGAATAAACACTTTGTTCTGAGGATGGAGAAAACTATTGACAACCGTGAAAAGACTCATTCTTCTTTTGAAGGTAAAGATGCGAAGTCTGAAGGTGTCATCCCATCGCCTGTGTCGCTAGTTGCAGAGGAGAAGGTGTCATTTGGCCTCTATGCACTCTCTGTGTCCTCCCTAACTGTGGCAAGAATTCGGAAAGTCTACAACAAGCTAGACAGCAAAGCCATTGCTAAGCAGGTAAGCTAAGTGCTTTCCCAGTGAGCCATGGCAGTTCTCACTGGGAGGACAGTGCAGAGATGGGCACAGCTGAATCAAAATTTCATCTTCTCTCAGGTGAAGAGCAATAGAGTGGGACATTGCTGGCTTTAAAGATGAAGAGAAGGGAGTAGGCCAGCAAGTGCAGGTGGGGAAGAAAACAGGTTGTTCGCCACGAGCTGTGCAACCCTGCCAATACCTTCATTTTAGGACATCAGAACCATGCTTTACATCAGACCCTTAGAACTAAGATAATAAAGTTATGCCATCATTTACTTGGTGGTGGTAACTTGGTAAAACAGCCTCACGAGACTGATGTGGTCAGTCTCCCTTCAGAGCAGATTTCCTAGATGTAATACTCTGCAGCAACAAGGATTCTCTTTCAGCACTTTATATGTTGTTCACTCCCTATTCTGGTAATCTGTTGCTGCGACACAACTCTTTGATCAAAAGCAGACTGGGGCAGAAAAGGTTTATTTCATCTTGCAGGTTTCAGTCCACTGTTGAGTCAGGGTGGGGACTCAACCAGGAAGTAGAGATGCTGCTTGATGCCTTCCTTCCTCCCAGATTCATGCTCAGCTCGTTATTTATACCGCTCAAGATGACCTGCCTAGGGATGGTGTCACCCGCAGTGGGCAGCCCCACCCGCATCAGTTAAAAAGACAATTCCTCACAGATGTGGCCACAGGCCAATCTGGTTTAGACAACTCCTTATCGGAGGTGTTCAGATGATTTTAGACTATGCCAAGTTTACAGTTCAAACCAACCAAAATGCTCCTTTGTTGTATTGCTGTCTAGTTTCTGGAGCAAACTTGGAGAGCATTTGAAGTGATTTTTCTCTGAGTGGTTTCAATATTTTTTTTAAATAGTTGATCTCTAGAAATTCAAATGTGATATACCTAAGCTTTTTGAAATTTTTGTGTCCTGATTGGGTTCATTGACTCTTGATCTATAAGTTTACTTTTTTCACTAAACTTGAGAAATTATATTTGCAAATACCTCTTTCTGCTGCATTTTCTTAGCTTTATTCTGGGATTTTAATTAGCATATTTGTCTTTTTCATATTGCTACTCTCACATATCATTTACATTTTGTTTATTTTGCTCATAACGTAGGCCAAAGGTATTTAGATATTTAGCTTCATTGGGAAAGCGAGAATGTCTTGCTGAGTATCAGTGCTTATGCTGGCAATTTAGATTTCAACCATGCGTGCAGCTCAGCCTTAGAACGCTTAACTAGCATGTCAAGGCCCTTGCTGTGATCTCTAGAGCCACAAAACTTTAATTAAGAAGTTGAACCCTGTGACAATAAAGAGCACAATTACTTGTTTGTGTTTGTTTGGTTGGAAAGTTATTTTGTTGGCTGATTAGTTTGTGGCTTTCTGAGGCAAGTTCTCACTCCATAGCCAAAGTTGGCCCTAACCTGGCAGTCCCCCTGCCTTATCCTCCCAGATACTGAGATTTTAAGTTGGACCACCACACCTGAGTTTTCTGGTTTTGCTTTAAACTGTGTTATTAAAATTTAAGCAAATAAAAAGCTTATCTCTGTTTCTGGCTCTGTGGTGGAAGAGCCTACTCTGTGTGTTTGTGTAGTCATGTTTCCTCTGCAGACTCTTGGGAATTTTATATGAATGAAGTTGATTAGATCTAGAATAAAACTAAATCGTCAGCACTGAGGCACTGAATGGTGGGCAGCCTCCAAACCATGTGAGGTTCATTAGGGAAGACTCCCAAAGCCCTGTTTACACATCCCCGCCATCTTTATCTCTGTAGACTGCATTAAAAATTACTCGTATTAAATTTTATACTTTGAAGCACTTGCCCAATTTAAAAATTTTTAAAGACTATTTACATTACACATATTCTGACGAATAGGGAGAAGAAAAGGATTTGTTACCAGTCGTAAAGGTGATATTGAAATGCCAGGTCATTCTTCTATAATTACATTATTTTTCTCTCCTGTTCTCCAGTTAGGCATTTCCTCCCATGAGAACGCCACTCCTGTGAAGCTGATTCACAACGCAGCAGGCCATCTCAATGGACCAGCTCGCACCATCGGGGCCGCTCTCATTGGTTACTTGGGTGAGTTCAATTGTCTGTGGTGTTTCAAATATTTTATTTGCATTTCTTTCCTTCATATTCATTTAAAGGGGAAAGGAGAATGCTTTAAGTTTATATTTTGAAGCACTCTCTAGTGTTTCTGCCATGTTTACAGATTAATTCCAAATTCTAGTCAGATTTGAAAGGTATGAGCGCTCATAAAATCTCATTGGCCTGTGTACTTCTGTACAAACTGCAAACAGTGTGTAGATGTAGAAGTAGGTAGCATTGGTATGTCGTGGTTTAGTTCAGTGGTGGTTTTGCTCATGTGTTTTCCTGTTACTTGGAAACAGTAACAGAGCTAAAGGAACCGGGCCTGTAGCTGCATAGTGGAGCCCATACCTAGCATGCATGAAGCCCTAGGTTTAATCCCCAGTACCTCTAAACAGAAAGATTAGAAGGAAGAGCTTCTGAGTGTAGACACTGTGTCCAGCTATAATGAATGTCAGAGTTGCTGCATCTGCTAGAGCTTCATGCATTCTGTCATGTAAAGAGAGTTGAAGTTTGTGGTCAGGCAGGATCTAAAATACAACGTAGTCTGGCCACCCAGCCTTCAGCAGTGATTAAAGTACAGCTTTGTGTGTGATACTGATTGCTTTTTAGATTATCCAGCAGTTCTGCCGGTCCGTATCCCATGTTAAATCAGTCCTTGCAATTTTTCATAAACTGTGATCTCTGTAGCCTGGCTCTGCTTTTCTTTTCTTTTTTATAATATTGCATTATTAAAATAGTTTTCTGTTTGATATAGCACGTGGTAGCAATCCTTTATCCGAGTCAACAGATACTTAGGGAGCACCAGTTTAGGGAGCACCGATTTAGGGAGCACTACTTTGTGTTCTTTCCACAGCTTCAGCACAGTGTGGTGTGGTGGAAAGTGATGAGCAAAGCATTCAGAGACCAGGTTCCAATTCTTGCTCTTACTTAGGTCAAGCGTTAAAGCTTGTTACACTTCAGTGTTTTCCCTATGAAGTTAACACCCTGATTCCCTTAAAATAGTTTTCAAGATTTAGTGTTCTCATGTAGTAAAATGTTATAAATGCTGCTAAGCCTGTAAACATAAATTCATATTGATAATGTGGGTGCATTTGTATTTTTATTTAATTAAAATACAATTGCGTAATTCCTCTCCTCCCTCCTACCCTTCTCATTTCTGAGTGTTCCCTCCACGCTTCACAGATTCATAGCCTATCCTCGATTAACTGTTATTGTTACGTATTCATACAAGTGAATCAACTAATGAACACAGCCTACTGAGACTGTCCGGTTGCTGCGTCCATATGTCTTCAAGGCTGTCCACTTGGTATTGGATAACCAATCAGGGACCTCATCTGTGGTGAAAACTGATACGCCTCCTCTCAGCAGTTGGGTGCCTGTCACTCTTCATCAGGGGGTGGGTCCCACGGGATTCTCCCTGTCTGTTAGGATGTCAACCTTTGTTGAAATTGTTCAAGTCTTTGGGCAGTCGTGTCATTGAGATTTCATGAGCATAGCTTCCCTGTCACTTCCCAGATACACGTTTCACAGCAGACTTCTACTGTGTTCCCTGAGAGATGCAGCAGTTGGGGCCGGGTACCAATGATGAGTTGATCTGCATTTTGACCAGTTGTGCTTTTCATAATGGTCTCCTGCTGCTGCCAGAGGAAACTTCGATGAGGAGTGAGAGCTACACTTGTTTGTGTGCATAAAGATAAAATATTTAGAATGCAGTTAGGAATTGTGGTTGTTCTGAGTCACGTGTGGGTATGATAAAGAACAGAAAGCCTCTTCCAGGGTGCAAGCTTGGAACTTGAAAGCAGGTGCAACAGCCTCAAGGACTTTTCCCTGAGCTAACTCACTGGAGTGTTTTACTGTTGTAAGACAATGTCAGCTGACCTCCTTTGCTTAATGAAGAGAATAATGCTGCCCTGTGTCCAAGGTTTCTCGGTGTTCCTGAAGTAGCTCATTGCTGATTGACTGTGGGGATGATAAAATCTCTTCATCAACAGTACCATAAACAAGCTCTGTTTAGCACGTAAGAAGTTAGGGGCAAGGTACTTTTAACAATTGCCTCAGCCAGGAGTTATATAAGGTACAGGTTACATCTCTGAAAGCTCTCATTAACAGTTACTGGGTTTACAGGATTTCCCCCAAATCAAGTTGTACATTCCAGAAAGCAGCCCATCTCCCCAGGGTCTTATCCCTACAGGAATTACACTGGTTGAGGAAAGTGGCACTAGAAGGTCCTCCTTCAATCCACAGCCTTCCTGGTCACATGTAATTGGCTAGGTGTGCAGTAACAGTCATGATTTTTCTCCTGTTTAGTGGGCCTTGAATCCAATTGGACAGCTGTTGGTTACCCTCAAGATGTAAGCGCCACTGTCACACCTTCAGGGATAGCTCGTGACAGACCATAGGTGCCATACCTGACTAAGGCTCTTGATTGCTTTCTTCCCTTAGCAGCTTGCAGATCACTTTTCCAGTACTATGAAAACTAGTCCTCAGGGAGGAGGCTTTTGAGTCAGTTCCAATTCAAACCTCCAAGTCCTATATCCAAAGTATGTGGTGTCTTTAGCAGTGGCGAGGCAGCCAAGAGCTATAGCAATAGGCCATAGTCTTGGGAGTCTCTTGGACTCCCCTGACCAACAAACTGAAAGGTTTTCTATGTCTAGTACTAGTTGGAGATTTGTTAGACAGTTTGTAGGGTGAGTTAATATTACCCTATGTGATATAATTTCATTTGAAGTGTGTGTGTGTGTGTGTGTGTGTGTGTACACGCACATACACTTACATGTATCATATGCAATTTTAGCTAAATATAAAATAATGATTCCCTATATTTTTTTGTGTTGTCTTTGATCTCTGGGCTCAAGCAATCTTCCTTCACCATTCTCAATAATAGGGACTACAGTTTCCAACTACTTTTATTTTTAAAGATTTTTTTAAATTTTTAATTTGCAT
This sequence comes from Cricetomys ansorgei, assembly GCA_026225945.1. NCBI lineage: Eukaryota > Metazoa > Chordata > Mammalia > Rodentia > Nesomyidae > Cricetomys > Cricetomys ansorgei. The sequence continues at coordinate 2,489,057 of JAMJFZ010002461.1, forward strand.
ATATGTGGGACGTGAGGTGCATACATGTGCAGGTATCCTCAGAGGCCAAGCACATTGGCTCCCCTGGAACTGGTGTTACAGGAGGTTATGAGCCACCTAACATGGGTTCTGAGAATTGAACTCAGGTCCTCTGGAAGCAGAGACTGCACTCTTAACTGCTGACCCATCTCTCCAGCCCCTAATTATATATTTCAATAACTCAGTCCTAAAGATCAGACAAGTAACATTCACTTAGAACATTCATAAATGCCTCAAATACAATAGTGTCATCCCTCCACTCCATTTCAGAGTTTCCCCAGCAGAAACTCATGAGCCCTCTTATTTAGCTCAAATTGCAAATTTGCTTAAATTGCAAAATTGCTCAAATTGACCTCTGTTTCTGGTCAGTCTCTTGCCCACACTGTGCACTGGATAACTGACGCTTGCTCTAAACATGTTGGCAAAGTTTATTTCTAGTTATGTTTATCATAACTGTTTTGTACATTGTTGGGGGAAGAGCTGTCTAAGCTTTGGCAGTTTGTATTATCTGCAGGTGTTGGCTTTATGTAAATCTGTGATTAAGATGTTTGCTTCCTCATGATCTGTAGCTGCTCACTGCTCTCTGGCACAGCCATTATGGTTCACTGATATCTCTGTGTGAAGAGCAAAGTTTCTCTGGAGGAATTCTTGTAGTCCCTCTCCCACAGTCTCAGGCAACAAGGAGAGAACACTCCCCTTGTTGGGCCTTGAATTCCCCCCACCGTAAAGATGACATAGCTCAGGTGCTAAAGAATTGTGGGATGGGACTAAGCTACAGGTTTTCTTCATTATGCAAATAGGCCTTTGGATGAGAGGGCGGAGTTTTTGTAACACCTGAGGAGCTTCTGTATCAATAGTAAAAATCCCTGAGATCCGATGATTTGGGCTCCACTTTGTAGAGAAACACTGAATCCTTGAATCCTGCAGCATGGCTTCTCTAGAGTAGAAAGAATGCTATGCATACTTTAATCCCGATTCAGAAAGCAGTGATAGCACACATCCTTAATTCCCAAGACAGAAGGAAGAGGAAGCAGAGGAGGAAGCAGAGCTCAGAAAAAGTCAGTGTCAGACAGGCAGTGACATCTGAGATGAATCAGAATGAAGAGCAGGCAACATGACAAGTCAGAGGAAGAGTTGGCAGAGTGAGTCAGAGTGAGGACAGGCCCTCCTCACGATATGAAAGCAGGCTCTCAGCTCAGGGAGTCAGGCAGAGACACGGAGGCATTTCAGTAGAAGGAGTCAGTATCAGAAAGAATAACTTTGGGAGAAAGAGTGAGGTTTGAAGCTAAGCAAAGCAGTTCAGACAGACAAGTTGTGGGAGTCAGCCAGAGTCAGAAGAATCTGTCAGAAACAGTCAGCCTGCTCAGGCGGTCAGTTTGCTTGGAGTAGAGTTTGAGCCAGAACAGCAAGTGAGTTGAATCAGCCAACAAGAAGAGTCAGTTAAGTTCAGTACAGCTCCAAGTTCAGGAGGAGCCAGTCAGAGTGAGTCAGTCAGCAGTAAGTCTCGGAGGCTGGAACGTTCTAGGTCCATTCAAGCTAGCAGCTTAAAGATTTGATTGTACAGAGGATGAAGCCTTCCAGGTCTAGGCTTAAGGATAGATGGTACAGAGGCTGAAACCCTCCAATGACTTGGAAGGAATTAGCAAGAATAAACTGCCTTTTGCCCTCAATCTACATCTACACTACGGTCCAGGATGGCACTTGCCAGGAGAAATGGTTTCCTCTGCTGAGTCTGAAAGGTTTGCATCTAGGAATGTGTCTCCTTGTCTTCTGTGGGCCGACAAAGTAGCTCTCAGCTACATAAACCCATTCTGTATTCTCTTCTCGTGGTTTTTTGGGAATGTGTATTAACATTTATTTCCTTCTCCCAAATTCTTCCTTTTTTTTTAAAAGGAATGAAATGTATGACTTCCTATTTACGTGGTTACTTTATTTTAATTGCTTTTCACTCTCTTTTTAATCAGGAGTTAGAACATTTGTTCCTAAGCCTGTTGCCACTACTTTGCAGTACATCGGAGGAGCTGCAGCCATCCTGGGCCTAGTGGCCATGGCCTCTGATGTGGAAGGGTTGTATGCAGCGGTCAAGGCCCTGGTTTGTGTGGTCAGGAGTAATCCACTAGCCAGTAAGGAAATGGAAAGGATCAAGGGCTACCAGGTTTGTGACCACAGGCTTTGCCTTCACTTCACTTTACACCAAATAATCTAATTTTCATTATTCATATCTTTCAAACTCTGGAAGACTTATATTGTACAAGTAAACTTAGAAACCATTGGCTTGTATTAAAAGTAACACATCAAGAAAGAAGGAAGAAGTAGATAAGGTTTTGTTTAAAGCTCGTTTCTCAAGCCCCTCTCTTTCACTCAGACTGCAGACGGTGCTGTTTCAGTTTTGATGCATCCAGTGCACTAGACCCTCCCTGTCCTGAGGAACGGCTACAGGGCTCTGCTCAAGTCTCCATACAAATCTCATACAACTGTGTCGCTTTTGCTTACAACCATAACCTGGGTTTAACAATTCATGTGCTAAAATTATCTCTGAGATATTTATCACTCCCAATATAATGTGAATGCTCTGCCTACAGTTATTATATAGTATAGTGGTCAGGGGATAATTACAGGAAATGTCTGTAGATAGTTTTCAAGTGAGATGTTTTTAACCTACATCTGACTTGATCTGTGTATTTAAAACCCATGGGTGGAGAAAGGCAACTGTATTTTCAGATCACAGTCTGCTTGCTTAGATGTTCTTTCTCTTCACACAGAGGACAATGAAACGAGATTAATCATATTGGCCCTGCTTGGAGAGACTCAGAGTTGATGACCCATCCAAGCTCTCCCCACTTTCTTTGTGGCTTCCTTTCACTTCACACCTGCTCATCTTTAGCTCCCTTGTTTACCCAAAGGATGGGAAACCACTATACAATAAACATACCATTGCTGTTCCTGAAAATTGAGGTGGAATCTTAAAATACGTAACATTCAGTTGTGTAGTCTGTAGGGCAGGGTAAAGGACTCAGGTGAAACAATTTGAAATAAATATTGGAGGCAAAATTAAGAAGTCTCTGCTAGTCAGGTTTTGGTCTTTTTGTTTTATCACTTTGGTGGATAGCTGAGAAAAACAACGTAAAAGGAGGAATGGTTTTTTTTTTTTTTGGTCCACGATATACTTGGTCTGTAACTACTGGTCTGTTGTAACATAGAGCACCAGAGTGAGGTGCGTGTGCCAGAGGAAAGCTGCTACTCTCATATGGCCGGGAAGCAGGAAGGGGCACTTCCCCAGTGGCTAACTGCACTCAATGAGACCTCACCTGCCATAATGTCACTATGTCATGAACCCACCAAGGAATGAACCCATTGATTAGATCGGAGCCCTGAAGATCCAATGTATGTGATGTGATGTACAAGACGGTCTATCAACAGGCCTGTTCTGTTTCTTGCTTCCAGTTGCTGGCAATGCTACTTAAAAAGAAACGCTCCCTTCTCAACAGCCACATCCTCCATCTAACATTTTCCCTGGTGGGGACGGTTGACAGTGGCCACGAGACATCCATTATTCCCAATTCCACTGCCTTCCAGGACCTGCTTTGCGACTTTGAAGTAAGTATACAGTAACTGGTCCTAAAGCTGATGTGCTGTTTTCTTTACCATGAGAGAGTTAAAGTGTTTTATCTCAAAAACATGTGTCTGAAGTTGTGTAATTTTACGATGATCATACCGATACCATGTAGTAAAACATAAGGAGTAGAGTAGAATAATTATGTTTCCTTTCTCCAAATATATCCTACTCTCCAAACATTACACAAATTAAATGCTAAAATACAGTGATTCTCAATCTTCCTCCTGCTGCATGCAGCCCTGTAACACAGTTCTTCATGATTTGGTGACACTCAACCATAAAATTATTTTTGTTACTACTTCATAATTATAATTTTTACACTGTTATGAATCATAATGTAAATATCTGATATGCAGATGGTCTTAGGCGACCCCTGTGAAAGAGTCATTCTACCACCAAAGAGGCCGTGACCCACAGGTTGAGAACCGCTGCTGTAATACGTACCCTGAAACTGCCCATCCCCACGGTGGCAGACCTTAGAGAGAAGCATTTCCATTAAGCAATTCTGACAGAAACTTTTCCACAATAAATAGAGTCTAGACTTGTGATCTGGGTCGTCAGCAGCCACACAGTAAAAGAATGCCTTCCTGGAAGGTTTTCACCCTTCTGTCTTACTGACCTTGCACCTTCTGTCCTTCCTTCCCGGTCCTCTCGGCACGCCACGTGCTCACTGCCTTTGCTCACTGAAGCCTCTCTGCTCCGAGTCACCTTTGCGTCGCCGAATGTCCGTGTTCACCCTTAGAAATCGCAGGCTCTTCAGGCATCACGGCTTTGTCTGTCCCATGTCTGTGTCCGTGTCACACAGGAGGGTACCATGGCCTATTGGCTACAAGGAATACTGACAGATACTAAGTCCCAACTCTTCTTTGTCAGGATTTCTACACAGTGTTTGGTCCAGCAATCAATGTACTCTCACTATTTTGATGAGACTGTATTCTTAGAGATTATTCACAGCTTCCTTGCAAGCAAATACCCACACGTTGTGCTCAGTCCTTAGCATCTACAACGTTGAGCAGGTGCCTTTGCTCTTCTCTTACGTCTCCCACGTCTTTGCCAGCTCTCAAGCATTATCACCCTCGCCTTTAATTCTCTCACTGCTCTTAATATGATTCTGTCTCCATGATGTCTTCATGTAAAGACTCATCTACCCTGCTTTCTTTGCTCCTTTGTCTTCTTGGGCTCTCACCTGACCCACAGCTTCGTCTCTGGAGTCTGTATTCACCTTCCACATCGGTCTCTGATCTTGGCGTCTCAATTCAAGACTCAATTCTAACTTCTTGCTCAGTGTTTCCATTTTTGTCTCCTGACAATGCCTTAACTGAACTCAACATCCTTGCCCCGAATTAGCACTTCCTTCTAATTTTTCTGTTTCTATTAATAACGCCACTGTTTCTTAGGATTGAAATTATGAAATCAGGTTCCTTCTTCCTCCTGTCTCTAAACAGTCTGGCGTGAAAACCCTAGATTTCACTCTCACTTTGTGCAGTAGCTGCCCTTTCTGCCTCCATTGCATGCTAATGACCCTCATCAGCTCTCCTCATACGTACTGGGATAACTCTCCCTTCTGTCTTTCCTCAGGCTGTGCTATCCGCCTTTGGACACTTTTGTAAAGACATTACTATATCACATCTTCAAGAATTTGTAGAGATCTCCCTTTTCTGGACAATCAAGTATACATTTCTCAGTTTTCAAAGTTCTAGTTCTCAGATGTCTCTGGTAAAGATGATGGGGGTCATCATCATCATCACGTGAGATGGTCTCAAATGAGTGGCCTGGGAATTACTGTGTAGACCAGGCTGACCTCAAAGTCTTGTTGACTCCCCGGCCCTGCCTCCCTCTTGCTGGCGTTAACGGTGTACACCACCATCTCCCGCTTGCTGGAGTTAATAGTGAGCACCACCACACCTGACCTTCTTTTGATTGAGCCACGCACTGACTACATTAGTTGCTAAAGATATGAAAACACACAGCCCGTGTCTCCAGACTGCTAGTCCACCGGAAGAGAAAAGCAAAGAATAAATAAGTAAATAATTGTGAAAGCTCAAAGTCAAAAGGCTGCGGAGGGTTGGCAGAACTAAGACTGTGTAGTGAGTGCTGCTGAGCTACTGAGTGGCTCAGCACGAAAGACAAGGAGGCACTGTCATAGCTACACACCCTGCCGAGGGAACCACCTGTCTTGGCAAGTGTCATCCTGGACACTGGCACCCCAAGCGTCTCATCTCAGGGGTTTTTATTGATACCTAAGTTCCTCAAGGGGTCTACTGATACAAGAACTCTGCCCTCTCATCTCCTACAATGGCTCTGCCAGACAGCACTGAGCACCTGCAGATCATGAGAAATCAAACATCTTTTACATAAAGCCAACACTTGCAGATAATGCAAAATGCCAAAGGCCTACACAGCCCTTCCCCCAACAATGTGCAAAACAACCATTTTAAACATAACTAGAAATAAACTTCTGCAACAAGATCTACCTAAGCATGCCTGACCAGTTTCTTTTGAAATTTGTGATTAACATTTAATATACAAACATAAATTTAGTAGAATGCCAAATTTAGGCTCCATCGCACAATGCCTGTACACGCTATGGCCTCCTGGAACATCTTTTATTACCAAGGCACAAGGTCTAAAAATTGTTCCCCCTTTAAAAATAACCATTTCACAAGTAAAAATAACAGTATAAAATTTCTTTGATATTTTTCTAGAATCTAAAATAATTTATCTTTGAAGAGTATTATACTGTGTCCATTTCTTCTTTTCTACCTTATATTGCTTTTGTACATTTTTTTCTGTTTTATAATATTCAAAATACTTTGTATTGTCTTAACTTTAAATGATCAATTTATTTTTTAAATATTTAAATATTTACAACTCTTTTTTTTAATTTTATCTTCGTTTCTTATTTAAGTGTACATGTGTCTGTATGCAGTGCTCAGGGAGGCCAGAACAGGGTTTCCGAACCCCTGGAGCTGCAGTCACAGGCAACTGTGCATCATGTAATGTGTGTGCTGGGAACTGAAGTCATATCCTCTTAGGAGCAACAAGGGCTCTTAATGACTGAGCCTGCTCTCCAACTACAACATAATTTGGCTTTTATCTAGAATTTGTCTGGATTACTTCTTTTTAATTCATGTAGCAGAGGTTTACTGCCAATTACTTCTCCCACCTGAATAGGTTTTTTTCCTTTTTTTTTTTAAAGATGCTTTTGCATGAAGTTATAGTTAGCCGTTTTTTCACACTTTAAAATTGTCATTGATCATGTTCATTTTTCTGTGACATTCTTAGACACGTAGAACATTTGTGATAGATACTAAAAGCGTGCTACTTCTATCGTTTATCATTTGGGGTCTATTTATAGTGACTGATTTTTCTCCTCCATGTTCTGTTGTATCTGGTTAATTATATAACTGAAGTATGTTCCATGTGCTATATTTGATTGTGTTGTACTGACAATGGGGGCGTTTTCAACCTTAAATATACTGCTGTTCATATTTTGTTATAGGTCTGGCTCCACGCACCGTACGAACTCCATCTTTCTTTATTTGAACACTTTATTGAACTGCTCACAGAGTCCAGGTATTAATCAATTCTCATGTACCTAGCAGTTCAGTAATAGAAGAAACGGTCTTCACAGTGTGTCAAATCGTCTTTCTCTTACAGTGAGGCTTCTAAGAATGCCAAGTTAATGAGGGAATTTCAGCTAATCCCCAAGCTGCTCCTGACTCTTCGAGACATGTCCTTATCCCAGCCGACCATTGCTGCTATTAGTAACGTGCTGAGCTTCCTACTGCAGGGTTTCCCCAACAGCAACGATCTGCTCAGGTGGTTAACACTTCCGTTTGCCTACTGACTGAAAGTGCCAGAGAGGTTGAGATGGTGAGATGAGTGCATTTGGCCCCTCTGGTTCCTATGCTTGTGGAATGACTGTAATGTCAGTAGAATGCAAGTAGGCATGGGAAGGAGTGGAAATTAGCCAGAAACATGGGCTGACCTTGGTAAGTTTTCAGTATGCGAATTGTTAGTCCCCGTCCTTCCTCCTCAAGGCCTGTTAGTTCTCAAGCATGTATGGCACACACATGCACACAGGCTTCCACTTTTTAGTCTCTGTCACTCAAAAACAGATGGTACTTTATTACTGAATACTTAAAAGTTTTATGTGATTTGAGTATTACTTTGTTCAAGTAAGAAAAATGGTTTAGATCAGTGGTTCTCAACCTTCCTAATGCTGTGACCCTTTAATACAGTTCCTCATGTTGTGACCCCCAACAATAAGATTATTTTCATTGCTACCTCATAATTGTACTTTTGCTACTGTCATGAATCCTAATATAAATATCTGATTATGCAGATGGTCTTAAGAGACCTCTGTGAAAGGCCATTCAACCTCCAAAGTAGTTGCAACCCACAGGTTGAGAAGCACTGGTTTAGGGTAATTGAAGAATGGCTCAGTGGGTAAGAGCACTTGCTTTCCAACTCTGAGGATCTGAGTTAGTGCCCACAGAGCGTGCCAGTGTGCCTGAACCCCAGCCTTGTGAGAGTAGAGACAGAAAGCACTGGAGCTTGCTGGCTGCTAGCCTGGCTTACAAACAGGAGCCCCAGGCTCAGGAAGAGACCCTGCCTCCAAAGAATAAGGCAGAGGATGACGAAGTAGGAAACCAGTGTCATTCTGTGGCCTACGCACACACAGGCTCTCATGCCACAGTCATAGACCTCTCTCGAGCACACACATGCTGTGGCAGCATAAAGGAAATGCAGAGTCTTTTCAGAAAGTTGTTGTGCTTGTTTAACTTTGACATTTGCAGCTGGAGCTTTGGAATTATTTTGGGGAATTTCAGTTATTGTTCTATGTTGTTTATTTAGAATTTATCCTGCTATATGATCACTTATAAAGATCACTTAGCTGAAATTATCACCAAACCTCACCAGAATTTTAACTTTTCCACCACCTTTATGAATGAAGAAAAAAAGGCCCGGAGAACTTAGGCTGATTTTCTCGGGTCACATAGTTAAAAAATTAGTCAGGCTTAGTGCCTCACCTGCATTTCTAAAACCCACGTTCCCCATCACTAGGCTCCAGTGGGTCCATGCAGACAATGCCAGAGCATTTTAACTCAGCCATGTGTCCAGCTCACGCAGGCCACGCGGGTCAGTGCATTAAAGAGCTCATACTTCAGAATGTCTAGCTGCTTCTTGGACTTTAGAGACGGCATTGTACTGATGTCTTTAGGTATGGTCCAAGGGGAAACAAACCGAATACAGTCACCTAAAGAACCGCAGAAGTTGAAACAGAAGTGTGTGTGTGTGTGTGTGTGTGTGTGTGTGTGTGTTTTCTAATTTCTTTGTATTTTGTAATTTAGGGAAAAGAAAATGAAACCTTTTTATTTTCTGCTTTAAAGGTTTGGCCAGTTCATTTCTTCTACTTTGCCAACCTTTGCAGTTTGTGAGAAATTCGTAGTTATGGAAATAAATAATGAAGAGAAACCTGACACTGGTGAGTTGACCAAAGAAAACTATCTGCAACTCTGCCCTCAGGGACACAAATTAACCCAGTTATATGTGAAAATATTATGTAACTTTCCCTCCATGTTACATCTGTTACTAATATGTCTATCCTATATCTATGCAGTATGCAGAAGTGTAGTGTGACCTACAAAGATTTAAAACGGTGTAAAATCTTTCCTGATTTTAGATTAATAGCAATACGCCTCTGGTGTAATTGAAATTACTTGATTTTTAAAATTATGCCCATATTACTAGTACCATTATTTCTCTGCTAAGTATTCAGTAATCATTGAGAGAAATACCATTTTACTAGAATCACTTTATGTAAGTCTCACAGAAAGTAATACAATAGGTTGTGAGCTCCTGAGTCTATGAATAAGTAATTTTTTTACCTGTTTGCTCTCTTTCTGCCTTCTTTAAAGCATGCATGTGTTTTATGCCATGTATCTTTTTGGCTGCATGTTCTGGTCCGAGAATGCCAATTGGAAAGCAGTGAAAAGACTTCTTAGACGGACTCTGTGATTCCATCCCTGTCCTTAAGCAGCTCCCTCTCCACATGCCTGCCTTCTCCACCTGTGGGTTTCACTCCACGGAATATTAGAAGTGTTCTGGGAAAACTAGTATATTGTATCTAACAGATATAAACTTATCTTCTCATTCCTTACATAGTAAACTATAAGTCATTTTTATAGCATTAAGTATTATAGGTAAAGATGATCCCAAGTCTGAGGGTTTGTGCTGATGATAAACAAGTATGTCACCATTGTATTGGGGGTGGAGCTTGTGCAACCATGGATTTTGGCATCTGTGAGGGTCTTGTAGCAGTCACTCCCCACTGACACCGAGAGGGACTCTTCCTTGCTCCTGGCATTATTGATGTCATTGCCCCGTTAGATGATCAGAAATCTATCACGTGTATGACTTTTATAACTTACAGCCATATACAGGAGATACTAGTGTGCTTCTTGACTAAGGGACCAGAGCATACAGCTGTGGCTTAGTCCCCTGCTGCCAGGTCATTTGAGACTACCTTGATCTTTCTTTGGTGGAAAAAGCTTGGCAGGATGAGAGTGAGAGGGATGGACAGTACTGGTTGAACCCTCACTATGTGCTGTCTCACAACCTTGTGCTGTAGTTTCTGCTCCCTCAATTTTAAGAAAGGAACTGCTGCTCGTGTGACATAAGTCAAAGGAAATTACCCGAGATCATGACTGTATTTGAGCCAAGGTAGCCCAAACCAACATAACTTTTTTTTTATTGAAAATAGATTTTTTTTTCCATGCAGTATATTTGGTTTCCCTCCTCCAACTCCTCCCAGATCCTCTCCACTTCTCCATACACCCAAGTTCACACCCTTTCTTTCTCTCTCTCATTAAAATAAAAACAGACATCTAAAAATATAATAATATAAAAAACAAACCAGAATGGGCAAAACAAACAGAATAAAAAAGATCCAAAAAAAAGCGCGCACACACACACACACACATAGATGCTGAGACACACATTCACATGCACACACACGCGCACACACACACACACAAACCCAGATAGATGCTGAGGCACATATTCACATGCACAGAAAATCTAACAACAAAATCAGAAACCACAATACATAGTAAAAGGTCTATAAGGAAAACAAACAAACAAAAAACCAAAAGAGAGCAAAACGATAATGAATGCTCAGGCACATGCGCTCGCGCGCGTGCGCGCGCACACACACACACACACACACACACACGCACACACACACACGCACAGACGCGCGCGCGCGTGATCTCCAAAATACCATTACCATTGAGTTGATCTGTATTGGCTATCTGCTGCTGGACACAGGGCCCGCCCTTAAATGTGGTTTGTTTCCCCAGAGACTCTGTTGGAGAAAACTAATTTTTCCTTTGTAGTTGGTTACCTATTGGAGACAGCGTCTGGGTTTGGGGTGAGGGGTTGTATCCACTTCTCCTTAAGTGCGGGGACCCCTGCAGCCTCACGCAGGCCCTGTGCGTGCTCCCACAGTGCCTAAGTCCATACGTGTGTCAGTCCTGTTGTGTCGAGAAGGTCTTGTTTTTTGTTGTCCTCCATCCCCTCTCACTCTTAAAATCTTTCTGCCTCTTCTTACCCAGAATTCCCTGATCCCTGAGGTGAGGGATTTCGGGACTTAAGACATCTGTTTAGGACCGCGTGTTCCAAGATCACACACACTCTGCACATTGTTCAGTTATGAATCTTTGTGTTTGCTCCCATCCACTACAGAAGGAAGCTTCACTGATAACGGCTGAGCAGAACACTGATGTATGGCTATAGCAGAATGCTGTTAGCGATGATTTAATTGCTGTTCCTAGAGCAGAACAGTAGTAGTGTTTAGCTTTCCCCTTGGCCTGTGGCCTATCTTGTCTCATGTTCTGACCACCTGAGCAGGTTCAGACATGGGTTCCATCTTTGTTTCTTCCATATAGATCTTTTGCTTATATAGAGTGGTTTCTGATTTTGTCTATGGTTTTTCTGTACATGTGAATGTGTGCATCCCAGCATCTGTGTTTATTGTGCTTTTTCTTTTGTTTTGTTTTGTTTTTTTAATTTTGTTTGCTTGTGGGCCTTAAACCTAACAGATAGTGGTTGGTTACTTCTACAACTCTTATGCCACTACTGCACCAGTGTACCTTGCAGGCAGGTCACCATTGTATATTGCAGGTGTCCAGAGTACCTTCCTGTACTATTAACATGAGTCAGTATGGGTGAAGACTCAAGGTAGGCACCAACTTGACCTTTCCTTCTGTGAGTTTTGTAGGTGTGGTCTTCAGCAATAGGGTCTTACCATTAATTTGTGGAAAGCAACCAATAGCATTGGCAATTTTGCCTGGGTTGTTTGGGTTCTTTCCATGGGACCCGTTTGGCCAATACCTTGTTAAATATAACCCATTCCCAGCACTGTAGGCAAGAGATGTCTAGTGGGGCTTGGTTTCCCCTATTTTTGGTGATTCTGATTTAGATTTCTTTATTTTTATGTATTTTGAGAAGCTTCTGCTGTATTCAATTTTCATATGACTCATCAAATGGCCCTTTGTTTTCGCTTTCAGCCCCCCTATAACCCTCTCCCATATCCCTCTTCTTCCTCCCTTACCCCATTTGATTCCTCTGTTCCAAGCTGCATCTCTCCACCCTACTCCAACCCCTGGTACATCAGGAAGAATCTCCCTAGGAAGGGGAAATACAAGCTTATAACTTAATCCACTACATGCAAGGGTTTTTTAAAGCTCGGCATTAATATAAACTGAAGAGAGATGAATTAGAAAATGAAAATGCTTCAAAAATTGTTGAAAATATCTACCATTTTTATTCCAATTTTTCAAATGATGCAGGAAAACTATTTCTCTTTCCTCCATTTTTGTAGCCATTCAACTCAGTAACCACAGCAGTGCTGTAAGTCCTTCTTGCTGGTGAGTGCTGCACTAGGCATGTGCCAATGGCTGACTTTTCGGTTGAGAAGCTGAATCCGTTAGGCTGAGCTTCTCTTCACCTCGTGCCATTTGAAAGAATCAAGTTTGTGAATGACATTCAGTGTTTGTTGACTGTGAAATTGTATTGAATATGACACATTATTAAACATACATGTTTTTCTTTCAAGTAGTAGACATGGTCATTCAGGATACACGTCTACCAAAACATTGCTTACATGAAATGATGTCAAACGTTGATAAATTAATGAACGCAAAATGACATAAACAGTGTGTGATCCAGTGATGAGCTGTAGAACAGCAACAGTCTGGGGAAGCCAACCTAGGCAGAGTTAATAGAAAGTTAAAAGTTACTAAGAGTTTTTTTGAGAGTTTTAATTTTCTACATAGATTGTCAGTTTATAAAAAGCTATTCTTACAGCAATTTAGATCTTGTGGTATGCTTTTGCTAACACTTCAAGCTGCTAATGTATGCCATTTGTAAGAGGGGTTCTTGAGTCCCCCTTTGTGAACTTTAATAAATATTTATTGAATGAATACAGCAATAAACTCACTTTTTTTGGAAGGTTAGAGTCTGTCGCTTTGAAGCTTTCGCTGCTCTAACCTAATCTGCTTTGTGAGTGCTAAGACTAAAGGCATGCACCACTGTACTCAGATAAATTCACTTTTTCATATATATCTATCTATCTTTGGCTGGCCTGGAGCTCCCTGTGCAGATGAGGCTGACCTTGAACTCACAGAGATCTGCCTGCCTCTGCCTCCCAAGTGCTAGTTGAAAGATGTATATGACCACATTCAGCTGAATCTACATCTTAAAAGGCAGTCTAAAGTTTAGAGTAGCCCCGGCCCAAACAAGTAGAAGCATAGGACCACAGCAGATTCCAGGCTGGGCCTCAGTACTAGCAGAAATGGAAGTGTTGGCAGTGACCAGCCATACAACTTTTCAGTGGTGCACAGCTGGCACTGTGGGCTAATGACGCCCAAGGCCCAGGCTCTGGGACGCTCCACTGAGGGCCTCTGAGCCTGTCTTACTCTGCTTTTGTCCAGTTTCCTTTGTGCTTCTGTGTGAACTTTGCCTCTGTTGTGAACTATACAATTCTAACTTTGCTTTATGCGTTCTTTTGTTGAATAAACTAATGATTCCTATTTTCAAACTTTAAAATCCAGTATCAACATAAAACATGGCTCTCATCTCAAAGAGACTAAGAGAAAGTTTATTCTTGAGCCACTAGTGAGTGACCATGGCTGGGAACGTAGGCTCAGGTTGCCCCAGATAACGCGTCCATGGAGAGGAGATGGTTTAGAAAATTTATCGTTATGAACAGAAGTGAGTTGGGTTTTCAAACACGCTGGTGGACATGCTGGACAGGCGGGAGGCGGCAGAACGGGCGGACATGCTGGACAGGCGGGAGGCGGCAGAACGGGCGGACATGCTGGACAGGCGGGAGGCGGCAGAACGGGCGGACATGCTGGACAGGCGGGAGGCGGCAGAACGGGAAAGCACTTGCAGTCAGACTCTCCTGACTGTGGCTGGTCCAAGCTATCGGTCTGCTGAGTTAGTTCATTTCAGAAGGTTTTGCCAGATAGCCACAAAGATGATAGGTCAGACACAGAAATGGACAATGAGCTTCGGGAGCCTGAGTTCACTGGGGTCTGGATCTGCAACATTCCTAATCCTCGTAATTGGGAAGTTCAGCTGAATCTGTAGAAGCTTTAATGTAGGTGTCGCCTGTTCTGGGAACTTCAGTTCACACTGGTGCATTTAACTGTCTTTAAAGAAAGAAGAAGTTAAGTACCTGCCTGGGAAACTGGAAAACGTTAGTTAATATAGAAGAGGTCTATGGTCTCTGTTGTTGCTACTTTTAATAATGTTGGAGGTACAAATGAACAATTGTCAGGTTCTAAAGAGAAATTATTTATCCAGTTCATTTTCTTACCTGCTATCGTGGAAATCACTTCTAAAGAAAATATTTCCTGAAAGGTTTTGTTTTCATAGAGATTTCAAGGAACCAGATTGAGTGTTTTATCCTTAACTCTGGGGTATTTTCTGTGTTTTTCTTCCTTTCAGGTGCAGAAGAGTTTGGAGGTCTTGTGTCTGCTAATCTTATACTTCTGAGGAATAGACTTCTAGACATCTTGCTAAAACTAGTTTATACATCTAAAGAAAAGACAAGCATTAACTTGCAGTAAGTGAAACCTTTTTAGAATTGATGTTCTAGCTGGGCAGGGTGGCACACACCTGCACTGGGGAGGCAGAGCAGGTGGATCTCTGTGTGTTCGAGGCCAGCCTGGTCTACAGAGTGAGTTCTTGGACAGCCAGGGCTACATAGTGAGACCCTGTCTCAAAAAAACCAAATAGATAGACAGACAGACAGGAAAGAAGAAGATAGTCCTGGTTTCTATTACCAGTCTCTTCCTGTCACACAGATGGAGACTCCATAGACTTGAAGGGATTGACTTTAACCCTGAAATTGATAGTATCTCAAAAATGAGACTCAATTTGAAATATGAGTTCCTGAAATTAATTTCATTTCTTTGAACTGGTCTGTCTTTGAACAGGGCTTGTGAAGAACTGGTCAGGACTCTGGGTTTTGACTGGATCATGATGTTTATGGAAGAACACTTGCATCCCACCACAGTAACGGCCGCCATGAGGATTCTTGTTGTCCTACTGAGCAACCAGTCAATCCTCATCAAGTTTAAAGAAGGACTCAGTGGCGGAGGATGGCTGGAACAAACAGATTCTGTCCTGACCAATAAGATAGGAACTGTGTTAGGTATGAGACTTCAAGCAGTTGCTCCTTTAAAATAAGCTGCTGCGCTCTGTCTTTGAATCTTGTGTAAGCGTGTATGCTCTAGTTTATATCACAGCCATTAGGAGTTGTAAATTTTAATAACAATAAAAAGAAAAACTTAGAATCTCCCAAATTCAAAGTAAGGCCAGAGATAGAATTTTAAGATATAAAAATTCAGAGAATTGGTTGTGCTTTTATTGTAGCTACAACCTTCTTTGATCTTTAACTTTAGCAAATTACAGTGGAACTGAAATGTGTTGCGAGTACCACGTCAGTCACTTTACATTCTCCGTGTAGTGGCTTGTCCAGTTTGCACAGTGACTGGATGAAGCATACAGCTGGGAGGTGTCAGAATTTAAGCCCCATTGACTCTGGTTCATGTGTTAGATATATGTGTCTAAGGCACGCGATCATTGTGATTCAGAAGTTAGATGGTGTGTGCAGGAGTGTTGTAAATTGCGGTACAGTTTCTTCAGTAGAGCCCATTTTAGACCATTAATTCAATCACGCTGAGTAATTGGTTGAGATACATATACTCACGAACAACCTAGATGTGAATTGCTCTTTTATTGTGTTAAATGATATTATTCTTCATCCTCAAACGAAATCAGAAAAATATGATTCTCCCTTTGAAATTTTAATAGCTTCAGAGCACAAGTCAGCCACGCATCTACCGGCTCCTTTCACAGACGGTTTCTAGCAGAACCTTGGCTGTCATTCCCTCCACACTGAGCACTCCTAGGAATAGGGTGGTTTGGGTTGTACCCTGAAACTACTGTGTAACTCAGGGTCCTGTAGACACAGGACTGGCAGATATGTGCGTGTTCTTGGCCACATTAGTGGCTCTCTCCCCACTGTCTCCTGGCAAAGCTTCAGAGGACGACCCACTCAGCTTGCGGAGAGCACAGCCACAGTGGGCGTGGACCTGCCCTCTCCATGCCCAGCAGCCTCTGACACAATACAGGGTGTGTTTGTGAGGAAGTCACTTTTTCTTCATTTAGTCTTAAATCTGAGTCCATAAAAAACTTGCGGTTATCAAGTTTATGGCGATGTTTCTTTAGGACGAATGAAATGTACGAATTACACTTTACCAAGTCCATTTTAAGACGTACCATCTTCTATGCGACTCTCTACCCAGTTTCATTTACTTCTTTTGGAAACATGGACAGGGCTGTTAGAGCTCCTCTGAAGGCACTCTGCCAATTGACAGAGCTTGTTTCTCTGTGAGAAGCATTTGTAGACTTGAGTCAGATTGCCCCAGCTTTGTCAGAACCTGCAGCCTAACATGTAGACGTGCTAAAGTCAAACAGATACGTGAACTGGACTCGAGGAGGAGTCCGCCACTGGCAGCCGGCTTGCTTCACTTGTGTGAGTTCAGGACAGGTGCGTCACACCTGCAGAGCTGCTCCTTTCTTAATGCAGAACAGCGACAACTGCTAACTCTCTTCCTGACTCTCTCCTTAGGATTCAATGTGGGCAGGAGTGCCGGTGGGCGATCCACGGTCAGGGAGATTAACCGGGATGCCTGCCATTTTCCCGGCTTCCTGGTTCTCCAGGCTTTCCTTCCCAAGCACACGAATGTCCCTGCACTCTATTTCCTCCTCATGGCCTTGTTCCTGCAGCAGCCAGTGAGCGAGCTGCCTGAGAACCTGCAGGTCAGTGTGCCTGTCACCAGCAGCCGATGTAAGCAGGGTTGCCAGGTAGGAATTACCTAGTAAAGTGCATCACTGTGAAACTTGTACGTTCTGTTACTTGTCTGACGATTTGGAAATTTAAAAATCCTGAAAAATTGCTGGGCAATTTTCCTAAAACGACGTCCTTTGTCAGTGTTTTGCCTTCTTTATGCTTGTTCTGTATGATTATCTATGCATAATGACTTTGGATGACATTAACGATGATCTTAGGGTGTGTTTTGAGTAATCCAACTTTACTGAGAAATATGATCTCATTTCCAGATAATTGAAAATGAAGGGAGGGTCTAAGAGGGTTGAGTTTGTGAGGTGCTCGTGTAAACTTGAGGATCTGGGTTCAGATCCAGAACCTGAGTAAGTGACCTCAGCCCTAGGGTCGGAGCATCAGGCGACCCCTGGAGCTCTTTGGCCATCTCTAGCCAAATTGGTAAACTGAGGTTCAGTGAAGAGACCTTGTCACAAGACAAAAATGAAGGATGCAGAGTGATCAAGGGAAGACACCAGATGACAATGTCAATCTGGGTCTTCCACACACATCTGTCTATTGTGTGTGTACGTGCGCACACACACACACACACTAAAATGAGTAGGTACAAGTTTCAATTGAAAAAATGTTTTTAATTTCTTAATGATATACAGCATCTACATTTTTCAGGAAACCAGTAATGATTTGTCTGAGTTGTCATTGAAGACTATTAAAATTGCATATATATAGCTTATAAAGACTTAACTTTAGCCTTTAAATCTTCAACTTTGCTTCCATCTGATGCCAAATGGTACTCAAATCAGTTTTAATGTTTGACCAAACCTTTTCCACGAAGTCTCTTACGTGGTACCCTTACATTAAAACAAGGTGAAGATGCTTAGCAGAATGTGGTTTCCTGGGCACTTTGCAGTCACATGGCAGCAGAGTCCTAAGTGTGATATAAAACTGCTGTCAGTAAATCTCATCATTCAGTTTGTCAAATCTTACTTATAAGTAACATAAATTTGAGTCATTGCTGAGTTTGGGAAGTTAGCTCATTTTGCTCTTTAACTTCATGTGAAGATTATCATATTTCATCTTTTTGCTAATTAGCATGCAGGAGTTAGGGCCATATTTTGTCTAGAAAAAAAGACAGAAAGGAACATTGAACGCATAGGTTCTTGCTGAGCCAGAGGACAGGATGGCAGTGTGTGCCGAAACTACCAATTTCTGACTTAGAGAACGGAGAGTCACTAGTGATCTGTTTGTCATTACTCAGTTTACAGAAGAAAAATAGATCAAAGAAGTGTTAGAATAGTAGAATGTCTAGGGCTATCCTCTCGAACACAATGACTAGTGACCCATCATTGCTCATTTGACCTGCAGTTTGATTTGGATTCCATCTGGACATTTATCTTTGGAGTCCCTGCCTCCAGCGGAACGGTGGTCTCCTCCATCCACAACGTGTGCACAGAGTCTGCTTTCCTACTGCTGGGGATGCTGCGTAGCATGCTGAATTCGGTGAGTTTCAGGGGTGGAGGGCTGGGGTCCATCGCCTGTGTGCTGTGCTGGCTTCTTACATAGAAAGCTTGTTACTTACTGTAGCTGTCCGTTTCCTTGAGCCTCTAGACCACCCTGTTTTCTTACCTTTAATGTAAGGACAGACAGTAGTTAAGCCCACAGATTAGGGATGCAGCTCTGTGGTAGAGTGTTTGCCCACTAAGTGTGAGGCAGGGCTTAATTCCCAGCACATGGAGACACCGGGAACCACAGACTCTGGAAACCAGGGTCCCATTCCTGGTATTCCAGGCACACTAGATTCTATGTACTTCTCTTTAAAAGTTTAAAAGTCTGGTGGTAACAGTGTGTACCTTGTAGGGTTGATGTGAAATAACATATACACAAATACTTTAAAATATATCATAAGTATTGACTAATATTACCAGCATAATTTACAGGGTAATAGATACACATATAATTATATCATGGTATCTTGTATATATGATGTGGTTACACACTGAGATTCTGAAACTACTCTCATTTAGATGTTAAAACATTAACAGAAAATTTTTATTTTACTTTTCACTTTTTCTGCTCTAATTATTTTTGAACTTAGAGATGAAGAATTAGAAGAACAATGACAAAATCTGCCCCTGCCTATACTGTGAATGATGACACAGCTTAGAATTGTGTGTTGAAATACTAACCTAGATTCCTTGAATTATATGTATCTGGTGATTGCAATTTTAATTCAAACTGCTGTTATCTCACCAAAGAACAAAACATTACCATTAAATGCATCATCTTAGGATGCCTTAGGAATTTTAACTTCCGTGCTGGTCCATAAACAAATGTGAAATTCTATGTTAAGGAAGAAGCCACTTTCAGGACAGGTGTCAGGAAATACATATTTTTCAAATACTTCTATGTGCAAATTTTCTTAGTGATCACCATATGTTTGTTGTATAGTGCTTAGGAGTATTGGTCCTGGTACTGTACTATACTATAGTACAAGGCTCAGAGAGAGAAAATGACTTCTGCACCTTTTACTTTACTCCCGACTTTCTGAAGGAATCACAGGAGCAGTGAAGGCGAACAGCCACTGTGATGCAGGCCACACTCAGGCCGGTAATAACTGTTCGTAGCTGAGCTCTGGAGATGCTAGGGGACAGTTTCTAAGGGTGTGGCTGTTGTCCTGGCTATTAGGCTCCTTTACATGTGTGCATGTCTTTGCTCATGTATGATCATAAAGTTTTGGACCATTGGTATCTGCAGTGTTAGAAGAATAATGAATAGTAAATTCCCTCCCCCATTTTTAATCTAAGACAAGGTTTCATGTAGCCCAGGCTAACCTTAAACTTTCTATATAGCCAAGATGACCTTGACTCTCCACTTCCCAAGTGCTGAGATTGCGGGTATCTGCCGCCAAGCCCAGCTTCAGTACCTTTAGAAGCATCGGTCTCCCTAACACAGTTTTTCTTCTCTTGCTCCCGCGTTAGCCATGGCAGTCAGAAGAAGAAGGATCGTGGCTCCGCGAGTACCCAGTGACGCTGATGCAGTTCTTTAGGTACTTATATCACAACGTTCCAGACCTTGCCTCCATGTGGATGAGCCCTGATTTCCTGTGTGCGTTAGCTGCGACCGTCTTCCCCTTCAACATCCGCCCTTACTCAGAGATGGTAAGGAAGGTTGGGGAAAGGTCAGGCTGGAACCAGTCCGCTCTGGAGAACAGACTTTTGTTTTCCTAAGTTCCTGACCAGCTTACCGTTTTGTTTCTTTCTGTGCTACCTCTCCGGCACTGTCTGCTGTCATAGTTCCCCACATGCTCCTTCTACTTTTCCTAAGAGAGCACGAACTCTTCTCCCTGCTTTCCTTCTCAGATCCCTTGTTGTTCCATTGCTGATGACCCTGCCCAGGTGGCTGCTGTTGCATGTCTTTTCCATGAGATGGTGGCTGTGTGCTTAGAAAATTTTCCTTATAGGTAACAGGACTTTAGCCAGACCAAACTGTTTCCTTTTTTATTTCTGAAAGACATTTGCTGGATTCAATTTTTAATAAGTGATTTATAGTGCTGATTTTTTTCTTAAGTGATTAAACGAATGTGATTCTTCTGCTCAGGTTTCCTTTGTTCAACCTTTTATTTTGTTCTAATTTATCAGGAAAATACTAGGTTGTAATCAGACACAGTACAAATACTTCTGTCCTTTGAAACAAGCCCAAAGAGATAGTTCACAATTCTTGTTTTTCTCAGGAATTGCAGAGTCTGAAGTAACTGCTTCTTTGTGCTAATTTTCCTCTTTATATAAACGTAAAATGTTCACCCCAGACTTGGAGAGATTTCCAGGAAACAGACTAGGGTGATGCACAACCTTAACGCTCTGGCTGACTCATAGTTTTAGAATCCTTGGTTTGGGTTTAAAGATGTGTGCGTGTGCGTGTGCGTGTGTGTGTGTAGGTAGTTGTCTGTGTCTATGTGTGTGTATACGCATATGCATACATACATGAACTTAGAATATATCGACATTTTGGGATTTGATTACTGCTCTTTCTCTCTTGGCTTAAACTTGCGGCCATTTTGTTTGTTTGGATTTTGTTCACCTGCAAAAGAGAGAGGGAGAGGGAGAGATGGAGAAGGGGAGGGAGAGAGAGAGAGAGAGAGAGAGGGAGGGAGGGAGAGAGAGAGAGGGAGGGAGAGAGAGAGGGCACTGTGGATCACCATTATAATAGATTCTTATCTGATCTTGACGGTTGGCTTTTCAGTAGAAGGCCCTCAGCTATGCAAATGCCGGTCATCCTCCTGTCATCACTTTATTTGAGGTGTCGTACTCCCCATAAAACATGCATCACTAGTGGTCAGCCAGTGAGTGTTGAGCAGAATGGCATTATGCCAGATTGCACCTTGAAAGCAAAGACAGACAAGCAGAGTGCAGTCGTGAGCTGACTAGCCAGTGGTGAGGAAAGGCTCAAGGGCATGCGCTGCTGTTACCACAACTTTGTTTCGCTCTGATGTCACTGTTGGCGTTTTAGCAAACATCCAAGTGAAGGTGTTCCATAAAATCTAATGCGATGCCACTTGACTTCTTTTGTTAGGTGACAGATCTTGATGATGAAGTTGGATCTCCTGCAGAAGAATTTAAAGCTTTTGCTGCAGACACAGGGATGAATAGGAGCCAATCAGAGTACTGCAATGTGGGCACCAAGACATATCTGACCAATCACCCAGCTAAAAAGTTTGTTTTTGACTTCATGCGAGTCCTAATAATTGACAACCTCTGTCTTACCCCTGCCAGCAAGCAGACTCCACTAATTGATCTTCTGTTGGAGGTAAAGACACAGAAATGTATATGTGGCTTGCTTGCATTGCTTTGATAATGAGAACATTAATAACCAATTAAGTTCTTTGCTGAATACTTGTAGACTTCTAGTTCTCCTGGATAATGTATAGACAGCACATGAAGGTAAACAGCTTTTAATGCTACGTGTATGTTGGACCCTTCACCTTGTTCCGTTTCTTCTCATTCTCTCAGCCATGTCTCTACTTTAGTCCGTTGTCACCTTATTTTCTATGGCAAACTTTTCAGTTAAGGCACAAATAATACTTATTTTAAGCTTGTGTTACAGTTCTACACCTGTGCCACTGTACTATGAACAGGACTAGAGAAAATATGGGACTTTATCTGCAAAATAGGCAGCTCGGAGGCAGTAGCATGTGTATGGCAGCCTAACTAGCAGTTTTTCTCACCTATCTTCAGTCGATTGCACTCACCCACCCCTGACATCACTGCCACCACACTGTCCAGTGCAGCTTACAACGTGGTGTACCTAGAAGATACTCAACACACACTCGGTGATTTTCCCCAAAGGCAGCAGATTTCTGTTTGTCCCTGGGGAGTGAGAGGTATCAGTGGCCCGGGAGAAAACAAGAGACTGTACAACTTGAGTGGTTTCGCTGTTGGCTGTGGATGTGGACCATCCCTGAAAACCACTTTCAAATGTTCATCTAGGGCTGGGCGTGTTGTTCAGTGGTGGACTGTACAAGGCTGTGGGTTTGATTCCAAACAACAGTGTCAAATGACCAGAACAACAAAATATCCATCTACTGACATCTCTAAAGAAAGATCGGAGAAAGAGAATCTAAATGACCCCCCTTGCCTGGTTCTTCTGGCCAGGGCATGTAGATGGAGCCAAAAAGTCCTTGCTATGCAAGGTGTGAGGTTAAGATGTACGAGGATTCCTCAGAAGGAGGGTGCAATCTCAGCTTGACAGACAAAACAGATTTTTCTGCTCCCTCCAGTGGGCAATGCAGTTAACTTTTTAATTGCAACCTCTAAACCACCAAAGGTGTTTATCTCCTGTGAAAACATCTCAGTTTGGCCAATTGAAAGAAGTCACTTACGGAGTTTAGAGGCATTTTAACCAGGACCACAGCTTTAAAATTGGTAGAATAATGTGTCAGCAGTAAGCCACATGATTAAAAGCTTGCCTCACAGATCTTGTCCCTTTGGGAACCTTGAGGAGTTTATAGGGCTAGAGCTTGAGGCTGGTGAGGGAGCTGGGTGATGAAGATCAGTGACAGAGCTCCATGATAGAGCTCCATGATGGAGCCTGGTGGTGGAGGTCAGTATAGAGCTCCATGATGGAGCCTGGTGGTGGAGGTCAGTATAGAGCTCCATAATGGAGCCTGGTGGTGGAGGTCAGTATAGAGCTCCATGATGGAGCCTGGTGGTGGAGGTCAGTATAGAGCTCCATAATGGAGCCTGGTGGTGGAGGTCAGTATAGAGCTCCATGACAGAGCCTGGTGGTGGAGGTCAGTATAGAGCTCCATGACAGAGCCTGGTGGTGGAGGTCAGTATAGAGCTCCATGATGGAGCCTGGTGGTGGAGGTCAGTATAGAGCCCCATGACAGAGCCTGGTGGTGGAGGTCAGTATAGAGCTCCATAATGGAGCCTGGTGGTGGAGGTCAGTATAGAGCTCCATGATGGAGCCTGGTGGTGGAGGTCAGTATAGAGCTCCATGACAGAGCCTGGTGGTGGAGGTCAGTATAGAGCCCCATGATGGAGCCTGGTGGTGGAGGTCAGTATAGAGCTCCATGATGGAGCAAGCCTGTGGGCCATTTTCTAGAATACTGATTGATGTAGGCTAGCTCACTGTGGGCTGTGCCACCCCTAGACAGGTGGTCCTGGGTTGTACATGAAAGCTGGCTGAGCAAGCCACAAGGAGCAGGTAAGATGGTCAGAAACACAGTGCTGGGTCTGAGTTCTCCTGTCTGTCTGGGAAGCAGCAACAGTATAGTGTACCTTCGCCCACACTGCAGATCAAGAGCGCCGTGAGAGTTGGAAATATCACTGTTGTTAAAGGGTGACAAAAGGACCCTTAAGGCCTTGCCAGTTGCCAGGCTACGTATGTGAAAGTTAGGTTCCTGGGTTGTCCCCCAGCAGCCAACAGAAACAACTGTCAGAGGTGCAGTTCAACTGTGTTATGTCCTAAGCTTTTGCTCAAGGTAAGTTCTCCACAAAACCATCAGAAATGTCAGCCATATGGCTGCTCCCTATCCATAGACAGCAGCTGTAGGGAAGCATCCTCACCATGCTTCCTTTCACACAGGAAAAAGCACAAGCCATGGTTTCCTCCCTCTTGATGGACATGAAGCTCAGCACTGAATTGTTGGCCTAATTAATTTTTTTGCTTAAATATTTCTTCCCAGTTGAGGACTCTTGACTACCGTATTTCTTGAGCTTTTACATTTAATGACTTTGTGGCTTATCTTATATGCTTTTCCTTATAAACTGCTGAAATGAGGTGTAATATAGTAAATAATCAAATATTTTCTGCATACTATGCTTAGAGTCGGGATTTAGAAATAATAGTTTCAGAGATGAGGCTTCAGTTTTTCATTATTTTAAAACTCTGCTGTTTGAAAAATGTAAGCATGGTTATATGCACAAATAACCTCCCTTGTGCTGTTTTCTGTCAGTTCACCAGTGTGGACTTTCACGTTTTTGGCATGGTTTATCATGTAACTATGGTGGGGACCAATCTTTGCATAGTTAGATCCCTTTCTAATTCTGGTGTGTGTGTGTGTGTGTGTGTGTGTGTGTGTGTGTGTGTGTGTGTGTGTGTGTTGTTTTAATATGTAGGCTTCCCCTGAAAGATCTACAAGAACTCAGCAGAAGGAATTCCAGACATACATTTTGGATAGCGTGATGGACCATTTGCTCGCAGCTGATGTGTTATTGGGTAATTCTGTGTTTTTTAATTTTCTAAACGTGCTTATATTACCATGTTCCTCTCTCTAAACCCCAAGCTTATCTCCTTCCTTCTTGTTCCTGACCTTATAGTTAACATGTTTTAATGTTTAATGAGCAGTCTTGTTGTTCTGTATAATGTTATGTCACGCAGACGTGTGCTTATTCATATTATTGTTGATATTTGGGAGTTTCCAGTTAGACACAACCCCACAGAAAACTGCTGTAAACATTTCAGAAGCCACAGAGGTGTGTCGAGTGTGTCTGTTGGGAAGTGGAATCTCAAGCATGTGCATGCTGTTCTTCAGGATGTGTTTCAGAGCAGAAAGTCAAAATGCTCCGGACTATATTCTTTCAACGCTTTTGTGTTGAACTGCAATATAAATGTAACCCTTGAGACCTTTCCAATAGAGATATCACATATGTATTGAACAACATGAAGTTTCTATGAGAAGAAATGCACTAGCTCAAAGCCAGGAAGAGTGCTGCCGGTCTGTCATCCAGGCATGACTCCAGATGCTATGTTAGGAGGATTGCAAGTTCAAGGAAAGCCTAAGCTACCTAGTGAGACCTGTCTCAGAAAGCAAAAATATAAAAGTTTTAACAGCTTATTTTCTATATCACTCTGAGTGGTTGTATGAATCACAGAACTTCTGTACTGGTAAATTCTCAAAACTAAACGTCAACGCACATTTCTGTGCCTGTCCTTACTCACTGTTCATTTGTACCACATAAAGACACAAAGTGAGAGCTCCTTAGTAGTGGGGGTAATTAATGATCTGTGTGTGGAACCTCCAGATGGTGCAGGGGGGTAACGAGGAGGGATGATCCAAGGCAGCGTGTCCAGAGCAGCCACTGGGACATGGAGGTACCTGGTTAGAAGAGGCTGCAGTGCTGGTCACAGCCATCCGTGGTGCTTGACCGAGACTCAGTTTCACCAGTTTCTTTGCTGTGAGGAGTGCACCCAAATACAGTTTTGTTTGGAGAATTTTTTTTTCTTTGTCACTCATTATTCATACATTATCCATTTTTAACTGAACTTCTTTTCCCTCTGGTGGAGATGTGCTCTAGCTGACAGTTTTAGCTGAACAACTTTGCTTCTCACAGACTGCGGTTAAGTGTTAGGAGTCTTCATAGGGACTCTCAGCCCACAAAGCTTTAACCCGGTGAAAATATTCTTTCCAGTGTTTATCTTGATGTCTGGCCAGGTACATCATTCCTGTAAAATAGCCCCTAAGAGAATGTGGTCATGTTTCGTAAGGACCATGGGTATCCCTCTTAGCCTGGTGTCTTTGAGGTCTTCTGCCAGTAGGTGTCAATGTTCTTAGATCTTTTTTTCTACTGGGATTTAGGGGAAGATGCATCTCTGCCTATTACCAGTGGAGGAAGCTACCAGGTGTTGGTGAACAACGTGTTTTATTTCACACAACGTGTGGTGGACAAGCTTTGGCAAGGCATGTTCAACAAAGAGTCTAAACTTCTTATAGATTTTATAATTCAACTCATTGCACAGGTAATCCATGTCACTATCAACTGTGGAATACGTGTTTTTCTTTGATAGACTTTTTCCTGTTTTGTGAAAATCATTGAGAATAGGTGGAACTAGTTAGATAAGAATATTGACATTTGATGTACCCAAGCTTTGTAAAAGTGAACTAACCCTGGTGCCAGTGCTATCCTTACAAAGATGCCTAGTTTTTTCAAACTGTTTGTGTGTCCATTTGTTTTCTAAAGAGAAAGAAAGGGTACGTACTTGAGTGGGTGGGGAGAACCTGGAGTAGGTGGGAGGGGAAACTGAGGTCAGCATCTATTGTATGAAGAAAAAATTCAATTAAAAAAAGAGCAAATTTCCCTTTATAATTACATGAATGACATATAGTACTTATGAACAAATTTAAAGGCATAAAAAGTAAATGAAAAGGAAGAAAAAAATTGTCTCTATGCCAAAGTGCAACACGTGTACTGCCGGTACGCGGTAGGGCGTTGAGTTCATCCGAAGATGTGCATGTGAAATTAAGCCAGAGAACAGCCCCATGGGGGATGTGCCCAGGCACCGGGGCAGCCCTCGCTCACTCTGCCCATTTCTTCATCTGGCACAGAGGGCATTCATCCGTAGGTGGCAGTTTGCCAGAGCTTCCTCCCAGGTGACTTGGTGCCCTCCGGGGCTGTTGTACACCCCTCTCCGGGTTCTGAGGACCTGGCCCCACCCCTGTGCCTGGGAATGGCTGGGAATGGCGGGTCGGCATTCTATCCGCTCACGAAACCTCTGTCATTTCTTCAGTCAAAGCGGAGATCGCAGGGGCTCTCGCTGGACGCCGTCTACCACTGCCTCAACAGGACCATCCTGTACCAGTTTTCACGAGCGCACAAGACCGTCCCCCAGCAGGTGGCTCTCCTCGACTCCCTCCGGGTGCTCACCGTCAACCGGAACTTGATCCTGGGGCCCGGGAACCACGACCAAGAATTCATTAGCTGCCTGGCTCACTGCCTGATTAACCTCCATGTCGGGAGGTAAGCCTGGGTTCCTTTGCCCCGCTGTCTGACAGCATCCCGTCCGACGCCTTACGTTTGTGAGAACGATGGCCCCTTTTCCTCCTAATTGATTTTACTTGCTGCTTATGAAAAGGGTAGGGGGCAAGTGCTGCATTTTCACAGAGATCATGAGGACTTTTCTTTTCATTTGCTTTTACATCTTTAAATTTGTTCATGATCACCGTGTGTCATAAAAAGAAATTTGGTTTTTATTGGAAAAAAAATTGTTTTCATACAATAGATTCTGATCACTGTTTTCCCCTCCCAACTCCTTCCAGATTCTCCCCACCAACCCAACTACCCGTGCTTTCTCTCTCGTTCTCTCTTGTTCTCTCAAACAGGCTAACAACAACAACCACCAAAAAAAGCCAGAATAAATAGAAAACAGAAACACAAATACACACACACATACACGGAACACACACGGAACACACTAGCACACGCATGCGCAAACAGGACCCATAAAAGCCCTGAACCAGAAACTATGATATAGGAGCAAAAGACCAGGGGGTTTTTAAAAAGGAGAAGAAGGAGGAGGAGGAGGAGGAAAAGAAAATGCCCAAACAGTGAGACAAAACAGCAGCAAATTACCACCGGGTTCCTTTGTGTTGGCCAACTACTGCAGTAGGACTGAGGGAGGGAGGAGATGGTACTTGGGGCAGCTGCGAGTGTCTCCCTGCTGAAACAAACAAGGGAGAGCTACAGAGTGGAGGGGACATGGGCACACGTGCAGCGTTCTTAGAGAAATGATCTTTCTGTAATTTTAAGATTAAAATGTTAACACTAATCTAAAAACGCCTTAAGTGTTAACACAACTGTCTTGATCCCTAGAAACTGTTGTAACCACATGTAGCTAGATGAATTTTCGAGATCACCCCTTTAAAAAGGGCACCTTGGTGGTAAATTAGGGGTCCTCTTATTTGCATCTGCTGCATGTCTGTCTGCCAGTGATGGGATGGCATGACGGGCAGTGCTCACACATGTCTGCAGCTTGACCATTCCTTCAGATAGTTGCATCTGGTTTGCATGTTGCAGCAATGTGGACGGATTCGGACTGGAAGCAGAAGCACGCATGACCACGTGGCACATCATGATCCCCTCAGACATTGAGCCGGACGGCGGCTACAGCCAAGATATTAGTGAAGGTAATCTTCCCTCACTGGTTTTGGATGCGATGTTCATTTCCAGTTTTTAGACATAATAATAGTGGTTTCCAACTACTGACGTAGCCAACCTGCACATATACCAACCTGCACACCAGCACCTTTGTGTGCCACAATGAGTAAAACTTAGCTAAGCCTGTTGATGCTAACCTTCAGCTTCCTTATGAGACTTGGTGGCATTTGTGCTGCAGATACGAACTTGCCACTGTCTAGAAAGAACTGCCTGATGCTTGTATGTGCATGTCCATATTAGACACAGATGTCATCTGTGACAGGTTGTTAGTGGTACCATTTGATCATTTTGCTTATGTGTGTATTTTCTGAGACAGGGTCTCACTGTGTACCTAAGCTGACCTTGAGCTCACGATGTACCCAGCCTAGCCTAGATGGCAGTAATCCCCCTGCTTCAAGGCTCCCACATCTTATTCTCTTTTTTTAGAATCTTATTTTTCCCAATTCTGTAAGCATCATGTATTGAAGCCTTCATGTAGATTTCTTACTTCATGTGTTCCAAGTCCAAGCTGAGATACTGCATAGTGTGTGTCTCCCAGCAATACTGGGGTGGTATTTTGTGTGGTCTTAACCTGGGGAAGTCCAGAACTCATTCTTCCCTTCATTGGTTTATCTAAGCAATCAGTTGTTCTGTCTTCTTCTAAAATGTCTTGATCCCCAAACTGAGGATCACTCCCCTCAGGAACTGGAAGTCTAGAGCCTTGCTCCTGAAGCGAGCTCCGCAGACCGGCATCATCGTCTTCCTTGGCACTCCTGAGACAGAGATTATCCAGACCCTCCGATCTGCTGAATTGGAGTTTCCAGGGCCGGCAATGGGTTGTCTCTCAAAAGCCCTTCTAGGGACTCTGAGGCTTGCTAAGGACCTAGCAGGGCCTAGAGTAGTCAGACCAAATACCATGACCTTCAAAAGAGGCAAAATTTAATAGTATAGGTCTCTCTGAAAATACTTATTGCATCTTTCGTTTTATGAAACAGTTAACTTAGTTTTGGGGTAGCCTTAAATATCCAGGCCGAAAAGTTACTTTTGAGAGTCACTCCAGCCGGAATGGCTGGTATCAAAAAAAACCAGCAGCGAGTGGTGGCAAGGCCTAAGGAGCCGCTGCTGGTGAGATTATGACGTTATGCAGCCACCATGAAGTGACTACAGGGGCAAAGTAGAAGCCAGCTGTGGTGGTGTGCACCTTTAATCCCAGCACTCGGGAGGCAGAAGCATGTAGTCTCTACAAGCTCAAGGCCAACGGCAAAGGCTGCTTAGTGATGCCCTGTCTCAAAAGAAAAAGAAGAAGCAAAAGGTCTACCTGATGACCTAGCTACACCTCTCCTGGGTGTACACCCAAAGAACTAAGTCAGCCTACCGTAGAGATATTTACACATCCGTGTTTATGTCTGTGCTGCTCAGCTCCTCACAACAGCCAGGAATAGAACCATCTTAGAAAAAGAAATGTGTGTATAGACACAGTGGAGTTGTGTTCAACCATAAAGGAAAGTGAAATCTTGCCATTTGCAGAATGGGGAAAAAAATAAAAAGGTGGTACTGAAAATCATTAAGTGAAATATGCCGGACCCAGAAAGACAAAGACTGCCTGTTTGTTACCATATGTGGAATCTAGATATAAATATGTGTCAGAGACACAGAGAGGTCATGGGAGTTAAGGGGTCAGAATAGGGAGAGAGCTTACGAGAAGGTGGAAAAAGACTGGTGGGATGCATGTGGCCTGAGAACAGGATGGTACTCGGGGGACAGGGGCGGGTTGGGGATGGATGGCACCAGCAGGAGAGGGGACGTGGGGGGCGGTGTGATGGTTTAATTCAGTACAGTGGTATATGTCACACCTCTTGTTCTGTGTTATAACTTAAAAATTGATTTCAATATTAAGAAACTAAAGTAGGCTGGAGAGATAGCTCAGTGGTTAAGAATACTGGCTGCTCTTCCAGAGGATCCGGCTTCAATTCCCAGCACCTGCTTGGCAGCTCACAATTGTCTGTAACTCCTGTTTCAGGGGATCCAACACTCTCACACAGACGTAAATGCAGGCAAAACACCAATACACATAAAATACAAATAAATAAATAAAATGTTTTTAAAAAGAAACTAAAGTAAAAATTGTTTTTAAGGGCCTGAGGATATAGCCCATTGACAGAGTACTTACGTAGCACACAGATAAAGGACACTGTGAGGTAGACTCTTATCTGCACGTTGGTAGATGATTATTAAATACTAGTAATATTCAATTTTATAAATGAACAATGCAGCATTTCACATGAATGTAAATATTTGTTTTACACATGGGCAAAACTTAACTTTGGCTTATCTAAATTAAATAACTCTTTTTCATAGAACTGAATATAATTTCATTATAAAATTTTGTTTTACAATTAAATGCAACAGTTCAAATTCCTAGGTGGAAAGCATGAAGAAAAGAGCTGTCTTTGTGTTCTCTCCAGACCCACTCTTTCTTTCCATTTCAAGGGCGTCAGCTTCTCATTAAAGCTGTCAACAGAGTTTGGACTGAGCTGATCCATAGTAAGAAACAAGTCCTGGAGGAGCTTTTCAAAGTCAGCCTGCCGGTGAATGACAGGGGCCATGTGGACATAGCCATCGCACGGCCGCTCATTGAAGAGGCTGGTTTGAAGTGCTGGCAGAACCATTTGGGTAAGAAGACCCGCAGAGGTCCTGTGGCTTCTGCCCCTGGGTGCACTTCAGGCCTGTTCCCCTCGGTATGCTCAGGGCTCTCCCCTGCCCACGTGTCAATTTCGAGAATAACAGCACAGACAGATGTCACTGTCTCAGCCATGTGTCTGCAGCCTTTTACCCTCAACTCTGAGGGTTTTAGAAGCCCTTGAAACATGGCTTCCTCGTTGAGACTGTCTTGGAAGCTGTTTTTATCATGTCAGGTACAGAGTCTTCCTCTTTTCAGACACTGAAGTGCTGTGTTGTGTAAGTGCTGTGGGTCCTCCGTGGAATGCGGTGTCCAGTGTTTGTGCTTCGCAGCTTCCTTAAAACCTAACACTTTGTGTTCCAAGATATTCCCAACAGCAAACGTTTTGAGATAGCAGACTGTGTACCATAGAGACACATTAACTTAAATAAATGTTCATATTAATAGAGGAGAGGGACATTACAACCAAATATAAATTCAGCTACCACACTAATCCTCAAGCAGCTATTCTTAAACAGGATCAGTGGTACTCAAGTTTATGGTACCTAAAAGACACACCCACCTCCAAGGTGAGCAATTTTTGGTAATTGTGACAGTTCTTCATCTGGGGTTCATCCCCAGATCTGCTCACAGGCACAGGAAGGGCACAGGAGCACTAGACCCTACAGTTGCTCTCTTTTCTGTATCTACAAGCCTTCAGAGGTTCATTCACAAGGGATCAATAAGAGACTGAAATTGTAACTAGTAAAACAGAACGGCGGCAGCCTGACCCGGTGACAGAAGTTACGAGAATGCGGTCTGACTCAAAGTCTAGTTTCTTGTTGCATTGCGGTTGTATTTTCAGGCTGTGCGTGTCCACTGAGAGCTGCAGCTACAGGAAGGGAATTGTGGGTAATGGGTAGATGATTGTGATCTGTAACCATAATTTGAAAATATTAAAAGACTAATGAATACATGACAAATTGTACAGTCACCTAGTCTTAAATTTACAGCTCATGAAAAGAAATGCATAAGCCGAGGAGAAGCCTTGGTGCCCACCACGCAGTCCAAGTTGTCTCGGGTCAGCAGCGGCTTCGGTCTTTCCAAGCTCACAGGATCGAGAAGGAATCGGAAGGAGAGTGGCCTGCATAAACACAGTCTTTCCACCCAGGTACAGGGCCTGGTTTCATGGCTCCCACCGTTAGGGTGTATATATCTCCAAGGTCTGGGTGCAGCGTTTCATACGGTATTGCTAGCATGTACGAGCAGAAGGCCTGAAGTGGAACTTTTGTACATTCTGCTTTAGAAGAAAGAGGTGACAGATTCCAGAGTGTCTTCATTTTGTAAAATGCACGTGGCAGTGGGTGTGTTTATCCACTTCACAACTGGACCCAGATGACAGAAACAGATAGACTATTAACAGTTTTTCCCTGTGTTTCTATGAATAATACTCTTACTGATAATCATAGAAATTGCAAGGCATATCAGGAGTGTTTGTGTTTATAGTCTAGTTGTAAATACTGCGACTGATTCTTTTTTTAAATCTTTCCGACTTCCTCCATTGACCTTTTGTCCTCATACTTCACGACCCGTAAGCGATGACAGGGTAGAAAGGGTCTGAATGTACTCGCCATGTTATCCCACACTGGGCTTCTGAGATGCAAACTTCCAGGCAGAGTCCAGTGTGCAGGAAGAGGATTAGGGAATGCCCTGAGAATTCATCCCTGTGGAGGAGTGAAGGGAACTGGATGCTGGGAAGTGTCTGGCTGTCCCCCGCTTGGCTGAAGAACACAGGCCACACTGATCTCTCAGTCAGTTGCCTACACTGAGCTGAAGGCACGGAGCCTTCGCACCCGCAGCCCAGCATCACACAGGCTCTGCGGCACCAGTGCACCTTGACAGCCATTCCTGACCTGCTGTTGGCACTTCACAGGCCAGAGCTATGATGCTAGGGTGGTAGACTGCAGATCTGTGGCTACCCCAAAGCCTTATTGTATAATTCATTATTTGGCATTTCTGCATTTGTTTTCTATTGTAGCACACTGGCCAAATTTCAACTCACTGTTCAGCATTAATTTTAGGCACAGTTGGCTCATCCCCCCCCCCCCCATCAGAAAATTTTAAGGTTCTTTTCTTATGGTTTGTTAGGAGATTTCCCAGTGGATGTTCACACATATCGCAGTTGTGCGCGACCTGGTGGACACACAGTACAAGGAGTATCAGGAGGTGAGCATCCGTAGCACTGGGAGTGGTATGCTGGCATCCTCGGGAGTGAGGTTTGCTGTCTGTTCTAAATGTCACATTATTGGGTCACAGCAAACACTGTTTCTCATAAAACTATCAGCTTTCTTTCCTTAAACTATAAATAAAACACAACTTATAACATTCACTAAAGTTTCTTGGATTGAATTTGTTTCCCAAGTATAACCTCACTTCACGCTGTGTTGTTTTGCTGTGGGAAACCAACCTGACCTCTCTCCCCAGCGTCAGCAGAACGCTCTGAAGTACGTGACCGAGGAATGGGGTCAGGTCGAGTGTGAGCTGCTGCGGGAGCGAGGACTGTGGGGCCCCCCCATTGGGTCCCACCTAGACAAGTGGATGCTGGAGATGACGGAGGGGCCCTGCAGGATGAGGAAGAAGATGGTGCGGAATGACATGTTCTATAACCACTACCCTTACGTGCCGGAGGCGGGGCAGGAGACAAGCGTGGCGGTGAGTGTCCCCGCCTTCATGGTGGCGCCTCGCAGCCTTCTTCATGCACTTCCCTTTTAGTCACTTACCTGTTTTGGTAAACTAACTGGAGGATTGTGTCTGAAAAGCCAGTGACATCGCCAGGCAGGGTGCAGAACACTCTGGAACCTTGGCGCGTGGGTTCACAACCTGGTGCCGCCACGTCACGTGTTACAGAACCTCTTCAGTCTTCCACATTAGAGGTTCAAAGTCGGGACACGAGGTCTGCCTCATAGGCCGCTAGGAGGGTTATCTCAACTGAACGTGTTAAGTCTCAGAGTCGTGTCTGCCACGGAGGAAGCACCAGCACCTCTTGTCTTCCCACACTGAGTCCTGACTCCATCTTTGCGCTCTACTTTCTACGCTTATTCTAAAGCTGCCTAGGTGGAGGTCACAGCGTCAGCTCAGTGTCCACCCACAGACAAAGCGTGGCACGTGCGTGGATAGAACAGTCCTCAGAAGGAAATGCTGTTCACCATCCGTCGTTCACACCTGGGTGTATTTGGAGGCACACCGAGTGAGATAAGCCAGATGCAGAGAGGGAAATGCCAGTCTGCCTTAGTGTGGCGTCTAAGGCAACCAGGCTCGAAGGAGAGGGAGGGATAGGCAGGGCGTCGGGCACGCGAGCAGACGTACTGCACAGCAGAGGACTGTAGTTGATGGTGACGTATTACACATTTCAGAATCTGTGAGTTTCATATGCTTGTTACAAAAATGGTAAAATTTGAGGTAATCATCTGTTAGCTTTATTTCATTCCAAATTGCACAGTGTATGTATGGTATCACTTTGGCTTTATAAATATATACGGTCATGTTTGGCAGTTCATCTTATTTTAAGAGAATATGGATCTTAAACTCTACTAATCATCAAGATTATTGACAGCAGTTCCTTAAAGCCTGTTTTTCTCAAAGCTGTCAGTCTCATCAAGAAAGCCAGACTGGTACCCCTGTGTCTTACAGCTCTGCCTGCACGTGTGGACACTGCAGACATAGCAACCCCCATGCTGTGCAGGCTTGTCCAGCACCTGCTTTTGTGAGAGCAAAACAGTAACGTGATCTTTAATTTCTGACTCTTTCCTCCAGTAATTCCTTAAGGGTTTAAGCCTATGGCAACTTAATAAAATGCTTAAGTGAGCATCCATTTAGCTTGAGGCCTTTCAGAAATACTAGGCTTCCCTGGTTAAAGTAAATGGGTCGCAAAACATCCGAAAGCCAGGTTTATACCTGGGGGAAAGGCGGCAGGGCTTAAGGAAGGGAGATGAGAAGATGTGCATGAGGGAAGTCAGAATATACCGACACATGTAGGAAATTGTCTAACACCAAAGAGAAAAAGATTCTAAGCTGTAAAATAAATATGCTCTCTTAAGTGTGTACCCAGCTCGGTATTTTGCTTTAAGTGAGGGATATACTTGCGAGTTATTTTTCCCTTAGTTATACTTTTCTTTGAACAATCTTACTAGTTTATGTAAGTGTATGAAGACTTCACTGTCAGGGGAAAACAAATCGATTCAGGGTTCATACTTAAACTTGGTCTGTTATCAGCATTTTACCCAAGCAGAAGGAGCCCGCCAGCCTGTGAGAGCTAAACAAGCACTCCGAGCAAGAATGTACCGTATGGAACTGGGTTTTGACAGATAGGTTGCGTACTAGAAAATACAAGGAAGGGGAGAAAAGTTGGAACATTTATATAGCGTGAAGGAGTGGGTGGGAGGGGAGAATACAGAGTTTGTGTTACATGTTGCACATAATTTAAAATCTGATAACGTTCGAAAGGCATTGCATATCCACTTCTATGGAACATGCAACCTGACAAGGTTGAAAGCAGAAAATTTAAAAACACAGAACCATCTCTCAACCCACTGTTGTCTGCTGAAATCAAACAAGAGTCAGGAATAGGGTGACGTTCCGTGTTACAGTGTGTGGTCAACAGTGAGCTGATCATACATGAGCTCATGGGAGAGTCTTGCCTGGTGAAAGGCTAGCTGCCCGGGGATGTTAAATACATTCACGTTCTCACTGTGACTAAACCATCTTATTCTCGGACTGAGTTTGTTGTTCAGCAGCACACAGTGTGTCCGCAAAGCAGTCAGAGAGATGCTCCACAGAGCGAGTTACATGCAGCCTCATTCTAAGTCTTACAAGAGCCCTCTGCAGCCCAGTTAGTGTTACCCCTGTTTTATACACAAGCAACTGGATCCGTTATGAAAGCTTCTAGAATAGAGCTGTTGAATAGTGGGGTGTGGTATGACCATAGACCAGCAGCCCATTAGTAGTCAGGCCACATGACAAAGCCTCCATTCCAGTGTGGGTGCAGGACTGTAATCACTAACCTGGGTGGCACAAGCAGGAGACTCTGGCATTGCTGCCTTGAGTTATTCTAGACATAAATCATTAGCTGGGTTTTATCTCTCGTGCTGAATGCTGCATAGTTAAATGCTGAGCTCCTAGACCAACAGTACTATGTCCCCTTAAGTTATAGGCTTGGTATTTTGTTGTTTTTTTTTTTTTTTCATTAGTTCCTGTTCAACATTCAGGAGAATTTTCCTAATTCTGAGTTTTTTGCACTAACAGAAAACCAATAATTTGGGATTATGGGTCTGAGAGAAGTCAGTACGTGTGTGAAGAAGAACAAAGTATGATGATCTATATAAAAGTGCCACAGTGAAACCCATTACTTTGTATGTTAGCTTAAAAATAATGTTTAAAAAAATATCCACTAAGAAGGGCAAGAGCCGGTTTTCTGGGTCTCGAAGTTTACGGAGTATAGGAGAGCCTTTCCTGTCAGAGGAGGACTATGGGATGCATACATGGAATTGTGAGGTGGGGTTTTGGAAAGAGCCATAGGAAGTGTGCTCTAAGTAAGTCTACCTCTGCCCTCAGTCATATTAAATCTTCCCAGAATCAGAACTCTTGGCTCTTTCTTTCAACTCCCTGAACTTATTGCCATCTTGCTTATAAAATACGGCCAGGCCAACCAGAAAGCTGCTCATGAAGGCTGCTGACAGGCAGGTCAGGCAGGCTTCGCTGGAGCCAGGACAGATGAGTTGATCTTACACCTTGGTTATCAAGAATGATTGTCATTTCTAAGTAACAGTTACTTGTCTGTTCTGTTGCATAAACCGATGAATACAGTGGCGATTAAAAAGCTAATTCTATTTTAAATCCTTCTGTTAGAAATTGAATTAGGGATTATTTCTGTAGTTTATTAATGTTTTGTTAGTTAAGCCTTTGAGGAAGGGCCCAGGGATTGTTTGGAGGGAAGGTAGGTTGAGAAGGGGTCTCATAGAGTCCAGGCTGAGTGAAATGCAAAATCTGCCTGCCTCTACTTTCCAGTGCTGGGATGATAGGTGTGGACTTTATTGTACGAGTGTGTTGCCTGCGTGTATGTTGTGTGTCATGTGTGTGCCTGAAATCTCACGAGGCTGGGAGAAGGCATCAGACTCCCTGCGACTACAATTATGAATCGTTGTAAGCTACTATGTAGATGTGAAAATAAACCTTGCGTCCTCTCCGCAAGAGCAACATGTGCTTTTAACCACTGAGTCATCTCTCCAGCCCCAACTCAGATGGTTCTTGAGCCTTGATTACACTGCATATTATATTTAAATATAGTTTAGCTCTTTGTCTAACCTTTGAACTTTATTTCTGGATAATTTTGAAGTTTGTTTATAGAATGAAAAATATATTTTGGTGGTTCATATGCCACAGCGTTAAGCTTTGAAAGCTTGTCAACTAAAATTATTGCCATAAAAGATCCTAAGTAATTAATGCCTTGAGAAAACTCAGTCAAATATTGTAAACTTGGGGTTGTAAACTTGGGGTTCTCACTTAAAGAAATCTGTTCTCTCTGCCTTGAGGAGACGTAATATAACAAATTTCAGATTCTCACTTGAAAACTCTACTCTCTCTGAACAACGACTGAAGAGGGTGGAATACTTCCCATAATGCAAGGAACTGTGTCGAATGGCACTGTTATTGTATGGTTTGTGTAGTACATATCGCTGGTGTTAGCAAGTCAGGATAGTTTATAAGGAAAATGTAAAACCAGGATTCATTACTCTGAGTCCTAAGGCAAGAAAATAAGATCCTGGACCAGCAAAATGGCTCAGCAGGTGAAGGTGCTTACCACAAAACCTGGTGACCCGGGTCCAACCCCTGCTTGGTGGAAGGAGAGAATTAACTGGCTAGTTGTCCTCTGATCTGTGCACATGTACTGTGATGCAGATGCATGTAGTGCCACGCTTGGACGGGGACACACACACACACACACACAGACACACACGGTGGGAGGGGAATAACTAAATGTTTAAAAAGTTATGTTGTATTTTGCCATTTAAAACACATTATTTTAATGCTACACTAGTTATAATTGTGTATAGGCTTCTTATTTTTGCAAATTAGCAACTTCAAATAAGTCTGCTATTGTTTGCAAGCGCCAGTGTCCTAAGCACCTAGCTGCACGCCTGTTAACATGAGGTAGCTCCTGGCAGGAAGCTGACTTATTTTAAGGTTTCTTTTCTCACTAAGGAAGTCTCTTGTAGCTTCCTCCGAATAGCTATTTTCATAGATCTAGGACTCAAAGAAGCTAAGCAGCTCATCGGGAAACTTCATCATGTTTTAGAGATATTAAAAAGTATAAAATTATTTTCTAGAAATTCAGAGTGAAGAAAAAGATTTCTGTATGGTCATAATAATAATTTAGTATGATTTTTCTGAGTACAAGGGAATTGTGGTGTTAGCAGTTTGCTGGCATGTTTGTTCGTGTTTGCCATTCAGTTTTGCACTCCGTGAAATCGTTTAACTCAGTCAAGAGCAGATGAGCAAGTAAACAACTTAGCACTTGCTTGGGGGGTGTTGCTGCCCCCTTCTGGATGGGCTCTGTAGTACAATGCGCAGCAGAACTAGCAATTGGTCCCTGTTGCATTTATCACGTATCTATCCTGTAGGGTTTCTTTTTTATTAATTTCAATATTGATTAAATGTTAACGATTTCTCTGTTATTAATTTAGGTTCGATATTTTTATAACTTTCTATTGGGGTGCATCTTACATTAATTAAGATTGACACGTCTTAAGTAGAATCAAGCCTTGCCCGTCACTGTGTCCCTGGCTACCCCCTTGCCCTGTAATTTCGTTTTTAGTGTTGAGTTGTAAGACAGACTTTTGCCTTTAACATGCTTTTACCTGGTGCTGGGTGTGAAGGCTCAATCTTCCCGTGTTTGGGAAGCAGAGGCCAGAGGATTGTCTGGGTTTTGGAGCCAGTGTAGTCTACATCGTGACTTTCTGGCCAGCCAGAGCTGAGAAATGAAACCCTGCCTCAAAAAACAAAAACTGAAAACACAGGAAAAGCTTTTTACTTATACTGTGGTCTGGTCAGTGAGTTTTGGCAAATGTCTGCCATACATTTGCACCCAAATCCCTCCTGGTACAGGAATCCTGCTCCATTTGCACCCAAACTTCTCCCGGGGTAGAAATCTTACCGTGGATTTTACAGTGATTCTCTGGTGTGAGGTGTTTGTTTCCTTTTAAAGCTCCAGATGTACTGAGACTGCATGAATTTGAAAGTTACCACTACCTGGGGTCTGGTCTGATTAGGGAAACAAACCTGGTAGGAAGTGTTTACCATGGGCAAAGATCAAGAAGTCATCCTCAGAAGTACTGGAGAGGAGGATGGCTCTGAAGCCAGAAGCCGCCATGCTGGCTGTACCTGTCTGTTCCTGCATAGAAAGTGCATGGGGCAGCTCAGCAGAAATTGCTTTTCAGTCAGGCAACTGACTATTCTTCTACGGTGCTTTTCAGAAAAGTGCTCTTTGGGGCTGACGACACCATCCCCTACCACTGTTGGTTCCTCCCAGCTGGTGTCTTTAAGGCAGTGAAGGGCTGTGTTCTACCAGCCCTAGTTTTATGTGTTAAGCTGTAGATGACAGCTTAAATCACAGAGCTGTTACCACACAGATTTGGGGAACAGGGGGGGGAAGAAATCTGGAGGACCTAGCTAACACGATGTTCTGTTGCTAGCTTTTCCTTTGAGAGCACATAGTCTCATGTAAGGTCATCCATAATGGTGGCAGAGCTGAAGTTGTCTAATTTTTAAGTCTGTCTGTTCAGAGCGCTGAAACTTTTGGTATGTTTAAATTTCACTTAAAACTCTGATCTTTGGTCTTGGAGGAAATAACCGTACATGCCCAGTAGTTATGCAAAATAGCTGAGCAGATCATGCTAATTCCCTTTGAACTGAGTACGTCTTCTATATTTCTTATGATCCTCAAGAAAATTTTGTTTTTGTGATCTCTATATGCTTTTTCTCCCCTGATGTGTCTATACTTAATACCCTGTTTCAGTCTGAGGTCCCAAGTAAACAGCCTGAGATACCTGATGATGTCATTGCTCAGAAGGTAAAGCACTAACTACCACAGGAGAACGCTACTACTTCCAGCTTTGTTCCTAGTGCACGGTAGATGGTAGACAGACTAACTGTAAAGACTGACCTGCTCTTCTGTGAGTTCTCTTGGGTGGAAAGGCTGGAGTCCTTCATGCTGAGACACCCTTCCCTTTCTCTGCTCCGTGCACTCTCCCAGGGTTTCTGTGTGCTCACTAACAGGCTGGGCTCGCTCACTCAGCCAGCGCGTGCTCCTTCACGCAGAACTAACCAGTTATGAGGCGTGTTAGTAATGGGCAGCCTCAACTTTTTAAAATATCTTGCAATTACTTTTACTGCTGAGAGTGCAAGACTATCCCTTTTAAATTGCTTTCCAGTCAGAAGAAATTAATCGAAAAACTAAATGTAAAATCACTTTTTGAAGCACAGTTTTAATTGGCATACATTTTTCATTGTTTTTGTTTTCGAAAGAGATTCAGTACTTTGAATCCAGGTACATAAATGTACCTCAGCACATAACTTCTGTTAATCCATCATCCTGCCCATCACTGACTGTGCCTTCATCTTTTACAATGTTAGCAGTTCTGGTGGGTGATGGTCCTGTTACTGCCCAGCCTCCTACTCCTTGCAGTGCACTGTTTTTCTTTCTGTTTAATAAAGTATAAGCAATTTTGAAATGAATATTATCATTTTGTTCCATACAGAACAACCGTAAAGGTACTAAGTTGTCTTCCTTTCATTAAAAAAAAAACAAACTTCATTTTCCTTGTTAGTTTGCCCCTCAGATGGACTTTCCAGTGTTGTAAGATCACTCAACACCTTTGTGATGCTCTCCAGTTAATGGAGCAACTTAACCCGGAAGTTTGTGTACTTAAGTGTATATTCATTTAGCCTATTAAAAGCCCCATAACCAATAAGAGCACAAAGAAATCTTGACAAGCTTGTATTGTAGTTGTTGGAAATAACTATCTGAGTCATTTTCTCTTGCTATTTCTTAGAAACCTGCTCGGTACAGAAGAGCTATAAGCTATGACAGTAAAGAGTACTACATACGCCTGGCCTCTGGTAACCCAGCCATTGTTCAGGATGCTATTGTAGAGAGTTCAGAAGGGGAAGCCACTCAGCAAGAACCAGAGCATGGAGAAGACACCATCGCCAAGGTGAAAGGTCAGCATCCTCATTGATTTTGATTTAAGATCATTTTGGAGCATTCTTTCCATGTGAAGGAATTTCAAACATTTCAAACAGTACAGCCAACTGTAAACATGTCTATATATATTTGACCAACACAATTTAAAGGTTGATTTACGAATGAGAACTAAAGAGATTATCTCTTTATTTCCTATAGATGTGTATGTCAGTCTCATATTCATTGGCAGAACACTCAGTGAAACCTGATTCTAAACAACTAAATAAATAATTACACAATTAAAATAATGATTAGATATTAGATATATCATCAATGTAAGTTAGCCAACAGTAAGGAATAATGGTTGCTGTTGTAAGCTGCTGTGGTATCTCACCAAGGGTGACAAGGAGGCATATTCACAAATGCAGACTCTGCCAGACCTCAGCAGAGGGAACCACCATCATGGCCAGCACCATACTCGACAGTGGAACCCTAGCATCTGAGCTCAGGTGTTTTAATTGATCTAGAACTCCTCAGGTGTTCTACTGATAGCACATGCAGAGCATAAACAATCAACTATCCCCCACATAAATCCAACACCTGCAAACAATACAAAACACTAAGACCTAGGGAGCCCCTCACTCAATGATACCCAAAACAATATTTTAAACACAACTAAAATAAATTTCCACAACATTTTTCCCATTCTGTATAAAAAAAAAATATTGTTTTACCTTTACAACACAATTTAAGACTACACCAGCAAAACCATTTACAAGAGGAACAATTATGAGGCTTCAATGCACAGGACCAAATGATACCAAACATCTATCAAGCTTTCCCAATGTCTTTGGGCAGCAGAAAAACATTATCAATGTCCAATTATCTAGAATCCACTCATAATCTTCTGGGATCCTCCAAAGGGCTTGGATCTGGCTCTGCCCTCTGAAGCACACACAGTTTGTCCTCCGGGCCCTAGCTGGCTCGGTTCCACTGCTGCTCTGTCCTTGGTGGTTCTCCCATGGTACTGGCATCTTCAGAACACTGGAATCTTCTACTGCAACTGGGCTGCACTTTAACCATTAATCTCTCCTGGACTCTTTTCATGGTACCAATCTTCAACTTTTTTACATGATGCCCTTCAATCTGGGCCTTCAACTGCTACTGAGGCTGTACCTTCACTAATAGCCTCTCCTCTGCTCTCTTCATGGTGCCAAACCTCAATTTCTCTGCATGACCCCTTCAAATGCTCTTTCTGTAGCTGCACGGAATCATCTCAAATTTAGCCTTCTGGAGTTTAGTTAGG
Organism: Cricetomys ansorgei; assembly: GCA_026225945.1. NCBI lineage: Eukaryota > Metazoa > Chordata > Mammalia > Rodentia > Nesomyidae > Cricetomys > Cricetomys ansorgei. The sequence goes on from JAMJFZ010002461.1 coordinate 2,531,730, forward strand.
ATGGATTTAACTAAAAGGCCACCTGCTTCTTGCTTCTGTAGTTACACACAGCCTTCACTCCATCTTACTGTGTGTGCAGGAACAGACATAACAAGCTCTGCCCATGGGTGGGACTTCCCTTTTCTCTCTTACACAAGATACAGTGATTTCTTTCTCACTGCTGCCTGTCTTTTTCTTTAAAATTTTAAGTTTTCTCAAAGGCAGAGAGTATTTCATTTTGTGTTTGTGAATGTGCATGGGTAGACAGTTATGTGCGGGCACAAATACACGTTTGTGCATATGCATATGGAAGCCTAAAGTCAACCACAGGTGTTGTTCTACAAAAGCCATCCACACTGTTCTCTGAGATCTCTCTCCTTAGCCTGTACCTCACTGATTCTGCTAGGCTGAGTGACCAGCAAGTCCTGGGAATGCTTCTGTCTCAGCCACACCAAATCTGGGGTTTCGAGTATGCAGCATCATACCAGTTTTATATATGCGTGCTGTCAGTCAGCCAGACCCTCGTGGCTTGCTCTGCAGGCTCTTCACCAGCTGGGCCCGCTCTCCAGCCCAGCTGCAGACTGTTTATTTCCCCCTTATTCTGTTGGCACATTCCTGGCACAAAATGAAGATATGATCTGTATGGAATACATAAATTAACCCTTTGTTTTCACTCTTTAAAGTATCTGAATGATAACAAACTCGAAAATGTTCTCATATTCTAAAACTAAGCCCTGAAGTATAAATTAAGAACTTTTAATTAAAAGTATTAAAATTAGAAGCAACTAGATT